>CM056199.1:89541877-90281877 GCA_029692085.1 Gymnothorax javanicus | reverse complement strand
TCAACTGCCTGATGATTCATCACTGATATCAGTAACCTGAATACATATGGAGCCACACTCTTGAAGGGAGCCCAGTGATAGGTTGAAAAACTATTTAAAAACTGCTCTGCTGGATTAGGTACAGAAAAGAAAGTCTGGATCTTCATCTTATCTCTATTTCCATTGCCATTTCCAATCATTTGAACCTCGGCCATGTTTGGTTCCTTAAGCAAACGGCAGGTCCACTGCAGAACTCTGTCTGGAGATGTGCTAGCAAAGGGCCCTGGGAGATCGATGAGCTTTTATGGCACTCCAAGGCTTTTTAACGTATACTGTTAGATTAATGGTCAGACATAGCCATAGGTGCAGTCAAGATGGCCTTAAATTTATATCACAGCATATTTTCTCAATTTTGAATGGTTATATGCCAAAGAATATTTTTTTCCCCTAACTTTAACAGTAAATCATTCATGCTGAAAAAGAATACACCATTCAGTTAAGACTTGAGGTACTGGCCTGAATGGCCTAGCGAAAATGAATCACCTGGTTCATACAGAGGCTCCTTCTTGCCCAACTAAAATTTTTGAACTCATATTTTACAGGTGAAATCTACAGGTTCCCACCTTCTTCCAGATAGTGCTTCCAGTGTGCAGGTCTATCAATCTGCCAAAAAAAGGTACTTCACTCATCTTTGTTTGGATTAAAGAAATCAAGAGAAAAAATAACCAATTTGCACGCTTTTCCAATCTCGGCCTGATTTCGATTTGCTGTATTCTACTGCAAGGTGGCAACACTCCTGACGTCATTCACGTCAAATGTTTGCCAAGCCTGCTCCCCTGATAAGAAATCTTCCCCATGCCATAAGAATGCAATCGTCCAATCATCCCTATCTCGTGGTAGGGTGGATCCCTTGTATACAGAAACCTATATGAGGTGGATGTATGCATATAAATCCGCCTGGGATATTACTCATATTACTCCAATACTTTTTATATTGCATTGGCTGCCTGTCAAATATCATGTAGATTTTAAGATTTGCCTGCTTACTTCTGAAGCCTTGAATGGCCTTGCCTCTGCTTATCTGAGTAATTTAACTGAACTTAAGGTAAATACTTTCAATCTCAGGTCATCTGACCAACATTTGCTCAGCTTGCCAAGGAAAGTCACTAAGAAGACGCTAGGAGACAGAGCATTTGCAGTCACAGCACAAAAGCTGTGAAACTCTTTGCCTGTGATCTTCAGCAAGTAAGACAACCTTAATGAATTGAGCCACTTAAAGGCACATTCTTTAGGCTTGCATTTTGTTGCTGATGGTTTCAATGATATTAATATTACATTGTTACTCATAGACTATTATGTTACTTTTAATGCATATTTTACTGGATACAACTGTTCTATGCATTCAGCTGTACTATTATGTTACAATAGCCTACATCGATGATTTTTGGTTCTGATTTATTTTATTACTTTTGTAATCAGATTTTAGGTTTCATGACGTAAAGCGCGATAGATCTTTTTTTTCCATGTTTTTAGCACAGTATAAATAATATATTATTATTATTATTACTATTATTATGTACTACCCCATTTGACAACAACCCCTTCAGCCTAACAGACAGTTCAGTGCAGAGTTCATCTTTATCCAGGAAGACGACGAATGTGTGCCTATCTCTCGCAATCGGGAAAATGTTCCTGATGCACGCTACAATCAAAAACTAAGGAAAATTCGTTAAATAAATAACTTTGACATTTTGGAAGATAAATTTGGACTGAGATTTTTCGAAACTTATTAAGAGGATATTCATTATTTTTCTCTGGCATTTCGATTAGCTGTTTAACAAGTAGCGTAACTGTGCAATTTTCCTTAGAATATAGGCCTGAAAGGCTCAGCACTGCTTGCTCTGCAGGACAACCAAAATTTATTTGGCACGGCTTATGCTGATGTTTCAGTCATGAGACCACCATCATGAAGGTCTCATGACCGAAACGTCAGCCTAAGCCGTGCCAAATAAATTTTGGTTGTCCTGCAGAGTAAGCAGTGCTGCGCCTTTCATTCCCTAAACTAGAAACTTCGTCATAGGAAGAGTTGCACCTGAAGATACTCATTCAAGGTGAGCAGGCCCTCCCTGAACGCCTAACAATATAGGCCAACAATTTGCTTTCTGTTTTTAATATCATTGGCTGACAGTTATTGGATAAGGAAATCAGCTCAGTCAAAAAAGTCAGTGGGAATCTGAGAACATGTGCTTTCTCTAAATCCATTCTTTATCAGTACAGAACATTCAGCCAAATTCCTGTCATGATGCCTATTTTTGCTGTAATAGCAATCATACTGACATATCAGCCATCACAAGTCAAAATTTGCTCTGTTCTTCAAAGCAATAGCTGTTTCTCAAAGCATAGGCTGCAGCCTTGGTGGGATGCTACGTCATCGCAATACTTTGTGAAGCAGCCCGCGAATACAGCTGAGAAATGCAGCCTTCACCTTGCCTGATGTGACTAAATTGTTGACTTATTTACAGTCTGCTTCCATGTAGACGATTCCATCTGATATGAGGCAAGATGAAGGCTGCATTTCTTGGCCAAATTCGGAGGTGCCTTCACAATGGAACAGCCTGCAGGCACGTAGCAGCCTAGAAATACAGCATACCTCGGCTGCAGCCTATGCTTTGAGAAACGGCCAGTGGCTTTGGGTGGTGAGTGAGCAGGTGGGGGTGCAAACCCCCATCACACCAACCAATCACTGAAAAAGTAACCAATCTCTGCGGACAAGAAACCAATCACTGCATGTCATGTGACCAATCACTGCATGACATGAGAAACCAATCATTGGGACCTAGAATAGAATGACCCCTGGACACTTCAGGACAGATATGGATTTTCCTTTAACGAGGTCAGGTTTTCAATTATTACAGACCAGAATGTACCAGCTGTAATTGCTGCCAAAACATGGGCTTCAGTTCTAAGATGACAGTAAATTCAACGGTGACAGGAATGAACCATTTGCTGATTAATACAGCCCCTAAATAAACACAGACTTAAAGCGTTCTTGTGCTCACTCGTGTACACACATGCACACACAGACACAGACATGCACACACTCACATATGCACAAGCACAGAAAAAACACACACTCACACATGCACACGCATACAAAAACACAGACACACACACACACACACACACACACATACACATGCGTCTGTTTACCTACCCTTATGGGGACCAATTGTCCCCACAAGATATGTAATTCCAGATTTCTCTGTAATTGTGGGGACATTTTCAGGTCCCCTCAAAAAAATTGAGCTATTTTAGGGTTAAGGGTTAAGGTTAGGGTTGGGATAAGGTTAGGGTTAGGTTAAGGTTAGGATTAGGGTTAGGGTTAGGTATGTAGTGTTGAGGGTTAAGGTCAGGGAAAGGGGTTAGGGAATGAATGGAAGTCTATGGAATGTCCCCACAAAACATGACAACAAACGTGTGTGCGCGTACACACACACACACACACACACACACACACACACACAGACCTGTTCTCGTGGAGTAGATGATGCCCTTACTCAGACAGCAGGGTTCTTAACTGCTATGCCCTGTCTCTATTACAGCCCAGCACAGGCTAAATGACTCCATTTAATCATGCTCTTTTTAATGTATTTACGGGCTGTATTAAAGCTAATTCTGCGTCATTAGACACTGGAGATTTTATGTTGGCAGTAAAACACAGGGGACGTGTGCCATCCACGGTCAGCCACAACCCTCCACTGCCCTCTGTAATGCAGAGCATCTCCCCTGCTCTCTCCTATCCGAGAGTAACAGCCATCTCAAATGCAGAGCATCTCCCCTGCTCTCTCCTATTCGAGAGTAACAGCCATCTCAAATGCAGAGCATCTCCCCTGCTCTCTCCTATCCCAGAGTAACAGCCATCTCACATGCAGAGCATCTCCCCTGCTCTCTCCTATCCAAGAGTAACAGCCATCTCACATGCAGAGCATCTCCCCAGCTCTCTCCTATCCCAGAGTAACAGCTATCTCAAATGCAGAGCATCTCCCCTGCTCTCTCCTATCCCAGAGAAACAGCTATCTCGAATGCAGAGCATCCCCCCTGCTCTCTCCTATCCGAGAGTAACAGCCATCTCAAATGCAGAGCATCTCCCCTGCTCTCTCCTATTCGAGAGTAACAGCCATCTCAAATGCAGAGCATCTCCCCTGCTCTCTCCTATCCCAGAGTAACAGCCATCTCAAATGCAGAGCATCTCCCCTGCTCTCTCCTATTCGAGAGTAACAGCCATCTCAAATGCAGAGCATCTCCCCTGCTCTCTCCTATCCCAGAGTAACAGCTGTCTCAAATGCAGAGCATCTCCCCCGCTCTCTCCTATCCGAGAGTAACAGCTATCTCAAATGCAGAGCATCTCCCCTGCTCTCTCCTATTCGAGAGTAACAGCCATCTCAAATGCAGAGCATCTCCCCTGCTCTCTCCTATCCCAGAGTAACAGCTATCTCAAATGCAGAGCATCTCCCCTGCTCTCTCCTACCCCAGAGTAACAGCCATCTTTAATGTAGAGCATCTCTCCTGCATTCTCTGCAGCCACTCGCCTTCCAATCAGTGGTCAACATCTGTCCTGCATACTGACAGCACTGACTGCTCATCACTTCAAAAAACTTTAAATCCATCTTGATTCTGAATCAAAGGTGCACATTTTCGGGTATGAACTCAGCAAAAATTGATGTCTATGACCCAGAGTGTAGCAGACATCCAAAAAAATCTAAATACATTACATAAACTCTTTTATTTGGTGTCACTTTCATCCAAAGCGACTGATAGCTACTGCATACTGAAGGACAGTAACTGGCACAGCTACAGATAGGGAACAATCCATATTAAAATACCAGTTCTCCCTTGCAATGAACACTTGAACTTCTGAACACCCGAATTCCCACTTCTAACCCACTATCAAAAATCCTATTGGTGTACAAGAACTCGATTAACCAGCATAGTGCTCCAGCTTAAACCCCATCACACATCTTTGGGATGAACTGGAAAGCCAATTTTAAGGCAGGTCTAATCGCTCAGCATCACTAATGCGTTACTGGCTGAGATGGAAACCGAAGCAAACATCCAGGGGACAGCCTTTACAGAAGAGTGGAGGCCGTTACAGTAGCAAAGCTGGGGCCAGCTCCATACTAATGCCCATGATTTTGGAATGCGATGTTGGATGAACAGGTTTCCACTGACTTCTGGTCATGGAGAATGTACCTACCTGAACAGCACGCCTGCACTACACCAGCTCAGCTGTCAGCTCTGATTGACCCCTGCAGGATCAGGTCAAACAGCACCGACTCTCAGCTCAAATGAAGCAGGTGGGGTAGAGTGCAGCGAGAGGGCGAAGGAATGACAGGACAAACACAGACGCATGCTGGGAACAGATTAAAGTGTCGAGCCAAATTTTCCAAACTGCCACCTGAGGACACGATCACTTACAGAACACCAACAGGAACAAGGACAACAGCCTCCAAACCCACTGGGGAAAAGGACTTCTCACAAAACACCTGCATGCCGCTCCAAAAAAAGGACACTTTCCGAACAGTCCTCAGGGTGTTTACCCAAGACAATATTTCAGACGTCCTGTAAACAACTAAAATCTATAAGGCTTAGGTCAATTAATTTATGTCCATAAGCTAACTGGCATGTAAAAAGTAAAAAGCTATGATGATAGTTTGGCATCTAGGCTCTGATCTCACAATCTCTGAGGCCTACTGAGCACGAGAAAAAGAGAGCAGGCCGATCACCAAGCAGGAGCACTAAGTCCATACATAGGTGGATGCTTGGGTGGAGGTGGAATTGTAACCAGCAGCCGACAGTGATGAAGCACAGCAGCAGGCAGAGACTCTGTTTGCAGCAGAGGCAGAGCAGGAGGGTCGTCTAAATAGCCTGCCTTACAGAGTAAGGGGGCAGAGGCAGGTAAGTATGGGAGTGTCTTTGAGAATGAAGGCATGTCTCGAGTTGTTGGTCTGAACTAGCTCCGCTGGCTATGCCCCATTATCTCAAGCAACAGGGACAGTGCACAAGAATTAATGTTTCTTTAAATGTGCCCGAGCCAGTCAGGGAGTCTAATTTTCATCTGCAGATCCTGCAATATAGTATGTTTATAGCTGCTCTGAGTGGAGAAAAGCCATGCTAACAATGACTTACTGAGGCAAAAGACAGTCGACTCAAAGACAAACTAACTCTTCGCCACTGAAATATTGTTTTCAAATCTTAAAAAATGCAAGTAAAATTTCACAGTGCGAGACATCCATTTCCTCTCTTCCGGACCGAGACTTCAGTCCCGAAGTAAATCAGCTTCTCCGTCAGCAGTGGCCGATGAACTGAAGCCTCATAGCGCATACAAAAGCTGCTTGTGGGTCTCAAGCTGTTCTCAGTCATCCTCATTGATTAACAATCCAGCAATTAATCTGCAAACTAGTCAATACACTCTATTGTAGGTAGTTTTCTCCAAGTAGACCACTGGGAAATTCAAAAACTTGTACTTGTATGAGCAAATTGTGGACATTTTAATAACCCCATTTGAAATTATAGACACATCCTCATTTCCCTGTTATCACACTCAAAGAATAGTTGTGGTAAAGATTTGAAATCAGTATTGCACATATTTAGTCTTTTATCTGATCTCAAGATGCCAGAAGTGTAAAATAGCCTTCACTGTAGTTTGTACCTAACACAGTATTTTATTGTTCATTGTTCCATCTTAACTTGATTTGAAGAAAGAAATGGAGTGTTTGCCTTCTAATTAACTGTTCGTAACGTGCTAATCATGGAAAATCTGTAATACTGGTTCAGACCAATGACCATTTTAAAGGTAATTTTTCCGCCCTGAGTATTTTTAGCTCAGCAGACATTATTGTCCCCCTCTGCCATATACTCAGGGACAGTGATCCATGTGCTCCTCTGTGGGAAATGAACAATCATGGCTGATTTTTTTGAAGCCCGACATTTTTTAGGTAGACAGAGCAGAATTTTTTTAAACATTGATGAACATGACATGGTGACACAATGAACTTGAACTTCTATAATATAGAAAACTCAGTGTAGAAGATGCCATATCTGTACTTGGACATGGACTGTAGTGTGCGTTTAGTAGAGACACTCAGCTATTACAATCTGATTTATGAAGGTCAAACAGCTCAAAACCACCAGAGTGCAAACTACTGCTTCTTCTGGCTCAAGAATTCATTCCTCCTCCTCCTAAGTGATGCCAAAAAAGATGAATCTTTCTTTTCACCTCATTTTGCAGAGGATAAAATTCAAGCAATGGAACCTGCAAGTCTTCAATCACCCTGAAACAGCAGCTGCTAGAGCTTCAATAATTTAGTCTGCGGGCAAAACTATGATAAAACACCGAAAGATGCAGAATGTTTTTGTGCAGGAATAAAACAGACATTTGAGTGTGTAGATTCATGAAAATAAATAGTTAAATAGTTCAGGAAATGATTGAGGGAACAGTGATATCTACCAGTAAATCAAGACTGTTCTTGGATTTTATTTTTACCAATAGGGTCACTCTGTGTGAAATCACCACAGCTCCCCAGGTCTTAGTCCCAGAGGTGTCTCGAAGCTCGGTATTTTTCAGCCTTACATGCAAAATGAAGAAAACCGTTTATTTTGGCTCATTATGTCCATCTCTTAAGATTTTATTGGGGTTCGCAAAGAAGGGCCATGTCTGCACAAACTGGTTAAATTTTGTTTCATGCATTTTAAGATAGAGCAAAATTGAAAGTAATCATTGCATCAGGCTCAAAGGTAACTAATCATTCTACCAGGCACTTTCTTCGAAGTTGCTGATTATTTTGAATACTTTCTATCATAAATCATAAACCTGGGTATGAACCATTCAGGGGCTGGGCAATGGAAGGCCAAAAACTGAAAGGTCTTTCTCCACTCCTTGCCCTTTTAAGAGTCCTTTTTTAGGTATTCCTCCTGAGGGATAATAATTTCCTTAACATCTTGTGACTATGTGACAATGGAAAACCTTTTTTTTGTCATATTGTCAATCTGGAGCTATGCCAGTAAATTTTGAAGATGAAGGTACATTTTGTTTTTCACGAACTTGACACATTATATGAAATCTACAGTAAATATTTATAAACAAAAAACTGCTGGAGAAATTAAATCAAAATGCCACCTGGTTAACTGCAGCTACAGTAAAATTAGATTGGTCTTCAACTTACCTTTGATTTTAATGAATTTGACCTTGTCCCAGACGTTTTATGTAATCAAAGGAAACTAAATAGAGTAATTAATTAATTTTTATTATAGGATCAGCCTGGGAGAAAGTAATCTTTAGGTTGCTATGCATGATTTGATAACTTGCAATGGTATGAGGAACAATGAAGTAAATTTAGTGAGCTAGAAAATTAGCATCACAAACTGCTTTTCACAATATAGCAGGCATTTTAAAAGGTCTGCCGACCGGTGAAGTTAAAACTAGCACATATAAAAACATTCCCACGGCAGAGACAAAACCTCAGTACAGTATTCTGCCTGCTGCCTCCTGGACTTCAGGACATTTAAATACATACTGAAGAAAATGGGCCTAAATCATATTCATCTCATTTGATTTGCAACACTTGTATGATCATGGTGAAGGGGCAATCAAAGCCATTTAATAATGCTTTGACAAAACACAACTCACAAACTTCAATATCCTAATGACAAACCAACAAAAAGTGTAGATGTCACTTTATGTGACAGAACTTCTTAACCTGTTTTGGGAATGAGGGCAATGGCTGGAGGTCGAACATTTGAATTTTTTATTTTTTTTTTTCCAGGCTGTCAGTTTTACAAATCACAAGATTTTTTTAAACAACTAACGCATTTCCTATGTAATGCATCATTTGTAACATTAAAATTAACGCTTTGTAAATAAATTGATTATTAATTTGAAATGAATAGATTCCATGGTAAATTTTTTTTTTTTAATTAAATATTTAGATAAGCAAAGATTTGAGAGTTCTATTGTTCATGGCCTCATTAACATGATTATTGTTGTTGATGCTGTATTAATGTGCTGGTAAATTATTTACTCATTTTAACATAGGCATTAAGTCATGTTAATTACTGGAACCTTGCGAACACCCATGAACAGCATCCATTCATCACATCTGTTGAAGCATTATTAGCTCAAGGCTCAATTAACCTGCTAAAGGACTGTTAATGCTTTGTTAAAAATGTATATCCTCATTAAGTATGCTAACGAAGGCATTAATTCAAACATATTATTAAAAACACCACAACTACTGAGCTTGTATATCGACCCACAATGCGCTTCTCTTATTCTGTTCAGCACGCCCTGGAAGTACAGCAGGAGACTGGCAATCTCAGTAAACACAGTTGGAGTCGCTGAAATAGTAACTGATCACTATGAACACAATAAAGAATCGGTGAAGCAGTATTCCTGTGAAGCATATCTATTTCCACACTCTCTGTCTCTCTCACAGACACACACACACACACACACACACATTAGTGCACACACATACACACGCCCTCTCACACACACAAAAATGCAAACACATGCATACACTTGTGCACACACACACACACACACACACACACACACACCTGCACACGTGCACACGTGCACACACACACGCTCTCTCATACGCACACATACACACACTCTCACGCACAAACACACACGCACAAGTGCACACACACATACACGTGCACTGTCTCACACACACAAATATGCATGCAAATATACACGCGCAGACACACTTATACACATAAACATACACACACACACACACACACACACACACACACACACACACGGATCCTGATATTCGCCACAGTGAGAGTGAAAGCTGAACTCAAATCCCTGTTGTTTTGCTGCCGGAAAAGGATGACTGTCTGCTCATGTAAAATTTAATAAAACTTCTGCTACTGTTATGGTGATGTACTGACAATGGATTAATACACACTGCACTACTGTATTTCGTGCTTGGAGATCTCACCATGACGTCATTCCTGAGAAGAGCACCTGATTTTTCAAGCAGGGTCCATTTCTTTTTTTAATGTTATCTCCGAGTAGAACACGAGATGATGTAAAAATTTTATGGTCCCATGTTATGCACTCGTTTTTTTTCCACAAGTAATTGTATTCTTGGATGTCCAAATGGGACATTCATAAATTCGTTTATAACCTTTTTAATAACATCTCCCCCAAGCATAAAAATCCATAATTATTGACCATTCACTGTGCCATTACCTCCCCTCTGAAGGACTGGTTGTACTGAATGGGCGTCTGCTTTACCAAACAAGCTCCGCTTTGATTTCATGAAGGTGCTCCAAACATGCTGCATCAATGCATAGGGAGTAATACGCTAAAATCCCCAGGCTGACCTAGCACCTCCTCGAAGCACACCTGAACTGATATAGCAGTGAACTACACTTGGAATTTGGGTTTAATATTTTAAAATATTTGAAATTCTTAGCTAGTTACTGATTCCACTGGAAACTGGTTTGCAGTTTCTTCATCGACATTTGAAAAGGTGTTATGTCCCAAACGGGTTTTCCGATAGACATGCCCCTCTGGACTCCGCACCCAACACCACTCCATGGTTTGCACATTATTCTCATTATTGTATATCCCCAGCACCTGTCCCTAATTCACTTCCTCTGAATAAGCCACCCGTCTCCCCCTGTCATTGTCTGGCTGTAGTTTGTGGTTGAGCAGACCTTGGGTTTCTGTGTTTCTCCATATTCAGAAATATTTCCTTAGTTAACTCTGTCTAGCATTTCTCTTTCCTTTGTTGCTCTAATCACGATCTGTTATTAAACTCATATTGGATTCTCTGTTCAGCCCTGATCTGTTCCTTAGTACCACCTGTGACAAAAGGAGCCATCTGACTGTAACCTTTTAGTGAACCCGCCCTGACAAAAAAATAGCACGCTGTCGCGAGCGGGACCCCTCAGCCTCGCGCTTGCCCTGCCATGGCGGCCATATTGATTATTGCAGCGGGACAGAAATCGATAGGGAGCTTTCTCTAACCACCCCCAACATACCACCAGAAAATGAGAGCATTTGGCCAAGGCGTTTTTCAGCTATCGTCCGGAAAAGAGAAGTTAACGCACAGACAGACAGACAGACAGACGCCGCTTGCCACGACAATACCCCTCCGCAACTTTTGGCTGAGGGGTAATAAAAAGTACACATCAAGTTCATTTTATTAGTAAACTTCAAGTATATTTCCCAAGTATACCAGTAGTATACTTATAAGTGTGCTACTTTAATACTTCTTAGGACTAAACTTGCCCACTTTAAGTATACATATGTCTATGTATACTTTAAGCGAAAAAGTAGAAACTTTGAGAGCTCTACTAGTTTACTTCAAAATTTTTAGTTCATGACAGTATAATACAAGTAAAGTTAGAGAAATACTCCATGAAGTACTGTCAGCCAAGTATTTTGTGACTATATCATGCCCATAGTCTTGGACCTCTTCACAGAAAATAATGAATAATAATGTTGAGTGGGTAACAACACTGAGCAGAGAGGCAAAAACGGAACTGCTATAAGGGAGAAATAGAGGCGGGGAGGGGGTGCAAGGCTGTGGGAGGGAGCAGGCCAAGGCACTCAGGCAGAGCTGATAGGTGTTAACAATACTGAGCAGATCAATGGTATGTTTCCCAAGAGCATGGTTGCTGATAACTATGCAAGCAACTTTCAAATTTCGACCATATACAGTCAGTTCCAACTACTAAGAAGTTAGCATCTGTGCTTTTGGGAAACGTACTCCAGTTTGTGACATAGAAAACAGCAGGATTTTCAACCTGAGTGCTTAAAATTTTGAAGAGAAAAAGGGGCAGTCTAGCAGTTATAATGGGAGTTCTTCAAAGTAAACCTTCTTTGGGCAGTTACATGCAGTGTACAGGTCAATTTAACTGGGGGCCAGTTTTGCTTTGTTTCCCCCCCATACTATGGGACATTTAATTCTCCGATTTACTTCAATATTTTGCTGTTAGGACAAACTGCAGCAGCAGATTTCAAATACTGCAAGTCTGAAAAAATATTTATTGCAAGACTTGATGACAGTATTTCAACTGTAAAAACTTGCATCTAGTTGAGCCCTTTTTTATTATCCTTCATCATTTTGGAAGAATTGCTCTCCAATCTCCAAGTGACATACTATAAACCATTTTTTAACATGGTCATTTTGATTCTTGTGGTCAATGGGCATGCCATCTCTTGAATGATAATGTTTTAATAGTAAATGTGTCACTTTCTTAATCTGCTGATGACAGAACAGTAACAAACTCTTTAAAATTCATCTGAAATCAACGCACACCTTGCTAAACGTTTAATCATGCATTGAGCAAGAAAATGTAATGACCCACATCCTCTGAAGTGAGCTAAATTGCAATAGCACTGACAGTTAGTGAGGACAGCAACAACAGTGGATTGAGAAAGCTGGTCTTCGGAGGATTCCTCAGATATTTTAACATCATCTGCTGGCTCATATACCAAATCACAACTTTGCTTCAGTGCACTGAACACAGCAGAAAATACTCTCAATTTTAGAAGCTGGAATCCACAGACATGGGCATTTATGAGTACCATTTTTCTTTTCAATGTTTTCATAAGAAAGCACCAATTTCAGTGACTAAATAAACTTAATTAAATAAAACTTAAAAAAAAAATAAGACCCAAGTCTAGTAGCAAAGGTTCATTATAGACACTGTTGTGAAGCGGCCACAATATCCCTCTCATATGCAGGTAGGAGGTACTGGCAGTTGGACTGCAGGAAGGAAGGCGCTGAGGAATATATTAGCCTGGGATTTCTCACATGGAGGAAACAGTTGCCACTAAAAAGCGAAGAGGAACACAGGAATAAGTGCAGATAAAAAGGTCAGTCATCTCAGGAAGATCTGAATCACATTCCTGTTAACCTCACAGTCAATCCTCTCACAATATAACAATATATTATATTGCAGAATTTTTCAATATATTCCTGTATCATACTACCCAGCTATTTTAAAGAAACTTTTGAATTAAGAATCCTTCACTCCCCTTGCTATCTGGAAATCGTGAACACTAGTTATGTCATTTTTTCTATTCTGTGAGATCAACTTTAATTTCATGATCAGTAGCGTACATTAATCATTTTATTAACCTCTTAAAAATGGGTGAAATTCTGCCTGTTTTGGCTACAGTTACAATAAAAGCACCAGAGGTGCTGATGCCTCGGTGTGTATTGCTTAGCCACTACTGATGTACAATAGTTGTACAGTAACATAAAAGCAAGCTTGAATACATAAACAGTCAATAGAGTGCGGTCCTTGTGCCAAAATCATGTGGGTGTGGCTTAACATTATGTACACAAAACGTGTATACTGAAACATGAAGTGCTACAAAAAATCGAAAGTATGCATCATGTGATCGTGAAAAGAAAGCCAAGAAGCTAAACTGATACTAGGTTTGTGTTGGTATCTCTTCCATAGAGTAGTAATTGTAGTACATGTACTATAAGTAGTGCTACTAACTCTCCTGTGCTGCATATACTTCAACCAGAAAGTACCAAGAACAAACATGGTAAGCAAATAACCCGTAGCTCTTGAACTGAATCCTTTTTCAAAATTCTGGCACATTTAAAATCAAGAGAACAGTGTTTGTCACTCGTTGGCATTGTTACTTTAGCTTGGATGCACACGCTGTCGCAGTTATGATGGTAACAGACAGACAAACAAACAAATACACAGACTGAGTACCGTATGCTCGCTGTGCGCATGCGCACACCGAGGCATAAAAAGCTATGTTACTCAAAAACTATAGATGCCATATGGTTCAAAGCTTTTTCAAAGAAGAGAACTGCTCCTTTATAACCAACCAGACATTTTCCACTTAAGTCCACTTTCTAAAACTTATTTTCATCAATTTGTGTATGGAGAACGTTTTTTCAAAATTCAAATTCAAATTATGAGTTGATAAGGAACAACAGGTATCGAGGAAAGGGCACCTATCTGGAGCACGTGAATGTTCTCAAAATATTTCAGAAAAGAAGTTTGCTGAAATCTACAACCATTCAAATTTTAGAGCAGTTTATCAATAAGATAGAAAAGAGCCCATTTTCGCTTGTTATTCATCTAGTATCATAGAAATCCCAGTATATCAACCACCATAAAGGCCAGGAATATGATTCAATGCTGTCCTAAAACTGAGGAAGTAACCCTTTACCCCAAAACAGTTTCAACTAAAGTCCAGAATCTGATATTGAGTTTCAACAATGTACGTACATAAAATAAAAAAAAAAAAAAAAAAAGAAGAATGGCTGCTTGCAATCAGGTTGTAGAATTTATCCTGATGTGGTAGAGCAATTATGGAAAAAAAATACTCTTCCTTGGGGTACCTGTATATGCTGACTACTTGTGCAAAAAATAGTATCAATATCTGTACCCTGTACCGTATTATTTTATTTTTCAGGCAAGCCCCTTCTGGTTTGGTTACCACAGTCTTTGCAATGAATGATAATTATCACTTTGAAGACATGCTTTATCTCTATATTCCAGTGAAATGATAGTATGATAGATTATGCATTTACTGATGGCTAAATAAACAAATATGTAGGGCTGAACCCATTTAGTCAGCTGGTCATTATGCATTTACTGATGGCTAAATAAACAAATATGTAGGGCTGACCCCATTTGGTCAGCTGGTCGATTGTTTGGTTGATGGGCCGTTGGTCAACCAGGATTTGTTTAGGTCGAGCAATTGCTTATAAGCCAAATCCATAGAATAATCCATTCTGGGATGTTGCCAGATGGTAGTGACAGTCCCTCATTCTTAACTAGGCCATTGTTCTTGTTAAATTAAATATATTTGGCAATTACAGTAATATTAATCTTGTGAATAACTCAGAAAAACCAATAAAAGCAACATTTTATAGCAGTTGTTTAACAAACATAACACCCGCTTTCATGCCTAAATTGGATCGTTCTTGTAGACACGCAAATGCGCGTTATAATTGTTGCCTAAGATTTGCCCTTGGCTAAAGTTAAGATTGGTGATGCAGGCAAAATTGCTCATTTCGATATAACCTTGCAACCTAATGTTAAAGAAAAAATCTAGAGCAAGGCAACATTTTGTTTCAGTCGCAGACTATGAAAGAAACTGGAATGACTTTACAAGCAGTTCAACAACACTATTGCCTAAAAAACGCTGAATCAGACTACTTTATATTCTTTCCTCACATTAACTTGTTTCGTGTGCTGTATTGGTGAACAATTAAGATTGAGTTGTTATGAGTAAGCTATCTGTAATGCGTACCAAGTTATTTATCGGCCACTTAATTTGAAACTGTATTTATAGGTGCATCCCCATTACTTTGTGGGTCCTAATGCAAGTTCAGGATTAACGCAAACTTGGAACTGAAGCCCGCCGCTATTTTAGACATATGAAAATGAAAGATAATTGATGCTCTCGTCAACAAAGCCAATCTGATTAGCCTATTCATTAAGAGAAATTTGGAGCCAACTAACCACATTAAACAAAGCCAATCTGATTAGCCAATTTATTCATTAAGAGAAACTCCATTTTCATTCACTCATCGCCAATGACTTGAACACAAGACATGACAGGGGGATTTAGAGATTCCACCAATTAAAAAGCAAAAAGTAAAAAACCAGACAGGACAAAATCATAATTAGGGTTAGGTGATGTAGCCTAAAACTCAAATCCCAACACACATTTAATTTTTTTATGGAAAACATATACATTACAAGACACATTTTCTCCAAATCTTAATGAAACAGGCTTTAACAGGAATACAAGAACTAAACAAGAGCACTCACACAGCACATACCTCCACCAAGGCAGTTGGAACTTAACTACCATCTGATGAATTTTCGTATGTATGGTATTTATTATTCCAATCTTCCAATCCCACTGAAAAATCCTTTTAAAAAATTCCGGAATCTGGAATTTGATGCGGTTTTCTCCCCAAATGAAATCAGCTCTAGGATTGGCCAAGACATACCACAGGTAAAAATTTTATAAAAATCTGTCCATAACTTTTTCCGTAATGTTGTGCACAAACAAACAAACAAACATACCCTCAAACTGAAGGAAAAACATAACATTCTTGACGGAGGGAATAAAACTAAGGGATTGGGCCAGATTTGGCACAGGACACATCAGTCAACTGGCCTCAACCAATATTATAGTTCCACAGGCCAAAGGGTGCTATTATACTGCTCTTTTCTTATAAAAAGGACCGCACTGACGCTCAAATCTGAGTTTCACATTGCCCAGGTGTACATTACCGGTCAAAAGTTTTAGGACACCCCAATTTTTCCAGTTTTTTATTGAAAATTATGCAGTTCCAGTCAATGAATAGCTTGAAATGGTACAAGGGTAAGTGTTGAACTGTCAGACTATTTTGCTGGATCCAGGGTCAGTGACTTGTACAGAGTGAAATGCACCCTGAACCAAAACGGCTACCACAGCATTCTGCAGCTGTTATGATTCTGCTGTTGCCTGACCACGTTTTTGTTATGACCCTGATTCCAAGCCATGTTTTTTTTATTTAGTCCATGCCATGTTTTGTATTTTGCCTGTCTTTCTTTTGTTATGTCCTTTGCCTGCCATTTCCCATATTCACAGTTTTGATCATCATTCTGGTTTATGTTTTTCTCCAGGCTATGCATTGCACTTTGTCTCCCCAGTCTTGTCTTGTGTTCTGAGACAGTTTTATTCCCCAGTCTTGTGTGCCACGCTTTCAGGTGATTTCATGGTTTCTGGGTTTCCAAACATTCCTTCCAGTCTCGTTTGCTTCTTTCGCCTTACTGTTCTATCTTTACTAACATTACTAACAGTTTATTATTTTAGATAAATTACTAACACTAACTAACATTGTTTATAGTACTAACTTACTAATAAGCACTAGGGATTGTATAGCTGCACATTACTAATTGACTAACGAGCTCTCAGCACTTGCTCTGCTCTAGTCTCCGCCCCTTGCCTTCACTCAATTTACTTTGCTGTGCTTCAGCGGATTCTCCGCACCTAGTTAATCACTGTTCTGCTTCTCACTCTGTGCACTTTAGAACTCCCTAACCGGAGTCGTCTGTTTGTCATAGGTTGTCTGTGTAATCCCTGTCTGCATTTTGGCTTTTGCCAATTTCATGAGGTTAAGCACTTCCTCTTGTTCGCCCCCTTGTTGATTAGTCTGATCCAGCTCACCTGTTCCCTATTATAGCATGTGACTTCCCGTATGTGTATTTAAGCAGTCTTTTCACAACCAGCTCTTGTCAGAATGTTTTCCTTGTGCTGCGATCGTATATGCCTTGTACTCTTTGTGTTACACTTCTGACTGGACCATCGCTGTTTCTGATTTTGGCTTTGTCTTGGATTTTTCTGCACCCGTGTAACGAACCTGTTTTGCCCGACCCTGAGTTTTGTGTTTGCTGCCCTGTGTACGATTTGGATTACGCCCCTGGGATTCTGATTTTGGATTGGACTCTGTACCGTTGCTTTCTGCCCTGCAGAGGTTCACCTCCCAGCTTTAATAAAATACAAGTTTGCTGGATCTCTTGGTTCTCGCGCTTGGTTCCTGAATGCAACCTCACAGCAGCCCCATGCAGTACCCTCTGGTATGCGCCTAGTTGGTCAGGGGTTCATCCTACAGCAAGATAATGACCCAAAACATAAGTCCAAGCTCTGCCAGAACTACCTTAGGAAAAAAGAACACGATGGTAAGCTTGAAAACATGGAGTGGCCAGCACAGTCTCCAGACTTAAACCCCATCAAGATGCTTTGGGATGAACTGGACAGAAGAGTGAAAGCAAAGCAACCTACAAGTGCCGCACATTTATGGGAACTTCTGCAACAGAGCTGGGAAGAACTTTCTGAAGAATATTTAATTTCCATTGTAGAAAGAATGCGAGGAGTGTGTTCAGCCGTTATATCTGCCAAAGATGGGTACTTTGAGTCAAAAGTTTAAAATACATTTTGGTTCATAAATGGATTCCATGATTTCTTAACTTCAATGAGACATTAAACTGCATAATTTGATTTTAAAAAATTGGTGTCCTAAAACTTTTGACCGGTACTGTACATAAGGGAATCAAATTCATACTGTGGAGCATATTTCTTGTATTATATAACCCCCACTCAGAAAAATTTGGGATGGTATGGAAAATGCACATAAAAACGGAATGCAGTGATTTCTAAATTTACCTAGAATTGTATTTCATTGAAGACAATATATTTCATGTTTTGTATGGTTTACTTTAATTGGTAAAAATACTTCCATTCCTGCCTTCAGCCCTGCCTTGCGTTCCAAAAAAAACAAGGGACAAGGGCAAGTTAGGACTGAAGCAGAGGTAAAAAAAATTACTTTTGTGATTTAAAACCTGATGTCAGCAGGTGATTGTTATCATCATTTGGAATAAAAGCAGCATTCAAAAAAGGCAAAGTCATTCCGCTGGAAAAAATGGGTTGAGGATCTTCAATTTGTCCAAAATGCGTGAGAAAATCATTGAAAGTTTTTAAAACAATGCTCCACAAAGAAAGATAACAAGGCATTTGGATATTTCAGTCTTTGTAGTCCATAAGATCATTAAGATTCCATTCCAGGATCCTGGAGGAATATCTGTTCGTAAAGGGGCAAGAGCGCAAAGCCATTATCTCCCATCACACAGACAGCATTGCATCCAGACCCGTCATTTATATGAGTGATATAACCACTTTGGCGGATTACTTTAGCAAACCTTTGTCAAGTAATATAATATGCACTTACATCAACAGAATCCAGTTAAAATTTACTGTGCAAAATGAAAGCTTTGTTAACAGTTTCAAAAATGACTTGACTTCTCTGGGCTTGGAGGCATCAGCAATGGACCATCACATAATGCAAAAGTGTTTTGAGGTCAGGCTAATCAATATTTCAGGCCTTTGTTTTTTTAGAAAAAATAGATACAATGTGTTCCAGACAAAAAAAAGAAAAACATCATCCAGATTGTTGTTTACAAGTCCAAAAGCTATGTTCTGACATGGTATAAAGGTTTGTCAGTGCCCTTGGCAAGGGTAACTTGCATGTCTGTGAAGACACCACTAAGGTTGAAAACTACACTTACGTTCAATTGCATAATAATAATTATAATAATAAAATTGAGATGACATCTTTTCCAGGGATGCTTACGTCTTTTAACTAGACAAAGCAAAACCGCATTCTGAACGCATTGCAAAGGCATGATTGCGCAAGATGAGGACACGAGTGGTGGATTGATCTTCCTGCATTCCCAACTCGTTCGCAACAGAGAACATGCAGCGCATGTTGAAACGCAAAATGCAACAATGAAGACCCCATACTGTTGCACACTGTAGACTTTTTTGCAGGAAGACTGCAATAAAATTACAACTGAAACAAGTAATCACTTGGTGTCTTCAGTTGCTAAACATTGATTAAATGTTGAGAAAAGGCAGGGAAACATTACACAGTGATGAATGCTTTACTGTCCCCACTGTTTTGAAATATGTCGCAAGAATCAAAATTGAAATGTGATTACTTTGAAAAAATCTATAATATTAATGAGACAAAATATCAAATAATGTGCTGTTGAATTGTTTTCAACATTTGAAGGGTCAAAGATAATTTATAAATCACTGCTTTCAGTTTTAATTTTAATGCAACAAACCGTCCCAACATTTTCTGGTTTGGGGTTATATAATGAATACTGGACCTCCAAACAAGAATTCCCAACATGAATAGAACATTAAGATGAACATGTCATCTCTGAAACAAGACAAAGCCGTAAACACCTGAGTATTTGATGAATTATTGCGCTCATGGGCAGTCTGGCCAGAAGGCAGTTAGAATCTAATTTTAGCAGATCTCCGGCTACATCAATCATTGGCTCCTTCAGCAGAGAGGACACATACAAGAGCACACACCTGCTGTCTTTCCTCCTGCACACCTGTGTGGCAGGTATCAGCAGCAGACGGCCTGCTCTCCCTCACCCAAAACTGTCAATACTCATCTGCAGAGCTGTGCTCAGACCACCGTGCTCTACAGCGGCCAAGGACAAATCGCTACCCCGCGCTAAAACAGCAGAGAGGACATGGTATCTGCTCAAGAATAATCATTCTGAGGAGTAGTGTGATCGGATTAAGTGTTTGCTGAAATATGCACTCAGTCATTCAACCACTGCAACATATTTCACGCTCATACTAATGTCACAAACAGCAGACGACTGTGATTGGAAGTGGGAGCAATAGGTAATGAGTGAAATAGGCAGGGCACACACTCGGTCGCTGGCTACATTTCTCAAAATGCTGAAACATCACCTCTGTGAGGAAGTCTTTTCCGGATCTGCAATATTTGCCAGCTGAATTTGTCTCATTTGCATGCAGAACCAGCAGCAGGTGATGTGAGCTTCTCAAAACACACAGTTTCCATGACAATCATAATGGCGGGCAACTATGAAAACCTACAAATCCAAAGCCAACCAATGATACAAATTCATTACTTACCTATGACAAAAATCCAACACCTACCTATCTACCTACCGCTAGTGAAACACAGAGGAGATTGAGTGTTGAGATGAAGCACAGAGGAGATGCAGTGCAGAGGAGATAAAGCACAGTGGAGATGACATACAGAGGAGATGTAATGCGAAGTAGATGAAACGCAGAGGAGATGGAGTGCAGAGTAGATGAAAAACAGAGGAGACGAAGTGGAAAGAAGATGAAGCATGGAGGAGATAAAGCACAGTGGAGATAAAGCAGAGGAGATGAAGTATTGAGATGAAGCCCAGAGTAGATGAAGTGCAGAGGATATAGAACAGTAGAGATGACAAACAGAGGAGATGAAATGCAGTGTACATGAAAAGCCGAGGAGATGAAATGCAGCCAAGATGGACAGCAGAGTAGATGAAGCACACAGAGGACATCAAGTGCAGAGGAGATGAAGTGCAGAGGAGGTGAAGAGCAGAGGACATGAAGAACAGGTAATAAAGCGCAGAGGAGATGGAGCATATAAGAGATGAAAAGCAGAGGAGAAGTGCAGAGGGGAGGATGCACTGAAGGGGATAGTGCACATAGGCGATGAAGCGAGGAGAAGATGAAGCACAAAGAAAATGAAGCATATTGGAGATGAAGTGTGGAGGAGATGAAGTACCGAGGTGATAAAGCACAGACGAAATGAAGAACAGAGGAGATAACGTGAAGCGGAGATGAAGCACTGTGGAGATGAAGTGCCAAAAGGATTGAAGCACAGAGGAGATTAATTGCAGAGGAGAACCACGGAGAGGATAAAGTGCAGAGGAGGTGGAATAAGAAGATGTCTCTCACTGTGGTCTCCAGTACACCATTTCTCCCCTGTTCAGCGTATAAATTTATCTCTGAGTTGTGATTTATGCAGTGGGACACTGATAACAGTACCATCTGTAATGGCTAAAGTGCTTTCCTCATATATTTCCAATACCTAGCCCAATCATCAAAACATGCCAAGCTCGCATTCACAGATCACATTTGCCACAAATAATGGCCTTCATGTGCCCACAGAGAGGCCAACTAAGTGAAGAGCCTCCTTTTACAATGAAGCCCTGAGAATACACAGCCATATCTCTGTAACAAGAGATTACAAGGCCACAGAAATACAGCAAACAAGATAGTGATGTACAGATTCAGTAATATGAAAGATAAATCATCAAGGGCATGTACAAGTTTCCAGATTAAAAAAAAAACATAAAATTTAAAAGTAAAAGAGAACCCATTAGCCTGATCTGACCCGGGAAAACTGCTGCAAAAACATAAAATATGGCAAAAGTCTAACACCCCAAGTGGATAGAGGACACCATTGCAGTGAGGTGATGCAGTCCTCCCAGTATCCTCTCTGTTGCTCACGACCAGGGTCTGTCTCATCCTGCTGACACAACCACCATTCCGGGGAAAAACCATCGTGCAAGACACCAGATATGCTGCTCGTCAGCCAATGGCAACAGATGTTCGTCAAGCACAGCTCCGTCACGCAAGACAAATTTTTTCCCTTGCTTGTCTTGTGAAGAAAAACTGCAGTGTTGAAGTGAAATGGGTTTCCTCACTCAAACATAATACAGACTAAACGCTAAAAACACGTATACAGTTGTGTGTGTGTGTGTGTGTGTGTGTGTGTGTGTGTATTCTTGTAAATGCTACAAAGTGAGAACCAAAGCATGTTTTTTTCCTACAGAGTGGGGACATTATTGGGAAGTAGTGAGGACATTTTCAAATGTCCTCGCAACTACAAAGGCCAATTGTGGCTTATTAGTTAAGGTTAGGGGTAAGGTTAGGATTAAGGATAGTTTAAAGTTAGGGTAAGGGTTATACATTGCTTACTGTTAAGATTAGGCAAAAGGCTGCAGAGACACAGAAAGAATGAATGGTAGTCAATGTAATGTCCTCACAAAGATATAAGTTAGATGTATATATGTGTGTGTGTGTGTGTGTGTGTGTGAGAGTTTGTGAGTGTGATTGAGTGGAGAGAAAACGACGATACAAATGACTAATAAATATGAGAAAACATGAATATTACTGGAAGGGCACATGGTAGAGCACATACCTCTGCCACGCCATATGTCAGTATTGTTGTGTAATGGTTTCACAGTGCACATTTGTATGTGCACTTAAAACAGGAAAAAGGAAGGCAGGATCCAAATGCAAAGAAGTGTTTGGCTTTAATTACCTTTGAAGCGAAGCCACAAAGGTTACTAGAAGAATAAAACACAAAGGGAAACACAGTTACCAAAAAGCATTACAAAATACAAGCTGGAAAAACACAGTCAGCTATATTAAAGAGTTAACAATTAGAATAGCGAAAAGCTATGGCAAGAGCCTATGCTGGACAAGAGCTGTACAAGACTTTGCACCATAATGGTGCGGAGTCAGGGCTTTTATGTGGCTTCAAACACTCATTGGATAATTGTACACAGATGGCGGTAATGAGTGAAAATAGTGGCAAAGCCACTGCGCCCGCTTCGCCAAACGTGGCCAAAATGGAACACCCCCATTTGGCCATAGTATCCGTCCGATTGGACTGAAAATCAAACTTGGTCAGGACCTCAAGACACGATATACACATATGAAATATGAAAAGGATTGGTGAAAAACTGAAGATGCTAGAGCGCAGACAAGCCAAAAGTTAACGCACGCACGCACTGATGCACGACATACCACCACTAAAGACCCCAAGCATAGCATAAGTCCATTGGGCCTTTTGGCCGAGCGGGCAAAAAATTGGAGCATTTTAACTAGTAGAATAAGGGAGCTAGAGCTGTTTGAAATTTTGCAGAAAAAGCCCCCTGGTGGCCAAACCGAGAATCGCAGCATGCCCAAAATCGAACTGGGGCTAGATCTTGGGCCCATATACATGCATATAAAATATGAAAAGGATCCGTTGAAAACTGAAGGCACTATTGCACTGAAACAAAATATGTGCATTTTACGACCTTTGACCTACTTAACCTTTTTATTTAGGTCAAATCAAAAACCCATGACATATATGATGAACCCTTGGCAGCACAATCTACAGTAAAAATTTGAGCATATTAGCTCGCAGAATAAGGGAGCTAGAGCTGTTTGAAGTTTTGCAGAAAAAGCCGCCTGGTGGCCAAAACAAGAATTGCAGCATGACCAAAATCAGACTCGGGCTAAATCTTGGGCCCACATACATGCATATAAAATAGGAAAAAGATCTTTTGAGAACTGAGGGCACTATGGCGCTGAAAGAAAACTGGCACATTTTATGACCTTTGACCTAAATAACCTTTAAAATTAAGTCAAATCAAAAACCCATGATATGTATGATGAACCCTTGGCAGAAAACTCTACAGTAAAAATTTGAGCATCTTAGCTCGTAGAATAAGGGAGCTAGAGCTGTTTGAAATTTTGCAGAAAAAGCCCCCTGGTGGCCAAACCAAGAATCACAGCACACCCAAAATGGAACACGGGCTAGATCTTGGGCCCATATACATGCATATAAAAAAGGAAAAGGATCCGTTGAAAACTGAAGGCACTATTGCACTTAAAGAAAATCTGTGCATTTTACAACCTTTGACCTACATAACCTTGAAATTTAGGTCAAATCAAAAACCCATGACATACAGTGCCGTGAAAAAGTATTTTCTCCCTTCCTGATTTTTTACTTTTTTCCATATTTTTCACTCTTAAATGTTTCAGATCAAACAAATTTTAATATAAGACAAAGATAACCCAAGTAAATACAAAATGCAGTTTTTAAATGGTGATTTCATTTATTAAGGGGAAAAAGCTATCCAAACCTTCCTGGACCTCTGTGAAAAAGTAATTGCCCCCCCTTCTTAAATCATGAATAAATTGTGATTAACCACATTTTTTGAGTCCAATTTCATTAGCCACACCCAGGCCTGATTATTGCCAGACCTGTTGAATCAAGAAATCACTTCAATAGAACCTGTTTCACAAAGTGAAGTAGGCTAAAAGATCTCAAAAAGCAACATGTCATGCCGCGATCTCAAGAAATTCAAGAACAAATGAGAAACAAAGTAATTGACATCTGTCAGTCTGGAAAGGGTTACAAAGCCATTTCTAAGGCTTTGGGACTCCAGCGAACCATGGTGAGAGCCATTATCCACAAATGGAGAAAACTTGGAACAGTGGTGAACCTTCCCAGGAGCGGCCAGCCTACCAAAATTACTCCAAGAGCGCATCGACAACTCATCCAGGAGGTCACAAAAGAGCCCAGAACAACACCTACAGAACTGCAGGCCTCACTTGCCTCAATTTAAGTCAGTGTTCATGATTCAACAATAAAAAAGAGACTGGGCAAAAATGGCATACATGGGAAAGTTCCAAGGCGAAAACCACTGCTGACCAAAAAGAACACAAAGGCTTGTCCTACATTTGCCCAAAAACATCTTGATGATCCCCAAGACTTTTGGAAAAATATTCTGTGGACTGATGAGACAAGAGTTGAACTTTATGGAAAGTGCGCGTCCCATTACATCTGCCGTAAAACTAACACAGCATTTCATTAAAAGAACATCATACCAGAAGTCAAACATGGTGATGGTAGAGCAATGGTTGGGGGCTGCTTTGCAGCTTCAGGACCTGGAGGACTGGTAGTAATTGATGGAACCATGAATTCTGCTCTCTACCGGAAAATCCTGAAGGAGAATGTCCAACCATCAGTTCATGACCTCAAGCTCAAGCGCACTTGGGTTATGCAGCAGGACAATGATCTGAAACACACGAGCAAGTCCACCTCTGAATGGGTTAAAAAAAACAAAATGAAGATTTTGGAGTGGCCTAGACTTAAATCCGCTTGAGATGCAGTGGCATGACCTTTAACAGGCCGTTCATGCTCAAAAACCCTCCAATGTGGCCGAATTAAAACCATTCTGCAAAGAGGAGTGGGCTCAAATTCTTCCACAGCGATGTGAAAGACTCCTTGCCAGTTATCGCAAATGTTTGATTGCAGTTGTTGTCGCCGAGGGTGGCACAGCCAGTTATTAGGATTTAGGGGGCAATTACTTTTTCACATAGGGCCAGGTGGGTTTGGATAGCTTTTTCCCCTTAATAAATGATTCATCATTTAAAAACTGCACTTTGTATTTACTCGGGTTGTCTTTGTCTAATATTAAAATTTGTTTGATGATCTAAAACATTTAAGTGTGACAAATAGGCAAAAAAATAAGAAATCTGGAAGGGGGCAAATACTTTTTCACAGCGCTGTATATGATGAACCCTTGGCAGCACAACCTACAGTAAAAATTTGAGCATCTTCGCTCGTAGAATAAGGGAGCTAGAGCTGTTTGAAGTTTTGCAGAAAAAGCCACCTGGTGGCCAAACCAAGAATCGCAGCATGACTAAAATCAAACTCGGGCTAGATCTTGGGCCTATATACATGCATATAAAATAGGAAAAAGATCCGTTGAGAACTGAGGGCGTTATGGCGCTGAAACGAAATTGGCACATTTTATGACCTTTGACCTATATAACCTTCAAAATTAGGTCAAATCAAAAACCCATTATACATATGATGTATTCTTGTCAGAACACCCTACAATAAAAAATTTGAGCATCTTAGCTCGTAGAATAAGGGAGCTAGAGCTGTTTGAAATTTTGCAGAAAAAGCCACCTGTTGGCCAAACCAAGAATGGCAGCATGCCCAAAATCAAACTCGGGCTAGATCTTGGGCCCATATACATGCATATTAAATATGAAAAGGATCTGTGGAAAACTGAAAGCTGTATCGCGCTGCAATGACGTAACGCACGCATGCACGCATGCACAACAGACCACCACTAATGACCCTAAGTACAGCATAAGCCCCTTGGGCCTGTTGGCCAAGCGGGCTAAAAATGAGACAAGCAGGCCAGTTCTTCAGAATTCCAAAGGTACGGACCGTTGGGGGCGTGGCATGACATGTTGGTTCTGGATCCACAAGAATATTATCCAGATCACAAACAACTATAATCAATTCTACATTAGTGTAGATTCTCTACTTCATGCAGAAATTTTCTGAAAATCTGTTCATTACATAGGGGACCATCATTCTATTCAGGTGTATTTTAACTTATTCCGTATATAGAATCCACAATATGTTACGGATCACTTCTAAAATTGAATCAGCTCATCCTTGGACTACCACCTACCATCCTACCAAATTTCATGCCAATCCATTCATAACTTTTTGAGTTTTCCTGTTAACAGACAGACAAACAGACAAACGTGGGTGAAAACAACCTCCTTGGCAGATGTAATAATGCCTTAGAGCTGACATGTGGCTGAATAACAACCAGCTTCTCTTCGGTAATGATCATAAAATTGAAAGTTGAAGAGGAATAGTGTTTAAGAGGCCCTTGAAGGTGGGTTCTTCACCTGCAGAGCTGCAGTAACACAGCCAGCTACTCTAATCACTTCATGTAAAAAAGAATTTTCACAAGACCCTCTTCATCAGCTGCCCGCAAAATGCTAGCTCCATTCAAATGTAATTTATTTGACGTTAATTCGAAAAAAAATGTTGAAAAGCATTCATCTACTCCACCAAGACTAAGAGAGTAGGCTGATCAAGTCACAGGGCAGCCAGAATTTTTTGAGCCCCAAACTGGGCATTTAACCCCACACTGCTCCAGGAGAGACTGGACCCTGCAGACTGTAATCTATACATCACTTTGGATAAATGAGCCAGCTCTACAACCGTAATAATGAAATGAAGAATAATGGGTTAATAATTTACCACAGTAGTTTGTTCACTGTCCTTCAGTAAAGGGACAAATGCTAATTTTATGGCAACATGACACACTCTTTTCTGCTTTGACTTTGAGCCATGCTCATTTCAGGAGTCAGTGGGATTGTGAATAAATCCATCAAGGTCAAGGACACTATCATTCCCCTTGTAAACTATTTGCCACCGCCAGCCTTTAATCTTTCTCATTATGCTTTTACTTTAAATAACCCATTTGTCCCAGTGATTGTATTATATTGCTTGTCTATGCAGCTCATTCAAGTAGAACGGAAAATACTTTTTTACGGACAAAAAGCACATTAAAAAAGACTCAAGTCAGCGGAAACTGGACCGTTCCTCATCATACAATGATTCAGTAAGACATCTCAGTAAGGCCGTCTTAAATTCTTATTTCTGAGATTGGTTACGGAGAACAGCCTCGGGCACAGAAAAACAGAAGTTGTGTTGTTTAGCCAGACTGGAGGTAAAAGAAAACTCATTATAAGTTCCCTCGTAGGTTGTGAATGTAGCAGAGAGAGGTTGATGCATCAGTGCCCTGCTCCAGCTAAAACGGCCTCTCTCAGTAACAAAACCAGAACTCCCTGTTCTCACAGCAAACTTAAGGCTAAATTCAACTCCTGTGTGTCTCACAATGAGGTTAAGAGTGCAGACTCATCTCATGTTTGTCTCACAGTGATGATAGGACTGCAAACCCATCTCCAGTATGTCTCACAGTGAGCTGAAGATTGTACACTCATCCCCCCGACACCCTGCAGTGAGGTTTAGACTGCAGACTCATCTCTTGCGTGTCTCACAGCAAGGCTAAGTCAGTAGACTCATCTCCTGTATGTCTCACAGCGAGGTTCAGGCTGTAGACTCATCTCCTGTGTGTCTCACAGCGAGGTTAAGACTGTAGACTCATCTCCTGTGTGTCTCACAGCGAGGTTAAGACTGTAGACTCATCTCCTGTGTGTCTCACAGCGAGGTTAAGACTGTAGACTCATCTCCTGTGTGTCTCACAGCGAGGTTAAGACTGTAGACTCATCTCCTGTGTGTCTCACAGCGAGGTTAAGACTGTAGACTCATATTCTATGTGTCTCATCTCCTGTGTGCGAGAGGTTAAGACAGTAGACTCATCTCTCATGTATGTCTCACAGTGAGGTTAAGGCAGTAGACTCATCTCCTGTGTGTCTCACAGCAAGGTTAAGGCAGTAGACTCATCTCCTGTGTGTCTCACAGCGAGGTTAAGGCAGTAGACTCATCTCCTGTGTGTCTCACAGCGAGGTTAAGACTGTAGACTCATCTCCTGTGTGTCCCACAGCGAGGTTAAGACTGTAGACTCATCTCCTGTGTGTCTCACAGCGAGGTTAAGGCAGTAGACTCATCTCCTGTGTGTCTCACAGCGAGGTTAAGGCTGTAGACTCATCTCCTGTGTGTCTCACAGCGAGGTTAAGGCAGTAGACTCATCTCCTGTGTGTCTCACACAGTGAGGTTAAGGCAATAGACTCATCTCCTGTGTGTCTCTCAGCGAGGTTAAGGCTGTAGACTCATCTCCTGTGTGTCTCACAGCAAGGTTAAGACAGTAGACTCATCTCCTGTGCGTCTCACAGCAAGGTTAAGACTGTAGACTCATCTCATGTGTGTCCCACAGCGAGGTTAAGGCAGTAGACTCATCTCCTGTGTGTCTCACAGCGAGGTTAAGGCAGTAGACTCATCTCCTGTGTGTCTCACAGCGAGGTTAAGGCAGTAGACTCATCTCCTGTGTGTCTCACAGCGAGGTTAAGGCAGTAGACTCATCTCCTGTGTCTCCACAGCAAGGTTAAGACTGTAGACTCATCTCCTGTGTGTCTCACAGCGAGGTTAAGGCTGTAGACTCATCTCCTGTGTGTCTCACAGCGAGGTTAAGGCTGTAGACTCATCTCCTATGTGTCTCACAGCGAGGTTAAGGCAGTAGACTCATCTCCTGTATGTCTCACAGCGAGGTTAAGGCTGTAGACTCATCTCCTGTGTGTCTCACAGCGAGGTTAAGGCTGTAGACTCATCTCCTGTGTGTCTCACAGCGAGGTTAAGGCAGTAGACTCATCTCCTGTGTGTCTCACAGCGAGGTTAAGGCTGTAGACTCATCTCCTGTGTGTCTCCACAGCGAGGTTAAGGCTGTAGACTCATCTCCTGTGTGTCTCACACAGACTGAGGTTAAGTTAAGACTGTAGACTCATCTCCTGTGTGTCTCACAGTGAGGTTAAGGCTGTAGACTCATCTCCTGTATGTCTCACAGCGAGGTTAAGGCTGTAGACTCATCTCCTGTGTGTGTCTCACAGCGAGGTTAAGGCAGTAGACTCATCTCCTGTGTGTCTCACAGTGAGGTTAAGGCAGTAGACTCATCTCCTATGTCTCTCAGCGAGGTTAAGGCAGTAGACTCATCTCCTGTGTGTCTCACAGCGAGGTTAAGGCTGTAGACTCATCTCCTGTGTGTCTCACAGCGAGGTTAAGGCAGTAGACTCATCTCCTGTGCGTCTCACAGCAAGGTTAAGACTGTAGACTCATCTCATGTGTGTCCCACAGCGAGGTTAAGACTGTAGACTCATCTCCTATGCGTCTCACAGTGAGGTTAAGGCAGTAGACTCATCTCCTGTATGTCTCACAGCGAGGTTAAGGCTGTAGACTCATCTCCTGTGTGTCTCACAGCGAGGTTAAGGCTGTAGACTCATCTCCTGTGTGTCTCACAGCGAGGTTAAGGCAGTAGACTCATCTCCTGTGTGTCTCACAGCAAGGTTAAGGCAGTAGACTCATCTCCTGTGTGTCCCACAGCGAGGTTAAGCACTGTAGACTCATCTCCTGTGCATCTCACAGTGAGGTTAAGGCTGTAGACTCATCTCCTGTAATGTCTCACAGCGAGGTTAAGGCTGTAGACTCATCTCCTGTGTGTCTCACAGTGAGGTTAAGGCAGTAGACTCATCTCCTGCTTGTCTCACAGCGAGGGTAGGCTCAAGGAGTAGACTCATCTCCTGTGTGTCTCACAGTGAGGTTAAGGCTGTAGACTCATCTCCTGTGTGTCTCACAGTGAGGTTAAGGCAGTAGACTCATCTCCTGTGAGTCTCACAGCAAGGTTAAGACTGTAGACTCATCTCTGTGTGTCTCACAATGAGGTTAAGGCTGTAGACTCATCTCCTGTGTGTCTCACAGCGAGGTTAAGGCTGTAGACTCATCTCCTGTGTGTCTCACAGCAAGTTAAGGCAGTAGACTCATCTCTTGCTTGTCTCACAGTGAGGCTCAAGGCTGTAGGCTCATACCCTGTGAGTTTCACAGCAAGGTTAAGACAGTAAACTCATCTTCTGTGCATCTCACAGTGAAGTTAAGATTTCTAGACTCATCTCCTTTGTGTCTCACAGTGAGGTTAAGACTGTAGACTCACTGTGTGTCCTGTAAGGCAGTAGTCCCTGTGTGTCTCACGAGGTTAAGACTGTAGACTCATCTCCTCTGTGTGTCTCACAATGAGGTTAAGACTGTAGACTCATCTCCTGTGTGTCTCACAGTGAGGTTAAGACTGTAGACTCATCTCCTGTGTGTCTCACAGCGAGGTTAAGACTGTAGACTCATCTCCTGTGTGTCTCACAGTGAGGTTAAGACTGTAGACTCATCTCCTGTGCATCTCACAGCGAGGTTAAGGCAGTAGACTCATCTCCTGTGTGTCCCACAGCGAGGTTAAGACTGTAGACTCATCTCCTGTGTGTCCCACAGCGAGGTTAAGGCAGTAGACTCATCTCCTGTAGACTCATCTCACAGCGAGGTTAAGGCTGTAGACTCATCTCCTGTGTGTCTCACAGCGAAGTTAAGACTGCAGACTCATCTCCTGTGTGTCTCACAGCGAGGTTAAGACTGTAGACTCATCTCCTATGTGTGTCTCCGAGGTTCACATCAAGGTCTAAGACTCATCTCTGTGTAGCGAGGTTAAGGCAGACTCATCTCCTGTGTGTCTCACAGCAGGTTAAGACAGTAGAAACTCATGTGTCTCTGTGTAGACTCATCTCCTGTGTGTCTCACAGTGAGGTTAAGACTGAGACTCATCTCCTGTGTGTCTCACAGCAAGGTTAAGGCAGTAGACTCATCTCCTGTGTGTCTCACAGCGAGGTTAAGACTGTAGACTCATCTCCTGTGTGTCTCACAGCGAGGTTAAGACTGTAGACTCATCTCCTGTGTGTCTCACAGCGAGGTTAAGGCAGTAGACTCATCTCCTGTGTGTCTCACAGCAGCCGAGGTTAAGACTGTAGACTCATCATCTCCTGTGTGTCTCACAGCGAGGTTAAGACTGTAGACTCATCTCCTGTGCATCTCTACAGCGAGGTTAAGGCTGTAGACTCAGACTCATCTCCTAGACTCATCTCACAGCGAGGTTAAGACTGTAGACTCATCTAGACTCATCTCCTGTGTGTCCCACAGCGAGGTTAAGGCAGTAGACTCATCTCCTGTGTGTCTGTAGACTCATCTCCTGTGTGTCTCACGAGGTTAAGACTGTAGACTCATCTCCTCCTGTGTCTCACAGCGAGGTTAAGGCTGTAGACTCATCTCCTGTGTGTCTCACAGCGAGGTTAAGGCAGAGACTCATCTCCTGTGTGTCTCATCTAAGACAGTGTGTGTCTGTGTGTCTCACAGCGAGGTTAAGACTGTAGACTCATCTCCTGTGTGTCTCACAGCGAGGTTAAGACTGTAGACTCATCTCCTGTGTGTCTCTCACAGCGAGGTTAAGACAGTAGACTCATCTCCTGTGTGTCTCACAGCGAGGTTAAGACTGTAGACTCATCTCCTGTGTGTCTCACAGCGAGGTTAAGGCAGTAGACTCATCTCCTGTGTGTCTCAGCATCTCACAGAGAGGTTAAGACTGTAGACTCATCTTCTGTGTGTCTCACAGCGAGGTTAAGACTGCAGACTCATCTCCTATGCATCTCACAGCGAGGTTAAGACTGTAGACTCATCTCCTGTGTATCCCACAGCGAGGTTAAGGCAGTAGACTCATCTCCTGTGTGTCTCACAGCGAGGTTAAGGCAGTAGACTCATCTCCTGTGTGTCTCACAGCGAGGTTAAGGCTGTAGACTCATCTCCTGTGTGTCTCACAGCGAGGTTAAGGCAGTAGACTCATCTCCTGTGTGTCTCACAGCGAGGTTAAGGCAGTAGACTCATCTCCTGTGTGTCTCACAGCGAGGTTAAGACTGTAGACTCATCTCCTGTGTGTCTCACAGCGAGGTTAAGACTGTAGACTCATCTCCTGTGTGTCTCACAGCGAGGTTAAGACTGTAGACTCATCTCCTGTGTGTCTCACAGCGAGGTTAAGACTGTAGACTCATCTCCTGTGTGTCCCACAGCGAGGTTAAGGCAGTAGACTCATCTCATGTGTGTCTCACGGCGAGGTTAAGGCAGTAGACTCATCTCCCTAAGGTGTGTCTCACAGTGTGAGGTTAAGGCAGTAGACTCATCTCCTGTGTGTCTCACAGCAAGGTTAAGACTGTAGACTCATCTCCTGTGTGTCTCACAGCGAGGTTAAGGCAGTAGACTCATCTCCTGTGTGTCTCACAGCGAGGTTAAGGCAGTAGACTCATCTCCTGTGTGTCTCACAGCGAGGCTAAGGCAGTAGACTCATCTCCTGTGTGTCTCACAGCGAGGTTAAGACTGTAGACTCATCTCCTGTGCATCTCACAGCGAGGTTAAGGCAGTAGACTCATCTCTTGTGTGTCTCACAGCGAGGTTAAGGCTGTAGACTCATCTCCTGTGTGTCTCACAGCGAGGTTAAGGCAGTAGACTCATCTCCTATGTGTCTCACAGCGAGGTTAAGGCAGTAGACTCATCTCTTGCGTGTCTCACAGCGAGCTCAAGGCTATAGGCTCATACCCTGTGAGTTTCACAGCAAGGTTAAGACACAAACTCATCTTCTGTGCACCTCACAGTGAAGTTAAGATTTCTGACTCATCTCCTTTGTGTCTCACAGTGAGGTTAAGACAGCTAACTCATGTCCTGTGAGTATCACTGCGAAATTAAGACAGCAGGCTGATCTTCTGTGTATTTTACAATGAGGTTAAGACTGCTGACTTATTTTCTGTGCGTCTCACAGCAAGGTTATGAGTACAGACTCATTTCCAGTGTGTCCCACAGCAAGTTCAAAATTGCAAACTCATCTCCTGTGCGTGTCACGGTAAGGTTAAAAATGCAGACTCATCTCAAGTATGTCTCACGACAATGTTAAGATTGCAGACTCACATCATGTGCATCTCATATCTAGTTCAAAATTGCAAACTCATCTACTGTGTCTCACTACGAGGTTAAGACTGCTGAATCATGTCCTGCATGTCTAACAGTGAGGTTAAGACTGCAAACTCATCTCCAGTAAGTCTCACGGAGAGGTTAAGACTGTAGACTCGTCTTCTGTATTTCACACAGAGAGGTTAAGACTGTAGACTCGTCTACTGTATTTCTCACAGTGAGGTTAAGATTGCAGACTTATCTCATATGGATTTCATGTCACAGTTCTCTTGCTTCAGCAGCATCACAAAGTCATACCTCTTGGAGTGAAACTAACACTGAAAGACCCGCATCATAGAGTTGCAGCTGCATAATATACAGTCAACTGAAAAAAAACTCAATCTCAATCAGTAAACAATTTAGTCTCATCCTCACACACAACCTCTTGCTCAATAAAAAACACCCATGAGGTGAGGAAATTCGAGTGATTTCAAGATTTTCCTATTTCATTGAGTACACAGTAACTTAATCCGAGATCATTTAATCTAATTGAGAGTGAAAAAATTAGGATTACAACTAAAACCTGTTGAAATGAACTTTTTCAAGAGAAGCTGTACATCGGTTTTGTTAGTTAGCTGGTGATTTTGCCAAATGTGAAACTGAGACTGTGATCCTGTGTGAGGGAGATGTGGAGCAGCCCGAGGGCCGCCGGTGCATGAACACCTGCAGGCATAAAAACATCAGTGCACCGCCGCAGCAGGATTACACACTTCCTGAAGGAAGCAGCAATGAGCTTATAAAACTACGGGATGAAAGCGCAGCTCTGGAGCAGAGAGTGCGGGACGCGCAGCGATCCTCATAAGCTATCGCACATTTCAGCCGGCTTGTCACCATTAAAAGGTGAAGGAGTAGCAGGGAGAGTAAGCACCATGCAGCATGGTATACTGCTGTTTAAAGATCAGTCACATTCAGCCTTTCAATCAAATAACCATCAGTTCACATCCAACACAAAACACTGCATGCCATTGCTCAAATTTAACCAATCATAGCAGCATGAATACTTCAGCTCAAAAATAAAATTCCATTAATAAGGTGGTAAAAGCTAAAAGCCAGAGGTCTCCCTCCACAGGCGGCATTTTACTATAGAATGGGATCCAGAGATGCAGTGAGAGGAGCTAGTCTCACATTGAGGAACTTAAGCAGTAATCTTCCTTATAAACAGAGATAAGCCTGAGAGTGTGATACACACACACACACACACACAGCTAAAACATAAACACAGATGTTTACATACAGGTCAGGATCGATAGAAGTGGGCAGGAGTGGGCATTGTCCGCCCAACATTCAGCTTTTCCTACCCATTTTGTTTGCTCTATGTGTTTTGAGTCCGGCAATCATTTTAATTTGTTCTGGCCTGCTGGTGTCTTCAGTGTCTTAAAGGAAATATTTCTGTTTTTTTTACTAGACAGTATCAAGTTTGGAGATCATGTGAGTCTGATGTTACATCGACAGAGTGTTTATAATAGCTTGTTAGAGGTTACCTGGCCAGAGAGGTTACATCTCAGTGAAAATCTCCGATAGTAAGTTAAACAGGATTTAAAATTGGTAATTAAATCTACTAATCTGTGGAATTATGAATCATCATGCTGTAATTGTTTGGTTTAGTGATGCTCTCAATTAAAAGGTCTGGCAGTGAATTTTTTTAGTGAGTGAGCTCAGGAGTCCATGACACACTGTCTTTCTGAATGGTAGAAGGACAGTTGCTTAATTTAAGCACATTTCTTTTACAGAATTGACCTTTTTTTCGATAGATAAAAATACACCTTAATTAAACTGAATATTCATTCAATCTTGATTCGTTAGCATTAGCCAAGTATCCTACCACTAATGTCATTGCAGCTGCTGTTAGCTCCAACTCAGAGGCTTCAGGGCTGGCTCCTTATCCGCGATCCCGAAACTGGGGCTGTCGTGGCTCTGGGCTCGCTCCCAGCTGCTGTCCGCGGTCCTGAATCGTTATTTTGGCGGTGTGAAAAAATGCGCCGCTTGAAGAATGCAGCATTTATCTCCTGGGGAATGCAACCTGGCCACACCTTTTAAATAGAGGCCATTTAAATTTTAAGCGGAATGGTCACTTCTTACAGTGCTTCACTCTGTTCCACTTTGTTGTTGCCGTGCTACATCACTTCTGTCTGTCTCTGTGTGAGAGTTTACCATTTCAAATTCAGAATTGTTCTTTGCTCCTGTTTTTGTGCAATAGCCGTGGACTAGTTGTAGCTTTGCTGCTCATGTTTTTAGTTTTAGTTCTTTTATTATGGTTTTGTTTTCTCCCTGCCCTCTGGAATGGATGGATGGATGATGGAAGACTGACAGCATCAGAACCTTCTGGCCAAAACAGTGCCATGTGACAGTCTGGCACCAGGGAGGCTACCTGCTGTATGGTTAATGGTATGCTTAACGTAGGGAAACTCTGCCTTAATTCCCAAGCCAACACAAAAAGATAAGAAATCGATTAACAATTTTAAAATGGAACAGCATTGGAGGAAATAACAATTCATCCACAAAATAGCAGCCATTTCCAAAGCAGGTATACAAATAAACTAACAAACCACTTAATATGTAGGTACAAAGACCAGTCTAGGCATTTCTTATCAGCTTAGGCAGCACAGCAGTACACAAACTCTGGATTGATACACTAATGTATATTAAACCATAACACAAACACACACACACACACACACGCATATACGCACAGACATAAACCCTAACACAGACAGGCAAACACACACACACTCACTCAAACTCAAACACAGGCATGCACACGCACAAAAACACACACACACACACAAACACAAACACACACACACATAAACCCCAGCACACACACAAACACACACATGCATAAGCACCAACACAGACACAGACTCTTCCAGAAACACACACACACACACACACATTGAACCCTAACATACAAACAGACACACACACACACAGAAACACATTACACCCCAACACAGGCACAGAGACGCGCACACACACGCACACACACATACGCACAGGCACATAAAACCGTAAACACAGACACACATGCATATACACAGCTAAATCTAACACGCACACACACACACACACACACACACACACACACGCCGCGCACACACACACAGACACACAAAATCCTAACACGGACACACAATATTATATACCCAGCTAACCTTAACACACACACAAATAAGACCAGAGATAGAGTGATTCTCACCAATTGCTAGCGTCCGCTGCCCCAAAGGCCACGCTGTTCTGTCACTAGGTTGAGGCCTCTTTCAGAGGTGCAGTGTTTTTTTGTTAAGATTATTTTTTTGGGAATTTTTCCTCTATTTGATAGTTATACAGTGTAGAGAGACAGGAAGGCTGGGGAGAAGAATGGGGGAAGGCGTGCAGCAAATGACACGAGCCGGATTCCAACCCAGGTCGCTGTGGGAAGGACACAGCCTTTATGGTACGCGCGCTTAGATCGATGAGCCACCGGGGCGCCCCCCAGAGGTGCAGTGTTAAGCTGCTTTCACACTGGACGTGAAACGAATTTTCCGCACAACAGATTACATTCAAAGTCAATGCAAAGATCCGAATACACGCGAAATGCGTGTATTCGCGTCTTTGCATTGATTTTCAATGCAATCTGTCATTCAGAAAATTTGTTTCGCGTCCAGTGTGAAAGCAGCTTTAGAGCTTGCAAGGGCAAAGTCTAAAAAGCAGTGAAAACGGGCCGTGCCTTGGCAGTACACAAAGGAGCCGAACCATAGTTGAGGTAACCCGCTGACATGTCAGATGAGACCTTTCAGCACTAAAGAGCCTGGAAACAGAAGGACCATAAACTCAGCCCCCCACCCCACCCTGAGTCCCCTGCTTCACAGTGTCACCTCCTCGTCTCGCGCCTGACTCGCTCCACAGAGCAGCACACCGCGGCCCCACCGGGACCCATCGGTCCTCTGAAGTCCATCAATCACGCTCTGGAACGCCGCTCCGCATTATCACTGTGGAGGCAATGTATGACAGGTAACTCACAGCCTGGTCTTGTCACATCCTCATCATAGTCCACCCAAGCTCAGTTTCAGAGCTCAAAAATGGCCCGGCTGTCAAGCAAGCTATGCACAAAGACATGCCATAAGAAAGGCTTGCAGAGCGCATTACATGGCATCACAGAGGGAAGATGCCACTGTCATACAGGCCCTGAGGGAAACGCCAGGCAAACAGTTTAGAGAGATCTCAGAACCTGTCTGACCAATCAGCGTCAATGCCGTTCAACTGCACTAGAGGTTTCACTCATGTGAGCACGCAGTGCAGAAATACGTGGGCTGTAAGGTCAACTATCCCAACAATGAACTATACGAACCCTTAACATAAACAGGCCTTAAAGAGCTCTCCTGGAGTTTGGAATAGTAATTGGGAATGGGACTGGAGTGGGATTAGGGTCTGGGTTGGGGTTGAGGTTACAGTCAGTCCAAAATTTGGAATGCAAATGTACCGAGTCTTTTCATTTGAAACCTAAAAAAAAAACACCCCAAAGCCATTGAAACATTTCCATTAGCAGTTTGGGTAAATGCGCTTCTGCGAGAGATGCAGCTTTAGCACCGCTTGTAAAAAAGATGCGGAAAGAAATGGGCAATAAGAGAAGCAGCTGCCTGAAATAATGGTTCTGATCTCATTATGATACCACAGCTTAGCACTGGAGTATTAGGACAGGCTCGTTGCTGCACCTCCACAGCTATGTTAGCATGTTAGCAAAGGCTCACTACAATACCTCAGCAGCCACACCTATGATCTCATTATCAGACCTCACCACTATCTTAGCCTGTCGGCACAGACTGTGCCAAGAGAGAAAAGAGGGAGAGTGATAAACATTAGAGATCCAAAGAAAGAGGCAGAGAGATAGAGATGGGGGGCTCAGAGAATGAGTGAGAGGGAAATGGATAGAGACATGAAACTGCTTGACATATCAGTTAATCAAGCTTGGCAGTAATCTTAACCCAGACCCCAATTCTAACTCTAACTCTTATTGCCTCCATCTAAGCCCTACAGGGTTAGTGTGTGTCTGAGGGACTCTCAGTTTGCAACAAGCCATCACACTGCTGCAGCCCCAACGCATGCCTGCACTGAGCCGTGTGATCGTTCCTCTGCACTACCCACAGCACTGTGCACTGCACCCCCGCCTCTGCTCGCTTGCTGCTTCCTTGTAGGATTATCAGGATTTTGGAAGTCAGACAAACGGGGCGTCTCGCGAAGAGCAGCCAAATTGGCCCCCGTGTTCCCCTGTGATAATAATGAGCAGAGAGCTCAGCCTAATCCATGCGGCGCAAAGTCACACATTTCACACTGTATCAACACAGGCCAGCCAGGGAGCCGCACGCACGAGCAAACACTCACTTTCCAGAAGGAACCCAATCACACCACTGTCAACTGCTGATTCATAAGCAATACCGTTCCCCGGGCCATGTTGTTTACCAACATATCTGCTTTTGAACGGCGGATTTCATTAACATCCACCACGTTCTTGAACATTGTACTTTAGCTCTACTGAATGCAGTCTGTCTCCCTCCTTTAAAATCACTACTGTCTTCAGATTAAAAGCCAAACCCCGGCTGGACCAACCCCAGACCAGACCAGACCAGGCCACAGGTGTCATTTTTACTCTTCGCACCAAGTACTGCAAGCCAGGAAACACGTCGTGTTACCTTATAATGAGCAGGGCAGCCATGCTCCAGTCCAGCGGAGCTTCTCTCCAGCAAGAATGCCAAAAAAACACAGTGAGCCATAAAACACTTGACCAAGCAATCAAGCAGATTTCCTCAGTCCAGCTGATTGTGTACAAGAGGTAATTACATTTCCACAGAAGGCATAATGGAAAATAATGACAGCAAACATTACTGCATTCAGAGGGGCGCCTCATTGCCTCATTTCTCTTTGGGAGGAAGCTGATATGCGAGTAATCCGGAGGGCTGTACCCAAATGGATGCTTTCTCAGCACAATTTTGTAATAGATTAAATTAACAAATTAATACTAGAGTCAAAGCAAGGGGAACACAGAGCCAAAAATATTCTTTTATGAAATTCTCTTGACACATTGTCCCATGTGTGATGACAGGAGTACAGAATCTCTGTGTAATTATTTCACTGTGCAATATAATTTCTACATGCAATATTATTTCACTGTGTAACATTACTCCCATGTGTAATTTTATTTCACTGTGTAATATTTTACATCCTAATATAATTTAAACGTGTAATACAATTTCATGGCATAATATTATCTCACTGTGTGATATTATTTCACTGCATAATATTATTTCACTGTTTAATATGGTTCCATTGCATAATACAACGTATTTCACAGAAAAGAATTATTTCTGCTGATTAGGGGCAGACTTCTTACTCCTTTTTGTTCCCCTTCACACAGATGGAAAAGCAAAAGTAAAAATACATACATTCGTCAAAAAACAGTTTATGATCAATCTATAAACTTACTAACCACAAAAGCAGAGAACCACAACAGATAAATAAACAGACAAGTGTACTGTCTCGATGCCCCACTTTCTTTAGGAGGAGTTATCAAACTGTTAGCAATTAGCTGTAAGTGTTCATAAATTATAAATTTCTCCGGACTTCATTATATTTTACTGGCAAGACTCCATGAGTCACCAAGTTCTGTATTTTATTACTGGTTTATTTTGCAAATCTCATTACTCTTCTCTGCAAACTAGTACTGAGAGTACAGTGATAAATCACAGCGCCAAGGTTCAAAAGACTTCCTATACGACTATAAAAAAGTAATAGACTGAAGAATTACTAGACCTACAGTTATGACCTGGATAAAGCATTACCAACCAAGCTGATAAATCACCGGCACAATACAAATACATACACTGCCTTTTAATAGTGAGTGTTAGCTCCACACTCTGCTCTGGGAATGTTGTTTTTAAGTGTTCAGCCCAGAGGCTTAGGTCCATGGCTGGTACACAGCAGGGTGGTGCTTCTCACCCCACTGTTGACACAATAAGATCAGTGCAGCTATTGGGCCCTTGAGAAAGGGACATAACCCCATATTCCTCTACGGGCCATTGGCCCCTGATCGGTCAAATCAGCTACAAGAAGCTTTGCAATAAAGTGTTCGATCATCTAACCGTAACAGTAGAAGCTAATTCAATTAATCTTCTGCTTTGAACTCCTTATTTGCATGTTCCTCATAAGCACTTCCTGTTTTGTACTGGTGGGTGAGACTGGACAGTTGCTTGGAGAGTTACAGTACTAGGAGATTGGAGTTTTGCAGAAGTCAGATTCTGGACAAATTTTGGTTAGGTTTGATACAAAGTCACAAAAATATCTTGCACAAGGGCTTATGTCTCTCACTGTCTGCAGTTTATCAAAGGTTTTGTAAGCTGTTTATCTGTAACAGACTGCATTTATACCTGGTAGTTCTTCTGTGTCATTAATAAGGGCTAATAAAGACATTTGTAAGGCCACAGTTTACAAAAAGCTTTTTTTCTACAGCTTTCGATGCTACCACTGCCCTGGGCCATTGCAAGCATGTTTACAGGGCAGTGAAAAAGTATTTGCCCCTTCCTGATTCCTTCTATTTTTGCTTATTTGTCCTATTCATATATTTCAGATCATCCAACTAATTTTAATATAAGACAAGGACAATGAGAGTAAACACAAACTGTAGCTTCTAAGTGACCATTTCATTAATTGATGGTAAAGAGTAATTCAAAACCAATATCACCCATGAAAAAGATAAGTGCTCCCCTAAAGCTACTCTCATATATGTGTGAAACATCCTTAAGATTGTGTGCGAATGCAAAAATCATGCGAATGTGTGTGATTTTATACGAATGTTACGATTGCCTACAAATAAGTTACAAATAACTGTTGTAACTTATTTGTATCTTTGCCCTAACATTGTCGTAATATTCGCAGCTTGTCGTGCAGTTTCGTGCATTTTTTCAAGATACGATTGAGTTACTACATCTATGAAAAAACTTACGATGTCTGCGAATGAGTTACGACGGAGTTACGAACATGTACACCCGCTGAAAATTTTCATCATGTTCAAAAATTTTACGACATCCTACGAAACCTTGCGAATAGTAATGCACCTTACCATTGTCTACGACTAATCATAACGAACATCTACGAATTTATAATAATTGCACATCTCACCCAATCGAATCCCTGTCTTAAGGATGTTTCACAGATATATGAGAAATACTTAAACCTAATAACTGGTAGCGCCACCCATGGCAGAAACAGCTGCAATCATACATTTGCAGTAACAGGCAATGAGCACTTTAAAAATATTGGACCACTGTTTGTAGTAGTACGTTTTTAATTCAGTGACATTGGAGGATATTAGAGCATAAGCTGCCTGATAAAGGTCATGCCACAACATCTCAAATGGATTCAAGTCAGGACTTTGACTATTCTCCAAAACCTTTATTTGGCTTCTTTTGAGCCATTCAGAGGTGGAATTGCTTGCGCTTCAGATCATTGTCCTGTTGTATAACCAAATTAGACTCAAGCTTTAGGTCACTTGCTGAACATTTTCCATCAGGATTTTCCTGTAGAGAGCAGAGTTTGTGATTTCAAACATTATGGCACATTTTTAAGGCCCTGAAGCAGCAAAGTAGCCCCAGACCATTACACTACCACCACTATGTTTGACTGTTGGTATGATGTTCTTATCACTGAATGCTGCCTAAGCTTTACGCCAGATGTGACAAGAACCACCATGTTTTCCAGAAAGTGACACTTTTGACTCATCAGTGCACAGGATATGATCCCAAGAGTCTTGGGGGTCATCAAGATATTTTTTTGGAAAACGTGAGACAAGCCTTTGTGTTCTTTTGATCAGCTGTGGTTTTCCTCTTGCAGCTCTACCATGGATGCCATTTTTTGCCCAGTCTTTTCCTAATGGTGGAAATTTGAACATTGACCTTTACTGAGGCAAGTGAGGCCTACAGTTCATTCGAGGTTAGTCTGGATTAATTTGCGACCTCCTGACTCATTAGCTATGTTTACACACATAATCGGAATAAAGGCCCAATCAGATAAAAAATGCTTCGTGTAAACATGTCAATTGGAGGATTCTGATCCGATTCGGTCCATTCGGAAAGAAATTTCATTCCGAATGAGAAAGGTGGTTTATGCCGATCATCATTCCGAACAACGTCCATGAACATGAACATACCCATTCGGATCCTGTCTTCGCGGTTGGGGTAAAATTGTCTTCACTGCGGATGTATGCTACAAAGAGCGAACGAGGACGTGCAGAAAACGTGGCGTTTGTTTACAACAGACGCGGAAATACAGCTTTTTCATCTTCTACTTCTAATATTTCCTGAAAATTAGACAACTGCGCGCATGGCCAAATGAATCACTCTGATTAAACGCGTGGTGATGTATACGCAAGTCATGATCGGATCATCGCATTTAGTGTCCATGTGAATTTGGATTTGGAATTTCCGATCAATCGAGGTTAGGATCGGACTGGAGAAATTTTGTGCATGTAAACATAGCTATTGATGACTCATTGAGCCCACTCCTGTGAAGGTTCATGTCTGTTCCAAGTTTCCTCCAACTGTAGATAATGGGGCTCACCGTGGTTCGTTGGAGTCGCCAAATCTTAGAAATGGCTTTGTAACCCTTTTGAGATTGATGTATGTCAGTAACTTTGTTTCACATCTGATTGGAATCAAAATGTGGGCAAAACTGTGTGAAATGGTGACAGGATGACTGCATCTGGAAAGCCATTTCCAGGTTGTGTTCATTTGCCAGCAGCGCCAGCTCAGAAAGCAAGACTCCTGGTCTTGAAGGCCACTTAGCAGCACTACAAAGTTTTCAAATTGGTGGAGTTCCATGAGTTAAATAGTTAGTATATTGAGTAGTTAGTGTTTACACCACAGCTGGGAAGCAGGAAGACCTCAGAGCAGACAGGGAGGGAAAGTTGGGTGACAGTGGTGTGCAAGCACAGGAAAAGGCATGCATGCCTTTCAGCTGTATTGTTCGATCAATTCGATCCCTTGTAGGAATTTGACTTGGCCCTTCACCCTAGGAGCAGAGGAACTAATGACCCACAGGGCACCCTGAAAGCCTCTTCCCCCCAGAAAAGGGATTTAGTGATAATGGGAGACTCAATAATTAGAGTGGTAGACAGCATAGTCTCATTGTGTGACAAGGAGTTTTGCATGGTACATTGCTTGCCTAGTGCCCAGATCGGAGATCGCTAGGAGCATGCAGGTAAGCTCCTTGCAAAACAATGGGGGATTCAGCGGTAATTCCATGTCAAAACCAATGACATAGATGAGAACGAGTTTTAGGTTCTTCAAGACAAATTTGCGGAATTAGCAGACAAGATGAGTGGCAGAACCTCCTGGCAAGGCTAAATACACTAGTGAGACCACCGGCAACATCAATTTAAGCAAAAATGCAGTAAGAGTGGCTTGGAGCAGCAGGCAGTAAGAAACGCCGAGATGTGCAGAAGTTACTGTCTGAAATGTCTGAGTTTTTAATTATAGATCTAGTGCAGCTTCATAATCCTGACAGAATTTGCAACATAGAGGTAATGGTTGCAAGAAGGACAAGTGATCATTGCACAGATAGATGTGATTTTTTCTCAGCAAATTAAAAGGATCTCCACAAGAACAAATTAAATGGTACAATTCAGGTACAGTAGAATGGGTGAAACTTCTTGATTACAAGACTGTGAGGTAACTTTGAGGGAAAAATTGATGCACAGAGTAAATTGATTGAAAAAGGAGTTTCCTCAATAGATGGGTATAGCAATTTGCAAGAGTTTAAAAGTAAATAATATAATTTACGAGATATACATGTATACAGATATGATAGCAATGAGTGCAATAAGGCACGCTGTTATAAAATAAATGCTAAGGCTAAAAAAAGAGCTGGGAGTAATAATTCTTTAATGACAAATTCTTGGAGGTGATAAAACTAATACTAATATATTTCAATACTGTAGTAGAAAAAGGAAAGTCAAAGAGGAGCTTAAGGGTAGTATGAATTACAATGGATGGATGGATGGATGCTGAATGAGAATACTTACATTGGTGATCCCTAAAATTGTTACTTCATTGAGAGGTTTATTGGACAGCAGATATATAACAGGCCAGATGGTATTTTTAGTGCTCTGAAAGTTTTAGCAGCTTTTGAGATTGGGGCTAATAAAGTAATTAACAAACTGTATAAGGGACAATAAGGCAGCAGGCTCGAATCACATTTTCCCAAGCATAGTATAAAGATTTTGCTGAGATTGTCTTTAAACCACTGGCAGCTATTCATTGGCGGAAACTGGAGAAATCCTGCAACAGGAAGCAAAGTAATATAATAAAAGTATGAGACAAAGGGGACTGTACTGATACATAGAACCACAGGCTTCTCTGTTCAATTTGTATTGCATGTAAAATATCGGAATCCAACATTAAGAAACACGAGATACACTTTATTGAACCCTGTGGGGTAATTTGTCCTCTGCATTTAACCCATCCTTTAGATAGGAGCAGTGGGCAGCCACAGAGCAGCGCCCAGGGACCAACGCCAGTTCTAAAGCCAGTTCCTAGATCATGGGTACAGGTAGGAGTATTTCTACAATGCATGTTTTTTTTGGGAGGGGGAAACCGGAGTACCCGGAGGAAACCCACGCGAACACTGGGAGGATGTGCAAACTCCACACAGAAAGGCCCCAGGCCAGGCTTGAACCCACAAGCTTCTTACCACTGCGCCACCGTGCTGCCCAACATGACAAAAAAGTTCATTTAAGAAATGAACAACATCCTGAAGGATAGTGAGCACGGAATTCAAATGAAAAGGTCATGCCTCATGAACCTTTTAGAATGCTTTGAAGGCACCATTAAGAGTTATGATCAGAGAAGGAATAAGGATATCCCATACTTGGATTTTTAGAAAGAATCTGACTAGGTTCCAAATGAGAGACTAATTGTTAAAATGAGATCTGCATGAATTACAGGAGGTATTTTGAAATGGATTCAATACTGGATATGGCATAAAACACAAAGGGCTCTATCTTTCACACTGCCTTACCCGTTGCCACTACCCGCAACCCGTGAATTACGCATTTAGCAGCTTCCCTTATCCCTAAACGATATCTTGCGGCCACACTACCCGCTATGCATTATGCCGAATCCTTTCTTTGCGCCTGGAGGTGTGCCCGTGGGCGTGTTTATGCGCTTTCCCTACAATTGCTATCTTGACCACACACGTTAGGGAAAGCGTATAGGGGGTCCTAAAACCACCCGCTACCCGCATTTGGGCTTTCACAAGAGCGCTATGCACTAACACTCAGCAACGGAAATTTTTTTTTCCAGCGAGAGCGGCATTTCAGAACTTTCTTGCGAATGAAGGTAATTTCGGCGACAAGTATGTACACCTGTTTTTGCAGCACGGACATGCAACTTGCTGTAAAAAAATAGACAGCTGTCCAATTGGAAAATGTAAACGGACGAAACCACGTACTTGTCACCAGAATTACCTTCATTCACTGAAGAGTTCTGAAATGCCGCTCTCGCTGGGGAAAAAAAAGTTACGTCGCTGAGTGCCAGTGCATATACCTAATTTTATTTTTCTAAAATGGGATTTTGTTCTATGCTTCATTTCAGACGGAGAGGAGTTGGAAATCCATGGCTAAACGCATTTTTTTTTTTTTTTCTTTTTTTTTTGAAGTTTCCATCACAATAGGGGTAGGCTTGATTTTTTTTTTTTTTTTTTACTACATACCAAACATTAAACAATATGTCAATGTCAAATAATAATAATAATAATAATAATAATACAATTCATGATTAACTTAACAAAAACAGATCCTCCCCGGACTGGATTTGACCTCATGCACAGGCAATTTAACTTCGTCAACGGAGAAACGTGGCGACCTTCCTCTCTCCATCACGGATTTCGGTTTGAGGATTTGGGATAGCACAGCCTGCTCCGAAAGGCAGTGGCACCTGGCACACTGATTTGTTTAACTGGTGTAACGCCCAAACCACGCCTATGCATAATGTACCGGGTAGTGCTGGTGTTTTAGGGATATAGGCAGGTGTGCAAGATAGCAACTTTCGCGGGGGAATGCCTCTTATGCAATGCAAAATCCCCAAATAACGGGTTTAGGGACTCTGGCGTAAGATAGGGCCCAAAGAGTAGTACACAGGTGGATCTCATCTGCTCAGGGCAATGTGGGAAGTGGTGTCCCTCAGGGATCGATGCAAGGACCACTGCTGTTCCTCATCTGCATTAAGAGTGCCTTTTTCTAAGATCAGCCCAAGGGTGTCAACTCACAATCTCCAAATCTCTTCATACTTCATAATTATTGAGTTTCAGGCTGGGAATAGACCCTTTCGGTTTCAGGACGTGAAAAAGTGAGATTTGGAGTGCACATGCTCTTTGCAGACTATGTAGGGCAGAAGATGCACAAATCCTATTTAAAAAGGTGGGGAATTATAAGTTCTTCCACTTTCCCCATGGTAAAGGGCAGTTTACAGCATGGATTCGGACCATAAACAGGAAAATTTTACGTTCGGGAACATTCTAGGGTGTGCAGCGTACATTTTGTGTCTGGATGGCGAGATTAAGAATTCTGTATTCAACCTAGTCCAAATATCGATTGATGTTTGGGTACCCAGAGAAACATTAGAATATGAAAACACGTCAAGCGTACATCCAGTTAAGGAAATTTAGAGTTTAGTTTCAAGTGCTGCTATTCGTGTCAGTTGCACGTCGTTAACGGCGGCTGGCATATCACTGATGACACACTGGGTTGCTAGGGCAGGCGCAGCATAAGCATTCGCGATATTAAATATTAATGTTAAATTCTAAACCCCCTTTCTCACTGATAAAACTCCACTAAAACATATTTAAAATCGTCCTGGCAAATAAAAAGCCGGAAAAAAGTGGAGACTGGACATTCTTTTCCCCCTGACGATATAGCTAGACTAACCTCTATTAGTTTTCACCTACAAACTGAAAGCATTGACTTCTTCAGTGCAACAGAGACTTGAGTGACTATATCGGCGAGATACTGTCAAGGCAAGTCCTTGACATTGTTATTTTCAGCATAGATGAAAATCCGAAATCAAATGTGTAGTGTTCAGTCAATCAGTAATGATATGGCCTTGTATTTTACACGTGTATTTTACACGATTTGGATCATGTGTGCTTGCCGGTTGTTTTGAACAATGCGAATTTGTCGCAAGAACACTATAGCCATTTAGCTGACTTAAGGCGTGGGACCCAATCATAGTGGTGTTAATGACATTATTTCACGTCCGCAAAACTAACTGGCAAGCAAATGCCACTTTGTGCCTATATATGGCAAGTAATAATGAAATCGAAATCACAAGGAAACCAAATTATTATTGCAAGCAGCGAAATGAAAACCACACCTACACTTAGCTCTGAGGGGCTAGGTTCTGTAATGTGAGCCCCTCAGAGTTTACCTAGACTGAAAACGTCATATGGCACTAGCACTCCCCCTTTGGCTTGATATTTTTTTTGCGTAGAGTTTAACATCTACTTAAAGTCGTATATAGCCTATAGGGTCGAACAACGCAAGTCCCTTTTCAAAATGTGGATACAAAAACTGGACACTGCAAAACAATAACACCTTGAAACAACAAAAGATTAAACAATTATTTGACGATTAGTGGGCCAACTTAAATAACTTATAATATCAACCAGTACCTTAACTATATTTCTCCGATCAGATCGCTCTTTCCTTTTAGCTTGCGTCGGTGTGAGATCCTTTCGTTTGTAGGGAAACACAGAGCGAAGCCAACATTTTTTGGGTCAACGAAGTTGGGCCAGCCCCGTCAAAACGAGTACTGCAGACTCTAGTGTGATCATTCGGGACAAAGTTCTTCCGATTTATAGCTCGAATCCACGCCTGTCGTTGTCTCTTGCCATGGGGAACACGAAAAAACCTTATGTCCCTGTCCTTATGATACCGGTTTATGCCTCTACGCAATAAATAGCCACTATATTTCCTTTTGCCCCACATCAGCTATATTGGGCATGCGCGAGCGGACTTCCGGCCTTAAACCGAACTGGTCTATAGGGAAATCAGTCACGACCTTGGTAATTAACCCCTCCCCTGCTGAGCAGGCCACGCCCACTTTTCTGTGCCGCATTGAGCGGTAACAAATTTGACTGCTCCAAATTTCAACCTACATGGAGGTCCCAAGTTTTTATCAATTATTCTTGAAACTAGAGTTGGTGGACTGCAACTAAAAATGAAAAAAATCCTGGGACCTCCATATAGGTTGACGCTAGCACCACCTGAAGTCATAAGCAATGCCATTTCCGACACATGAAAATTGGGTCCTAGCTCCATCCTACTTAAAGGTCCCAAACAAATTACAACTGTTTTCCAATCTTTGCATGCCAAACATCAATAATCAGCAATAAAAGTTTTGGGACCTTTGTGCAGGAAGGAGAATAAGGGACCAAAAAAGTGGGGTAGATGTGCGTGGTCACCCAAATTCAAGCCACGCCCACTAAAACCTTCATGGCCCACCATGTGGACCATTACCAGTATCTACTTCATCCACATTTGAACTTTCAATTTTGCCAATAAAAAGTTTGGGACCTTTTCATTCCATGCAGATATTAACCCTTTTATTTGTCACATTTGGGTATTTAATCAGTATCTGTGTACACACAAATTGTGTAAATTAAGTACATGTATATGTATCTTTCAAGCCAAGTTCCATTTCATCCTTCTTTTAAATCAGAGTTCAATAATCCTCAAAAGGCCATTTTAGCTCCAATAAATTTTGATATTAAGCCTTTCTTTTTATACATTTTGGTTAAAATCTGGGCTTCTGCCTCACAAGGTTTTTCAGCTGTATCTTTTGGCCCACATCCTGTTTCACACTTCTCTTATCAGGAGTCGAGTCATTTTTAAATAGATTATTCCTAGTCTTCCTTTTGGTGTTGCCAACAGGAATGACCTACATAGCCTGGCTTAAATCCATCAGCACTGGTCTCTTATACCCATTATCACTTGTTGAGGCGAGCAGGGGCCTGTTGTTCATGGCAGTACACATCATACATGATTTGGATAAAGAAGAAACTACATGGCATGTAACTCTCCTTCCAAGTGCATTTTACCAATTTGATGATGACTGTTTACTTTTGCACATGGGTCAATGACGTGACATGCAAATTTTTGTGTCCGAGCGCACTACTTTGGTTTAAAATAATTTTAAATGATTCACAATAAGCATCATATTATTCTATAAAACCTGTTGAATTTGAACATATTTCCAGTTTATCATAAAAATGATATATATTTTATGTTTCACCATTTCAAACCCTCAAAATTTCAGGCGGCGCAACCGTCCGCGCAAGTTACCACTATGTGAAATGTATTAAATATGTAATTTAGAATATGAATTCATATAATATTAATATGGGGGCATAATTTTATATTGAAAACCTTTCAAATAAACAAAGTTTAATAGTTTAATTGTTCTTAAATTGTTTGGAATATTAAAAACAAATTTGTCCGGAAATCTGCATATCTGAAATGTCAGGGCGGCGCAGCCGCATTCATATAACTTTTATTTTAAATTGAAGAGGGAGATGAGTAAACAGGATATTGCATCGTCAAAAGGACCCCAAGTGACCTTTACTTATGAGTGAAAGGCATGTAAATCTCTCTCAAATATTGATAAAAAAGCTACTTTCTCTTCATAGTTAGACTTGTTCAGTTTACATATCAGGTGGTACAACCAATATAAAACTAAGAAAAAGTTATTTTATTCTAAAACTCTTTATTGCATTGTAAAAATGAATGAATGAACAAGCTAGCAAAGTCAAAAGGTTAAATAGGTGTCCAAGTAGATGCCTGAATAATTGGGAATTAGTAGCAAATTTCAGGCGGCGCAACCGCATCGTCAGATGGTGCAACCAGGTAAAATATTTTGTACTAATTTAAACCAAGAAATGGGAGATTGACGTGAACAAATGTTTGGAAGTTGCGATATAAATAATCATTCTATACAACAATATACTTTTTACATTTTTCAAGTATTTATTCACATTTTAAATCTTAAGTTGGATGTTGGAAAACCAAAATACCTGCCCCCTACAATAAAGAATCCTTAAGTTACTTTTAATACCAAGCTCAACAACAAAATAGTAATGTTTTAGGCAGAGTAGACACTCTCAGGTATACTTGCTAAAAAAAATCACATAGAAAAAAAGAGGGAAGTGTGTTTTTTTTTTCAAGAAACTTTTGGTTGCGCCACCTGACATTTTTTGGCTGGTGAAATTGCAAATACCGTCTAAAACTGTACTAAAACCCTGTAAATGTTGTGCAACCATTAATACTTGTTTAAACACACTCTTCCAACTTCAAATAAATGTATTCTGTACATTTTTACAGATTTATAAAAAAAAAAACATTTTTAAAAGGCTTATTTGTCATTGACCCACATATGATACAATGCACGTTTCGATTTCAAGTTTTTCTTTCACCAGACAGAGGATGCATAAATTCGAAATACTTTGTTGACATGTGTATTGAAATGCCAACCTCCTGAAACTACTGTTCTCATTAGTCTTCAAAAGATGGCCCACAATAATTAATTTTTTGTGGTGCAGAGAAAATTGTTTTGGCATTCATCACCTCTGTCTTGTGCAGATTTGAAGCATAGTTCCTGTTGAAATCCTGGTAAAGAATTCTACACAAGGATTTATATCCAAGGCATCACTCATTGCAGTGGTTCTCAAACTCGGTCCTGGCACCCCACTGTGCACGCTGGTTTTTGTTCCAACCACAATTGCAGTCTTAGGAATTTGACAAGCTGTTGATTTGTCTTAATTAGGTGCAGTTATCTTAAGAGCAGTTATTTATCCTCTTAAGCCACATCTAAAAAACCTATAAATACCATGAAGAATAAAAATTTCACATCCACATTGAGCTATAGTAGAAACTCGTATAAATAACTGCAGAGCAGTGGCGGTTCGTCGGCCAAACAAAGGGAAGCCAAAACCTCGCCCTTCAAAGCTTAATGACTTAAACCTTTCGCAGTTTACTTTTCTTGATCAGCAGTTGCTCATACAAATTGGTAGAAGGACAGTCAAATTCATTTTCAATAGCAAAAGACGACGCAAATTATCAATATGTCTTTATATTATTATAATATGTCTTTATATTTTGCGAGGCTTTTTCGCAAGAAGCCACGAGAATCCGTTTTCTACAATCTTAATATAGAAGTAAAGAATGTGATGTTGCACAGCTTATTGCTTAATGAGCCTCACTAATCAATTTGCAAATCTATGCTGTTTCACGAGCTACTTGAGCACGGAGTTTATAAAGACGTAGGCCTATGGTAATTTACGTCATAATTTATGTGTGAAAGAAAACCCCTCATAATTTCATGGCGCAATGAATAACAATGCTATCAAAAATAAATTTGACTGTCCTTCTACCAATTTGTATGAGCAACTGCTGATCAAGAAAAGTAAACTGCGAAAGGTTTAAGTCATTAAGCTTTGAAGGGCGAGGTTTTGGCTTCCCTTTGTTACGGCCGACGAACCGCCACAGCTGCAGAGGAAAACAATTTAACTGAACATTCAATCAACATACAATCAAAAGGTTCCTCATTGGTGAAACGGTTGACACATGGTTGCAAAAACTAACAATTTATTGGGAAAACAATAGAGTCACACCTGTTTAGTTTCATGTTTATTTTATTAAGTTCAGGCAAATTATTTTGAAAAGAGCAAAACACCTGTGGACAACTACCAAATTTAACCCTTTGATGCATATGCCTCACATATGTGAGGTTTTTTAGTCCACCCCTCCAAGCTTTCACAAGGCATCTACCCCTGGATGGATGAACACCCCCTATTGACCAAGGGGAAAGGTCTCATGCATTAAAGGGTTAAAGCTTACTGATTTTCTCAGAGTCTAATTTGATCTGTTTAGAAATGTTTTACCTGAAAATCCTCACAATAAAATAAGCACAATATGTTCAAGGGTTTTTATTCTTTGTGGCACAATGGATATGTCCATCAAAATGTGGCCTTAGATGGTACATATGACTGTTCCAAAAATGGAATGCAGCTAATTAAGACAAATCAACAGCTTGTTAAAATCCTAAAATTGCAATTGTTGTCGGAACAAAAACCAGCATCACTGTGGGGCGCCAGGACCGAGTTTGAGAACCACTGACTTAGTGATACCCTTTCGTTCACAAGTTGTTGATGAGGCTCTCAGAACACGCTGACAGTTCAAATTCTTTGTTGACCTGAACTCTCGCACTTGACTTCAGGGAAGTGCTACACTATTAGTATTGGGGCCTGTAAAGGGTTAAAAAGTATGTAAATATGACAAATACAGTTAAAATTAGGAGGCTTGAATGGAACTCCCAGAAATATCAACTAACTCATCCTGACAAAAGAATTTTCAATTGTGAATCAAACTTGCATTGAAATAAACAGGAATTATTTTCTATGTACATAATGCACACAATTCATATGTACACAGATACTGGTGAAATACTCAAATATGACAAATAATAGGGTTAATATCTGCATGGAATGAAAAGGTCCCAAACTTTTTATTGGCAAAATTGAAAGTTCATATGTGGATGAAGCATATACTGGCGATGGTCCACATGGGGGGGCCATGTAGGTTTTAGTGGGCGTGGCTCGAAGTTGGGTGACCACGCACATCTACCCCACTTTTGGTCCCTTATTCTCCTTCCTGCACAAAGGTCTCAAAACTTTTATTGATGATTATTGATGTTTGGCATGCAAAGATTGGAAAACAGTTGTAATTTGTTTGGGACCTTTGCGTAGGATGGAACTAGGACCCAATTTCCATGTGTCGGGAATGGCATTGCTTATGACTTCAGGTGGCGCTAGCGTCAACCTACATGGAGGTCCCAGGATTTTTTTCATTTTTAGTTGCAGTCCACCAACTCTAGTTTCAAGAATAATTGATAAAAACTTGGGACCTCCATGTAGGTTGAAATATGAAGCAGTGAAAATTGTTACCGCTCAATACAGCACAGAAAAGTGGGCGTGGCCTGCTCAGCAGGGGAGGGGTTAATTACCAAGGTCATGACTGATTTCCTTATTCCCAGCCCCAAACTCAATAATTATGAAGTATAGAGAGATTTGGAGATGGCACTCTCAATGACCCCGACAGGAAACACTGTAAGTAAATTGGATATACTTGCCGATGATACTTATTAGGGAGTTTTGGCCAACAGTTTAAAATCCACTACAGTGATTCATAATGATCTAAGTAAAATCCAGAGGTGGGCGGAAATTTTTTAAAGTTTTTAATATATATGTGTGTCTGTGTGTGTGTTATTATCATTATTATTATTTACGAGAATGTATTTTATTTTATTTTATTTTTGAAGGTTTCGAGAAAAAAGGAAAAAACATTTTTTCGAAAGCATGAAAGAACAAGCAGCCGATATCTCAATTTGGCAAAAATATGACGTAGGCAATTATGCTATAAGGCTAACAATATTCAATATTCTTAAATATTCTATATATGGACGATAAAAAAATTAACTGGGCAGGGTTACTTTATGGAAGGTTGAAGATTGTAATGTGCTCTACTTGAAAAAGACCTAAGAGTAATTGTTGACCAAGTTTTTCAAGTTCTTTTTAAATGCTGTAGCATTAAATTAGTCAAAAATAATGCTGGTACATATTTCTGAAAGTACTTAGCATAAGTTAAAAGAGGTTAAACATATTTTGTATGATACCTTTGTTAGACCAACCTTAGATTATTGTGTGCAGTTCTTGATACCATATTAAAAACAAATTTAAAAAAAGATAAAAAGGGTTTGTAAAAGGTTCAATAAGAGCCAAATAATTAATGATATGAAAGATAAAAAGTATCGGGAAATAATGAAGAATCTTAATCCCTTCTTAAGTAAGAGTAAACTTTGGAGTGATCTAGTAGAGTTCTTAATATACATAGATAGTTTAATAATTTGAAATATTTAGGTTAAATTCTGCATGAAGAACTAGGGGTCATAAACTGAAGTTAACAAAGGGCAAATTTAACACAGGTACAATTCACTGACACACAGTAGCTCAGGGAGGTCATTAACACACTAAGGCTCCAACGCTTACAAACACACTGAGGTTCTGGGAGCTCACTAAAACACCAAGAATTTAAGAGCTTGTTAAAACACTGAGGCTCTGGCAGCTTTTTATCACACAGACTTTAGGAGGCTCTGGGAGCTCACTTACACACTCAGGCTCAGGGAGCTTGCTAACCCACAGAGGCTGCAGGAGCTTGTTAACACACTGAGGTTCCAGGAGCATGCCATCACCTGTAGGCTCCAGAAGCTCACTTGCATACTGAGGCTCCGGAAGTGCACTAATACACTGAGGCTTGGGGAGCTCACTCACTGACTGAGGCACTGAGAGATCGCTAGCGCACTGAGGCTCCGGGAGCTAACTTTCACACTGAAGCTCTGGCAAATCACTAACACAATGAGGCTCTGGGAGCTTGCTAACCCACTGAGGCTCCAAGAGCTTGCTAACACACTGAGGCTACTGGAGTTTGCTAATCCAACGAGGCTCCAGGAGCTCGCTAACACACTGTTTATCCATGAGAAGCAGCTCACTTGCAAAGTGCAAGAAAACAAAACTCCTGGATCTTTCCAGCATCACACCAGGCTCCATGAGCAGACAGCTGTGAGTTAGCTAATCTATTGTGAATTAACAAAAGTACACACATTGTTCAGTTTACTGCAGCCACTGCCAGCCTGCTAGTATATCTGTGCTTTTAGCATTGCTTATTCTACCGACTTAATGCAATCAATGCATCCAGCGAGCAAGCTACTCTGAGAAAAGCCTGCAATTTCTTATGAGGTCCAACTAGCTACCTTAAAGCACATTAATTTTGCAGGAACAAATCAATGGAAGCAGACAGTACAATGAAAGCAATGCATAAGCTATTTCAGAAACAAATAGACCCTAAAGTACTATTTGGCTTCACTTACCCTTATTATGTCTACAGCATATGCATAGCAATGCCTGATGGATTTCTTTGTAAAATGAGCACACATTCACACGCACCACACACGGCATTCTTCTGAAGTGGGAGTCTCTGTACACCTGAATAGAGTGCATCAGGTGCCCTTCATCTTTTAGGGTGCTTACAGCAATGAGCCGGCGGCATGAGAGTGAGTGTGCAAGCCTGTCATCTGGCCCCAGATCTCAAGACCCCATTATATGAGGCCCCAATACAGCTGATCTCGCGGCAGCAACGAGCTGAGGCTCACAGCTTATTGAATGCCTGACCTGAAATGAACACATATTTATGCATGATTCCTTCATTTGGCATATAATCTCTCTCTCTCTCTCTCTCTCACGCACACACACACACACACACACACACACACACACACACACACTCACAAACCCATAAACTCTCCCTTCTTCACACAATCACACACACATTATCATCACAGAATTACGCAGCCCCATTCATCACTCTCTTGCACAAACACACACACACACACACACACACACGCTTGCATGCACATGCACTCACACATACATACAGAGAGAGAGAGAGAGAGAGAGAGAGAGAGAGAAACGTTTACGGAACAAGGGATAGTCATGGCACAAACAAGCTACACCAATGCCTGATATTTTTAAAACAATGTTTAAAAACCTTTACATTTCTTATGCGCTTGACGAGAAATCCAGCTATATTGCTTGCCTTTGCAATTAAGGAAAAACACAATGAAATCAGTACCAACCATTATGCATAGCCAAAGAACCTGAAGGTGCGTTCAATGATCCTTCGTTCAGAAACATTAAAGAGAACGCCTGAATAACAGTCTAACCATTACCCTGTACATTCAGAGTTATAAAAGCGATCCTGCACTGAATAAACAGGATTTGCATTTCATTGATAAATCCTAGCTCAAGTTTCTAATTTATGCAATACTGAATTGTCTTTGTTCCGATACGACGTTTAACAAAACCATAAAGTAATAACAATTCATGACCGATATCGACAATTTAAAAAAATCTCAAGTTTTCAGTGTTTCGTCAAGGTTATTAATTACGAGATGCCCGTGCGTTCTGAACAGTGCCTTTTGCGCATTTGAATCATCTGCGAAGAATCGCGTGGAAACTGGTGTTCTCACTCATTCACCAGGGAAAGTAATAAAAATTATAAAAAAACAGGATTTTCCTGGGTTGATTTGCCAATACAAATGTCACTGTCGCATGTATTATTCAATCTGAAAATAATTCCACGAAACAGTTTTGTCAAATAGGCGACTGTCTTGGTCTTAGAGTCTCTTTGAGAGAACAAATACATTTATTAACAGACGGGTCGAAATGATACGGTTTCGTTCATCCACATATGTTTCACACTTTTGCACGCTTACATAGCTCTGCATAGGAAACAGTCGCATTCTCTGACCAGCACCTTCCATAAGCACACGTCGCCGCTGCCCTAACGTCAAAAGACCTGTTAAACCTGACAACACTTGTGTCCGCAACAAAAACAATCGACGACTGCCACTGAATGAAATAGTTAATCATACCAACAATAGTTTGTTTTGTCATATCCACCTATGTGCAAAACGCAAAAATTATATTCCTCCACCTAAAATCACGCTACAAATTACCACAAAGCTCTATGGCAACCAAGCGTCCGATAATGCAGAGAAAACGTCCTTACCAGTGTTTTTTCCCCCTTCTGCTCTTGCTATTTTCTTTCTCTGTTGACTATGCAGCCCGTTCAATGTGATATGTTCCACCAACTTCCCCAGTGGTTCGTATTCGAGCAGCGGATTTGAAAGTGTTTGGTAAAGATGCTGAAATGAAGGAGAAAGAGCAGCGCCGTTATCGGGGAAGGTCTGCCCCCTTCAAACTAGCCCTCCCGCCCCCTCCGTCCTCCCCACGCAGATTGGCGCTGGCTGCCAGCAAATTTGCCCCTGGAGGAGGGTTTAAAAACCGAAAACCCGTCGCGACGGATCACATTTTCTACAGAAATGTGAGGAAAACGTCCTCCCCAAGCGCACTGGATTTAAACCTTCATGAGGGCACGCATCATTTAAAAAAGCCCACGTGTTTTTCTATGTTGATTTAAAAAATATACGTTCTACCACCAGCAAATGCCCGCTTCTGGTGCTATGCATAACTACGCTCATAAAGTCACGTTTACTAGCGGACGCCAAAAACAGCTTAATCATTCCCCATTCATTGTCCTACAATGGCAATAATTGTCCACCAATTTACATATTCCGCAGATTTTACGCATTTAAGGGGAGGCAATAAGAATAAACGCAACTACAGCATAAAATTAAGGATACACAACTTATTCGACTAGGAAAAATACTTCCCTGGAAACAAAGATTTACACCTTGAGGTATCACTACCGCTTTATCATGACCCACATAACAGTGCATAACAGTGAAATGGTACTCTAAGTTCTGCCATAGCGAAGTGTTGAGAGTCTCGCAGTCTTTAGAGGGTTTTCCATCGGTTTCTCTCACGAAGCAAAACCGCGACCTTGACTCGCCCGGAGCCCCTCCATCCTTCAGTCTCGCGTTTCGACAGATGCAATCTACTGCGAATAACAGGGTCTTGCGAGGGCTCCGCGTTTTCACACGCATTGCGTGTCCGCGAAGACACTCGTGAGGGGCGGTGAGTTCAAATGAACAATGTCAACAACCAACTTTATCCCCCCCCCCGAAATGTCCAACATCAAAGCAGGCGCTCACTTCAAGGTGCCACTTCATAATTTATGTATTCATTTTTTTTAATTATTTGTTTTGCTTTTTAAAACATCATTCACAACCCTTGAAAACCTCCAAGGGTAAATCACGAGGTCCAATGCCATAGCTGATATTTGACAGCCCTTCTTCCCTCGCTATAAATCATTCAATAGACATAGATACATATGATATTATACATTTAATAATGCATGCAGTCCAGAGATAACTTGTCATGTGTTACATGCCCAGTATAATATGAGATTATTTTTACCATTAGTAAATGTATGTCAGGATCAGGGTTTGGATGGTCTACGTCTACCCCATAAGTTGCTCAGGGATTTAAAACAGGCCGAACAGAAAAGCTATACTGTCGACTGGATAGTTTTTTTTTTTTTTTAATAACTTTTTATATTGTTTTTATTCCTTCTGTGATAGTAGGAGTTCAAGTTATTCTTACTTTTGACTGAGCTTTTCTCTGTCAATCGCTCAGTACTGCAGATATCCCACACAGTGCTAAGGAACTCTGCAGTAAGTGGAGTTTTCACAATTATAACCTTTATTTAACCAGATAGACAATTGAGATAAAATCTGTTTTGCAATTGTGACCTGGCCAAGAAGGCAGCGCACAGCAGGTTGCATATTCAGACAAAGAAACAGGACAATGCAACAACAAAATGACACAAAACAATACTACAAAACAATGCTAAACAATCAGACCACCAACCACAAACAATGGTGTGTATTCGATTAAAATATAAACTGTAGACTTCAAATGAAAGCTCTTTTACGTGATGCACTGAAATCTAATCACAAATTTTATTTTATTTATTTAACCCTTATTTTACCAGGGAAGTCACCTTGAGATTGAAATCTCTTTTTCAAGGGAGCCCTGAGGGAAGAGGTGGGGAGGGGAGAGGGCAAAATGCACAGCCAATTAGATCAGGGGATGATTAGGTGGCAGGTCGAAAGAGCCAGGTTGGGACTTTAGCCATGACACTGGGGAAGCCCCTACTCTTATCGAAGAGTGCCTTAGGATCTTTAATGACCACAGTGAGTCAGGTCCTCAGTTTAACGTCTCATCCGAAAGACAGCGTCTCCTTCAGTACAGTGTCCCCGTCACTGCACTGTGGCATTGGGGATTATTCCACCAGAGGGAAGATCGCAACCTTCTGGCCCACCAACACCTCTTCCAGCAGCAACTTGGTTTTCCCAGGTGGTCTCCCATCCAAGTACTAACCAAGCCCACACCTGCTTAGCTTCAGCCACGCGACTGGAGCAGATTGAATAGTGGTATGGCTGCTGTAAACAAACAATTAAGACCTAGACTAAAATCATGCAGCTAGCTGGTTACAGCCAGATATTGCACAGAACAGCGGAGTGCACCAAGAGAAGCAGGTTGTTGGTGCAGAGTGATGGGGATGTTGCATAACCGCATTCTTAGACCTGGCTTATTTGCATATGTGCTCCTTTAGCATGACAATGCCAACTGTAATCCACCACCAGAGAACTGTACTACCTCTGTGCTAAAAATGTAGCCTGGGCTGAACCAAGCCAACCTGAACTCTCCAGAATCATGCCAACAGCATGCTGTTCATGTAGCCTGGGCTGAAGTTAGCTAAGCTATAAGACTTAAGACTCCACCTTCACCAGGGCATCCTTAAAAACACTGGAGTGACTGGAGAACTAAAATTTATTTGAGCAAACCATCGTACCTTTGAACCCAGAGCAGAGCCCGGATTCTGCTGCTGAAAATTAGTTTCTAAGTATTTACTGTGTACTCTCTTGGTCTTGAATGAAGTTAAATACAGTATTCTTCAGCAAGAGTGACATTCTGAATTCTACTCTTGTTTCAGCCTAAAGTTTCAGATAATTTATTTATTTAATTTATTTTTATTTTTTATTTTTTTTTTTTTTTTGGGGGTACTCACATCAATAGGGAAACCCTTCTTATTCATTAAGTTAGCGCCATAGAACTTGTGAATGCTCTCATTTTTAACCATTTCATCCGACAAAAGAAAAAACCCTTGTAGCTGGCATAATGCAAGGAGTCACTGATCTCTCTACAACCATATTTTCCCTAACATTGGAGCGCATAGACTGGCATATCATAAACAATGACTGCTACTGCATGTATTCACAACTCATTGGATTAATGCCCAACACAGCTGCAGTCACTCATGGATGTTTACCCTACAAACCTACAGCTTTTTACAGAAAGAGAAGTTGAAAATAATATCTGATCATTTTTACAAAATAACTTTATTCTCCTGTACTCCAAATCATTAGTTGAGTTTTCACAGTGAAGCAACTGAGCTTTATATTGAAGAAGTTTCCAGAAACAGATCACTGAAGCAAAAGGTATGAGCAAATAGTGGCACTGAAGGTCTCAGGAGTGCATTTGTTTAATCCTTGCTAATTTTATAACCAAAGATTTGTTGTGATGAACATTAAAATCTTAAGGGGTGATCTGGGGTTAAATGGGCAAAATTTGATTATTTTCCAAAAATTTTTTTTGAATAAAACTATTCTATAATAACCCACCTTTAATAATCACTAATTGCTACAAGGATTAAAACCTAAACTCAACTTTTCAATGCGGTCTAATGCATTTTCCATTGATTTCCTAAGGTATTACTTTTTCCACGTTTCTCATATTTGTGGCAGCCATAACTTTTTTATTTATCATTGAAAATCAATGAAATTTGGGCTGCAGGTACTTTACTTCATTAGAAATGCAATGACATAGGGAAATTTTGCCTATCTGTTACATACTTTGTACATACTTTGAATATTTTGAGTATTTGTCAGATTCTGCGCAAAATAATTTCAAAATTTGAGTAAAATGCCCCAAAATCACAAAACTGATAAATTGGGCAAAGAATGGCTATGTCATTGCATTTGGATAAGCGATGGCTTTTAAATGATGAAAGAAAAATTGAATTCTATCATAGAGTTAAAGAGGAATTGGTGCCAGAAGTTTTCTGCATATTTTATGAGCTTGCTCTGTTACCATGGCAACCGCATAAACAGAAAAAGGCCAACTTGTATCTTTTTTGGTGGTTATTACATGTACCCCTTTGAATTAATTCTGAGTTGTTTCCTGGTGTCATTTTTCATTTAACCCCAGATCACCCCTTAATATTTGCCATTTTGGCTTTGCCCATTATTTGCCCTTTGATAGTGCAGGCCCTTTGCTATTCCCCACAAACTTAGCAAGAACTATCCTTATGCTCTACGGGCCCTTAAATTACATAACCCAAGCTGATCTGGAGAGGAGTGGTGAAGGCCCCACCTAATCATGGGGGCATTGTTGGAAAAAAGAATCATGTCTCACTGCACTTGGCAAACCATTTTTCAGATGCGTTATCTTGCATTAAATGTCTTGAAAAAGCTGCTCCGTTTGCAGAGTGTTCTGCATCTTGTGTTGCTTTGTGCATTTCCTGTTCATTTGCCGACTTCAACCTCTCAATCAACACTTCCCCAGGGGAAAAGTGATCAAAAAGTACTTCCAATTTATTCTACATGTTAATGTCACCACCACTGGAAAAGATTTGCAGCTCAAACACAAACTGCTCAGAATTCCTGGAAAGGAGGGATGTGGACTTCAAACAGATAGAAGCAGATGTTTCAAAATTCCCACCTTCCATTGAAAGATAACATCAAAATGCAGAGAAATATTACAAGAATAGGAACAAGCCATGAACCCCAACAAGAACCTCAAAAGTTTCCTACGAATCAAGTTTACCCAGTGATTATTTATTATCCCTTTTTTAAAAAAAAAAAAAAGTGAATGAAACATAATTAATCCAGGTCTCAGAGTGCCTGACGTAAGTTTGCTACCTTTGCTAATTGAAGGATAGCTTTAATAGCATCACTGTGCACAGTAATTAATCAGAGGTCTGTCCTGGCAGGTGGTTAAATGGCTTGAGTGCTTTGATTTTATTTTTAATACAACAGGATGTCTGAAATTCTGTTCAATGAAGAGTAGGCTGTGCATGACCAATTATAATTAAAAATTCAGTTAAACTCAAATTGAAATGTAATAATTTCAATGAATAATTTGCAGACTACTGAAAAAAAAAGTGAAATGTGATGTAGATGCACACCGATGGAAATCAGGAAATCACCACACAGATAAAACATTAAGACCAATAATTATTCAGGTGACAGTACTTCACCTGCTCAAAGTTCTGGATATTTTACTCAACTCACAATCATATGAGGAGGCCAAAGTACTGCAATATACTGCTTTATAGTGTGATATACTCTGAGGAGTCTGGCACCTTGGTTTTAGTGAAGAATAAGAGCTAATACATGATCTTTCACCTGAACTTCCCTAGCGGGAGTGCTGCTGTTCTTTCATTTTGTGCTGCCTATCGAGATGTGCTATTTAACAGTTTTGTGCATGTGCAAACCCACAATCTTGGGTTATGGTTTCATGCTCATATCTTAAATATCATCAAATATTTTATAAATACATTTTTTTCATTGCACTTTTCAAACTGTTAGCATGTAAATATTTGGAATTGCACACTGGCCTTTGCGAAAAATGTAGACATAGGACAAAAATGGAGTCCAGCATGTTATCTTTACACAAACGTCACTAGATCATTACAACATTTGTGTGTGTTATAACAAGCTAACAAATATCAGAGTTGCTCACGTAAGTTGATTCATATTTCAATATTAAGGCGAAAACAAGACTTCACCATCGCTTTAGACTAAGGTAGCATATCTCAACAAGGCAGCATAAATCGACAGACCACCGGTGCGACAGCATTCACAACAGTCAGTCAATTGCTAATATATAATTAGCAAAACACATCAATATTATTATTCAGAATGCTTTAGATTAGAGACATCCATTCTATATAGCAAAGTCATTGTTCCGGTCAAAATATCAAGTTAGAGCCTTAATCAAAACATTTCAACAATGCTGTTGACTCACGTACAAATCCTGGCAAAAATTATGCAATCACCACACTTAAAAGGTGTTTATCCGGCTTTCCTAATGCATAGCAAATAAACAAATTGCAGATGTGATACAAAACAATTTTTGTTTATTAGCTTAACATTAACACCTTTCTGTAGATATAGATGCCTGCGGACATAGAGCAGCTCTTTTTATGGAAGCAGTTGCACTACTCTATCACTAGATAGCACCCCCGGATCAGTTATTGAATATTCACAAGCAAGCAGAGCTGAAACGCAGTCTAGAATATTGACGAGTTCACTCCTATCCCTGTTTTTCAGGAGTTGCATGAATTACACTCCTCAGCTAAGCCTGATGTGCAAACTGCTCAATATCCTTGCCCATAGTATCTATCCAGCAGTTTAAAAAAATGATCTCTTGCGACAGAAAAAATCGTTGTCCACTGTAGCAACAACTTCAGTTACAGTGACCCAATGGTATTCCAAGTAGTTTAAAAAAAAATCAGTTTCCTGAGGCAAAATTCTCCATGGTATTGACACAATGTCATTCTACTATCAATTTCAGTCATCAAATATTAAAAACGCGCAATTTCCTATTGTGGATTAAGGCATCATGAAGCACACTTCAAACAAATCAGATTAAATTATTCCCCCGCCCAAAAGGGGAGGGCAAGGGTATTGTTTTTGGCTCGGTTTGTTTGTTTGTTAACACTTTAGCAGCAAAACTACTGGCCAGATTCACCGCAAATTGGGTTTAGGGATTGCCACTGACCCAGAATAGATGCCTATTGAATTTGGGAAAAGTAGGTCAAAGTTCAACATGTGCAAGGGGCGGGGTTTGTTGTGCCTGGCACCACTTGTTTTAATTAATGCCGTGTTTTTTCATAATCAATTAGAGGAAAAAATTACGGAATTACTCAATGTTGAGGAAAAAATTATGGAATCATCAACATAAAATCAGAATTAGCACTTTGTTGCGCCTTCTTGGCGCTTTTATGACAGCCTGAATTCCTTGAGGCATAGACTTCACGAATGAAAAGCAACATTCTCCTTCAGGCTGGTTCCAGCTTTCCTTTATAGTGGTTAACAGATCAGCTTTGAAGGATGGGGCCTTGTCATGGACCTTTTTTTTTTTTTTTTTTTTTTTTATTTCCAACATAAATTTTCATTTAGATTGAGATCCGGACTGTTTGCTGACTATGTCATGGAGTTGCTATGCCTTTCCAGAAGAAAAGCTTTTACGCTGTTTGCAATGTGGCAAGATGCCCTGTCATCCTGAAAAATGACTTCATCCAAACCTATTTTCTGTTGATGGAATCAGAAAATGGTCCAAAAATTCAATGTACACCTGCGCAATGACTGTTGAGGTAATGATTGCCATCTTTCCTGGTCCCTTAACTGACATACAACCCCATATCATATTTGAATGGGAAAATATCCTTGATTTCTTCAAGCAGTCGTGATCATATATTTCATTGGAATGACACCAGACAAAAGTTCCAGCATCACTGGCTTGGCAAATGCAGATTTGTGACTCATCACTGAATATCACTTTCATCCAATCATCCACACTCCATGATTGCTTCTCTTTAGCCCACTGTAACCTTGTTTTCTTCTTCTGTAATTCTCTCCCCAAACATGAAATTTAACCCTTCCATGCATGGAGGTCACTACAGTGTACAGCTGTTTAAAAGTGTTTTTTCTCTATATATGCCTGCAATTTTGGGCACTGCTGCATATTAGTAAAAAAATCCTGTCTGAGTTTATCATAATTCATGCATGAGAGGGTTAATGTAGCTGTGCTTTCTAATCCTCTATCTCATGATGTAAATTTTTACAGTGAACTGATGAATCTTCTTTCTTGTGCTGACAACTGTTGCGAATGTATTTTGTATGGAGACTTTAACCTTAACAGAATGGACAAAAGTGGTAAATCAAAACTAAAATCAACCATGGAGAAATTTAAATACAAACAGCTGATTGAGAGACCTACTCAAATTACTAGAAAGAGTGAAACCCTTATAGATTTGATTTTTACAAACAGGTCAGAGAGAATAACAAAAACATATAATTTGATCACTGGCCTTTCAGATCATAACTTTACTCTGACTGTAAGCAAACTAACTAAAAATACGCTTAGTTCACCACAATAGAACAGAAAATCGAATTTGAACAACTGGAATTGCCAAGTCAATATTAGTTGATTTTGAACAGGATTTAAAGGACATTAACTGGGAAAAGGTAATTAAAGAGCCAGATTTAAATCATAGTGCAAACAATTTGACCTCTACCCTATGTGATTGAATAAGTAAACACACTAAAGCCTGGAAAAGTAGACCCAATAAATGCTCTCTTCAATGGTTTTGCAGTGATATCCTCCACATCACTAAAAAGCAACATCTTGCTCTTAAAAGGTCTTTAATAACAAAAACTGACAGTGATCACTGTATGTACTCTAGCTTGAGAAACAAAGTGGTGTCTGAGCTGCGGAAGGCTAAGACTAATTATTTTTCCAAACTTATTAAAGAGGCTAATGGTAGAAGTTCTAAATTATGGCAACATATAAAGAGACTGACCGATTCAAATAAGCAAAAACACTCCAAAATAAATTGTTTTAAAGTCTGTAATGAATTAATTCATAGTAATGAGTCTGTCGCAAATGTTTTTAATAGTTTGTTATTGAGTGTTCAAGAATTAGCAAAAGATCAAAGCTCTACTTGATAGAAGAAATGTTGGGGCAGTGTTCTTGGACTTAAAAAAGGCCTTTGACACAGTTAATCACAGTATCCTACTGGATAAGTTAAATCAATTCAAAATGTCATCAGAGGCTTCGCAGTGGTTTAGGTCTTACCTGGGGGGGCAGTAATGTGTCAAGGTTAATGGGGTCAACTCCAATCTGCATGCTAACAGCACGGGAGTACTGCAACGGTCTGTGCTTGGCCCATTGCTGTTTACAATGTACATAAATGATCAATGAAATTGCTGTCTGGGTGTCATCTGTCAGATGTACGTTGATGACACTGTCATCTATGTGTCCGCTAAAAGACCCAGCTTGCTAAGTGTGCACCTGACACAGGCATCACAGAACATTTCTGAATGGCTGGAGTCATCTCATTTAACTCCTAGGGCTCTAATTTCTTGGCGCAGCGCAGGGTGGCGCAGCGTGGCGCAGCCCAGGCAGTGGTAATTTTGTCCGGTGCAACCCGCGCAGTGGTAATTTTGTGTGGTGCAACACCGTGCGCAGCCACTTTGGCAATTTGGTAGACGGACGTGCGCCGAGTTGGGTGTGGCAGCGTAGTAGGGGGAGGTGTCACATATTCATCATGAGGCAGTGACAATTTCGTGGATAAAGGCTCTGTCGAAAGTGCGCAGAGAGCTCGCCAGCTCCAACCTGGTTTACTTTCTGTGCAGTGGTAATTTGGCTGACCGGCGCACAGTGCGCACACGTCACAGGAACCTCACAGGCAGGTTTCCAGAATGTCAGGCACATTTCTATGCAGTGAATAATTACAGCAGCCACTATTTAATGTAACTATCTGAATCAGGACATAAATTATAGTATCTATATCGATTGTCCTAATGTCAGATCAGAGGCGGTTGGCACGCGTAATGGAAACTCCACCTGGCTTAATCAACGCAGCTGAATCTGTGATGCAAACTAACGACTTCACATCTTTCTCAGCCAACCACTCGGCATCAGGCAGTGCGTGTATATATATAAAAAAAATGCTTGCGTTCTTTGCTCAGTGAAGCCGCTTGCACACTGGACACGAAACGAATTTTTCGCAGGACTGATTACATTCAAAGTCAATGCAAAGACGCGAATATACGTGTGTATTCACGTCTTTGCATTGACTTTGAATGTAATCTGTCGTGCAAAAAATTCGTTTAGCGTCCAGTGTGCAAGCGGCTTAATACCACTATTATTGTTACTTAGGTTTTATCGTTTTCAGTGGGGGAAAGGAATACAGCCTGATTGCTATGATCTCGTGCTGAGTTAAGATCGCATATTGAAAATAAATGTGTAACGTATCTTGCATTGTTGTCCATGCATGTTAATCCCAAAATTTTAAGCAGCAACAGGGTGTAATAATAGGAACACGCTATCCATCGTTTCTCTTCCTAATGATGCAGGCAGAAGAAATAAATGAGCAACCGTCGTATTTCATTCCAACTTCATAAGTTTGAATGATCTGGCGTAGTTTCGTTTTGAAATTCCATTCAAGTTCACTAAAGGTAATAATTCACGAATGCCCTAGCTAGCCAGCTGACTCATATTCGTAATGCTTAATATAGACGTAAGCGGTGCAGAAAACATGCCTGAAGCAGCAAAGTAAAATGCAACATTAACGCATCATGCAGATATAGGACGGAAGCTTCTTTATTCCAGTATTTAAAGGTGAGGAGAGCAGTGGCGTATCCAGAACTGAAAACCGGGTGTGCCAGGAACATCCCTTCACAACTTCTATTAGTCCTGACTTGTTCGCAATCATCTTTCCTAATGAACAATGCATTCACTCCGAAAACACCCCCTCTATCAGGTGTTGCCAGTTATCCTCGTGAAAGATGGAAATCATTCGTTTGGACGCGCTTTTTTTTTTTTTTTTTTTTTTTTTTGCCTTTCAATCAGCCATACTCAAAATTGCGTACAGGTGTTTGTCATCTACGTCTTTGATTTAATTCCAACAATGTAAGCCATCATGAAGAGCATGTTTGATCGCCTGGTGTGCCAAAAAAAAAAAAAAAAAAAAAAAAATGTAGCGCGGAAGATCCAGAGCAGTTTCGTAAAGCGTGCGGCTACGAGTAAATTATTTTTCTGAACTGAGTTTAGCCTATTATTTTGTCACACCTGGATCGCATTAAGAAAAACGCCGTGTCTATAATTGCCTATAGTATATTGTTATAATTGTAAAACGTTTTAATTAAGGAAAATGATTGAGAACAAGTCTGGAGCAATAATTGTTCAACCGCATGCAAACGAATGATTGTCATCTTACCTTCACGAGGAGAACTAGCAACACCTGATAGAGGGGGTGTTTTCGGAGTGAATGCATAGTTTATTAGGAAAGATGATTGCGAACAAGTCAGGACTAGTAGAAGTTGTAAAGGGATGTACCTGGCACACCTGAGTTCTGGTACGCCACTGGAGGAGAGGAGCTCATTTGATTGGTGAAGATTTGACTCGGCTGTGTTAAACCCACTCATGCCTTCTCTCATCCTTCTTTGGCACTTGCGCCGGCAGGAGGGACAGAGGCGGGACAGAGGAGTACTTGCGCCGGGCACGAAATTGCAAAATAGGCCTGGATACACCCCGTTGGCGCGGCACGCCCCCCACTCGCCGCGCCTGCGCCTGGTCAACGAATTTAGAGCCCTTAATGTTAAGACACCAGTTTCCATGTGCTTCTCCATATGCAATAGGCTTGTAAAGATGCATTTGATGTACGGATTAAGAATGAAGTAATTGCAGCAGTAAATGAAGTCAAATACCTAGGCATCATCATTGATAACAATCTAAAATTCCACAGTCAGGTTAAGTACATTTGCAAAAAGGTCTAACCAAATCTAAATTGTTTTCATTTTATGAGAAGGTACTTATCTTGTCAAACTGCAAAGCTATACATGCCTGCAGTGATTTTTTCGCATTTGTCATATTGCATCATGTCATGGTCATAAGCTTTTCCAACCAAACCAAAACATACTGTTTCAATATATAAGCAGACAATAAAAATCATGGACCAGAAACCTATAAGAAGGCATCATTGTGATATTATAATAAAACATAACCTTTTTAGCTTTGAGAATTTTATGAATTTTAGTCATCTTAAACTGCTTGAATAATCATGTGTCACGACTGTTTTCTGAATTGGCCATTAGGTGTCAGAGCTCTCATAGGACAATCACACGAGCTTTCATCAATGGTGATTGTCTTGTCCCAATGTACAAGACCTCTATTGGTCAGTCTGCTTTCTCTGCAAAGGGGGCAAAACTTTGGAACTCTCTACAGACTAATTTAAAACTAGAGATAGTAATAGTAATAGCTATTAGTGATAGCCAATAGTAAAGCTTTTAACAGCCGGCTCAAGCAATGGTTAAAATCGAAACAACAGTGTTCACATGAATAGCTTACCGCTGGTTTTGTCTGATTGTGTTGCCTTTGCTTTATATCATGTATGTAATTAATTCTGAATATATTCCTGCCCCTTTTGTCCTTGTAATATTACTGTACATTGTATTGTTTCCCTTTTTTTAAATCTCATTTCTCTCTTCTTTTTTATTATGATTGTCATTGTTATTATTACTATTACTTTTCTCTCAAAGCCTCCTGTGGAAAGTGTTGAGAATTAGCATGTGTGCTAAAACACTAAAACAATGCATTGGGTTTGTCAAATGTAATTATCATGTCCATGTCAAATAAAATAAATTCTAATCTGTTTTGGTGTTAATGTTGGTTTTCATTTGGCTTTTCTGTGTGTAAATCCCATTTCATCCAGTTGATTTTTACAGTTCTGTCACAAACACTGACTCCTGTTTCTGCCCATTTGTTTTTTGTTTTTTTTTTGCTTTGTTTTTTTTTTTTTTGTTGTTGTTGTGCATTTTCAATCTTCAAAACATATTGCTGCGAGTTTTTGATCCTGAGGCTTTGATGTCTTCTATGGTCTACTTCTATGTTTCTTTTTCATAACCTTCCCATTTTGTTTATACTAGCACCAAATTTTAGACATAGCTGACTGAACAACCAATATTGTTTGCAACTTTCCGTATTGAATTTCCTTCTTGGAGCAGTTTTATAATCCTCGCCACTGTTTCAATTGCCAGCTCTCTTGTTGGCGCCATGGTTCCTCTCAATTAGCCAAGTCCAACACCTAGTTAAGGTCTGCAGGCACTCTCTTTTAACCGCAGACTAAATTACACATCAGATTTGTGCTGGTATTTCTTTCAGAAATGCCAGTTACAAAGTGATTCCATATTTTTTACCTCAACATTTGTTTGAGGTGTGTTTTGTGAAGCCTGAATGTTAAGCTAATAAAAAAAAATTGTTTTGTGTCATATCTGTAATTTTTTTCAATTGCTATAAAGTAAAAAGCTGGGTGAATATCCTCTATGTGTGGCAATTCCATAATTTTTCCCAGGTTTCTATATTTATCACAGGTTGCTGCTTCTCCCTAATCGAAGCCCTGGTAAAGGATCCAGAATCATAATAGTCCACAAAACTTAGTTTCAAAAAATCATTAAGAAATTGGACTTCAAGAAAAACTGAATTTTTCATATTCGCCGCTTATTTTGTATGTATTTCTGAAGCTATCCAGCAGACGCAAGGCAAATTGCACTGAGGATCACGCATCAACATTCCATGTTCTGTAAACCTGCTTTCCCTAATCCTACAGCTTCATTGGGTTATGTTTTGTTGTTTGAATGGTTGCTGAAAATAACTGGTGATTTTTGCGAAGAACCATGGCTTATTTGCTATACTTGCTTGACTCATAGGCTGCAGGGTAATGAGTACATGTCAGTCCATTTAATCATGTCACATAGCCAGATCACAGTAAGATTGCTCCCAGAGCAAATGATGTTTGCATCTCGGTTGGTTTTCCCAGAAATCATGGTGCATTTACAGACCTTGGAGTTGCTATCAACACATCAGAATTTACTGTTTTTACGTGTGATTGTTCCTTTATTTTGAACATTTTTCAGTTTTATTAGCTGGCGATATTTGCCTTTATTTTGTATGGACAAAGTTGTGATTTAGTCGTGATTTTTTTTCCTTGTGGTTTTTCCTTGGATCCATTTCTGGATTCCACCTGAGAATATATCCCTGGTTGATCTGCCTCTGTTGTATAGATGCTGGTTAAGGTGATAGATTTCACGTTTGAAATGTAAATTGGCAACTTTACAATATATTTCACGAAAAATAATATGCTTTTTTTATGTAAATCTGATTGTGCATTATAAAGGGAATCACTTGGAATCCAGTACAGAGCAGAATATAACTAAAACATTTAAAAATGGCATTGAAAGGCTGTAACTGTAAATATTAGAGGGATCCGTAAATGTAAGTTTATTAAGTAAATGTGTAATCTATCATACTATTACTCTAATGAGCTGTAGGTATAAAGCATGCATTAAAAGAAACAATCATAATTAATTGTAAAGACTCTGGATTCTAAGCAAATTTCCTCACCTGAAAAGGAGAAGGATACCCTAGCACTTAGGTCAGAAATACAGATTTTTTTTTTTTTTTAAACAAGTAATCAGCATTGACAGGAACCTCAAAAAAATGTCATTTTATCTACAACCCCAATTCTGAAATAGTTCGGACAAAGTGTAAATTGAGAATAAAATCAAAACGCAATGACTTTCAAATCCCACCAGCCAGTATTTTATTCACAATAGAAAAGAGATAACATAGCAAATGTTGAACTGAGAAATTTTACAATTTCATCCACAAAATGAGCTCATTTTAAATTTGATTGCGGCTACAGGTCCCAAAAAAGTTGGGACAGGGGCCTGGATACCATGGTGTAGCATCCCCTCTACTTTTTAACACAGAGTGGAGGCGTCTGGGCATTGAGGAGACAAGTTTCTTGAGTTTAGCCATTGGAATTGATTCCCACTCTTGTTTAATACAGGCTTCCAGCTGCTGGAGAGTTTTGGGTCTCCTTTGACGGACTTTTCATTTAATTTTGCGCCAAATGTTCTCAATCAGTGAAAGATCAGGACTGCAGGCAGGGAAGTTCAGCACATAGACTCTTCTACTACGAAGCCATGCTGTTGTAATAGCTGTAGTATGTGGTTTTGCATTGTCCTGCTGAAATACACAAGGCCTTCCCTGGAATAGATTTCGTCAGGAGGGGAGCATATGTTGCTCTAAAACCGTTATATACCTTTCAGCATTCATGGTGCTTTTTAAAACATGCAAGTGTCACACACCATATGCACCAATGCATCCTCATACCATCAGAGATGCTGGCTTTTGAACAGAACGCTGATAACAGGAGGGGTGGTCTTTCTCCTCTTTAGCCTGGAGGACACGACGCCCGTGATTTCCAACAAGAATGTCAAATTTGGACCCGTCTGACCACAGGACACTTTGCCACTTAGATACAGTCCATTTTAAATGAGTCTTGGCCCACAGAACACGGCGGCACTTCTGGATCATGCTCAACACTAGCTTCCTTTTTGCATGATCGAGTTTTAGGTGGCATCTGTGGATGGCACGGCGGACTGTGTTTAAAGACAGTGGTTTCTTGAAGTATTCCTGGGCCCATGTAGTAATGTCAATGACAGAATCATGCTGGTGCGTGATGCAGTGGCGTCTGAGGGCCCAAAGATCACGGGCATCCAGTAAAGGTCTTCGGCCTTGTCCCTTACGCACAGAGATTTTTCCAGTTTCTCTGAATCTTTTGATGATGTTATACACTGTCGATGATGAGACCTTCAAAGCCTTTGCAATTTGACATTGAGGAACATTGTTTTTAAAGTATTCCAAAATTTTTTTTCCGCAAGCCTTCACAGGTTGGAGAGCCTCTGGCCATCCTTACGTCTGAGAGACTCAGCCTCTCTAAGACATCCCTTTTATAGCCAATCATGTTACACACCTGATGCCAGTTAACTTAATTACTTGTTAAATTTCTTTCAGCAGATGCTCTTATATATTAATTGCTTATTCAACCCTTTTTTGCCTGTGTCCCAACTTTTCTGAGATCTGTTACAGCCAGAAAATATTAAATAAGCTAATTTTGTGGATAAAAATGTAAAATGTTTCAGTTTCAACATTTGAAATGTTATCTAAGTTGTATTGTAAATAACATATTGGCTCATTCAACTCTGCTGAATTAATGATTGCTGTTTAGAGGGGAACCATATTCGATACTATTGTATGTATTGTATGTTGTGTAATTTATTTATTTATTACCGTGTTTTACTGTGATTTATTATGTCTTTTAACTGTTTGTGAAGCCAAAGGCACATTTCCACACTCTGGACAATAAAGATGATGATTATTATTATATGGATAAAAAAAGCAGGTGAAAATGGGCTCTTTTTATGTTTTTGATGCACTGCTCTAAAATTTGAATGTTGTAAGATTATAGCATACTTTTTTCTAAACTATTTTGAAGACATGCATGCACTTAAGATCAGTGTCATTTCCTCTGTACCTGCTGTTGCTCATAAATAAAAAAATCTCCAAAATTTGAATTTTGATTTTCAATGTTTGATTTTTAGACATTCTCTTTAGATAAGTGGATGAAAATGATTATAAAAAACTGAACTTTGGTGGAAAGTTAATTTTTGATCATAAATGTCCAGTTCTCCAGTTTAAAACCAAGCCTGAACCATATTTTTTTGCACTTTGGAGATACAGAAATCTTTTGCAACAGTAGTCAAAACAGGCAGAATTTCACCCTTTCACCCTTTGGATGTAAGATGCCTGTTGGAAAAATTTGGAACATGTCCTAATTGTTATGAATTGAACATTTTAGAGAAGAATGAACTGTAAAAAAATAAAGATCAAGAATTGCTTTGTTCTTATTCCATCCAAAACAGATTGAAGTCAGATGGGCATAATATTAGCCACTGCATGTGAGGTATAACTGCCCATCAACATACTGCTGTCATAACACTGTAATATACATACACTGTGGTCAAAAAATGACATTGTAGATTATGTCAAATGACATTGCACGGTCAAACTCAGTCAGTTCTTGTTGCCAAACATCAATCATAACATTTAACAAAATTTGAAATTTGATTCCAGTTTTATATCTGACAAAGCGATTTCAATGGTGGTGCCATTTGGTGACAGACCTAATCTCATGTATAGGACAGCAGTATAGCACAAGGGGTTCAAATTAAGTTTTACCCTATCTAAAATACGGCCTAAATCTATTTGTATTCCTGTTGCTGTATGTTACATCAGTCATTGCACTGCTCAAACTCTGCAAGATGTTCATTTCTACAGTCAGATTCAATTAAAATTAAACACTGTTTATTCCAAACTGTTTCTATTTGAAATCGCTACTGTCACTGTGAGTACATTCTTTTTATAAGCACTTTTTCACTCAATATTTATCTTACAAGTGACAACTGCACCAAAAGGAACCTGATTACAGCGAGAGAGGAAGACAACTCATTACTCATGATTTTCATGGTGTCTTCCATCCCCTGTCACTGTACACACCTTTATCCATTTTCTTTTTCCAGTAGCCAATGTTTCACACCCGCCTCCAACTACCAAATCAAAATGTAGAAACCACACCACAAAAAAAAAAAAAAAAACAAAAACACTGCTTCTGCACGTCATGCACTGATACACCACTAACAAGGTGATCTATCTCCCTGAGTCTGAGGTGATCAGGCGGGCCAATAAAGGGTGGCAGTTGAAGCCCCAATGAAGTCATGCTCAGATCAGTGCAGCATACCCACCATGGGGACATACCTTCAGCAAAAGAGCAGCAGAGTCATCATCTCATTCCTACAACATATTGTAAACCTCATTTTTATCTTTATTTGGAGCTGGTCCAGAGAATGATCCACCTATGAGGTCCACCTTCATAAGGGAGATTTTAATCTCTTAAATGTATCTTGTGTTAGCAAATGGGGATTAGGCTTTCCCTAAAGATATCTTGAGCAAGGACACCACAGAGCATCCTTAGTGGAAGTATTTTTTCAGGATACCTCACATATATATAAGAATGGATCTGGCTCACTCCAAACGTTGTGCCTATAATGCACCTCAGTTGTGACTGAGGCCTTCCATTTCGCTAATTTACATTTCTTCATATCAACCAATTTCACTACCTTTTCTTGGTTGTTTTCTTTGCCTCCCCAGTGAGAGGAGCCAAGTGCAAGAAAAATGTGTCAGAAAAGGAAGGTAGGAAGTGAAAAATAAGCCCATAACAAAGCATCAATGAGGACACACTTCCAGTAAATGATCAAAAAGGGCATTTTATGTTACTCTGGCTGAGTAATGGTGTAATTGTAACACTTGTGCTGCGTGCACAGTACAGATGTGCGGAGGACTGGAAGATAAGGACTGGACTCAGGTGCAAGGATGGACTTGGTTGTATTTATTATGCCTACTGCACAACAGCAGGCACAAACATAGCAATACAAAACAAAATGGAAACGGGGTTCCTTTAACACTATAAGTAATTCAGACACTGAGCTTTGGCTGCAGTAAAAATGTACAACTCATAAATAGGAAAACAAAAGGAAATGAGGTTCCTTAATAATAAAGTGCTGAAATAAACACAAACAGCACTAAGCTTAAAGAGTTTAGAGTTTTGACACGCGAATAAGGAGAAAAAGTCAAAACAAGACTAACAATGTCGCATAGGCATGGATTCACGAGACTTCACAATGTCACTTAGTGAAACTAGGTCTTAAATACACACTGCTACCACCCAGTGGCAATAAGAAACAGGTGTGAGTGATAATTGAATAATGAATGAAGTGCAGTCCAGATCTTAGTAGACCGGTGAGCTGGACGGCTGGAGGTGTGGCCTTACAGTGACTCTGCTTGAATAACTAGTTTGTCTGCTGAATCTGACCCTTCTATTCTACAGAAGAATTCCACTGCCAGCACAGTAAGGAAAAAAACACAGTGATTCCTCTCTAGTTATGCCACTCATCACTATTGTTTGATAGAGGAGAGAGTCTGGTGAATTACAGGACGAACAATCGAGAGCATCAATATCTTCCTCTGGACCAACCATTCCTTTCCAACTGGAGAAAGAGTAAGATTTTTCAGGACATGGACTGGATTACTACCGATGCAGGGCTGGAGTTTGGCCCAACAATCTAATTACAGAACCCCCCTGCCCTGGAAATTCAGTGGATATCAAACTGTAGCAAGTGTGTGTCTGTGGGGAAATCTGAAATCACCAACCAAATGTTTAATATAAAATGTATCATTACCTTTGACTCGTTTTTTTTTTCAGATAATTGGAATGGTATATTTTCAAGAAAAAAAATAGTTTAAAAAGATAATGACTCGCATAAATGAATAAATGGAAAAGTGCAAAGTAATTATCAGAATCCAGTCTTACCATTGGTTTCAATTATAGCATGAAAGCCCGAAGACTTGCTTGCGAGAACATATAAAACTATCATTTTCAAAAACTTAGAATATATTTCACAGCATTCATTGAAGCATCAGTTTTGGTATATCAAACTTGTTGGTGTTCATAAGTTTCCCAGATAATCAAAAATCACACAGGAATTACCCTTAAGGAGTAGTGCAGATTTGAAGAAGGGTCGACAGAATTCATAATCTGGTTTATCAACATTTGTCTTCTGTTTAAGATAAGTAACCAAGCCAATTTATGCTCATTGTCATAATTCTGTTCTACAAAATGACATTGTCGTCTCAACTAATTAGATCCATTAGAGTATGCATAACCTTGAGAAAGGGAGAGATCAGTTTTCTCGAGCTGATTCTTATCTCGCTGATGCCCATCGCAGTGCTGCAGATGGATTATAACACAAGCCATTTATCTTCGTTTCAGAGTGTCAGTTAGGTGAACAGTGCTTTGCTTGGGCTGTTCCCGAATGTTGTAATCAGGTACAGTTCCTTCCTCCTCACCCTCAGATCTGAAATATAATGATTAATTTCAATCAAACCCATAGCATAATGATGAAAGTTATCTCTCCTTCATCATGGGTAATGTTTCAATCACAAAAAATCCTCTGTTTGCCTGTGATGTATATCCAAATATGATGTATATCCAGAAGAAAAAAAGTTAAGGTTTATGCAAAGAAAGACAAGTAAGCTTAGCTGTGATTACAGAAGTTGAAGATGTACTATACAGAATCCCAGTCTTGAGCTTGTTTGCTTTTTTACGATAAAAAAAATGTCCTATTTGAAGTTTAGTGAGTCTAAATACCAGAGAATAAATTATAAATGCATATCATTTGTTGTGTGCCCAGGGACAGCACTTTACCTGGCTTCAGTGGGAATCTACAAAAAAAAAAAAAAAACAAAAAAAGAAAAGAATTAACACTGAAATCCACTTTCTTCAGGATTTTCAAGTCTTGAAAAAATGGACGGGATTTAAACGAAGCATTGATGCCAGAGAAATGAAGCATCGATGCCAGAGGAATTCCGCAGGGACTGTGTTGTGCTCCTATTTGTCTCAGATTTTTTTTTTATATAATGAGTAGTCTTGTTCAGAAATGGATTTAATGTGTTCCATATATCATTGCCAGGCCTTCTACTCCAAGCACAATTTATTTAAAGGGGAACTGTATCAGTCAGACATTTGCACCATATCAGCAACATTTTAATTAAAATTGTTGTGTAGAATTATTTTACTTGTTTGTCCCACACCAAATCTGAAGTCTGTATTTTAATAGAGCTTTAAATAATTCATGGGCTGCACCATTAGACTTTTGGTTCTCTGGTGGGAAACCACATTTGTGACGTCAGAATGTTGATTTGTTGCTGTTTTCGGAAGAACTATCTTGCACAGGGGATATTACCCGCGGGCTGGCAGCAATCAATGTAAAGTAACAGAAAGACTTTAGCTTTAAAGTATGCCTCAAACCCAACTTTGAACAGGAGACAGCTAACATAAGAAATAATTTATGGTTATGGCTGTTCAAAGTGCAATTAAATTTTGGTATTTTATGGCTGCTAATTCAGTGCGTTTTAGTCATATAGCAATAAACCTTGTATGGTTAGAATCCATAATCTCTGCTTCTATAAGATATAATCGCTTGTGCGGTAGAATGAAGTGACGGGTTCACGAGCACCATATACGCGACACATGCCCGTTTCACGTGTTTTTGTTAGGAGCTCATTTAGTTGCTTGTTGTTGGAAGTGTTTTTCGATTTGGTAAAAATAGTTATGATAGCTGGTCGTAGTAGTCACAATAGTAATAGGTAGTTAAAATATTTATCAGAAATAGTTATCATTTGAGCTAAGTTTCTTCCTGTTAAATGGGTATATAATATGACTACGTTGCTACAAGGCAATCATGCCCTGCTTTGTATGGTGTTTGTTCTGAGTTGTGCCGCTGCTCCCAGTCCTGGGGGCATTCGGGCTCAAAACATACCCCAAATCCAAACAATAAAGTGGGGAGGGGATGTAATAGAACAGCCATATACGTAAAATATTTCATAGTTGGATAAAAGTAAACAAAACCACGCAAGTGCAATGATCCCATCCTTCTGGATAGGGGCTGTATGCCTCCATGTGGAATTATGCAAGGCAGTATCAACTATCTTCTGTGACGTCAGGTGCCACAATCACGGATAGCCATGATTGTAAATTCAACACTCTTGCCGCTATTCAAAGTTAAATGTGCCATGTATGTGCATATATTTTTCTGAGACAAAAGGCAATAAATATAAGCAATAGCCTTGCATTTCTCTTTTTGAAGACTTATCATCACTTCAGTTCTTACCCAATAAAAGAACTGTGCATGTTTTTCTCTTTCCCTAAATATTTTTTGTTAATTTTTGTGATTTTTATGCATTAAGTAATCAATGTCAAACCTCTGAAATACATACAACTCATTAGCACAAGTTCATAAATGCTACCATTCAGTATATTTTAGCCAATCAAAAATGACCCGGATGTTATGATGCGAATGGACACCAGGAAATCAGCTTATCTATATAAAGTACAGTGCTGTGAAAAAGTATTTGCCCCCTTCCTGATTTCTTAGGTTTTTTTTGCATATTTGTCACACTTAAATATTTCAGATCAAACAAATTTTGATATTAGACAAAGATAACCCAAGTAAATACAAAATGCAGTTTTAAAATGATGATTTCATTTATTAAGGAAAAAAAGCTATCCAAAAGTTGATGCAAAATATGGAACTGAATTGCCCAGTAAATATTGGAGGATTTTGAATGATGATGCCGTGCCAACGGAATTTAGTCACCAGCAACCTAAGCACCTGTCAACTTAAGCTAGGCTGGAGAAACGACAGCATCAATTACAGATAGAATAGGTAGGCTTTCCAAATCTTATGTCAACTTATAATTTATTTTTGTTGTTATACCGATAACGATCACGTAGGCCATTCGCGCCAGAATGTGGAAACCAGTGCTGGTACAACACTCAGCAATGTGAAAAACAGTATTTACCATAAACATTATGAATATTGGTACAACAGTTCTCAAGCGTCATTGTATTTTCTACCTTCATTTGCACAAGAGTTCTGGTATCTGAGTGACGTGGCAAGCTACCTCGATTCCAACAAACATGGCACATGGCCAAAAACGTAGATATCTGATCTGCTCCAGCTGAGTCTTTTAGTCGTTTAAAAAAAAAAATTCAAAAATATATTTGAATAGTAGGGGCAGTGTAATTTTACTGGGCATCCACTGTACCAAGTGTTTTCTTTGCCTTCAAAGTTACTACACATGAATACACTCTAAGCCATTATAGCAGATCGCCACTGATTTGAAATCAGCAAGCTGGTGAAATAATACAGCTATACCCTCATTCCCTCCAGGAATACTGCATTGGATATTAATCTCATCATTTCACAAGTTTTCTTATGATTAATCACCAATTTCATCCCAGCGTTATGATTATTTTGTCATAAAAGGGTCAATTTGTGTAAAATCATCTTTAATGAAAAAGCTGAAGTAACACAAATGATTTTTCTGAATTTTTTTGCTCACTATGTCAACAAACTGAATGAAAAAATGATCTGCTGACATATGACACATAGACACCGATTTATTTTTCTGCCAGTGGGTGCTGAAAATAGTTGGAATGACCAACCCCCATGGTCAACTCAGTATAACCAAAGAACACTTTTTTGCTGCAGTTTTAAAACATGTCGCTTTACTTTGCTCAGAATTTTCATTGACACAGTTTCAGCTACGTGTTGACTGATCAATGGCCCCTCATCACTCACGGGTACAACTCCACCCCCAGTATCTCTGCCGCTGATCAGAACATGCAGTAGCCTAATCAATGCATCTGCAATCATAAAGCAAAAGTGCTTGTTTGAACATGAATAATTTTATCACATACAGTGAACTCCAAAATTACTGGCATCCTTGACTGGCAATGCACAAACAATACAAAATAATAAAACCAATAGAATTATTCCTAGAGAAAAGGAATATACCTGTAATGGTTGGCATGGAGGCCAGGAAAACGTGGACTGGACTCAAGTGCAAGGGTGGATTTGGTTGTAGATTTATTGTTGTGCCTGGCCCGCAGGCAGAAGGCATAAACACAAAAGATACAAACAAAAGAGGAAACAAGGTTCCAAACTAAACTATTTGTAACACAACAAAAGCTAAGAAACAATAGTAAACAACAAAATAGTACAAAATAGTAAAGTAAAATGGAAACGAGGCTCCTCTTAAATAAATATAAAGTGCTGGAACGTACACAGCACTGTGGCAATGTTTTAGATTAGATTTACAGGAAACACGGTTAGAATAGTGAGAGCTCTAGCGTATGGTTTTATGCAACTTAGCAAAGAACTACTGTGAAGCTCTGCTACTTATACAGGCAGCGAACACTCAGCAATGATTGGACACAGATGATTCTGGTTGAGTGATGAGTGGAGCTGCGGTCCAGGTCTTAATTGGCCGATGTGCTGGCCCGCAGAAGACGAGATTTGACAATACCAACATGTGTGAAATACTTTATTAATGTTCTGATGGAAACAATCAGAATCATAGCAATCATTTAATACAAAATAAATGTCAACAAAATCAAGGTTTCATAATAATTGGCACCTTCATTTAGTACTTAGTGCAACCACCCAAGGATAACAGCGAGTCTTTTCCTGTAATTTTGACAAGGTTAAGGCACACATTTGGGGGGATTTTGGACCATTCCTCTAAGCAGATCCTTTCAAGATCCTTCACACTCTTGGGTTTGTGTTTGACTACCATCTTCAACTCAGCCCACAGGTTTTCTACTGGATTGAGGTCTGATGACTGAAATGGTCATTGCAGAACATTGAATTTGTTGTCATGGAACCATTTCTGTGTGGATCTTGAAGTATGCTTCAAGTCATTGTCTTGTAGGACAGTCCACCCACAGCCAAGTCCCAGCCTTCTGGCAGAGGCAACTAATAACTAAGTTATTGGTACTAAGCTAGCTAGCCAGTGAGCACAGAGTAGCTTTCAGTAACCATTATGTAACATTAGTTTGTCAGCTAGCTAGCTACTCAGTTGACTGTGAATTTAAAAACCATGGCTTATTCAACTGCGAATGTCTGTGACTCAGAGACCTACAGAGTATCAGAGTGATGGCGTTAGCTCAGTGCGAACGTAATGGGAATTATCATTGTGGCGCTCATAGAAATTAAGTTTGTTTTCTGTTAATTATGTGATTCAGTTATATGATAAATGGAATCTTATGCTCTTGGTCCTGTCATATGAAAGTTATGAAACTCGTTGAGTAAATTTTGCTTAACTCGTTTTATAGCTTTCATATGACTCGCCCACGCGAGCGAGATCCTCCATATCTGACATAAAAGTGCCTGTGGGAGAAGCTGCAAATAAACCTAGAAAATTAATCACACATTGAGGAACACATACAAGTGCACAGAGTAGAAAAAAAAAAACAAACACTGATTTCAATCATCGTTCAGCCCATGACTCTTAGTTGTGTGCTGTGGATGGGAGCAGGGCACACATATCTTTAACTGTAGAACAACTTTCACAGAGTACCTTTTTTTTTTTTTTTGTGGCATCATGGACTATCCAGGGGATTTTCACTTTTCAGCTAGCTTGATACAGTATGTTCATCTTCTGCACTTTTGTTCCTCTGCTTCGCAGCTACTGCAGGTGTCTATGTTGTTGGCGTGATTACTTATCAACACTGGTGGGACTTTCACAATTACTGTCAATAGGATTGTTTGGGCTTGTTGATTTCCATGTGTCATATTACTCCATTTTCAGTTTCTTTTGTTGGCTAGCAATGCTTCTTGCTTGCTAATAAATGAGTTGCCAGAGTCTTGCACTTTTGTGGTTAAACTGACAAGGCTTTCAATTGGACAGTGCATTGTGTGTGCTTACGTCATCAATTATATTAAAGCACAGGCTTCTCCATGACTGACTGCTGTTCCCCATGGGTGCTCGGCAATTTCTGTGGGTTCCTGATCCACAAGAACACATGGGATCGGCGCTTATGATATGACATATGGTGTCATCTTATTTTAGAATGTGCAGGTAAGAATGACATAGCAAAGTGGTTGTTTGACAGGTTGATTTATGATGACAGAGAGACATGCTGAAGTTAATTCCACACATCCTCCCACTGTCACAGCACTCTGAATGATGGGCTAGTCCACCATTGCAAAAATAGAAGAAAATCACACATAGAGTTCATTTGTGTAAATACTTCTGTGTTTAAGCCCTTCACTCAGAAGAGCAGATCTTAAGGTGCATTTCCACTAAATGTAAAACAAGTATTTTGCGCGGACAGGAGACGTGATGCGAATGGCGCAAATGATGCATGTGAACGGCGCGAATGCATGAAATTCGCATATTGCTCGGGCTGAAAATATTCAACTTGTGCAAAAAATTTGCGTGAGTAGAGGAGTGTTCTGAATAGCATCGTTGCCACTGGCAGCAACATTGGCGAGCTACACTGCCTGGCTACATGCTCAAGCTGTAGTTCCATTTCTTGACATAATGGGAAAGCTTGCGTCAAATAACCTATGTAACCTATGTTTGGGGTGCAAAGAGTGTTGAAGCGCAACTGTCGGATATTTTACCCGCTGGGCCCAGAAGGCAGTGTCTGTAAGCCCTCCTGAGTCTAAACGCCTATCACACTCAAGCCAGACTCCACCTCCGTCACTAGGACAGGTGCACCCTGGGGAGCTTGGCTTTGCGGCTGAGTGAGCCAACGGAGTCACTGGCGCTAGGAAGTGAAGTAGCCTCTTCCCTCCTAGTTTGAAAGTAAATATAAATCTAAAGCTGTTGATTTAAAAGGTAGAAAATAGTCTGAGTCCTCTCGACAGGACAACCAACTGTGTTTGTTAATTATTATCATTGATTGTTAAAATTCTAGTAGTTCTCCCTTGAATAATAGGTACCCAGCATTTAGGCAACCTGTCAACAATGCCAATACAACCTCAAATTGTGAAGCGAAAAGCAAAACGAAAGACAAAAAAATTACCATCATGTCAAGATTGGGACGATAAATGTAAGAACAGCAAAGTGCAAGGTTAAATTGGCAGAACACGTAATGCAAATAAAGACCCTGCCACATGATGTTTGCTATATACAAGAAGTCCGCATTGCAGGCCAGGGTGAGATCGAATTCAGCGATGACGTACTTCAAGGATGGAGAGTCCTGTACAATGGACTACAGAGAAAGGCCAGCGCCGGGGTCGTGATAATTTTAGCATCACATGTCAGATTACTCGACATTGAACATCCTTTGGAAGGCAGAATCATACTGGCTCGAATAACTATTCATTGTGTTAAATTAACTCTAATCGGCTGCTACTGTCTGACTGAAACATATGCTGTGTCAACAAAACAAGCGTTCTATAACACCCTCTCCAAGGTCATGATATCAACAAAACAATTACATCCATCATTTAAACTTGTAGTATGTGGCGATTTCAACGCCACAATAGGTAATGACTGCCAAATTGACAACTGGAACTTCATCGGCCATTTCAATGATGACAAGCCCACAAATTTCAACGGCACAAAACTCATTGAAGTTGCTAGGAACAACAAGCTCTATATTTTGAACACCTTATTTGCTACTAAAACACCTTTACATAGATGGTCCTTTAAATCCAATCTAGGGTATTATAGACGTCTTGATTACATCTTAGGAGAGTGGTTTATCAAGAGAGCCTCACAGAATTGCAGAGTGTACCCTAACTCAAGCATACCGTTTGATTCAGACCATAGAATAGTAGTCCTTGATGCTATGTTTCCAACTAAAAGCAAACGAAGACATATCTTTAAAAAGAAGAGTGTCAAAACTCGCCAGATAGGTAATATGAAAGAACTCAGGGATTCTGAAGATGTGAGAATTGAGTACAGCAAATGACTCGATAATATCCTTGAACAGCCCCCACCTTCGGTGCAAGTCGATGTAGTAGAACAACAAATTGTCAGTGCTATACATACAGCAACAGAGGAAAAGATCCCGCCTCTTTATAGAGATCATGACAATAAACCCTGGGTGAACAAGGAATTCCTAGCCATGCTTGAGAAAAGACGAAAGTCCACCAACCCCACTGAGACCAAAGAACTATCTATACAAGTACGAAAATTCCGCCGGCAACTTAAAAGCACATACTACAAGAACAAAGCTAATAAGATCAACCTTGCAAGTGAACAAAGGGACACTGAAGCAGAATTCCGGCTGGCAAAAAACCATACTGCTCTCCCAAAACTGAGACAACAAACCATACAGCTCAAGAAACTTGAAGAAGATTTTGCACAACACCTGAGAATAAAAAAGAGAATACATTATGCAGCCTGAGCTAATGGACCCTGATAGCTTTTGCCATGTAATACCTCCAGAAGATCTAGACACTATTGATGAATCCCCCCTGAGGCAGCCGAGATAGAGAAATGCATGTCTAAGTTTAAAAATGGCAGATGCCAGGGAACTGACAAAGTATTTAGCAAACAACACAAGTATTCTTACTCAAAACAGCTCATCACCTATTTAGTTGCACTGATGACAATAATTTGGGAATACATGCAGGTCCCAAGCGGGTGGGTGCTTTCTTCGATAACAGGTCTTCACAAGAAGGGTCTAAGATCCCTGGCGGAAAACTATCAGGGTCTGTCCATTATTGCAACACTATCAAAACTATTATCTATGGTTACTATTCAAAGAATGAGGCCAATTTATGAGCGCATCCTACTGCCCACATAGTTTGGTTTCCGAAGCAATCGATCCACCTGCGATGCAATCTGTATTGTACAACAAATACTAAGGAAAGAACACAACCCACTCTTTGTCTGTTTTATAGACCTAAAGGCAGCATATGATTGGGTACCACGTGATGCGCTCTTTTGTGTCCTAGAGATCCGTCTTTGATGCCCTAAGCTGATCTCCATTCTCAAAGCTTTATACACCGGCACAAAGGCCTGTATGAAAGGCGCCAACCATTACTTCAATACCTATGTTGGATGTCGCCAAGGTGCTCTTGAGAGTCCGAGCATTTTCAATATATACATGGACTTTGTTATGAGATGTGCAAATCATGAGATCAAACGCCTATTCCCTGAGGCTGGAGCACGAATTGAGTTTGTTATACCGAATGAAGTGTCTCCCCGAGAACTCCGCACTAAGAGGTCATATGGAGTGACTAGAATATTGGAGCTCATGTACGCTGATGATATCGCAGTGTTTTCTGAGAACTTGGACGAGCTAAAGAAGATCCTAGAGATATACGACAACACTTTCTTGAGATTTGGTCTAAAAATATCCGACAAAAAGACTGAGACCATGGCCTTCAATGTTGACGAAAGCATACAATCTAAAACAAGCCTGCTGTCAGTAAACAATGTGGAAATAAATAATGTGAGGCAGTTTCGGTACCTTGGCCTCATATTACCAACACTGGGAAGTCGGCAACGTTTTTGCACCGTAGAATTGCATCAGCGTTTGAAAAATGGAATGAACTGAAGCATGTGCTCACTGACCGTGAAATCCACCTCAACACTCGCATGAAGATCTTGACTGCATGTGTGCGATCCCACTTATTGTACAGTGTACAGACATGGGAACCATCAAACGATGAACTAAAGAAGCTGAATGTTGTCTGGAATGGGTTCCTCCAAAAAATGATCACCGGGGGCTATGCTAGGAAAAATTTACCACCCAAAGGTACTGACCCGGCATCTTTAGTTGACGGGGACTTAGACTGGGCCTTCAAGATCTCTAACGCTAAACTATACCAAATCACCCAGTCACGACCCATAGATGATTTCTGTCACACTCAATGTCTCAAATATGTAGCACATGTGTGCAGGATGCCTAGCAACGCAATACAAAAGGTAGTCATGTTCGACAAGAGATCAAGCTGGAAAAAGGTTGAAGAACTGCTTGGAGTCGACAAACATCAGGCCCTGAAAACAATGATGAACAAACCAGACTTCGAGCGGCTGCTGGAGAAGAGGTTTCCCCTCCTCCAGGCAGCCGTGTCCTAAGGCCGATCTCGTGCCCAAAGGGAAGCTATGATGATGATGATGAACACAGTTTCACAAAAAATAGTGGTCTACCTCAACGTTGGATATGACTACATCATCAGTTCCGTGAATATTTTTATTCTCAAGCAGGCACAGTGTTTATAAAGTAAAATGTTTTTGATGATAGCATAGCAACATTAGTATTGTAGTCTTGTTGCTGATTTTCCAGAGATTCCAGGAAGTTCCCCTCCTTGAGGGTAAACAAGGCTCAACTGGCATTGCTATTTGTCAGAGGTGTGAAATTACTGGTCAAACCTCTACCAAGTAGACCCCCAACAGAAGTGAATGTAATGTTGTCATGAACAGAGCCACAAGCCACAGAGTGAGAAAATAAAAATGATCCCACGGTCAAACTCATGTAAGTAAAGCTAAGAGAAATTACATCTCGCGCTTTGTTGAAAAGCACCTTTCGAAGCTAGCGTCTATGGAACTGCTCAAATGATGCATTCAGTCGCAGTATGCTAAAAAAATGGAAGAGACATGCAGTGTATTTTGAATATTAATGAGGAAGCACAACCAGTAAAATGTTTAGCATATTGATATTTTATGTTGGCCTGATCTGCAAACAGCCTAATGTACTTCCCAGAATTCAACATTATATTGATAACATTCCACTGTCCATAATAGCCTTCAAATAAAAAAAAAAAAAAACATTACCAGACCATTTTATTTCCGCCTAGTTATGTCCCTCACAGGATTCAGTTGTCAGTTTTCGCCTCAAACAGTCTTTCCCGGAAATGCAGTCTGATTTGTACCTGCTAGCATTGTAGTCCGCAAAAGCACAGTTGTAGTTCACACACACATTTCACTTTTCTGGTAATTATCTGTTTATTGACAAGCATTTTATCCAAGAGAGGACAACTGTCTAGCAATAGTTGAAAAAAAAAATTGATTGGGCCTCCAGAAAAAAGTATATACTCTTCCATAACAGCAAATTAGGTCAAATCTTCTCAACTTCACACATTGGAATTATGCCACCACATTGAAAGATAGAGATGAGATAAGATAGAGTGTTCATGCTACATTTACGAGATGGAAAAACTATATACACATCTTACTAATGAGGACACTGGAAGTGAGTCTAAAGGGGACAGTTCTGGATGGTTCTCTGAGTGTGACAGCATTAATTCTCTGGAGGAGGAAGCCTATCATCACGGGGAAGACTTTTTTCCTTGATGTGAAAGTTTTTCTGTTTGCAACATTTAAGTTATTTAGATTGATATGTAACTTTTTCTGTGGTTGCTGTGATTTTGACACTGCTGTAGCTAGTCACATTGATTATTATCACTAAACATGAGCCTTTGCTAATAATACTGAATATAGAGACATATTGCTCAGTGTGACGATCTGTTTTTGAATTTATGCAACACTCAACTAAATAAAATGTCTTTCAATAGGTTTAGCTATTTTATTATGCAGACAGTTTAAGGACATCAGTATAAACGATTGCCTGGCATGTTTGATGCTCTGATTTCTATTCAAGCTTGAATAGCCTATTGCCTGATGATTTTTCCTGATGATGGAATTTTTTTTTTTGTACAGATAAGGTATGTTTTGCATATTATCGTTAGAGTGACTTATGCTTGCTCCTTATAGGGTGTGGAAAGTGTTTAAACAAGTTTCCTGTGCACTTACAGTATGTGCTAGGTGAAAACTAGCAGGTCCGCTGCATGGGGCCGCATCACGGACATGAGGTCCTCTACTGTTTGTGGCACGGCCACTTAGCGAAGGAGGCACGGCGTACTTTGCCACAGCTGGAAGAAGCTGAACAAGACAATGCACAGGTGTCATTCTTGTGGTGTCCCTCTCTGCATTGTGGCAATCGGCATCTGTTTTACCAAATGGCATGATCTACAGATGAGTCGGGCACTGCAGGACTGAGTATGCAGCCCGTTGTTCCTTGTATAGTTTTCAATTTTCCTTCCTTAATTTTGCGTGTCTCCTATAGTCCAACCCCCTGTCCACATTGTAGGAGAAGGGAACTGCACACAGTTTTTCATGCAGGGTAAACATTCTGACAGTAAAATATGCATTTTTTAAAATCAGTTCATGTGTGGGCTAATGGGGCTCTGGTGAGAAATGGACAAATTTCAATACTTTTTTTATAAAGAAAAAGTTTTTTTGGGGGGGTTCAGGGAGGTTTTTGGAGACCATTGATGTCCATCCCCACCTACATTGATGGACTCATGCAAATTCTTGCTTGAAAGTCATTTATTCACATTGAGATTCATAAGTATGAACAGTTGATTTGTGGTAAAATATGAATATCATATGATTTGACCGTGCGCCATGTGGAGAGCCATTTGGTGAGAGCTCTTGTTTGGCTTCATGGACAGTTGGTAATTTTGAACAGTACGATTGAATGTGGCACACTTGCGGTCAAGGAGTTTATGATCCCGGAAATGTATTATCTCCGACCCATTTTTTGATTCTCATTATTTTCTTCTATAACAATTTTAATGTTGAATTTTCATGAAGATTCTTTGTGTTTGTGGCCCTTATTTTGTACTAAAATTATGAAAACAAAAAGCAACCAAATGCTACAAGTGTCTTGTTTCATTTATTTCCCCATTTTCTGTGATACTAAAAATCTGGAATTATAAAGCCTTTGTCACAGTGTTCTCCAGATCTAAGAACATAACTGTTTGTATTTTATTAACAGGAATTGGAGACAAATGAAGGAAATGTATATATGTTTAAATGCAGTGCATATAATTAATTGGGGAAAAAGGAATAAGAAATACAATGGCTTATACAGAAAGTAAAACAATAAATTAAAGCACAGAAAAACAATACCTCAAAAATCTAACAAAATGTAAAATTTACAAAACCAAAATGACAGAAAACACAATGATGATAAATTAATCTAAACAAGAGCAAACACTGCTCTTGGAAATACTTCTAGCACAAGGAGATAGAGAGACTAGGAGCAAAACAGGTCTGTATAAACACAAGCCACTGTGACGAGAGCCAGACAAGGACTGAGGGGTGAGTGGTTGATTAAATAGGAAAGTCCAGTTGGGAACAGGTGCATGGGTATCAACAATCAAGTGGGAAGGATGGAAAAGGTGAAATGGAATTCGATCCAGAGGGGGCATGTCAACTGGGAAATCTGGTCCAGCTGTGACAGCCTTAAATAGGGGAATGCATAAATTTCCTTATTTGGCTTCCCCGCAAAGGGGTTAAAGGCAGCCAGAGTAGATGACATAGCCACATAGTCATTAGCCCATCACGAGTGACTGAAGAATAACATCATTACTGACCTCAGTATGCATCAGAGGCACAAACACACTGGCACTCTGACTTCTGTAATGAACTACAATAGCAAGAACTACTGCTCCCAGAACACACTGCAAAAGTGACACAAACATAGATGTGGTGTTGCCTTCAAGACCTTCAGAAAAACAAGTTCCGACTTAAAAATAATGATTTGTACTCCAGATTGTCATGGAATTTCCCCATTATTTTCCTCTGAAATTTGGATGTCATTTCAGCGCTTCAATTTATTCAAGTTAACAGCACCCAACAGGAATCATGGCATCCTTTGTCCATGTGGGTGATAAAGCCATGTTCCAAACTGTATCCATTGCCTTACAAAACCTCATTTAAGACACTGTGTGATTGCCAACATTTTTAAAACAACAATATCTGATATTATTTGCCTAACGACTATGTTTAACAAATCTTAAAGTAATCGGCTACTACTACAACACGCAGATAAGCCAGAGTCAACAAAAGAGCACAGAGATACTCCTGCAGATATATATATATATATAAAGTCTTTCCAAGTTTACTTATGAATGCCATTGAAGTGGATGTTGGAAGTTCCTTGTGAAGATTTTTCAACTTCAAAGTTCATGAGGGCAGTGTCAAGTCAGAGCGGAACTTGACCTGAGAGCAGGGTGGAATGCATGCCATAAAGAGCAGACATGTTAGCATAGAAACAAAGATTAAAAATCTGTGCCAACCACGCCACACATGACTGACCTGACGGATGTACTGGATGAATTGTTCCTTATCTGATCAATGTTTTTCAGATGCTTGAGTGACCTTATTTATGCACTCTCTGTACCTCACTTTGGATAAGATGATCTGCCAAAAAAATGCAGTGTAAAGAGGGGACTGGAGCAGAGAGTCTTTGCCTCAAAGCTGAGTCGCTCAAGGGGGAGTCAGAATTACCCAACGCTCCAGTGGATCAGGCTCTAATGATGAGCCAGCCTGGAGCTGGTGGAGCAGAGATGTGAAAAGCACAGAGCCCCTCATGCTTTACACACACACATACACACGCGTCCACACGTGCTCACACACACGTATGCACATACACACACACAAACACACACTAACATATACACACACCCCCACGCACAAACACCAAACTCCAGGCCAGACACGCACATGCAATTACGCGTGTGCACAAACTCACACGCATACGCACATACGCACATACGCACATACTTACACCTGACTGATTACTCTGCACACATGGGAGCTACAAACGACCACACTCGGATAGCAAGAAGCCGTTTGGCTTACAGCACAGCCTCATTTTCAGTCCCTGTGCTGTCGCCGTGGTGATAACAATGAGAAATAGGCCTAGGGGGCTTGTCCTATCTGAGTGGAGAAATGTGACATTCTGAAAATTTTTGTACATCAGAAACGATGGCCAAACTTGACTCAAGAAAACCATGCATACAATAATATTTAAATTTATTTTTGTAAAAAGGATTTGGTTTGCATTCAAGAAAAATACTAATCCAATACATATAGAAAGGAATTTGACTCTGCACTAGCGGTATATTGAGAGGGATGTTTATTTGAATTGCTTCATGGCAGAGTGCTTCAGAATGATTGGTCTGGTTCTTCTGCTGGGCGTGCTTATGTTCGGAGCTCAGCATTTTGATGAGAGCAAAGCGAACGGCACACACACGCTAGATTACAGCACTGATGATGTATTCATCGACACTCCTACAGGGGGACTAATATGATGCCCTCACCTCTCCCTCCTGCACACAGTCTATATGCTGGTTTTTCAAAAACACTCAGCACCTCTGAACGCTTTCCCTCTAAAAAAAAAAATCCATTTCTGCAGATGAAAAGCCCATGTAGCATAGCACAGTACACAAACCTCTTTACTTTAACTCTCTAAAACATTTTTTTTTTTACGGAAAATATAGGGGTGATTTAACATTTTAACCCATTAAAAACAGGTGGGATAAGTCAGTGGAAGGTCATATATAGGATTTTTAGCACATGCAGGCGAACCCTTAGTGGGACCTCAGTAGCTTTTTTTTTTTTTTTAGCATAGCTATGCTAGGGCTCAGTGTCAGGGCTTATCTTTCTCTGTCTGTCTGTCTGGTCTAGTGTGGCAAGTAGTACCTTCCTCTCCCTGTTTTGAACCCTCCATCTAATCTCCAGCCAGCTTCACTCTTCCTCCTCCCATCTCAGAAGTAAATCCAGGCCATAGTTTCTCACACAGGGCTACAGGACACTGACAACACTGCTCGCAGCGTTTACTGCAGTTCAAATGTACTGTACATTTGAAACACAAATCAAGTTCATTTTGGTTTAAATGGAGCCCATGCTCTTGTTCATTGGTCTAATGCACCCGTTCTGCCATCGATTTCTGAGAATTTCTTTTGATGAACTGGAAAATCCTGTAATCATACGTCTTTCTACATTTCCTAACTTATTTCTCAAGATCTGACATGAGCTGACCTTTCCTGACACCGGAGTGAGTTCGGAATCCCACAGATGTCATTTCATTCACATCAAAGGAATAACACAAAGAATCTTGCTGCTCTTCTGACACATTTGAAGTGCACAGTTCTGTTAGGGGTTAGATTTCTGAAAAGGCATTTGCCTTTTTTGTGAGAATCAGGAGGGAACAGGATGTGAGATGTGAGCGCACTTCAACAAACTATGATGGGCACCAGACTTGAGCTGCTTTGTTTCATGAAAAACCAGTTGTGTGTGGCACAATACTGTGCAAGCCTGGATGTGCTAAACTGAATTCACACACACACAAACACACATGCATACACACACACACACACACGCACACACATGTTTAAGCACACACACACACACACACACACACACACACACACACGCACACACACCTACATACAATACTGAAGATAAATGCTTGATTCTTGATGCCAGAAACAGTCTCGGAGCACAACAAACTCACAACCCCTTCTTCGCAATTTTCTAAATGAGCCAGGCCTAATTGACTGACAAGTTTAATGCCTTTCTGGAAATTCACCAAGTGCCATGCAGTAGTCATCAGATACAAACCAGAAAATGGAACCCCAACATGCAGCATGAAATCACAGCGCTACACAGTCATTAAAGCATTCTACATAAAATTGCAGCTAAGGTTATGTATCCCCACACACAAAGGTTGTGTATTGCGTGCTCACTGGACCAGTCGGCTCTCCAGTCCCATCTGCCATTACGACAAATCCTGTATCCCAGCCTTGGCAGAACTGCCTGTCCACATTCGGCACAGAGCAAGGAGGAGTGATGATTCATTTGTACACGTGATTAAAATATAGTTTTCTCTGTTTGATCAGTGCAGATGAGAGTAAACAAACAGATGCATTATCGCTTGGGTGTATGTTTGACTAAAGTTCAGCCAAGAACAGAAAATGATATGTGGTTTCGTTTGAGCAGTGGAGGTACTGACCAAGAGTGCACAGTCCTCTGCAGGTGTTACAAACCGCAGCACCTTCAAAGGGATTTTAACTTCCACGTAAAGCCCATGATCAGGCTGCAGAAGTTTAACCATTTGAAGATTAAGGCTGCTGTAATTTTCCATTGCAGTTTCTGTCAGACAACTCATTGTATTTTATGTAAAAAAAATATATAAATGAAATAGAAATAGAATTCCATGTGGAAGCAATTAAGAAGACACATGGCAATGATTCTCAGCTATAACCAATGACCGTCACTCAGTAACTCCCATGCACACCCAACGACTCTGATGTTGCAGACACCGATCAAGATGCAATATGCATCAGTCAGACGTCTGCAAGAACAGAACATGAAAAAACAGTATAAACATTATGGATCTATTGAAATATACATAAACTTAAGGTTAGCAAGATCTAAAATAGACTACACATGAAGGTCTTCTCTCCTCTAGGGGCCTGACAGCTTCCCCTCATAATCAAAGAAATGCAATTCAATTATGTATCAAGTCAAACAAGAAACGCCTGACAGTTAGGCTGAGGGATAGTACAGCTAATTGCATATATTTAAAAATCTATCAATGAATGCACAATTTGAGTTTTTTTTGTATAAAAACTGATTTCTTTCAGCAAGATCAAATTACGGAAATGCAAGCAAAGTCTACTAGAATAAGGTTGTATATAATTTTCTGCTCTTAAAATTTTGGTTTTCCTCTTTTGAAGTAGCAGCAGAATAGTAATTAATATATGAAGGTATTTAACGGAAGAGAGATGTTTGTCTTGAAGAGTAGCACTCATGATTATCTCCCCTGTGCACCTGCTTGCCGTGACTGAAGTTACGTCTCACGACTGCTCTCTGACAAGCATCCCAGACTGACACCTGAAACACTTAACCACTTGTTGTCTTCAGTCTCTGAATGTTTATGAAATGTAGAGAAAAGGAAGGGCAACAATACAAAGGAGAAAATAATTTACTGGCCAAACTTTTTTTAAAATAGGTTTCAAGAATCAAAACTTTAATGTCTTTATTAGGAAAAATCAATGAAATGCATGTGGTGTAGCATTAATACTACGCAGCAGTATGTAGTCCTTCTGTGTCACCATCTGTCTACTACTCATTCTTTTTTTTTTCTCTGCCAGAACTCCTAAACCATCCAATATTGGTCAACGAAATTATGGACACAGCTTATTGTGTAGATGTGCCTTTCCTTACTTTTGCTCACCCTCTTGTCTGTCTGTCTGTAACCTCTACTGCATTTTGTTTCCAGGCCAGATATCAGCCATCCCGTTCTTTCCGGGCCAGAACTCCTAAATCGATTAAAATTTCTCAACAAAATTTTATGTATGGCTACATCTTATTGTGCACATGTGCCTTTTCATACTTCTGTTAGTCCTCCTATCCATCTGTCCATCCCATCATCTCATTTTGTTCCCAGGCCAGATATTAGCCATCTCATGGCAGGGGATCTGAGTATTTTGTGGTTATTTTCAATATTTCAATATAATACTAGTCAAAGATAAATTGCAAATCAAAGTTTTCAGTTTTAATTTAAATTTAAATTTAATTTAATAATTTAAATTTAGCATAATGTGCCAACTTTTATGATTTGGGATTGTTAAAAAGTATTTGGAGTAGAGTTGCAGGATTTTGCAAAGTCCAATGAACGTAATAGAAGTGTTCACATGAATATTTTCAAGAAAATTCATGACATGAACCGAAAGGTAGTCAGTGAGTTGGTATGGAATGACCCATAAAGCGCAATGACCCCTTCCCAATTTCCTCTGTTTTTGCTTATTTGTCATAATTGAATGTTTCAGATCATCCAACTACTAATTAATACATGACAAAGACAACAAGAGTAAACACAAAATGCAGTTTTTGAATAATCATTTTATTTACTGAAGGTAAAAAGTGATTAAAAACCCATATCATGCATGTGAAAAAATACAGTAATTACAACCCCCCCATCCCCCCAAACCTAATAACTCGTTTTGAAGTTTTGCTACCCTTAGTGGCAGCAACTGCAATTCAACATTTACTATAACTGGCAATAAGTCTTTTACATTGCTATGGAGGAAATTTGGCCCACTCTTCGTTGCAGAATTGTCTTAGTTCAACTACATTGAGGGTTTTTCAGCATGAACTGCCTGTTTAAGATCATGCAACAGCATCTCAATCTTATTCAAGAGGACTTTGATTAGGCCACTCCAAAACCTTCATCTGATTCTCTTGAGCCATTCAGAGGTAGACTTGCATATATGCTTTGTTGGATCCTTGTCTTGCTGTGTAACCCAACTGCACTTGAGCTTTTGGTCACAAACTGATGGCTGGACAATCTCGTTCAGAATTTTCTAGTAAAGAGCAGAATTCATTGTTTCATCAATTATGGTAAGGTTCCCAGATCCTGAAGTAGCAGAGCAGCCCCAGACCATCACACTACCACCACCATGTTTGACTGGTGGTATGATGTGCTTATTGTGGAATGCTGTGTTGGCTTTACACCAGGTGTAACAAGATCCACATCTTTCAAAGAGTTCCACTTTTGACTCATCAGTCTACAAAAACTTATCCCAAAAGTCTTGGAGGTCATCAAGATGTTTTTTTGTGTTTATTGGTCAGATGTGGTTTTTACCTTGCAGCTCTCCGATGGATGCCATTATTTCCCAGTTTCTTTCTTATTGTGCAATCATGAATACTGACTTTAACTGAGGCAAGTGAGGCTTGACGGTCTTGAGATGTTAGTCTGGGTGTTTTTGCGACCACATGCATGAATCATCGATGTGCCTTTGGAGGAGTTTAGGTAGGCCGGCCACTTCTGAGATTTATCACCATTCCAAGTTTTCTTCATTTGTAGATAATGGCTTTCTCTGTGGTTCACTGGAGTCCTCGAGCCATGGAAATAGCTTTCTAACCCTTTTCAGACTGACAGATGTCAATGACTTTGTTTCTCATGTGTTCTTGAATTTCTTTAGATTGCGGCATCATGTGCTGCTTTTTGCCAACTTCACATAGACAGACAGGTTCTATTTAAAGGCAGCGTAGGTAAGATTCTAAAGCAAGCAGAATTTGAAAGTAGCATCTCCTAAGGGCGCTGCTTAAGCCCACCCCCTGCCCTCTGGGCTCCTTCCAAAGCCACACCCCACCCACAGTCATGCACAAGCACAGCTGCAACTGCTTCACTGAGAAAGCATAACAAGACTGTGTCATGTCTCATTCACCAATAGAAAAACAGTCAATAGTATCACCACTAATATTATCGGTAACCGATATCAGAGGAAAAGCTAAAAATGTCAGCAACGTTGAACAATACAACACGTTATTTGCATCACATTAAACTCACTGACTAAAGTGAATTTTTTATAGTAACGTTATACTTTATTTATCCCAAAAATGATTATGTAAGCAGCAGTGGAAAACCACACGCTGAACTCGTGTACATTCTCACGTACGCATGACTCCGGCAAAATTACCCCATTGTCTTAATGGCACCAGCACCTGGCAAAGGAATTTCTGGTTCGTGGGAGAATATTGATAAGGGTTTTTACGATCCAAAAGGCACCAAACCTTATCGGCCCATGGCTGGAGCGGTCACGGATCTCAGAGTTAGTGGTCAGTGCCTGCTGTCCCCCGATTCACCCTAAAACAGCTTATGAAACTTTTGTCTGTGTCGGTTAATGCCACAGTGCCATCAACTGGACATTTCACAGACTACACCAGTGAAATAATTCGCATTGCTTCCCTTTTCCAAATTTTCATTTTTTTCCACTAATTTAAAATACCAATTTCACCCATAATGTAACAAATATAATGTGTATTTCTGTTATATTGTATGATAAGAGCTGATTGTTAACATTAATACAAATTATCCTTGTAATTATGTTCTGTACCGGACGTTTCATGGCAAACCGTTGTGCTAACATATCGTGTTTGGTATCATTCTATTCCTTTAAATTTCTGAAATTGCATGGGGCATATTTTGAAGGGATTAGAATTGCATCAAACCCTCATTTAATAACTGTGAAAAGAACATACTTGTGGAAATTTCCCCTCTGGCAATGTCCCTGCCCCAAATTCCTCCGGGGACGGGTCGCATTTCTCATTCGGCTCCTCAAGTAATTTACGACCCGACCATAAAAAAACATTCTAGAGTTTGGGCATGAAAGATAGGGAAACAAACCATTTGGGGAAGACTGCAAACAGCTTCCCACACGTGCCCCATATGCCATGTGTATTCGATACTTGTTAGTAGAATTGCAATCAACCTCCCACACGGGCTTCTACATGCCGTGTGTAGCCGAAATGGGTTAGGAAGATGGTAACAACTTCCCGAACATACATTTTGTGTTTATGTGTAGCTGTGCCAGGTATGATTGAATTATTTAAATATAATGTAACGGTAAAATTTGGTTTTTCTGATTTAAGCTTGTGCCTGCCTAGCAAAATAAATTGTTAATTGCATTCTGTTGTGTGTTTCTGACTTTAATTAACTTATAATCCTTCCAGCTCGGAGTTCCTGTCACCCAATGGGGTATAATGTCGGGCTACGAGGCCTGCCTGATCACCAGGCCTCCCTTCTAGGTACACGGTGGTTTTCCATGCTGCGACTGGTGTTATTTTGATTGACTTTGAGAATATGTCATGAGACTTAAGAGTCACTGCATGCCTTCTTTTTTCATTTTGCGTTATACTGAAAAACAGTCGCTGAATGCCTTTTTTGCATCAAACTTAGAAGTCCCTGAAAGAACATACATTCCGGTCCCCGGTGGTCCCAAGTCATACTTTAAATGTTCAAACCACTGGGCATAATAGGACTGCCAGCCAGTTCTCCACCGAATTGGGCTGTAAAGATGTTTTTGGTCCTGCGGACTTAGGGTATAGACGAGTTACAAGTCCAATGCACAACAGAGCTCTAAATTCATTAATTGGAGTCAGATCGCATTAAAGAGAACCATGGTTTAATTGTTACCGCCACTGATTAAAACTAAATTTTATATTCTAAGTTTAATTTGGAGTCAGATGAACCATAACCGTTATGCTATATGCCCTGTTCCTACGAACAGAGAAAGTTGATAAAATATAGGGCACTGGCAGCCCCAGAAACTCCCACCGTTAAGATAAAGCAAAATGTCGAAGTTTTTGTGACGGACGCATGCACGAATGGAGCTGGATACCATAGCTCCCTCGCCGCTCGGGCGGTGGGAGCTAATAATAATTAGGAGTCTATAACTGAAATAGTTGATAACAAAGTAAAATGTCAAAGTTTTTCAGGCCAGTGACCTTGAAAAAATAGGCCAAGGTCACCTTTAGGCACGTCATTTGTAGGCCTTTACGAGATGCATGTCCAGTAAAAATTAGGAGCCTATAACTGAAATATCTAATGAGATAAAACAAAATGTCGAAGTTTTTGGTGATATTTTCAGGCCAGTGACCTTGAAAAAATAGGCCAAGGTCTCCTTTAGGCACGTCATTTGCAGGCTTTTATGAGATGCATGTCCAGTGAAAATTACGAGTCTGTAACTGAAATAGTTGATGAGATAAAGCAAAATGTCGAAGTTTTTGTTGATGGACGCACGCGCACACGCACGCACGGACGGAGCCCGATACCATAGCTCCCGCGCCACTCAGCGGCGGGAGCTAATAATAATTAACGTCTGTTTTATCCCGATTCACACCAACTGAGGAAGAGCGCGTGTGCCTTTCCCTCCAGCTATCTCCATCATTGGTATAGCTGTGAGGTGTTTACAATTAAAAATCGGTGTGATACAACCCATGAAATACAGGTTTGGTATCACACACTTTCGATACAGCTTTCTCGCATTGCAATATGTCAGATTCCGTCCATCGACAAATGTCAATAAGTCACAAGTGTAGCCAACTGTTATCATTAAAGCTAGAATTTATTCATTTAATCCCAAAAAGTGTTTGCATGCTAGCTTGCGCAACTATTCATCCCATTGATTTGAACAGACTGCAATCTAGAAGCTAACTGTAAGGCCACGCCTCCAGCCTACAAACTTACCGGTCTATTAAGACCCAGAACGCATTCTTCAGTCCTGCAATCATTGTCTACTGTTCATTTCCTCCATGAGGTGGAGTTGAGCTATTTAAGACCAAGCCTTGCACTTAGTCTTTGCAAAGTCTCGTAAACAGTGTAAGCCACATGCCAGTGTTGTAGCTCTAGTCTTGTATAGACTTATTCTTCTGCATTAAGCGCGTATTCTCCCGCATTAATGTGTATTAATTCTCCGCGGATTGTGTGTACATATATATTCTAACTCTTGAACGTAGTGCTGTTTGTAATTTACGTCAGCCCTTTAAGTTCATGTATAGCTTCGTCTGAACATAGTGCTGTTTGTGGTCTACGTCAGCAGTTTGAAGTTCATGTATAGCTTTATCTGAATGTAGTGCTGTTTGTTGTTTACGTCAGCACTTTAACTTGTATTACTTCGTGTGTGCCTTCCTGCTGCGCAGTAGGCATAATAAATACAACCAAGTCCATCCTTGCGCTATTTTTCCATTTTCCCAAAAATATGACGCCAACATTAACAGGGTAAAAAGGATCTCAAATTTGTGACCCCATCCTTCTCATAAGTACAAAATACAACGTTGTAATAATAATAAAAAACAGACCCCGTATTAGCACATTTGTATAAAGATAATATGTAAGCAATACATGTTCTGACACCGGCAACGATATAATGTTACACAAGTTTGTCTTTTGTTGGAAAAGTATATACAAACATACATTAGCTTATGTAACTTTCTTGCATGGATAGACAGGAAAGCAAACATTAGCATTATCATAATATGACTAACATACGTAATAGAAATGGTAGTTACTCTGGCTAAACCATTTGTGGAAACAACTAATCCTCCACTACACAAAGCAGCAACTTACCTGTCTGACAGAAAGACCGCAACCATTTCATCACTTTTCAGGCCTTTCAACTACCTTCGTTGCCTCCATCGCTGAAAAGCTACACCGATATTGACTCATGTTTGTCCTCATGCTGTATCTGTAGCCTTTATAGTCAAAGCTTTTTCTGCTTCGGACTTTCTTTTCGTGGCCTTTTTGGCAGGGCGAGTAGTCACAAGTAACCATGGCAGTGGTAGTTTTGGCAGAGATCGAATGCCTAATGCCAGTTCGAGTGTCCCAGAGCACTATCGTTCGGTCAGAAATGACATGATAAATAATACATCCAGGGCTAAAGTCCTTCAGCATATATTCACCTCTTCAGTGATGCACTCTAATCAATCAAAGGTTTTTGGGCAGGCGTTACTTAGGGCACCTGATAGTTAACTCCTTAGCGATGCACTCTAGCCATGACCATTCTCCGGTACACTTTCAATGACCTCTTCTTTTGATTTGATAGCGGAACAACTTCCCTCCAGCAGTGATTATGTACTTTGACTTCACACAGCACACAGCAAGGCTAGAGTACGCGCAGGGAGGCTTGTCAATGATTCTTTCCTACCGGACCGCGAGGTAGTGATTGGTTGGCATTTATACAGGATTACAGCAGCTACAGATGACGGATCTTTTACAGAATTCATAAATAATTTATTCTGGTCGAAGTGCAAAGACCATTTCAAAAAATATAACAAAAACTATATACTTGATTATTTTACCTACCCTGCCTTTAAGTGATGCTTAGACTCAACAGGGCTGGCAGAAATCATCTTTTGGAGTGTTGACTGAAATTGAAAAAAATTATCAATTACATTTGTTTAATTAGTTGATTTAGTGACAAAGGGGAAAATTACTTTTTACATTGGGCAAAGTATGGTTGGATAGCTTTTTTCCTTCAATAAATGAAATCATAATTTAAAACTGCATTTTGTGTTTACTCAGGTTATCTTTGTCTAATATCAAAATGAGTTTGATGATCTGAAAATTTTAAGCCTGAAAAATATGCAAAAATTGAGGAAATCAGGAAGGAGGCAAATACTTTTTCACTGGATTTTACATTAAATAACATTACATGTTGTTACACTATATATATATATATATATATATATATATATATAGTTTTGCATTATGTATTTTCATTGGCACATAATGATTTTACTTTCAAGTACACTTACACAACATTTTAGTTTTTAGGATGCAGCTTAATTATTTGTATGTTAATTATTTGGCAAGCGAATTACTTGTGAGACAGATATGTTCTAATTTTCAAAATGCTCTAATTTTCAATAGTGAAACTTTACTTCATTTATTTATGCAGTTGATTATTTAAGGAAGTTAAAATGAACTTTTTTTTCAACAGTATACAGTACTTTTGTGATCATTAAGTGAAAATCCCATAGACAGGATATAAACACCTTTAAAATGTAGCATTGCGGATAATTAAGCTAATAGAAACAGAATGCAAATAAGCCATAATGCAATTGCTCACAGGACAAAACCGCTCAAAGGTTCTGCGTAATTTAATTCACTGCGTTAGTTTAACAGTCAGTGAGAGAGGATCCTAAAACAGCAGGAAAAGAACTCATCTGTTGAAATGATCTTTATTTTACTGTGTATTTTCTGTGGGACCTCGGGAATTACACACAATTCAGGTTTCAACAGAAACCTAAGGTCCACAGACTCTGCAAAATCACCGACCTGCATCTGCCCTGAACTTATTTTATTTTGTATGTAAATGATATGCCAAATGTGTGTTTTAATTCTCAATGTTTGTTATATGCGGACGATGCTAAAATTTACCGAACTATAAGAACGCCCGATGACTGTATGCTCTTACAGAAAGATATTGATCAAAAATATGGAAGTTGTACCTCAATGTTATTAAGTGTATGGTTATATCATTCACAAACAAAAGAATCAGATACTGTATGAATATAAGGTCAATGATACACCTCTGACTAGAGTTACAAAAGCAAAGGATCTGGGTATTATGCTTTCCAGTGATCTCAGTTTTAATGACCATATATAATGTATCATAAATAAGAGTTTTAGGATGCTTAGTTTTATAAAACGGTCAGTGCAAAATTTTAGAGATCAGAGATGTATTATATTATTATATAACACCCATGTTAGATGTCACCTGGAGTATTGTTCTGTCGTATGGAATCCCTGCCATTTGTAGAACAACTTGAACGAGTGCAGCATAAATTTGTTAAATCTTTGTGCTATAAGTTTGGCCAGCAATACGATGGCTCTAGATATAATGAGTTATGAAAACATTTTGGTATACCCTTATTGAGTAGCAGACGACAGTTTTTAGATATTATGTTTTTACATAAATGTATCAACTTTTCTTATGACTGTCCAACTGTTTTAAGCAAATTTAATTTTAACGCTCCGATGAGAGTTTTAAGACAACATCCCACTTTTAACCCGGGCATAGTCGAATAAATGTATGCAAATATTCTCCTGTGATAAGAATGGTGAATAATTTTAATAGCATTTTTAGTGACAATGTGTCTGTCGATATCTTCTCTGCCACAACGTTTTTTAAGTCAAATATATGAGAAATTTATTGAATGGGTGACATTCTTTTAATTTGTTGGATTGGTTTGTAGTTTTTTGTTTATATCTGTTTTGTTTTATGTGAGTGTGCATGTGTGTGTGATGGTGGAGCCTGCAAATGGGACTAGTTCCCGTAGGTTGTCCTTGAAAATAAATAAATAAACTTATAGTGAAGTGTGAATTGTAGTCTTCACAAAATGCAAGCAAATACGTTCTTGACTCATCAAAATTAACTCAGCACATGAGGGAAATTGTGAAAAAAAATAATGATAATAAGCAATAATAATAACAAATTCAAAATTTCATAAGAACTAGTAGCAGTAGTTGTAAGGTCGGTTAATCAAAAAGGGAAAGTGCTCAGTCAGTCAATTTGACATGTCTAATTTTTCTGCCTTTCCACTATAAATGTTAATTAGAGATGGAGGCGCAAAATCAGTCACATGGTCACATGACTCACTTGTCCTTGTGCACTCACAGCCTGTAGCTATATTGTCATTTTATTTAAATTTAAAAATCACTTTGGCAGTTAAAGGTAATCTTGTGCTTCTTCATTTCTTCGCCACAATGCCGTCAAGAATGCATTTTTTGAGTCATCATGTTTTCATGGAAGACTGAATAATAAAAGGGCAAAAATAGCCTCCTCTACCACAAAATGCTCCAAGCTTCTCTATGGAATGCACTTTGCAACAGCAAGGCATGTATTTTCCTGAATTAACAACTATGTCATGGAGCCATATCATGTAAAAATGGTACTGGGGTACATCACAAAACAGGATTACCAAGATCATTGGATGAAGGCACAGAGTAAACTCTGGATCAGCTGTATTCACTTCCATCCCTGGCCTGACTAAGTGCAGTTATGCAGTTAACTCAATGATCCTGCTTTGTGAAACAGAGCACCAAACGCCTTTAAGCTCCCATAAAGCAGACCCAGATGGAGGATCTCTGAATAAGCAACAGCAGAGGGTCATACAGGTTTATCCTGAAGGAAGTTAGCATGCTGTCCATGGGATAAGCCTAAATTAGGATCGGGCTGCTCTGAGTGTGCTTCATCAGATCTGGTTAAAGACAGAAACATACTGTAAACTAATCAACTTTTTTCTGTTCGCCAAATAAGGATAAATCAACAGTGACGGTGACGGATAACACGGAAGCTTTAGACATATCTGACAAAATTTCTGTTAATTTTGGGCAGCCATGTTGATTGGCAAAAACACCAGCAGGTGGTACTGTTCAGCAAGTTTAGATGTTTTTCAGACAGAAAAATAATCATTCTAACGCAGGGTGCCACACATCCACAGAAGAATGATAGCAGATAAAATAACAGAGAGGATAATGGACATCAGTCACAACCGCAAAGAAAAAAAAACAAATGCATGTACCAGTTGCCGAAAGAATACCACTCATAGTGAATGCATCCTTCATGATAAATCAGAGACATGTCATTCTTACTGGTGATACACGTCCAGAAACGACGACTTAGCAGCATAAGTTTTTAAAAAAATGCCACTGTACCACAATTTACACTAAGCATATTCAGTCAAGTTGCAGACTTAGCAAAATTTCTGCAACATATTTAATTTTGACTAATACAGCAGTCACTGCAGGAAATTTATTTGCTAAAATGTAACAAGTGTCGTATCCTGAGTCTTTTCTTAATTGTTTTCTCCGCAATCCAGCTGTCCTTGTCAGTTTCTTCTCACGGTTACCCCAGTTAGTTCTCACTATTTAATTATTGTCTGGTGCTTCATTCCTCCCTTTCTGTTTTCCTTCACCTGTTCCCTGTTGTTAAGCTCCTGATCAATGACTTCCCTTTGCTGGATAGTTCTTTTTCTTCCTCGGTGTTAACTACTAAGAATTACAAGGTACTATTTATTAAGGAATCTCTTTCCTGTGATTGCAGTCCTGGAGAGTGGCTTTTCACACACTGTCCTACACCCCAGTTCAAAAATGTGCAGTCACCTGTATGCCCTGGCTCATTTGGCTTGCCATCCCAGTTACTGACCTCAGACCAGTCCCTTCGCCAGTGTGTTGCCTCACCCCCTGGTTCTGTTTGCCCCCGCCTGACTTCAGACTGCCTCCAGACTAAGTTTCCTCCAAAATGCTAGTGAGTTAAATTTTCTCCAGTTAATAAAGCAGCCATTTCAACTTTATCAGTGATCTGTATCTACCTCTTGTTCCAAAACACGTGACAACAAGCACATTAAGAAATACAAATACCGCTCCACTGTTTGACAACCAGACGTCACCAAAAATGCTAGTCAAAAAATTTTATATTGAATATGGAAACACACAGGTAGGTGCACAGAGAAACATAAATACAACTATTGCCCAAAAGTTTGAAATCACTGGGGATTTTCACATGAATTAAAGATAATTGGTGTCACAGAAAGACAACAGAACAATTTAAATGCAAACATTGAACTTTAAGAATTATACAAAATATAAAACGATCAGCTCATTCCCTTGATTTAAACCCCATACAGCTGTTCTGGGTTAATATAGACTTTTAAATTTGTGATGACACACCTTCGGAAAATATCATGGTAAGAAAAACATATGTGATCTCTTTGGGATCACCTGAATTTTTATGTAATTTAGTCACAAACATTTGTTTCAAGACTTTCAGACTGCTAATTCAAATGACGCAACTTCACTTTTTTATTTTGACAATGAGCTGTGCTTTAGCATGTGGTGTCCTCCCTTGAAACTTGGCATTTTGCATATTGTCGACACGAAGTATAAATTAAATGAGAGATTTTGTCTGATCTTTGGTAGTTATCCATCAGTTCTTTTTGCACCTCCTGGAGCACTTTCTTTGTGCTGTTGCAGTGTAATTTGAAGAATACCCACTCGTCGGGAGTTGTTTAGCAACTATTAAGACCCTGAATTCATTTAAACCATGTGCAGATCATTCATATTTTGTCGTTACTGCACACCCGGGCCACCACAAAAGCATCTGTAACCCGTTCCTGCTTTATTAATCTCAATGGGGTGATCATGAATCTTCTGATTCAAGACTGCTCAACATCACATTGTGATCTTACTCGCGAAGAGTGAATTGTCAGTAACCGTTTTCATATGCCCATGATCAGTAATGTGGGCATTTTACGGTTAGGCACTGTCTGTTCATCTGCCTGTCTGTTTGTCAGCCCATCCACAAAGTTTTCTTGTTAACACAACTCCTCCCAATTTTTCCAATGATACGCAATATACGCAAGGACCATCGAAACCTCATCTGACATCTGTCAATGGCAGTGGTTCTTTCAGTATAACACATGCTACCGCTATGCAATAGCTCCAGATAGGGGTAATATGAAGAGCCTTGATCTGTCAAAGCCAGATTAGCTTTAATACTAATATTGCCACCAAGAGTAGGTAGAACGAATATAATCAAGTAAACACTATTTCTGAGTCTCACATGTCACAGCTGACATGTTCTGAATGTAAGTATTTCCTTATATAAACCTGTAGTCGGATGAAGCTAGCTGTGAGAAATGACACAGGCTGTTTCACGATTACTGCGCATGCTCACAACTTTGAACGAAGTAAATCCGCTCAACTGCATCAAAATCTAGAAGGTATTTTTACTCCTCTATGATTATTGGTGAAGGGAACCAGCTTTCATTGTTCAGATCCCCTGGCTAACGCTTAAAATAGTGCTTTGAATCCTCAAATTTCCATAGAGAGCTCCTGTAGGGCCCACAAATGTAAAAATCCACCACAAATGTAAAAATAACCGTAAAAATAAAAAAATAAATTTAATAATAATTTCAAAACATTGCACCCGCAAATGTCAAAATAACCACAGATGTCATAACATGTCAACCACAAATGTTAGAATAATCGCAAATGTAAAACATTTTGCCCACAAGTGTAAAACTCTGTTTAACCACAAATGTAAAAACATTGCGCCTACAAATGTAAAAATTTCCATTTTTTACCTCAAATGTCAAAACGTCAACCGCAAATGTAAAAACATATTGCTTGTATGATGCTGTTTGTTATTTCCCTTCCTTCCTTTCTATCATTCTTTTTTCTTTCTCAGGCTTCTCCTTCTTTAAAGGGGACCTATTATGCTGATCCTTCTTTTAATACATACAAGTAATGTTATAATGTTGGCTGTCCATACTCAACCTCTGAAAAGTTTCTAAACACAAGATACAGGGGTTTTGCCTTAATCCGAGAACGTGATTTCCTGAATGTGATTTCCTCTCTGAACAGCTCGTCACAAGATCTTCACGAGATCTGGGCAAAACCTGACGTCAGGTTGTTGCGTCCAATCAGGACAGACCTGGCCAGAGCCAATCACGGCGCTGGAGCTGCCCATCCCGGAATTCATTCTATTATTTTATATTTTCTATCTATTTATTATTATTTATTCTAATTTGGATGCTTGGCACAACTGTTCACGGTAACGGAACTTACTGTCTGTAAAACCTGTATTGCTGGGTAACGTTTGTCTCTCTCGTTGTTATGAACACTTGGTTACTAGCTAATGCATGTTATTTCGCGTGCCGTGCGACTTAAAAAATTCTCCTGGTTACCTTCTGATCAGTATGCTTGTGTTACTTTGGTTAGCATCAAGGTGGTAGTTTCATCATAACGTTACCTGACAGTTGAAGCTAACCGGAGAGGTGTTGTGCGTGTCTGCAAAGTTGGGCTGATAAGGCTGCAGTTAGACCAGATGTAGGCTTCGCGGAGCTAAGGGTGCGTGTTTGGGTTTGTTTACTGCTGCTGTGAAACGATAGTTTTACTAATCCATGACCAGGGTCAGCCAGGTACTTTGCCATGGTGTGGGCAAGCTCTCTGATCCTACCGCGGTTAAAGTAATCGCGAAACGCACTTTAACGTGTCTGGTATAACAAACGATATCTCTGCATTGCCATGGCCGAATTTCATCCACCTTTGAAAATTGTTCTGGCTAATAAAAAGCCGAAAAAGAAGTGGTGATCGGATTCAGATTTTTTTTTTTGGTAGAAGTTATCGATTTGCTTGTGCCACATAAGCAATGCTTACACCGTTTGTGTGTTTTTGCTACAAACTCATTTAGTAGCTTGGTGTCGGAATTCTGTTTTGTTTTTGGTGGAAATGGTTAACGAGAGCTTTTATCAGTTTCCTCCAGATAGCTAAGTGGGTATATAACATGACTACATACTGGTACAGCTACAATCACATGCATGCAAGGCGAGACAGTACGAGCAAACACTAAAATTTCAACTTGCCACTCATTGATATCCAGCTGTAAAGGTTGCTGCAAAGCAATACTTCATTTGCTTCCTCCTCCCGTTTGGGGTTGGATTCGGGATCAAACAAGTACGGTCTTACAGCAATAGATGCCGCGGATAGCTGTCCTGAAATACCTGCCATCTTAGTTCCCTGGTTTTTTAGGTCTGCACCCTCCCCCGGAATCGAAGCGGCCAGGCAGCCAATCAGAGCAGCGCCTCATTTGCATAGCCTCCCCGCCCACTCAAAACAGCTCGTGTTTCAGGCCGGCACAGACAGGGTGAGAGAAGAGGTCTCAGTTGGCCTGGATGTGTGTGGGGTATTTTTTTGTAACTGAATTCTTAACTTTATTTCAAAGACCCATCAGACATATTTTAAACGTCTAAATACAGCAAAATATGGGACCTTTAAGTTATTCTTCTATTTTCTTACTGACAAAATTTTTTTACTCAATGGTAATTTTCTTGCCTTCTTACGTTCTTCAACTGTTTCTTAATCATCTTTCCCTCTTTTTGTCTGTCCCTTTCCTCTCTTTTGTTATTTCTTTCCGTTTTGTTATTTCTCTTATGGTTACATTTGCGGTTGACATGTTTTGACATTTGTGGTAAAAATGAAATTTTTACATTTGTAGGCACAATGTTTTTACATTTGTGGTTGAACAGATTTTTACACTTGTGGGCAAAATGTTTTGACATTTGTGGTTATTTTTACATTTTACATTTGTGGGCCCTAAAGCTCCTTCATATAAAAAGCAATGCCGGAGTAACTAAAATATATAAATACAATGCAAAACGAAGACGGATTGGTCAGGATGGAATCAGATTATGACTTGCAGTCAAGCAGATACACTTTCTTAGAATGTACGTTCTGAGCATGCATAGTAATCATGACACAGCTCCTTTAAGTTACATTATTGTCATGCCCCCAGCGTGTCCTGTTAGTGAGTCAGCCTCCCGATTATTGACTGGCCAGCTCCTGCTTCCCCTTTAATTTATCCCACCTATTTTCTATTTGCGTTCACTGATTAGTTTCCCTATTTAAACCCTTCTTTTTTAGTTTCTTGTCACAAAAGCCTTAGTTAGTTAAACCTTGTCTGTGTAGCTAAGTAGTCTCAGAGTTTTGTAAGGACTGTGTATCTGTCTAGCGAGTCTGTTTGTTTGTAAATATACAGTATACGTCTGTATTTTCCCGTTGTGCTGAACTATTGTTCAGCCTAATTAAAAGCTATCACATTTTCATCCTTGAATCCTCTCTCTCATTCCCAAAACACCAGCAAATACACGGCACCGTCATTACAGAAGGCTTTGTCCATATATGGTTTCAGCAAAGATTCCTCTGCCTGTTGAGGTGGAGCCAATGGCTAATGCTTCTGCAGCTCCTGCCTCCAATTTAATATCCGTGGTGGCTGCCCAACAGCGGGAAATTGTGCGCCGGGGAGCAGCTTTTGAAGATTTGGTCAGCTGTTTTTGGAGCTCCGCACCTCCCATTCGCCACCAGTCACCGTCAATGTCTCTCCTCCGACACCTCCAGTAACTTCCTTTCGTTAGGATTCTCCAGTGCATCTGCTAGACCGTTTTGAGGGCTCTCCCATGGAATGTAAGGGCTTCCTGCTCCAGTGTTCCCTGTACTTCATATATCATGCCTCTCTCAGTGATGCCCAGAAGACTGTGTCTGGGAAGGTCTTTTTTTTTCTAATTTTTTCTATTCTTTCTTTCCCTTGGATTACCATGACTCACTCTGCACAACCCCTCGGTCTCCTGGCAGGAGAGAAACATTCACTCCTGGTACCATTATTGTCGGCGGCACTTCAAACCCCTCCTGTGTGCCTCCACCTCCATTGAGAGCCCAGATTCTGCCTCCACCCTCACAGTTCCTGCAAAGTATCCAGCAAGACTGAAGCCACTTGTCTTCCTCTGCAGCGCCTTTAGAATTATGCCATCGAGCTACTGGCTGGTGCTCCACCACCCCAGAGCCGCATCTATCCCCTGTCCATCGATGAATCTGCTGTGATGGAGCAGTAGATTCTGGAAGCGCTCCAACAGGGGTTCATTAGACCCTCAACCTCACCAGCCTCTGTCAGCTTCTTCTTTGTTGCAAAGAAGGATGGAGGTCTCTACCCCTCAACTACAGAGGCTTGAAAGAAGTTACTATGAAGTACCACTACTCTCTTCCTCTGGTCCCCAGTGCAATAGAGCAGCTTAGGGGAGCAAAATATTTCACCAAGCTCAACCTGCGCAGCGCCTATAACCTAGTCCGAATTCGGGAGGGAGATGAATGGAAGACAGCCTTCAGCACCACCTAAGGACTTTACAAGTACTGTGTAATGCCTTATGGACTAGTAACCACTCCATCTGTCTTCCCGTCCTTCATTAATGACATGCTATGGGAAACGCTCGGAAGATATGTCATTGCCTACATTGATGATATCCTAGTGCATTCTCAAACTTATTATGAGCATGTCCAGCATGTTAAGAGCGTACAAACGTGTGTCTTGGCCCATCAGCTGTGCGTAAAAGCTGAGTAGTGTGTCTTCCTTCAGACCACCATCTCATTCCTAGGCTACATTACTAGGCCAGAGGGAGTGTCAGTGGAGTCAAGGAAGCTAGAGGTGGTAAAAAGTTTTAACAACAATTAGTCCAAGCTAGTTCTCAATAATTTTCCTTTATTAACATGTTTTCCAATTATAGTAATAATCAATTGGCAATTGAAGACAGCTTCTCTCCCCCATGCAGACTAACAGCGACAAAATAATGGGCTAAATTCAGAACAAAAAAATAATTTACTTATAAATAGGCCTATGCTTTACGAAAGATAAACTGCTCTGGAACTTCCACGCTACCTTTTCGACACACCAGGAGATCTAACCTGCACTTCATGATCAATTAAACTGTTGAAATGAAATAAAAGACCATTTTAAATGTCTTTGTGCAATTTCATAGCTTCCGACCCCGGAGAAAAGAAAAGCGTGAGAACTTGGGTGTCATAATTGGATTCCACGCTACTAGTGGTGAAATCTACCGCAATGCACGTGAAACTGAAAAACTTCTATGCACAAGGTGTTCAATCCCGCATGAGAATCTCTTAAATAAGCCTTGATTGAATAATAACTGATCCGCGTCCCAATGAAATATTGCCTTTCTCTCTTGGTACAGCGTGGATTGATTGAAAAGTGGGGTTCGGCAATTAAATATAATTTTGTTTGCCAAATTCAAAATTTCAATAATGTTTGTTATTAAGTGTAAAGCAATGTTGCCACGAAGCGCCAAGCGAAATTTCTCCTCGCTTTATTTGCAGGAGTTGCTTCCTGCAATCTCCAAAAATCATCAACCAGATGGCGACACTAATGTTGCAATGCTAACATCACAAACATTTTACTTTATGAACATTGTGCTGGCTTGAGATAAAAATATTCACAAAACTGATAATGTTGTCATATCCAATGTTGACCTAGACCCCTATTTTGTTGTGAAACTGAGATCCATAGGTTATTTGACACAGCTAGCTTGCTAACTACCTAGCTAGTGAGCTAGGTGGCCAGCATTCCCATTTTTTTCATGCAATGCAGCTAACTACAGCTTGAATATGAAGCTAGGTAGCCTGGCAAGCCAATGTTGCTGATAGTAGCGATGATGTCATTCAGAATACTGCGCTACTCAAACAAATTTTTCAAAAAACAAAAAAAATTTGACGTGGAGCGAAATGCAAATTTCGTGCATTTGCATCGTTCGTGCAAGCTATTCACGTCGCGCTGCGCCGCGTCTCCCGAGTGATTTGTGTCGTCCAGCCCAAACGTGTATTCGCGTCTTTGCGTTGACTTTGAATGTGTGGAAGGGAATCAAGCTGCGACGCAGCAAAAGGCTGACAAACTGGAGGAGCCCGGGAACTGAGGCTCATCCTGAACTTCAAAGGACTCAGGCGCCCTGTAATATAATATTAAATTGTTTGGACTTCCTCAGGATGAGTGGACCGTTGACTCCCCAGAATGTTTGCTGAGCTGGAATAAAGGGAAGTGGAATGCGTTAATGCTTGTGTCTGTGGGATATTGGGGCCATTATAAACAGGAACAATCAACAGGCCTCTGGCTGAGTGGTGGGGTACTACCACAATACCCCCTGTGAACATCATCATCATCATTGCACTTAGTCATGTTTGCCCTGAATCTGGACTTTAAATGGTATACTTCAAATATTCCAAATCTCTGAAAACTTCAAACCGTTCTCATGTGTCCATCATGCTACTGTAAAATGACTTAACTCATTCCCTACAGAATACTTTTATATAAAATTGTTGCGTTTGTACGGAATACTTTTCCCGAAAATTACACAATATAAAGTATTGAAGCACAAGTGACCCATGACCGTGATCGTCAACTGATTTCGTGTTTTCATCAGACTGTGAATGGTCATCCATGTCGCTGGCACCGGCTTACCTTAGGGAATGGTAGAATTCGCCGCGCCGTTGGCAGCGGCTTGCCGTAGGGAATGAGTTAATGTACAAATAACCCAAAGTGCATGTGAAATAATTCAACAAAAGAGTTTTTTCATGATAATTGCATCATATTAATACATTCATACATAAAACAAAGAGAGACAATCCATTCGGAGAAGATTGCAAACAACTTCCTGCACGTGCGTCTGTATGCTGTGTGTAGACAAAACATGTTAGGAAACTTCGTAATCGACTTTCCGCATGCCTGTTTCCATGCGTAGCTTTTTGCCAGGTATGACTTTACTTTCTTTGTCTGAATTTACTGTAACTTGTGTTTGGTTTGCTGATTTAAGCTTTTGCTTTCCTAGAGAATAACACTGTTGTTATTCCTCGTAACTTGCATGGCCTCCTTGACTCTAGTCCTTTGAACATTCTTTTCAGCCACATTACGACCAATACTTAAAATCCTGGCCAAGGACCAACTCATCAATGGCCTGGCACGGGGATCCTTTTTTCTCAAGTTGAATGGACAAGCACGGTCTACTTATACAAACATAAAAGGTCTATGTAGCGTCGGTTCTGGGGGTTTGGCATTAGAGGGAGCCTATGGGGAATAAAGCCGGTTCCTGTCAAACTCACCTGAAGGAACCCTTGGGCTTGCATTGACCAGGGTTCGCAATATTAATGCCAAAAGATGCTAGTGCTGCAGTGATTGACTTCCATCCTCTGAGACTACCAACAAACTAAGATTTGGCCATAATGCTAATACCCCGGGGCATATATAGAGTAACGACGGATTTCACGAAGATGTCCGAGGTGTAACCACCCCGAGATCCGCGCATGTTTACATTAAATTATAAATTGTAATTCTAATTGGAGTCAGATTTTAAGTGAGAGTAAAACAGTAACTGTTATTCTTATTTTGCCATGGTCACTGACATATCTGATGTCTTGTTCCGTTCCTGTGTTATATTCTAATGTTCACATCGGATTATTCACAGCATGGCGACAGATTAGATATATCCGTGATTACAGCATGGCCGCATTTGCGAATGGAGAAAGACTATAAACATTTTCACTTTGATTCACACCAGCCAAGGAAGAACGCGCTGTGCCCCCCCGGCTATTTCCGTCATTGGTATAGCTGTCTGTAATCTGGTTGCGCAAAAAATTTGTTTCATGTTTGATGGAAACGCAGCATAAGACTGCTGACTGCAGCGTGAGAACATGATATGCCGCTAAAAAGAGTGAGACTTGACTAGTATGCAACTTTGAATAACGCTGATTTATATACACCAAATTAGGCGTCCAAATGAATGATTGTCATCCAACCTTAAGGGGCATCTAAAGTCGATTATCAGACGGTACGTTGAATGTCCAATGTTTCCAAACAAATCACTTGCTTTTGTTGACATCTTGCATTGTCACATGACAAATTCATTCATATAAACCAACGTTTTGTGTACATACGTAGATAATCCTTCTATTTCGGTTCGTTTGCACAGGTGCGGCTCGCTGATTGGCTAATAAACAAAAACAGTGGGAATCGACTTTAGATGCCCTTTAACGGGGAGAATTAGCAACACCCGATAGTGTGGAGTGTTTTCAGACTGAATGAATTGTAAATTTAGAAATGATTGAGAACAAGTCAGGACTAATAATTGTTTTAAAGCGATGTATCTGTGACCCCCAATGTCCAGTTCTGGCACTGGCCCCAGAGACTAACCAGGTTTATTGAATAAAACATGAAATTTGCATTAGAATGTGTTATGGTTCCATCAAATAAAAGCATCAGTTTTGTTGTTGGCAGAAAAAAAAAATCTTTATACTGGTCGCAGCCATGACAATAGTCTAGCGCAATAGTTGATAAAGACGTGAGTCCAGCCAATGAAAAAGGTCATCAGTTGACAGTCAGTAGGTTTACATGCACAGTTAAGTCGAGCAACGGTAACAGCTCGATTAAGCCATTTAATTGGACTACTGTCCTTGTCACAGTTTACATGCACAGGACAAAATTCGATTTATTGACCGAAGCATGTCCGTCTCCGCTACGACAGGTGGCAATATGCCCCCTTTCAGCTTGTTCGTGTTGGACCTTTTTCTGGTTGACCTATTATGTCACAGACCAAACAAACGACAAATAAGTTAGCTGGCAGCAAGCTACTAGCATGTCTAGTGGCGAGACCATGGACAACTTTATGGCGCTACATTTCATATGGGCTGTACGCTATGCTTTTCGTACAACTGAGATGCACCCTATCCCTGGTGGTTACGGCATCAGCTAAAGCTAGGCGGCAACACCACTATGCTCTATTTTGTGCCCTCTCTACTACTCGGCGTGCGTTTCCCAGAAGCGTGGTTGCGAACTAAGTTAGAAACTAACATAGTTCATCCATTCACAATCTGTGGTTCCCATTATGTAAGTTAGCATCAGTGCTTTCAGGAAAAGCACCCCAGGCTTCCGATGCTTGTTGGATGTGGGTCAGGAGTAAAGACTAGTGGGAGAGAGTTGTTTTACCGATGGAAAGTGAAAGGAAAATGCAGATTAATGGAAGAAGTTACGAGCCCCCAGGGCGTGACTGTTCAAGCACCAATACCCTTGTAGACAAGGATTGCTACTGTTCAGTACAAACTTGCTAGCTGGGCAGAGCATAGAGTTGTTGCTAATCAGTTTGGTGTTTACAAGTCCACAAGACGTCCGGGTCAGAGCTCTGCAGAAGAATTGTGGAGCATACACAGAGCGCATAGGCCAGTTTGGTTCGATTCTGTCTCATTGTCTGTGTGATCACAATTCACTATGGGCAACAAACCTACGGGCCATAATTTACTGTCATTCGATAATTGTTGTCAATTTATTCACGCCAAATGCTACAACAAACAATACACGGCAGCTATTATTATATTCTAGGAATGACGTCACTTAAGAGTTTGCTTGAGGCAGGGGACTTGAGTGTCAGGTTGTTCGTTTTGGTTATCACTCGGCAGCAGACAGAGATATGTTTCCAGAATTTATGTACTTTGTAAATAAATAATATAATGAACATTAAAAATGTTTTTTTTTGGGTAGTGTCAGCACCTCTTTAAGGAAAATAATGATGCAAAGTTTACAATTAACTTACATGATTTCAAACTAGATATATTGCCGGTGTGTCTTGCTGAAAAATATTTTTAATAATGTCAATGCTAGCCAACATCTTGTCTCATCAACGGACTCCTGTCCAAACTTTTGAAAACATATTGCAATTATTTTCGAATGTATTTATTAATTGGAAAAATTGAAAAAAAAATAGCTAGCCGATCATGAAATAGGCTGATAGCAATGGAAACTCATAAATGACTCGTGCAGTAATCCAGAAAAAAAAAATTTGAAAGGTAAAACTTGTGGTTTACAGGTGCAAGGTTACATGTAAAACACGTGTCATATACAAGTGTTTTTTACATATAAAGTGGGAACTTGAAAATGCATGTAATACATTACACGTGTAAGTTTACTCACTTAACACCGGTTTTACACTAATTTTTCCTGGAGGCGGCTATAAGCTCACAAACTTTATTCACCGTTATTTCACCAGGAACATTCCATTAATAATTTCTTTATTTCAAAGACATTCTGGAGTGCTTATTTCTATGTTAGCTCAACCCAGTCAGAAATCCAATCCTCAGCGGGGGCTCTATCCAGGCATCATGCTTTTTATATTAAGGAGCTTTCTTTGGAAACTTGAGGATTCAAACCACTACTATAAGCTTTAGCCAAGGGATACAAAGAATGTAAGCTGTTTGCCATCGCCGATAATCATATAAGATGAAATACACCCTCTAGATTTTGACTTGCAGTTGAACGGATTTTACTTTGTTCGAAGTTGAGACCATACGCAGTAATCATGACATAGCTCCTTTAATAGCTGAAACTCATGCTCACCGCACGTGTTTGGACATTTACACAAATCATTGAGTAAATTTTGAAATTTTGGAGCCGGAAAAAAGCATACTTTTGAACTTATGCGGAATGCTCATAAGTTGTTCTGATTTTTATTACATAGCATATGGACGTACAAATAAAGTTATACGGACTTTTTATTTGAAAGAAGAACTTCAAAATATTAATTATTGGACGTTATTAATTTTGACAGTGACGAAAGAGCAAAAGAACACGCCACGACAAACTACAACTTGGATGCTTCACAATTTTCCATTGGCCATAGTAGAGGACCACTTTTTGGAGCATCTGCTGAACATCGTACGGACCATAGACTGTATAAAATATTAAGGTAGAGTCTGCACTGTGACATTATGAAGGTTTATAATACCTGATTGTATTATTTTGCTCAGCCAGTAGTTTCTATAGGCTTATGTAAGGTTAATGAATATTCATGAGTGCTTGTAAACATTATGACTAGCCTGGGATCCTTTCCGGTCTGCTATACCTGGAAGCTAGACCAGCTTTGCTGGGTGCAATCGGACTTGGGACCATTTCCGGTCTGCTTTACCTGGAAGCTAGACCGGCTTTGCTGGGTGCAATCGGACTTGGGATCATTTCTGGTCTGCTAGACTTTGGATTATCAGGATCACCACATCGAAGACACCAGATTCCAGTGGATTTTCACCCTCGTCGTGGGAACATCGCAAGGACGGACAGCTCGGGCTAGTGAATAGTATTGCTATCTTTACTGTAGTAATCTCATTGTTTATTCATTCCTGTATTATTGTAATTGCAACGTTCATTCGCTCAGTTATTTAATAAATTGTTTGAATTTAATCCTTCTTCTAAATTTGAATCTTCCAGAATATTCAGAACACGCACGTGTCCGTCACAGCACAATTACCAAAAATATCAGTTGCAAATGTACAAACACAACACAAATTATCAAGAAGAGCTTGGTTCCTGAGTCTGCAAAGGCTTGGCTATTACTGGACGTCAACCTTCTCCCTTGTTATTTGCCAGTGGAAAGATTAAAGTATATTGTGGTGATTTTGATCAAGATTTTCACTGATTGGAGCGAAATCGAGGATCCTTGGCATGCCCCTGAGTGTGAAATCGGCACGAGGATGGCAATTTTCTCTGTCTTGGAAGATGCTTTGAGTTTTTTTATTTACATGCTTGAATTTAAGCTTTTTTAAAGCTTTTAAACATATTTTAATGACATTTGCACACTCCATTTATAATCTCATAAATGAAAAAATTCTTTAAAAAGAAACTTACACATTTTTAATGTATTTTACGGATTATTACGGAATGCAATACAGGTGGGAACCTGAAGGGATTGACATGTCTGGAAAAGGCTTGTTGCTCACCACAGTGCGGCGTGCATTTAAGTAGAACTGCTGTATGTAATCAACGTGTTATACACGTTTGGTTTGGAACATGCTTCATTTCACATTTTTCACACGTTAGTTACACTTACTTTATGACGCTTGTAAAAACCACCAGTTTCTCACATGAATTACAATTGTAATAAAAGTATAGTGTTTGCTGCTATAATCAACGTGTTCTACATGTATGTTTTGGAACATGCTTAATTTCACATTTTTTGCATGTTAGTGATAGGTACCTCTTGACACGTGGAAAAAACACAAGTTTCTCATGTAACTTATACGTGGAAGAAACATGTATTGTTAGCTGGGTAGTTAATTCAAATTGTACAAGCTGTGTTTGATTAACTAACCAACCATCACACTGTTAATGATATTTAGTCATATTCAGGACGGCTAACATTGGCCCTTTCTCTCGATGATGATTCCAGTAACTGTCGGAGGTAATGCCAGTTGCCTAAGTTTACATGGCTCTATAAAATCTGGTTCTTCATCGCATGGGCTATCTTATCGTTAGCTAGCAATAACTGTGTTGAGATGTGCCACATTTCTCTTAAGATAAAACTGTTAATGTGCATTAGAAGTTAGCCTTGTGAAGGTGTAAAAGAAATGGACATGGTCTTTTGGAAAGTGGAGAAAGCGTATTTTGTTAGGTCCGGATGCTCTGCTCCAGCAATGTTGCACTGTGGTGGTTTGAGGAACATGCTTTATTTCTTTCAGTTAGGGTACTGCCATGTTGGTGAATGATACCAAACGTTAAAGCTCCTCCAGCTTAATAGTTAGATGTACGAATATAAATCACTGAGGCAAACTGCCGGGTGTAGTAGCATGAGGTCATGTCCTTGTTCGGTTTAAGGATATTTACCTAACTTTGACAGGCCGTATCATAGAGTCCGGCAAGTTGCAATCAGAGCCAATAATAAATTAATCTAGTAATAATTTCAGTCTGATCAGGGATAATAGGTCAGACCTGCTCCGTATAGTCATGCATCATGATGTCACCTTAGCTATCCTGGACCAAACAGGCTTCAGTTGAGCAAAATGCAGCAGTTGGACAGAGCCATAGTCTGTTTGGAGACCATAACATGGAAAACACTCAGATATATTTAGATAGAAAACAACTGTCTACATTGCGTAACGTTGTTTTTAGCTCACTTGGTCCAATAAACCAACGGGAACTTAAGCAATCACGTGGTGGTATCGCCGTCTGCATTGACTTAGATCTTCTTCTGCCAAACTAGAGCTGTCCGGTTGACCGAAAACGAACTCAGGCCGTGTTCGAAACCGCGCACTAACATACTACTTGCACTACCGATGATGTCAGATTTAGGTGGTTGGGTGTTCACTTATGCGTGGGAAGTGAGTTTGTGTCCGCGAGAAGTTCCCGGATGTATACTAGATTGGGCAGATATTTTGTGGGTGCATCGTACGCTCACTATTCATACATAAATTGCCCAAGATGCGACGCGACATAAACTGCCAGAAAAACTCGCTGAGGAATAATAAGAAGAAGCAACAGGAAGAGTTTGTTTGTAGTGAGATAGCGTGTAGTGTAAATAGTGTGTAGTGAGAATAGTGTATGTAGACCATAGAGCGCGGTTTCGAGCACGGCCTTGGTCTCGGTTGTCTGAGAAAACCGGAAATCACAACTGAGCATGCGCGCAAACAACCGTACTTTCGGTTTCAGTTCACATTTTGTCAAAAATTACAACTTAGCGTCACTCATGGCCGATGCAGACAAAAAAACATTCAGCGTGGCTATATTTTGAGAAGCCGGGAAAAAAACGAAAAATATGCAATCTGTAAACTATGTACGGGCCAAAGGAATATTGCAGCACAGTATAGCAACACCAGCAACCTCACGCCGTATGTTGAGTCAACGGACAAGGCCAAGGCAAAGGAGATAAAAAAAAAAAAAAGCTCTTGAAAAGAAAGCTGCATTCAAACGTAAAATGAAGGTAATAGATGTTTGTTATAATAAAATGACTTGCGTACATGTATATTTTGTTATGCAAATATGTTTATAAATATCAGTTGTGTGTTTGTTACTGAGTTTATAATCAATCCCTTCCCGAATTCATGCTTCTTGGGACTTGGGCCGCAGAACTGTCAACTATTTTTGGGCTGACTTTAGTGCATGCTTCAGCACGGAACGCAAATCCAATCCATCGAAACCAGCTAATTTGTGCCTGTTTTGTCATCAATATATCCCCAGGTTCATTTGGTCTTGTGGTGTCACCAATTGATACCCTTTATTCCGTTAAAATAATAATTTTACAGAAGAAAATACCAACTAGTCGGGAGTTACAAATTATCGGTGTTATAATATTGGGCGACAAAAAAAGAATTCGTCGTACACCCGATTGCATTGGACCACGTGACCAACTTCTATATTTGGTTGACTGTTTTGTAGTCCCCAACTTTATCTTCACGGAGACACGTGTTGTCGCATTATGTAAACAAACAATGCGAGTCTCGAATGTTTATTGATTTTTTTTGACTATATGTTTTCAAACTGATAGAAATGGGGCTGCAACAATGCATGTAAAAGTGTAAATATGCAAGCGTATTTGAAATTCACAGTTCTGTTCCCTGACGGGTCATCGTCTCATTAATAGAACAATTGTGTTAGGGCCAACTTAGGGGGCTCACTACGGGCAGTATGGGGTGGCGGCACGTTTGAAGGAACACACACTTCCCACTGGGGTTAGACTTACAATTTTAGAATGGCATAAAGCTTTACTAAATATAATAATAGAATTGGAATTTGGAACATAGGTTTTGAGCCTTCCCCAAATAAGTCTAATCTTGTAACCACTAACCAGTGCCGTGCAATGGCGTGCATGACTGCATGCATGACTTACCAATATCAAGTTGTCAACACCTAAAATATTATCTTGTCTTAAACTTTGGATATTTAAACGGGGCACTGTGAGAAACATATTGCATGGTCTCAGCCCTGGAATTTTGTTTACTTCTTTCTGCCTAACTGAGACTAATTTCCTTTTGTTTCTATTATTTTGTTGAATTAATATATTCTGTTATTACATGTTTCTCACAAGTTGTGAGCCTTTTTTAAGTTTATTAAATAAAACTGAAACCGAGACTCAACTCTTTAAAAAACAACCGAACTGCAACAGAAACCGAAGTCCAATTTTTACAACCGGATGCCAAACCACTGAAGGGATCAATGTGAAATTTGGTAGGGAGGTACATCTGGATGTACAAATTATACAAACCCTAATTCCAATGAAGTTGGGACATTGTGTAAAACGTGAATTAAAACAGAATGCAATGATGTGCAAATCTCATAAACCCATATTTTATTCACAATGGAACGTTAGACAACATATCAGATGTTGAAAGTGAGACATTTTACCATTTCATGAAAAATATCAGCTCATTTTGAATTTGATGGCAGCAACACATCTCAAAAAAGTTGGGACAGGCCTGTGTTTATCATTGTGTGACATCCCCTCTTCTTTTAACAACAGTCTGTAAATGTCTGGGAAATGAGGAGACCATTTCCTGGAGTTTTGGAAGAGGAATGTTGTCCCACTCTTGTCAGACATAGGATTCTAGCTGCTCAACAGTCCTGGGTCTTCTTTGCCGGGTTGTCCGTTTAATAATGTGTCAAATGTTTTCTATTGGTGAAAAGTCTAGACTGCTGGCAGGCCATTTCAGCACCTGGACTCCTCTACTGTGAAGCCATGCTGTTGTGATGTAAGTAAGTAAACATTTATTTGATATAGCACCTCTCATAGGCAGAGTCACAAAGTGCTTTACAAGATATAAAGTAAACAAAACATTCAAATAAGAAAAAAGAAAATCAAACCAAACCCCCCCCAGGCAACAGTACAATCAAAATTAGACAAATGCCAGTTTAAACAAGTGTGTCTTCAGCTTGGCTCTTGAGTCCACAGAATTCACACTTCTTAAGTCTTGTGGAAGAGCGTTCCATAACTTAGAAGCCACCGTTTCAAAAGCACGGTCACCCTTAGTTTTCAGTCTAGAGTGAGGGACAAACAATAAGCCCTGATTCAGAGGACAGCAGTGATGGATGCAGTATGTGGTTTAGCACTGTCTTGCTAAAACCTGCAAGGCCTTCCCTGAGAGAGACATTGTCTGGATGGGAGCATATGCTGTTGTAAAACCTCTATATACTTTTCAGCATTGATAATGCCTTTCCAGATGTGTATGCTGCCCACGCCATAGGCGCTAATGCTACTCGATACCATCAGAGATGTAGACCTTTGAACTGTGCGCTGATAACAATCTGGATGGCCCCTCTCGTCTTGAGACCGCACGACACAGCACCCGTGATTTCCTAAAAGAATTTCAAATTTTGATTCATCTGACCACAGAACAGTTTTACATTCTGCCTCAGCCCGTTTTAAATGAGCTGTGGCCCAGAGAAGATGGCGGCGTTTCTGGATTGTGTTCACATATGGCTTCTTCTTTTCATGATACAGCTTTAACTTGCATTTGTAGATTCCACGGCGAACTGTGTTCATAGACAATGATATCTGGAACTGTTCCTGAGCCCATGCAGTGAATTCCAGTGCAGAATTATGCCTGTTTTCAATGCAGCACCGCCTGAGGGCCCGAGGATCAGGAGCATCCAATATTGACCTTCAGCCTTGTCCTTTGCGCACAGATTTCTCAAGATTTTCTGAATCTTTTGATGATATTATGTACTGTAGATTGTTGGACGTTCAAAGTCTTCGCAATTTTACATTCAGAAACATTTTTCTGAAATTGCTCCACAATTTTTAGATGCAGTTTTTCACAGATTTGTGAGCCTCTCCCTGTCATTGCTTTTGAGAGACTCTCTAAAATGCTCTTTTTATACCCAGTCATGTTACTGACCTGTTGCCAATTAACCTAATTAGTTGCAAAATGCTTTTCCTGCTGTTTTTTATTAGTACCACTTACTTTTCCAGCCTTTTGTTGCCCTTGTCCCAACTTTTTTGAAACATGTTGCTGCCATCAAATTCAAAATGAGCTAATATTTTTCATGAAATGGAAAAATGTCTCTCTTTTAACATCTGATATGTTGTCTATGCTCTATTATGAGTAAAATGTGGGTTTATGAGATTTGCAAATCATTGTATTCTGTTTTTATTCACATTTTACACAATGTCCCAACTTTTTTGGAATAGGGGTTTGTAAATTGTTTGATTGGTGTAAATCTGCCTATGGGTGACGTTACAGCAAACAAATGGCAGAGACGCAAACTTTTGAAAAGTGGAATCAGGGAGGATTTATCGTGGCAAGCCGAACTGAGGTCGCAAAGCGAGTTTGTTTCATGGGTGGTGTCCAGGGGCCCACCTTAGGCCCCCTGGTAGGGTCCAGAGGAAGCACCCTCTGTGGGGTCTAGGCCGGGAAGAGTGCCCCCAGCAGCTCCCGGAGTTTAAGGTTTGAAATGTCTCTATTCACACTCCCTGATGAGCATTTTTAAATGTTCCGTTCACTACAAATTAATCAATTATGAAAGATGTCTGGAGTTTTTGCCATCAACATTTGTTATTTTTATTGTTTTTTACACTTTGAGTTATGCACACACACAAAAGATGCACATGAAGTTTGATAATAAATATGAATTACTATAAAACTTAATATGGCGCTGGAGACTTATGTCATCAAGAATGTGCTATATTAATTATTTTTGTGAGACCATGTTTTGAAATGTGTTGATTTTTTACACTCAGTGGTGCTATCAAAATGTAAATTTCTGGGACCATTCTTGGTCATTTTCTTAGCTTTCACCAAAGACTCCGCCACGTTTGCACCATTACTGGAAGATGAAGATGGGGAAAATTATGATTAAATTCAAACTTTCAAAGCACATGGAACAGATCAAAAGGGCATATGCTCCGATGGATATAATTTTGTCAACTTTTTAGTAGCATTGAAATGTTTTAAGGGAAATGTATTGTTAGCTCAACAACATGTTAAGTAATTTGTACAAGTAGCACAACCCTATGAGCCCACGACACAAATAAATAAGCCTAATGTGTCAACAAATTATCACCTAGATATAACAGTTAGATATCAGTGTACAGATATCGCGCCCGATTACAGTGAAAGAGTCAAGTGAAGTCCAAGCATCGGCCGCTCGAGCAAGGCGAAGCCGACGGAGTCAGTGGAGAAACCATTAGGCTACCGCTACTACACAGATGCAGCAGAGACCTATTTAACTTTAGTCGTGATCTTACGAGGTGACAAATGAAATTTTATAAATATCTATTTTCAAAAATCAAATGATGGAGTGCTGTACTTTCTAGTTATCCTTGTTAAGCTATCAAAGATAACAGCAATTCAAATGAAGAATTAAAAAGATGTCTAAAAATCAAATGGGATATGGAAGGACTCGTTGACATTGAATGAAAATGGTAAGCTACGCTGATTTTCCCATCATTGCATCATGCATTACTAACGATCCAGAACAAAATGAGGAATATGAACGATGGAAATCCATGACCAATTCGGCATTTACTTACCAAGATCACAAGATAAGTGCTCCAAAATACCACTTCAACAGGGGGTCTGAAAACACAATGTGGCAAACATGTGCCCCAAGATACTGGATTCTTACTAACAGTATCTTTACATGTGCTGTTCGTGTGCATGTGTTGACAATGGCAATTACATTGGGGAATTATCATATGGAAAGAATAAACCAATCCATCTCCGGTCTGCTGTATACTAGGCCAGCACTACTACATTAATCGTTGGAAAGTGTGATGAGTTTTGTGGTCGTAATTTTTTTTTTTAACCTTTATTTATACAGGGGAACCCATTTAGACCTCAGTCTCATTTGCGATGGTGCCCTGTTAACAACACAAAACAGAATACAATGCAATACGTTATCATAAAAAAAAGCGAACAATAAAATTATCATACAGGAGTGCGACAATACATGTGGCTGAGAAAATTGCAATAATATTATTCAAAACACACGCAATCCCCAACTTCTAAATCCTTTATTACTTTTTTGAATTTCTCTAATGATATCAATTTAGCCAGTTTAAATGTTTCTTGAAAATTGTTCTACGTCCTAGGAGCACAGTAACTAAAAGCAGTTTTACCAAGTTCTGTTTTAACTCTGGGGACTTCTAGGACTAACCAGTCCTGAGATCTCGCCTGGTAATTGCTACTGCCCCTTGAGATAAAAGTTGTAAGATAACATGGTAATCTGTGTAAGATTGCTTTATAAATGAAGGTCAGCCGGTGCTGCCTTCTCCTGGTAGCCAATGATGGCCAACCCACAGCTTTATACAGAGAAAATGATGCGTTCTAAAAGGATCTCTAGAAATAAAACGAAGTGCAGCGTGATAGACCGTATCGAGTTTTTTCAAGGTCGTTGGGGCAGCGTGCATATAGATGATGTCACCATAATCTAACACTGACAAGAAGGTTGATTGAATTAAAAGCTTCCTATTATCTTGAGAGAAACAAGAACCGTTTCTGTAAAAAAAAACCCCAATTTTATGTCTTAACTTTTTTGTTAGTTCATCAAGATGTACTTTAAAAGACAGTTTTTCATTGATAAATATTACAAGGTATTTGTAAAAAGACACTCGCTCGATTTCAGAGCCACCCAAGGAGCATATAGAATGAGATCTAGAGAAATGTATATATTTTGTTTTTGCCACATTTAGTACTAATTTGAGCTTTAGAAGTGAGTGCTGAAATGAAACAAAGGCTCTTTGTAATGCAGATAATGCCTAATTCAATGAAGAAGCAGAAGTATAAAGCACTGTATCATCAGCATAGAAATGCACCTTGCAGCCATTATCAAATGAGACCATATTATTAATATACAGAGTAAAAAGTAAGGGTCCTAAAATCGAGCCCTGTGGTACCCCTTTAGTGACCTCTAAAAAGTTGATTGAGCAGAGACTGCTGCAACACATTGTATTCTATTTGAAAGATAACTTGAAAACCATTTGCAAGCATTCTGATCTAGACCTAATGAGCTAAGCCTGTCAAGTAAGAGTGAATGATCGACAGTGTCAAAGGCCTTGGATAGGTCAACAAACAGGGCGGCACAATGTTGCCCACCATCAAGGGCACATACAATATCATTTATAACGAGATGCCGCAGATATAGTGCTGTGTCCAGCTCTAAAACCAGACTGAAATGTACTTAAAATGCAAGTTCTATTTAAAAATAAATGGAGCTGACAATTAGCAAAGTCTTGGCCAGACAAGGTAGCTTGAAAATTGGACGATAATTATTAAAGTCTTTAGCGTCACCACCCTTATGCAAAGGAATCACAAGTGCAGTTTTCCAAATCTTTAGCACAATGCCCAAGCTAAGTGTAAGGTTAAAAATGTGTGTTAAAGGCAGGGCTATAACGGGAGCAGCCAACTTCAACAGTCCAGGGTCCAAAAGATCAGCACCAGTAGACTTTTTGGGGTCAATTTTCAAAAGAGCATCAAAGACTTCTGATTCAGCAATTAAAGACTTCTGATTCAGCCTCAGAGAGACACAGGAGGAACCAGGCCGGGAGACACCCCACAGTGACCTGAACCCCCACGCTCCAGAGAACCTTGGTGAGACGCAGGAGGAGCCAGGCCAGGAGTCACCCCACAGCGCCCAGAACCTCCATGCTCAGGAAGCCCACGAGCCAGGCATTCCACAACACCAACTGAGGGTTAAGTGGCCTCCAGCCAGCAAAGGGAGTGGATGGCGGCAATTCGATGACGATGTGGATGGTATCCTGGAAGCTACCATGAAGAGAGGGGCAGACAGGAAACTCCAAACAATGGCAACCATCATCATCAGTGTCGCAACTGAAAGGTTTAGTTCAGTAGAGGAGCGTCCTGCTACAGGCCAGTACTCCAAGAACCACAGGGCAGAAAAGATCTCACAGCTACGTCAGGAACTTCGACTCTTGAAGAGGCAGTTCAAGAGGGCAAGCGAGGACGAGAAGCCAGGGCTGGCAGAACTACGCGGAGTCCTCAGAAAGAAGCTGCTTGACCCTCTATCGAGCAGAGTGGCATAGGAGGCGGGCCAAAGAGAGAGCCAAAAGACGTGCTGCCTTCCTGGCAAACCCTTTTGGATTTACCAAACAGCTGTTAGGCCAGAAGCGCAGTGGCCACCTTATGTGCTCAAAAGAGGAGGTAGACTCCTACCTTCACAATACCTACAGCGATGCAGCCCGAGAGGAGAACCTAGGCGAATGCTGAGACCTGATCAATCCACCTGTGCCAACCACTGTCTTTAACACCAAAGTACCCAGTTGGAAAGAAATTCAAACTGTTGTCAAGGCTGCCAGAACCAGCTCAGCACTTGGACCTAATGGCGTACCGTACCTGGTGTATAAGAGGTGCCCCAAGGTCTTGCAGCATCTGTGGAAGATCCTGAGGATGATCTGAAGGAGGGGGAAGGTTGCCTATCAATGGAGATCCACGGAAGGGGTGTGGGTTCCGAAGAAAGAGAAGTTAACCACCATCGAGCAGTTTAGGAGCATCTCACTGCTCAATGTCGAGGGGAAGATATTTTTCAGTATCCTTTTCTATCGGCTGTCAGACTACCTCCTAAATAACCAGTGCATCGACACCTCAGTGCAAAAGCGGGGGATCCCAGGGGTTCCAGGGTGCCTTGAACACAGTGGACTGGTAACACAACAGATCAGAGAGGCCCGAGAAGGGAAAGGAGACCTGACTGTACTATGGCTGGACCTAGGCAATGCGTATGGCTCCATACCCCACAAGCTAGTGACATTGGAGAGGTACCATGTCCTAAGTAACATCAAAGTCCTCATCATGGATTATTATAACAGCTTTGATCTGAGGTTCACCTCCAGCACAGTTACATCTGAGCGGCATCGACTGGAGAAAGGGATCATCACGGGATGTACCATCTCAGTGATACTCTTCGCCCTGGCCATGAACATGTTGGTTAAGTCTGCTGAGCTGGAGTGCAGAGGCCCCAAAATCAAGTCCAGAATCCATCGGCCCCCCATCAGAGCGTTTATGAATGATCTGACAGTAACAACAGTGTCAGTCCCTGGATGCAGATGGATCCTCCAGGGCTTGGAGAGGCTTACCACCTGGTCTCGGATGCGCTTCAAGCCAGGAAAATCCAGGTCTCTAGTCCTGAAGAGAGGGAAGGTGATCGACCGGTTCCACTTCTCACTAAGAGGTATCCGCATTCCATCAGTCACTGAGAAACCTGTGAAGAGCCTCGGAAAGACCTTTGACTGCTCTCTAAAGGATGCCGCTTCCATCAGGGCAACCAATGAACAACTGGAGAGTTGGCTGACCACAGTCGCCAAGTCAGGTCTTCCGGGGAAATTCAAGGCATAGTTATACCAGCATGGTGTCCTGCCTAGGATACTGTGGCCATTGCTGGTATACGAATTTCCAATCTCCACTGTAGAAGGACTTGAGAAGAGGGTCAGCAGCTACCTGTGACGTTGGTTGGGCTTACCTCGAAGTCTAAGCAGCATCGCTCTCGATTGCAACAAGAACAAGCTGACGCCTCCCATCAACAGCCTAACTGAGGAGTTCATGGTTACCAGAGCAAGGGAGGTGCTGCAGTACAGGGAATCCAAGGACCCGAAAGTGTCTCAAGCTGGCATCGAGGTGAGGACTGGCAGAAAGTGGAGGGTACAGGAGGCTGCGGACTTGGCAGAATCACGGCTCCGTCACAGACAGCTCGTGGGGTCTGTGGCAACCGGCCGAGCAGGACTGGGACCCATTCCAACAACCCACTGCAACAAACTTGAGGGCAAGGAAAGGCGGGACCTAGTCCAACGCAAAGTGAGGGCTGGGGTCAAGGAGCAGCGTGCAAGCCAGATTGTGGGATTGAGACAACAGGGCGCATGGACCTGTAAAACCCACGCAGGTCGACCAACGATGGAGGAGCCGGGAGCGAAGGCTTATGCGTGTGGATTCCCGCTGTTCTGAGGCAATGGAACATGTCAATTAAATCTTTCATGTCTGCGTCCCGCCTTGGACCTGGCCTGAGATTTACCTAAAGGATTCTCAGTAATTCTCCGTTCAAAAACGGGGCTATGCCGAAATCACGGAACCATCTAACCTAATGCCGCGCTGCAAATAATCCAAGGTGCACTTTGGAACACTCGCAGAAACTGAACAAAACATCAGACATATCAGTGATTAGGGCAAACTAAGCATAACGATTACAATGTTACTCTCGTTTAAAATCTGACTCCAATTTAAAATAGATAAAGGACGGAAACATGCGTGAATCTCAGGGCAACTACGCCACCAGACTCTTCCGTGAAAACCACTGTTACTCAATTTACGCCCCTGGGTCATAGCGCAATTGCCGGATCTTAGTTCGGTGATAGTTCTAGAGGATGGAAGAAATCACCATGATAGTAGCATCTTGGCATAAACATATCATGAACCCAGATTAATGTACACCCCAGGGCCCCTTAAGGGGATCGGCCAGGCACCAGCTTATAAGCCCAAGGGTGCCCTTTAGGGCCAAATCCCCAGAACCGGTACTACATAAACCCTTTATATAAGTAGACCGTAATTTGCAATCCAACTTAAAACCCATCACTACCTATAAACATCAGCTAGCTAGTCTGGAATGGTAAGGAATCGCCCCCTAAGTACCGGTTGTAACGTGGCTAGAAAGAATAAAAGGATTTGGAGTCACAGAGACCACGCAAGTTTAAAGGAATAACAATAATTTATTCACCAGGTAGGCAAGAGCTTAAATCAAACAAATCAAAGTTAAACCAAATACCAGTTACAAACAATTTAGAAAATGAGAGTGAAGTCATACCTGGCGAGAAAGGCTACACACGAAGCAAGCGTGCGGGAAGTTTGAATTACGATATTCCATAATTAAAAGGACTACTCGCGCACTTATGTGCGCGGGGAGAGATCGGATACGATCTTCCTGACTATATATAAATTGGCTACACAAGGCATGGAAATGCACATGTGGGAAGTCGACTACGATCTTCCATAATTAAAGGGGCTACACACGGCACAAAAGTGCACGTGTGGGAAGTCGGTTGCGATCTTCCTGACTATATATAAATTGGCTACACATGGCATGGAGATGCACATGTGGGAAGTCGACTGCGATCTTCCATAATTAAAGGGGCTACACATGGCACAAAAGTGCACGTGTGGGAAGTCGGTTGTGATCTTCCTGACTATATATAAATTGGCTACACACGGCATGGAGATGTACATGTGGGAAGTCGACTACGATCTTCCATAATTAAAGGGGCTACACACGGCACAAAAGTGCACGTGTGGGAAGTCGGTTGCGATCTTCCCAGAATGGATTGTTTCTCTTTGCTTTAAGCCAAATCACATTTTTAATCTAGGCGAAATGGCCATAAACACCTGGAAGGGGGGTCGAATCTGGTTTTTGGGTTTCCACCATTTGGAGGATGTAATAAAACACTTCAGCAGAGAGAGAAGAATAGGGTGATTACCCGAGAGGATTCTGACCAATTTTCAGGAGTTTTCAAAAGGGAATGAACCATAATTCCAATGGGAATGAAACATACTCCATTCAACTCCTTGGATTCCCCCGAGAATAAAAAGACCAAACGTGATATGAATATGTACTAATATAATGCAGTTGTCATGAAAAAGCCTTAAGATGAATTATTATATAGTTAAATTAGGTTCTAAGTATGTAAGTGATTTCTTAGCAGGATATTGAACATATAAGAATATTGTGAAGTTCTCAGAGGTTTAGATTATTTTAAACAGATGAGGTCCAGTTATATTAAAAGACTGAGGACGGTAATATGACTCCCACAGGGGCATTGTGTCAGCCAGGGCTTTGCACCTACCCCTCCGTACAGAGTAAAACCAGGGACACCTTCCACATGCAGGCTAAGCGAACATCCTGGGGGGAAGTCCACAAAAGTTTTATTGCTATCTGGCATGGCTCTGCATGTATGTAACAACCAAGCTAAAGGAAAAACTACAATGACTCATATAATTTGGGAGCGTGGGTTAAGCGACCGAATATGCAATAATTACTTAAAATATGTAACTGGGCGATCGCGAAGAGCATTGACTGCATGCACACGCATACATGCACTGTACTACTCCACATTGCGGGATAGTATATGTAGTAATGTGTATGTGGGATGATAAATGCTTTCAAAAGTGAGAAAATCGGGAGGATTTCAGAGGTGCCCGAAAGGCCGGGAGACGACCTTATTTTCCGGGAGCCTCCTGGAGAAATCGGGAGGGTTGGCATCTTTGAAATGGTAATAACTCCTAAACCATTTGTCTGATCATCTTGAAATTTTGAATGCTTCTTGTTAGTCAGGGTTGCTATGAAAATCTATGAGAACTAATTGATAAATGATACAACATGGCCAACATCAGCCAATCAAATTGTCAGTGTCCGTGTCGGCGTCTGCTTTAACTTCATTCTTCTTCTGCCAAATAACTGAAGGGATCAAGGTGAAATTTGGTGGGGAGGTACCAATGGATGTAGAGATTATGAAATATTTGATTGATGTAAATGCGTCCGTAGGTGGCGCTGTAGCAAACAAATGGTCATAACCCCTAGACCAATAGTCCGATCAACTTGAAATTTTGCATGCTTCATGTTAGTCAGGGTTGCTATGAGAATCTCAAAGAATAAATTGATAAATGAAACATGCCCAACATCAGCCAATCAAATTATAGTAGTCCTTATACTCACTTTAGCTGTCACCTGTCATCATCAAGCTTGTTCTTGTGAAATATTCTTGTTAAAGATGTGGAAAAGAGCCATTTTTATTAAAATTACTTTGATTGGCCTAATGGTAGCACTAAAGAAAGGTATTATATATCTTGGGAAATAACTTCTCAACCATAGGTTGTAGAAACCAAATTGTTTTTTTGTGAGCTTCTGTGGGTCAAGATGAATCAATCCATGCAAGTCACACCAATTTTTGTATTTGCAAACTTTCCTCTATTTTGAATTGTTTGTGAAATGTTTCATTTTTATCTCCTCTTAGATATTGAGATTAATTCACACAAATTGAAGGGTGTGGCCTATATTGATATAAAGAGCTGTAACTGCTTAATGCAATGTCCAATCATGACCAAATTCAAGATCACAGATCTACAAGCCATGCAAATTCTTCACCCTGAATTTGCTTTAAATCTGTGCATAGGTGGAGCTATAGCAAACAAATGGTCATAACTCTTGTAGTTTCACTGTTTTACGGTTAACGTGTTTTCTCAAGCAGATAATTGGGGTGTAGTTAATAGTTGGACGTAATCCATTACCATGGCAAGTGCAATTCTGTTCCAGCAAGTCACAAGCTTGCAGTGGTGCACTGTTTCATGCCTCTTTGTGCCTCAGCAGCATGCTGATAAACATTGTAGTGAGCCAGCTAGTCATCTTATCTTGTATATCACCATAATTGTAGCATTATAGCCTTTGTTATATCTCTGTGTAGATATGTTTGTTTGTTTTTTAAATCTGTCTGTCAGTCATACTTACCAAGTACAACATCATTAGCATTTATGTCTGCGCTAACATTCAAATAAAATGGCTAAAACTGAAGGGATTTGGCTATAATACCTATGCACTCGGCAAAAAAAAAAAAAAAAAAGATAAAATGTCTTTTTCTTTCAGAGCTGGCCCTGCAGGGGATATCACTTTGTATAGCCTTACGTTTCTAAAGATACCACCGTCACTTCATTGTTTTTGCTGACAATGTGCCTAATTATGGGCGTATTTTGACTTGACTTAAGCTCTTGTTGTGTATATTTAGGAATGATGAACCACTTCCCTCAGTTTTGTCTCACCTTCAGGGCAAACTGATTTTTGCAGAAGTAAATCATTAAGGGGTTCATAAACTTTTTCTCTCTAGATTGTATAGACCAAAGGATAGAAATGGTCCAATTTTTGCAGTGTTCGGTTCACAGTTTATTATTAGTTTCATTGTATATGTAAAGGAGATAAAGATTGCACAATACAAATGCAGGTAAATCTGAAGGGTTCACATTTTTCACCTTGCCACAGTATTGCAGTCCACCTCAAGATCCATTGCAAATGATACCTCAATAGAATTAATATCCTGAACACTGAAAATTTGTAAAGCAGCAAGTAACTCTCGGTGTGAAGACAAGATGACAAATCAAAGAAATAGACTGTTTTGTTTATCATTTAAAAATATTTCCACAGCAAGTACTTGAAATACTAAATAAAACATTTTTAAATGCGTTTCTATGATGGGTATTTATAGCTTACGATTATGGAAACACATTTATTGAATACATCACACACTGTGCCTAATGAACAATGTACATCAGACACTATTCCTGACAAACATTATATGTCACACACAGTTCCTAATGAACATGGTACATTACACAGTCTTCCTAACAGACACTGTACATCACAGATTGCTCCAAAGGAACACTGTACATCAAACAGTGTTACTAATTGACGCTTTACCTCCCACACATTACCTAATGAACACTGTACATCACATACTGTTCCTAATTAGTACTGCACAGCACAGACTGTTCGTAACGGACAATGTGCATGACTCACTGTTCTTTATCTCACTGTTCCTGTTGGACAATGTACATAACACTGTACATCTCACGCTGTTTATAACGAACACAGCACATCACATGCTGCTCCGAACAAACGGTATATCACAGACTGCCCCAAAGTGATGCTGTACATCAAACACTGTTCCTAATTGACACTGTACATGCCACACTGTTCCTAATGAACACTGCACATCACATACTGTTCCTCTCAAACAATGTGCTTGACTCACTGTTTCTTATCTCACTTTTCCTGATGAACAATGTTCATCACACTACACACATGCTGTTTATAAGGAACATGGCACATCACGAGCTGTTCCTAACAATTTCTGTCATTCACTGTTCCTAATGAACAATTTACATTATTCACTATTCCTAACCAAAACTGTTCATCACACACTGTTCCTAATGAATTCTTTATATCACATTGTTCCAAATGAACACTGTACATCACATGCTGTTCCTAACAAAAAAATATGCATCACACACTGTTCCTGTACATCTCAGTGTTCGTAATGAACATGGCACTTCACACATTGTTCAGTATGAACAACGTACATCACTCACTGTTCCTAAGAAACGGTTTATATCACCATGTTCATAGCAGGCGATTCAAATGTAATCGTTTGATTGCATGGGCTGTATCACCAAGTTAAAAAAGTACATCATTCACTGTTCCTTATAAACACTGCACGCTACACCGTTCCTGCACATTAAAAATGGTTTCTAACGGACACTGTACATCACAGACATCCCTCACAAAAACTGCACAACCCAAATATTCAAACAGACACTGTACATCACAATCTGCTCCTAAAGAACACTGTTCTCAACAGACACTGTACATCATACACTGTTCCTACTGAATGCTAAGTAGCACGGGGCCGCTGCAGTGATCATGTGTACACAGTGGAAGTCCTGAATGCACCCGGCGGTTCTGTGGCTCTGCAAACAGAATGAATAACAGAGGGATTTTCTGCTAAAAGCACAAGTGGCCACTGTCAGTGTGTCTCTGTTTACAGAGGGAGGCACTGTCAGTGTGTCTTTGTTTTCTGTGGGGTGGGAGGGCACAGTCAATGTGTCTCTAACAGAGGGGGCCATAATCAGTGTTTCTCTGTTTTACAAAGGGGGACAGTTGTCAGTGTGTCTCTGTTTTACATATGGGGGACACAGTCAGTGTGTCTCTGTTTTACGATGGGACATAGTCAGTGTGTCTCTGCTTTACAAGGGCACACAGTCCGTGTGTCTCTGCTTTACAAGGGGGCACAGTCAGTGTGTCTCTGCTTTACGCTGGGGGGCACCATCAGTGTGTCTCTGTTTGTTTTTTTTTACGGGGGGCACAGTCAGTGTATCTTTGTTTCACAGAGAGGGGCACAGTCAATGTGTCTGTTTTACAGAGAGGGGCACTCTCAGTGTGTCTGTTTCACAGAGAGGGGCACTCTCAGTGTGTCTCTGTTTCACAGAGAGGGGCAAAGTCAATGTGTCTGTTTTACAGAGAGGGGCACTCTCAGTGTGTCTGTTTTACAGAGAGGGGCACAGACAGAGTGTCTGTTTTACAGAGAGGGGCACTCTCAGTGTGTCTCTGTTTCACAGAGAGGGGCAAAGTCAATGTGTCTGTTTTACAGAGAGGGGCACTCTCAGTGTGTCTGTTTCACAGAGAGGGGCACAGACAGATTGTCTGTTTTACAGAGAGGGGCACCCTCAGTGTGTCTGTTTTACAGAGAGGGGCACTCTCAGTGTGTCTCTGTTTCACAGAGAGGGGCACTCTCAGTGTGTCTCTGTTTCACAGAGAGGGGCAAAGTCAATGTGTCTGTTTTACAGAGAGGGGCACTCTCAGTGTGTCTGTTTTACAGAGAGGGGCACTCTCAGTGTGTCTCTGTTTCACAGAGAGGGGCACTCTCAGTGTCTCTGTTTCACAGAGAGGGGCAAAGTCAATGTGTCTGTTTTACAGAGAGGGGCACTCTCAGTGTGTCTCTGTTTCACAGAGAGGGGCACAGACAGAGTGTCTGTTTTACAGAGAGGGGCACTCTCAGTGTGTCTCTGTTTCACAGAGAGGGGCAAAGTCAATGTGTCTGTTTTACAGAGAGGGGCACTCTCAGTGTGTCTCTGTTTCACAGAGAGGGGCACAGACAGAGTGTCTGTTTTACAGAGAGGGGCACTCTCAGTGTGTCTCTGTTTCACAGAGAGGGGCACTCTCAGTGTGTCTGTTTTACAGAGAGGGGCACAGTCATGGCGCTTTTCCACTGTGTGGTACTGGCTCTACTCTACTCGCCTTTTTTGCTTTTCCAATAGAAAAAAGTACCTAGTACTTGGTACCTGGTACCACCCTTTCTGGTACCTGCTCTCCTGGGGTTCCAAAAAAAGCCGACTGGGTACTAGTTGGTACTAAAATGTGACGTGACAACAGCGCAGCCCACTGATTGGTCAGAGAGAATCGTCACTGTGAAAGACGATTCCGTAGTCGACCTCGGGACATCTCATTCGAGTTAGATGGACGAGTCTCAAGATTAGCGTAGTTATTTTGATCATCAACTTATATTGTTTTAGGCAACTTGTTCAATATACTGTGCATTGCCTTACCTTTCAAACACAGTTTCGCTTGTTCACCAAAGCTGCTACATTCATGAAATATGTTTGTCTGTGACCCCGTTCGTGGCGAAATTAAGGTGTTGTGTCCAGTTTTGTTCCCCTAACTAATTCCCCTGAGAAAGTTATGTCATGCTACCCCTGTTTTAAGAAAATAGCGCAGAAAAATAACTTTACAGGTGTTAATGAATCATTTTTCTCTTAAGGTTATCACAGATGAGATGACGCATCATAAAGCAATGAATTCTGATGCTCTGCCATCTCCTGCGATTTGCGCATTTGCAACATGGAACTCTGCTCTGCCATGATCACTTAATTATCCCATGCTTTAACAATCCGTTTGTTTGCCATCAAATTCGGGATGAAATGTACATTCGCTCTCCATGCATTTTACGGATATCATTGCTTTGCGTTATTAGGTGGTGCGTAATTTAATGTGCAACTGAATCGGACATGACAATGTCAAACAGAAAATACAATTCAACACTCGCCGGACTTTAGTGCCATAACGTTAGTGACGGTAGTGCGCGTCCCCTGATTTGAACACATAAATCTTTAACAAAATTGATGGTATAACTGTAAACTTGATGTAACTGCAGCTACATTGTGTTTCGTTGAGGATGACGGCGCAGAAGTTTCGTGCTGCGCCGCTTTGACGACCAGCTACACTGAGGCAGTACTATCCTCTAATGGAAAATGACCCCCCAGAAAAGCACCCAGCACCAAGGTGGGTAGAGTAGAGTAGAGCCGGTACCACATAGTGGAAAAGCGACATCAGTGCGTCTCTGTTTCACAGAGAGGAGCACAGTCAGTGTGTCTGTTTTACGTAGGGGGGCACTGTCAATATGTCTCTGTTTTACAAGGGGGCACAGTCAGTGTATCTCTGTTATAAGGGGGGCACTGTCAGTGCATCTCTGCTTTACGAGGGGGCACTGTCAGTGAGTCTCTGTTTTAAGGGGGGCGCTGTCAGTTTATTTCTAAATTACGGGGGTGTTGTCAGTGTGTTTCTGTTATACAAAGAGGGGGGGTTGTCCTATTCACATGTGCCCCCCAATCTTTTTTCCCAATATTTTTTTTTTTGTTAAATAGCTCTTTGTTCTCGACTCGTGTCTATTTTTAACCCCACGTCAGCGGGAGGAGCCACATCAATGATGACGACGCTCTGGAGATATTCCCGTCTCCATGGCAACTCTATCTGAAGCTGGAGTGAAACAGAAATATTCCCGAAATGGCGGATCCCCCTCCCCCCTTCCTTAAAGGCTTTTCCCTCTTTCTTCAGGGTTTTTTTTGCATTTTTGGGTGTAATACATGTGGTTTCTCTCATCGAGGATTGTGGAAAATTCCTAGCATTTCTTTGTCTTGCTCACCCCCCCGCCCTATGTAGAAATGATTTGGGGCGTTTTTCGGCTCTGAGTGGAGTGGTTGGCTCAGGTGGAGAGCATCTGTGCTGCTGTCGTGAGTCTTACTGAGAGGACATGATTGGCTGCTGTGCCACAGAGAATCCAGGAAATAATGATGTATCGGGGGTTCCCCATGCAAGCGCATCCTTTATACCGGTGGTTCTCAAACTCGGTCCTGGGGGACCCCTGTGCATGCTGGTTTTCATTCTGACTGCAACTGCAATTCCAGACTTTTAACAAGCGGTTATTTTTTTTTCATTAGGTGCTTTTGATGCTCAGAGAGGTAATTTACCATCTTAATCCACAAAATGCCAAACAGCTTTGCAATGCCCCAAAGATGACCAATTCTATATCGCACTTATTGCACTATAAAAAAAAAAAAAAAAACATATGAATGAATGAGATTAATTGGCCAACTTAACAAAATGACAGGTAACTTGGTTAATTGTTGTATACGGAATAATTAGCTTTTTTTTCCCCTAATACTTCAATTTAAAACAGGTGGGCCTCATTGCGTTGTTATTAAATTCTTCATTATCTTCTAGATGGTTAGGATTGGTGGCCAGGTGTACTTACCAATTAAGAGTTTGCTGATTGACCTCAGTCTTTAATTTTATCGGTTATCGATAATTTACCTCTCCTCATGCACATTGAAATTAACTGTTTGGAATTTAATCCGTGAAGTACTGCATGCCCACAGAAAACACAATTTTCATTACATGCATCTCAGCCATTTATGGCAGGATTGGATTAAAGAGTTTATTAAATCCCACAGTATATGCTCCTCGTTTGGAAACTTAACAGCTGGTTAAAATTAGGGGATTGCCATTGTGGTTGGAACAAAACCCAGCATGCACAGGGGTCCCCCAGGACTGAGTTTGAGAATCACTGCTTTACCGCACTATCCGAGCATGTAAAGGAAAACACACCATCCTTCACCTCTGTATTTGAGCACATCCTGCAAAACACACCATCCTTCACATCTCTATCTGAGCACATCTTCCAAAACACATACTTTTTTACCTCCCTTTGTGCAAATCCAGCAAAACATACCATCCTGTAACTCTCTATCTCAGCACATCTTGCAAATGCCATCGCACCATGAATGTGTGAGTGTGTGTTAATGAGAGCATGTATTTCTATCTCTGCCAGGAGGTATTGTGTTCTCTTACATGTATATGTGTGTGTGTGCGCGCGTGTGTGTGTGTGTTTGTCAGCAGAATTACTCAAAAATGATTCAACAGATTACCACAAAATTTTATGGGAAGTTGGAAAGTATGAATTTGAGGAGGTGATTAAATTTTCGGATCAATCTGGAGAGAGAGATCCAGATTCTGTGGGTGATTATAAGAGATAGTGGATCAAAACCTGCTGGCGGAGGTATGTGGTCTCTGAGTGCCCTCTAGTTTATGAAAGCCTTTGTGTTTATGAGATTGTGTGTTTATGAGAGCATGTGTGTTTATGAGTGTGTGAGTGTGTGTTTATGAGAGTAAATGTGTTTATGAGAGCTTGTGTGTTTATGGGCGTATGGTTGTCAAGCTCACTTGTTCTGTACCTGCACAGCGCTAAAGTGACATAATTAAGGGTGTGAATGTCTGTGATTTGGGAAGGCAAGGCCCTTTTGGCAACGTTTCTAAACTCCCCTTCTGACCTTATCCGACTCCCCCCTTCCCCAACACCTTGATGAGTAGGCTCGATGGCGGGTGACCTGGCGAAAAAAAAGAAGAAAGACAGAGCAGAGCAGCTGCAGCTTGCAGAACAAGAGAAAACAAAGGCTTACCTGATAGACTTGCACCTGGTGCACCTTTCACCGACAGAGGATGCGCGAGTGCACATGCATGCACGCACGCACGCACGCACGTGTGTCTGTACGTACACAGGACTTCAGCAGACAAGTCGGAAGGCCCAGATTCCTGTACATAGTAATACTTCCACCTTATTATCTAACAATTTGGTACAAAACTCAGGATAGGCCATCTCTGTGCTAACTGCTGTCCAATCAGGCTATCACTATGATGGATGTTAGTCTTGGATGAAGCCATCCCTGAGCCAAATTCTGGCCAAACTTGGTTATCACAGTGATAGCTGTTAGTCAAGGGTGAGACTGTCTTTGTGCTAGCAGCTGGCCAAATTTGGGTACCACAGTGCTGGCTGTTAGTCTTGGATGAGGCCATCTCTGAGCAAGATGCTAGCCATGTTTGGATATCACAGTACTAGCTGTTAGTCAAGGGTAAGGCTATCTCTGTGGTAGTAGCTGGCCAAATCAGGCTACCATGACCCTAGCTGTTCGTCACGGGTGAAGCTATTTCTGCACTAGCTGCAGGCTAAATAAGGTTAATGTAGGCGCTAGCTGCCTGTCACGGCTGAGTTCACATAGGCCACTCAAATCACCAGCAACATCCCACAACAGGACAGGGATATTTAGACATGTATAAATAATTAGATTTGATTTTTAGAATTGGGCAAAAACATGGCAAATGAAATTCAATGTAGCTAAATGTAAAGTTCTACATGTCAGTCATAAAAACAGACAGGATTACTTCATGGGAGGCTCAAAACTGGAATGTGCTTTACATGAAAATGTTCTGGGAGTGATTGTTGACCAAACCCTTACAGGTTCTAGCCAATGTGCTTCAGCAATAAAAAGACCAACAGAATAATGGGATATATGGCCAAAAGTATTGATTATGAATCTAGGGAAGTTACTTCTCTTGTGCAACACATTCATCAGACCACACTTGGAGTATTGTGTACAGTTCTGGGGATCACACTTCAGAAAGATATTCAGGCTTTAGAAAAAGTTAAAAGAAGAGCCACAAAGTTAATTCCTGCTATAAAAGATGAAAGCTATGAGGAGAAGCTGAAGATTTTTAATCTCTTCAGTCTTAGGAAAAGGAGACTTTGGGGTGATCTGATCTGATGCTAAAGAGATTAACAGAGTTAACTATGCAGAATTACTTTGGCCAAATTCTGTTAGCAGAACTTGGAGTCACAAATGGAAGTTAGCCAATGGTAAATTTAGCACTGGTATCAGGAAATCCTTTTCAAGGCAGAGAGTAATCTCAGTGTGGAATAGCTTGCCTGGCCATATGGTAGCGGCAGAAACTCTAGGAGTTTTTAAGACCAGGCTTGATTTAGTGCTAAATACCATTTAGTCATTGAGTATCTGAAATGTTAGGTTCATTTTAGCAACAGGAAAATGGCAAGCCTAGTTGGGCTGAATGGCCTGTTCTCACCACACGTTATGTTATGTTATGTTATGTAACATCATATTATGTTATGTTAAACTATTCCCACTTTCGCTTTGTGCAGATCATCAAATATGCGGCCCCTTAAAAAGGCTGGAAAGTGCATCAGGTTGGAAGTATCCCATTCAGGACACAGTTAGAGAATGATGTCTGCACAAAAGATGAAGGGAATGAGGCTCATCTCCTTCTAAATCCATACGACTGCTACCAGATTTCACTCCCAAAAATGAGGCACATGGTCTTCTGTACCATCACCTATCACACCACACACACACACGCACACCACACACACACACACACACACACACACACACTGATACAAGCACCCTCACACACACTCACACAGACACAAGCACAGCCACTCACACAAACAGTCACGGACAAAAACACCCCAAACACATGCCAAATCTACAGACATCTACACACACATGCAAACACAAACAGACACACTCCTGTCCACACAATTAGATAGCGAGTGCCATCTATCTGTCAAGATTGACAGTATGAGGCACCTCAACCATCCAACCTGACATATGACCTAATCAATAATGGCAATAAGAAGCAATACAATTTGCCACTGAGGGAGGGGGAGGGGTTATAAATCAATCACATCTACAGGGGATATCTAAGCTCTCTCAAAAATGTAATCCTATAAGTGGGAGGGAGACGCAAACCCAGTTGAAGACTCAGCTCTTAAACTTAGGATTCCGAAATCGAAAGACCCAAACTGCTTAAATAATATTTAAGGTCAGATTTAATTCACAGATTTATAATCTTAATCTCTATTCAACTATTAATACAGAGATTTGCAGTCGAAGACTAAATTCCGCAAAAGTGTGTGTTTAATTGCTCCCTGGAACAGGTTCTTAAAGGGGTCACATCATGCTTTTTGGGGTTTTCCCTGCATTCACTGTTATATAGGTTACAGTCAGATATGAAACCATTAATTTCCTGAAATGACTAAAAATGTTTAGTCAGTTTGTGAAATTATTGAAGTTTAGTGCTGACCATTTCATGAAATGACTGAAATTTTTAGTCATTTCATGAAATGACTGGTTTCACAATCTGACTGTAACATATACTGTATACTCAGTAACGAAAATTTAGCAAATGCACAATAAATCAGTTAACTACAGTGAAATGTGTGTGTAATTGTCTTGACCATTACAGGGAACAATTATACATCCATGAACCGACACAGTTGCGAACCAAATTGGTGAGATGAATAAACGTCACTCAGATTGAATAGGGGTGGGCTGACCAGTTTACCGCAAGACTGTTCCTATCCCTCAGTAGCAAGTGTGACGCCCACTGGCCTGTTGAACCACATGTCATTCAGTTACATCGTGATGACATCACAATGAAATGATCTTCACATGCCGTCGTTTTACGTGGTCTACCGCTGCGAGGTCAGTCTTTGACGGTCCCTGTCTGTGCCATACATGTGTGAAAACAGGAAATGGTGCAATGGTGGACTTTAAAGTCACAAGTCTATTCCTGCCCTTAACAAGCCAATGGCTTCATGTCTGGCGTTTTCAGATATTCCTCTACGACGCCCCATAATTTTGATTCTGTGCTTTTCAGTGTTTTTTCGTTCAGTAAAGAGCATCCCTAAGGTGTCAGGAGGGCTATATAGTTTGCCGTTTCATTATATTTTCTTTTTTCAACAAGCCTTAAAATTTGGGTGTTGCGAAATTTTTGTTGCTGCGTATAGTTTTTGTGTGTGTAAAACATCTGCCAGGTTACAAAGCCTGTCTTAAAAGAGTTAGTGTCCAGGCTGCCTTAAAATTTTAAGTTAACTGAACTTACAATGATAAGTTAATAAGTCTTAACAAATAAGCCCAACACTGAAGCCGTGCAGACGTCTGGGTAGCCAGACAGAGGAGGCTTCATTCGTTCTGAGGGAAATTCAGACGGAACATGGAATTTTTTTTGTTCAGAAAACAAGCTTAAGCCATTGGTTGGGAAAAACCATTGGTTGGTTATTGTGTTCAATAACCGCATTAACAAGATGACTGCACAACAAGAAATCGTGTATTTCCCGTCTTGACGGGATAACTCTTTGAACATGGGCCTGATAACAGCAGGTAGTCATGAGCCTCCTTTGAAAGGCCGCTCGACGAATGAGTTACTGGAGTCTGATGCCCTCTGAGGAGACTTTGAGCCCTCTCCTCTAGTGCCTGATGTTCCCATCCAGACCACTCCCAACTGCCCTCCCAGAGCCCTCTCCTCTAGTGCCTGATGTTCCCATCCAGACCACTCCCAACTGCCCTCCCAGAGCCCTCTCCTCTAGTGCCTGATGTTCCCATCCAGACCACTCCCAACTGCTCTCCCAGAGCCCTCTCCTCTAGTGCCTGATGTTCCCATCCAGACCACTCCCAACTGCTCTCCCAAATTAAAAAAAAAACTAGTTTTCAATCAATAAGATGTGTTTAAATGTTGCAAAACAACCCTGTAAATTAACTGTCCCATTTCCCTACTGTCCCATGTGTAGCATTCTTCTTTACTCTGCATTTCAAACACGTTGCGGGAAAAAAAAAAAAAAAAAAAAAAATCAGTTTGCAACACCTTAGGAAAGGGAAAGGTAGCTTGTTGAATCCACATTGCCCCCAATAAATACAGATCTGGAAAGTGAGTGCATTACTACAATAAGGATGAGAACTCAGACATTGGCTTAATTTAATGTTTAACACAAATTGCAGTGCAAGGAGCGCTAGTGAAAACTAACTACTGAGTAAGCCTTACAAACAGGCTTCAAGCAGGCTATCAAGCGCAAGCGACTGAAAAACTACTGACATTCGCTGTCTTTCAGCTCCCTACGATTGCAGAGAGAAAACTACGTGCCCAGCCCCTTGGCTTTCAGTTATTACGGACAGTGCCCCACAAACAAAAGGCCCTATCGTTTTTTTTACTCGGGCCGGTAGGCCACAAGTCTAAGTTTTGGCTCCGTTCTTCTTCTTTTTTTTTCAGGGTCGCGATTGTACTGCTCATGCGCAGTTTCGCGATTGGCCCAGGCCTAGACCCGGCCCGAGTACAGGCTCTGTAGAGCCTCTTATTAATTTATAAATCCAAATGAAAGACTCTGGTTTGCCATGAAATTTGAAAAGCAATTTAAATATCAAAAACTTCAACCATTAATTTTTATTGAGTCAGCACTTACATGTCTTCCGATAAGAGAGTTTTACCTCACTGCATTAAAAATGTAAATGCATACAAGAACAAAAATTGTCCATTAATGACTGCATCTTGTTTTTGCAGCAATCTAGCATTTTGACATTCAAAGTAGAGGAAAGCTTGAGAACTGTGTCCACAATTTTCAAGATTCTTTCCACCCACCCAAGAAACAGAAAATGACTCTTTTCATTTTTCAGCATGATTATGCAATATTGTGCTTATCAGGTGCAAAATAGTTGAACTCTTCAAGGGGAAATAAAATCAAAGCCAGAAATATCAGATTCTCTAGGGAATGCCTCACCCAATGAGTCGTGTTTGTCATGCTGTCTGTGTAAGCTCCACCAGACAAGGGCACGACATAGAAAGGGTCAGTCAGTGCTGAGCCCATGTAGAGGTAGAGGTTAGAACAGTGTGTGTGTGTGTACGTGGGGGGTGGGTGATGCTAGCCTGTAGTTACCAACCGAAATAAATGAATAGAACATATTGCCGATGTTTTAGCATCTCTGCAAGGCTCCCTCCCTCTTTTACAGTTAATTTTAAAGCTTAAAAAGCTGTCAATGGTTTAGCACTATCATGCCCCGCCCACAATGGTCTGCATCACCGGAGTACTCACCACTGGCCAGCTCCAGCACCTTAATTATTTTGTTTTCAGTTTAACAATTATCCAGTTCCCCCTAAAGATATACCTCTGTTTCTCAGTATCTTCGCAAAGTCTTGTTACCCTCTCGTGTAGACATCACGCTCTACTTAATACTATTACTAAACTATGGACTTTGATGTTAGACTAGTTATTTCCTTTTTTATCTTGTTATTGTGATTCTCCTTTGTTGTATCTGATTTGCATGTCTGGAGCCCTGCTTCAGACATAAATAAACACACACACACACACACACACACACACATATATATATATATATATATATATATATATATTCGCACTTTGGTCCTCCCGCCTCTACTGCATATCGGTGCACACACTCCATGCACTGAAAAGCACATTCTTACATATATGATTGTCTCTTCCCATACATTTTAAGTAAAGCGCTTACACCTCATGTGCCCCCAAAAAAATCACACAAAAAAAATATACTGTAGGTGCCGATTTTTTTTTTTACATCAATCGGTTTGAATATGTTACCAAATGACATCCACAAGGCTCCCATTGCACAGTGGCTAAATCTCAGTGGTAGTCAGTGAAGAAAGGCCAGAATGGGTGAGATATGGTCTGTCATTCTACTGACAGAGAAGTCTACCAACAGCATTCTGTACAAGCTACTGATGAGATGAGCAAGACTGACTCCAACATTGAGCGAATTATTGTAATTTAAGCCTGGATGTAATAAAGCCATGTATCAAAATCAATAATTGAAGAGGAGAAAAGGTATTAAAAAAAAAAACATTTAACCCTCTGCCGCTGAAGAGCAGTAACCTTAAATGCAGGTGTCAAAATGATGCTGCAATTGCAGTTGTACCAGGAATACATAACTGAATGATGAGTATTCATGAGAAGGTGGTGGTGCTCTAAAACTATATTAAAATGATGGCTGAAACAATGGCACAGACGTTGCACGAACCAAAACTCTTCATCAAACCTGATCTGCTACCAGCCTAGCATATCTGGCTACATCAGCTACCAGGGAATATTTCAAAATATACTGTTTACTGACCATGAAAAATTTGTCTAACCTCGGTGCAACAACATAAGGCCACGCATAGCTCAAATGAATGTGAATACAGTAGTGAAATGCTGCTTGGGAAATACTAAAATAAATTCCGGTGTCATCAGTCAGCAATCAAAATCTTCTATTTCATTTTAACATAAAAACACAATATTACTGTTGGTGACACATAGAGACATATTTGTCAGTAATGGTGGAAACATGTCCCAACCACTTTTTGGGCACTATTTTGACGATCTATTTGTACAGTCTGAAGCACGTGGTGCATCTGAGTTTGGGGCATGTCCAAATCCATTCTTGCTACTTTAGCGGCTGGTTATCTGGGTGCAAAGTAGGGCTCTTGGTTCAACGGGTCTGCTTGTGTGCAAAGAGAAAGCATCTGAGCTAACCACTGCTGAAACTATGGAAACCTGATCACTATAATCTCCAAAAAGTGTTATTTAAAAAAAATGTTTTGATTATATCCAGACGGAAAAAAAATTATCATACACTGTGAATCCTGGGGTCACATTTGAACATGCGCATAAAACAAGCAAACAAAATGAAAAAGTTTTGATTTGTGGTTGTGGGTAAAAGAAATCCAGTAATTTTGCGCAGGTGTGGCACAACTGAAATGAAAAAGAATGACAAAAAAACACTGCTATAAACAAAAATAATGATACTTTGATTACGCTACCGTAACCCTTTGAATAATATCCAGCAGGAAAGAAATGAACTTGCTTCTGCTTTATTGACAGTGAGGCTGAGCAAAAAATTTATCAACCTGGATGACATCCGAACAAAAATAACTTCTGATTAGTATCAGATTGTTGACATCTCATTCTTGAAGGCCAAGTAGGATGTATGGAAGAAATTTTGATTAATTATAGACGATAACAACAATTTCATCCGTTGCTTAATTTGGTGCTTGCTAGAATTACTGCCTTTTTAGGCTGCTTTGTTTGTCAACTAAACCGTAATTCATAATAAAAACATCTCTGGCAAAATGTGGGTTGTGTATTTGATAATACTGGAGAAGCGGGGCAGACAGGTTGCAGGTATTGTGTTCATGGATCAGGTCAGATTCAGAATGGACTTTAAGATAAGTGAGGGTAACGGATCGACCCATGTCAGGCTCATCCAAATGTCTTAAGCACTCCACACAGTCTTTCTAAAACGATACGTTTTCAATTGAACTAAAATTTTCGCAGTTATAGGCATGATATGCCATTTCTTCAGTGGTCTCCAAACAGCCTCATCTCCAGGGGGTTTCCCTAGACGACTGCAGGAATGTCAGGGTTTGCCAGTATAAAGGAGTCATGGCTTTATACAGAGTAATTTGCAACTACTGTACCTATATGTTGCAAGTTGAATTGCAAATCACCTGGATGCTGTTATGTTCCCCATTGATTCAAATGCATCAGAGCATTCAATGATGGGGCACGTAGCTGCACAGGCGTGCAATCAATCAAACTCACCATTATGATTATACGTTAGATATATTGACTTACACAATAATTCTTTACATTGTAGTATTTTTTATTTTTAATAATTTGTATGTGTTTGCACCACTACTCGTCCCTGTATGTATATTAAGCGGATTGTACAAGCCTTGTGCACTTGCCTACAAAGGTGCATAATATTATCATAATAACGTGCTCTTAAAGTAGCAGTTAAAAACTGACAATTGACTTAATACCAAGTTTTTGTTGGTCAATCGCGTCAATCACTTTTTGTTGCCTCAGGATAACGACTCACCAATAATGCGCCTTAGCACACCTCATTTTAAGACTAACACGTCCATAGGCGCGCAGTTTAGTGCAAGTGCACTTGCTATTTAAGCAACCTGTGCGCTGGACGAGAAAACAGTAACTCCTTCGGTCATAAACTAGCAATGACACTTGCGTCTTGCTTGGCGAGACTCCGGGCGCATCCACACAAGAACAACTTTGATGAAAACGCATCAATATTTTATCGTTTTGGCTTTGCGTCCACAGGAAGATGGCGAAAACGCAACCCGAAAACGGTATTTTTTGAAAACGGGTTCCAGAGTGAGAAAATCTGAAGACGCCACCCCAGCGTTATCGTGTGGACAACCAAAACCGGCTTTATTGAAAAAGATGACATGATAGCACCCATCACAGCCCCCAGGCCTGTGTATGGCGCTGTATGGCGCTGTAGCGTTTCTGCAGAAATAGACCAAAAACTGAGAAGAAGGCGGCGAGCATGCGTATAAAGCTTGCGCTCTGTGTACAGACTAGAGTTTAGTTTAGTTTATACGCATGTTTGCCGCCTTCTTCTCCATTTTTGGTCTATTTCTGTAGAAACGCTTCAGCGCCATACAGTGCCGCACGCAGGCCTGGAACATTTACTACAGCGTTTTGGGTCATTTTGGGTCGTTTTAGGCGTCTCCGTGTGGATGCAAATATTTTTAGAAACGATGCCGCGTGGATGGAAGATTTTTTTAGAAATGACAAAAAACAGACTGTTTTCGAAAATCTCCGTCTCCGTGTGGACAAGGCCTCTGTGCCGGTGTATGAGCCCTTTGTTGCGGCCCATTTCATCCTCACCATGCTTGGAAAGTCTTTAATTAGTTAAATGTAGTGAAGAAAAATACATTGGTGCATATTATTTCAAGTGAAAGAGAAAGCTGCTCACTGATCAGTAAATCTAAATAGAAATACCACATCGCCGCCTAAGGTTCCAGTGCATTTTGCGTTAGCTCATAATCTTTTTATTAACACCATGTTTCTCGATGGTATTGCTGCGAAGATATTTATATAGACCTTGAGTTTGATGTGCTGCCATATCCGCTGACCTTAAAGAGTTAAAAGAATTCCTTCTGCTTATCGGCAGGCTGCAGTTAATAATTCATAAATCCGCAAGTCCCGGAACACGGAGTGTTTCGTTCCGGAGGGTCAGTGGAACGAAAAACCGCAACAGAACAGGACAGAGTTTGTATGACTGGCGGGGGGTGGGTGCTGCTCGATTATGATGCTCCAAAGCCGCTTTCCTGAAATCTGACATCTATGTGAATGCAGCGGAGCTTGCAGAACATGTGCTGTTCATTATTGCTCTTCATGGGTATTTGGCATTGGTCATTTTTGCATGTCGGTTGTTGTGAAAGCTAGCTTTCTCGCCAGTGTTTTTGAAGGGAAATAACAGAAGGATGGAACAGATAACATCAGATATTACACAAAATTTATTTGCAGATTTTGATGGTGCCATGCAGGGCCATTGGCTAGGCTGTTAATCAGGTTGAAATCAGGCTGTTCTTCATCAAAAATAGTTGACTGTGTCTAAACAGAATGCTTCCATCCACTCGCTCTTGCTTGTGAGGCCCACTCGTTGCAAAAAATAAATAAATAAATAAAATGCACCTTCACCTTTTTTGAAAATTGGAGATGAAGTCAACTGATCTAGTTTACACCATATAGGAATAGATATTTCCAAACTGGGGCATCATGTTAAATCATTTGCTCTCTTCTCTGGAGGTGCGTGTAAATCTACCCCCCTACCTCATTTGCAGACATGTATGCAGCAGCTCTGGGTATTTGGGCTGACAGATTACCCTGGATTTTGCATTTACACAGGCAATGAGAGTGCAGGGCTGGAATGGACTGCAGTAAGACCGCTGCTGTAGCTTGTAAAACCAGCGCTATGACAAAGGTGGAGTGGTCCCTCTGCTGACCAAGCAGGGCCCGACTGTGCGTCTTTAAGAACAACACATGAATCATCTATATGAGTTTTTACAGCAAGTATGGCACCAAAAGCCCCACGGAGGTGGCTCGGCTGCTAAATTAGCAGCTACTGGAGTCTGTGTCACAGACTGCCATCGCGGAGAAGAGTGTGTGCATGTGTGTGTGAGCGTGGTCAGTGTATATGCCCTCTTGTGGGGACATATTTATGGTTAAGGTCAGGGAAAGGGGTTTGGTTTTATGGGATTTATGGGATGTCCCTGTAAAACATGAAAACACAACATGTGTGCATGTGCATGTTGTTTTGAAAAGTGCTGAGTGGACCCAGGGGTGGCTCACAGCTAAGACCCATGGTCGGGTGTTCGAATCCCAGCCTAGCCATTACCGGCTATTGCTGGAGGTCCACATGCAACAATTGGCCCAGCCTCGCCGGGGATAATAAGGGTTTAGCCAGTTAAAATTATTATTATTTTTTTTAATTTGATCGTCCAACGGCATAGGTAGTTTGTAATTCGTGGTGTGACTGCATAGTGTAAAGAAGCGAGGGCTAGTCGCTGCATCTTCCTCCTGAGTCAGTGGGAGCAGGTTGCTTTGTGGCGGGCTGAACAGTCCGGCTGTGTTCAGGGTGGGGGGGAACAGTGCTTAGGAGAATGACTATGGGCGTTAGTGTCTTTGGAGAAGTGTTGGTTACAATGATGAGTTCGACATTTCACACTTTTTTCAGTGTGTGTGTGTATATATATATATGTGTGTGTGCATGTGTGCGTGTGTGTGTGTGTGTGTGTGTGTGTGTGTGTGTGTGTGTGTGTGTGTGTGTGTGTTTTCACAATACTGGAGAGATTTCAGGGATAGTTGTTGTTCATTGTTTTATTATCGGCAGATAATGATTGATGCATTTAATTCATGTTCATTTTGTTTAGCACACTTAAGAGATATAGTGAGGAGAAAACTACCACTTGAACCCGTGTAGGTTTTTTTAATGAAATTAATTAAAATGATTTTTGGCTCACCATAAGGTGACATCAGAAATAGGTTTTTATCAAAAAGGATGGTAGGAAATTAAAATTAGGAAGTATCATGTGCTTTTGTCTGTAAGTTATTTACTCACAGTCCGGTGAATAAATTCCACTTTGTTACAAAACTTTTCTGGTCAGAACACAGGATGATATCAGACTAAAATTATCGGGTTATAGTCGTTCCCCAACATGTCAGCTGTGCTTAGGACTGTTATTACTGCAGGCAGGTCTTGACCGAGTGGCATTGCTCGAATGTACTGCTACTCCAAAGAAGAACTGACTTTCCTTACGCCGATAAACCAACTTCTTGACCAGTAATTTCTGTCGATTTTAAAAATATTAACTCAAATACTATAAATCATGTTGTGTCAAGAAAATCACGACCGTTACCAAAGATACATTTTGATTTTTATTCTCTGATTATATGCATCAATTTATTCATTTTTCATGTCCTATGGCATGACTCTGTGCACACATTTTATGGGCAACTAAATTTTTCTTGTGTGCTGCTGTGAGTCGGCTGATGTTCCTCAATTATACCTCACATGTCCATATTTTTGTATGCAGCAATGACAGTTAAGTGAAAAGGGAATTATGTGATAAACATCGTCTAAATCCACCCTTACTCTTGGTCATCGTTCAGTAATTTGCTATCTTCTCACAACATAAGACGTTACTGACTGCTATTTTCTTGACTTTTCTGTATAATATGCGCTATTGATTTCATATTTCTGGATTATAACGTGATTTATTATTATACAGTTACATTCATTCGTATCCATTTCTTGTCCACCATAATCCATCGTGATGAAAGTTATGCTTCAGAATAACGTTGTCTGATAAAATATTGCATGAATTAATTGCACAGTTGTCTTTACTCGTAAGCAGTGATGACCACTTTGGAAATTCAATATGAACCTGCGTTTTCTTGCTTGTTTCACAGTCAGGCTTTTGCTATCCAGTATTGTGAAAAGGCACATCATGTGATATTTTATAGGATAGCGTTATTCTGAAGCATAACTTTCATCACGATGGATTACGGCGGACAAAAAATGTATACGAATGATTACTGCATAGTAAGAAATCGCATTATAATCCTAAAATGTGAAATCAATAACGCAAATTATACTGAAAAGTCATGAAAATATCAGTCAGTAACGTCCTACCTTGCAGGAAGATGGCGAATTGCTGAATGATGATCAAGCGTAAGGATGGATTCAGACGATTTTCACCAAAAAATCCGTTTTCACTTAACAGTCGTTGCTGCATACAAAATTGTGGACCCGAAAGGTATGATCGCAGAAATCAGCCGACTCACAGCAGCAAACAGGAAAACTTTCATTGCCGATACACTGTGTGCACACTGTCATTCCATAGGACAAGAAAAAGGAATAAATTGATGCGTATAATCAAAGAATAAAAATCTAAATTTATCTTTGGTAGCGGTTGCGATTTACTGGACACGACATGATTTTTAGTATTTGAGTTAATATTTTTCAAAAATCGACTGAAATCAGTGGTCAAGAAGTTGGTTTATCGGCGTAAGGAAAGTCAGTTCTTCTGTGGAGTAGCAGTACATTCGAGCAATGCCACTCACTCAAGACCTGCCTGCAGTGTTAACAGTCCTCAGTACAGCGGACACGTCAGGCAACGACCGTAACCTAACAATTTTAGTCTGATATCGTCCTCAATCTGACCAGAAAAGTTTCTTAACAGGTGGAATTTATTCACTGGACATTGAGTAAAAAACTTATGGGCAAACGCACATGATACTTTGTAATAAAGAAACTATCCCTGATATCTCTCCAGTATTGTGAAAACACAGACACACACAGACAGACACACACACACATACTAAGCGCCATTAAAAATGCACCAGTGAGGTATGTACTGTATTTGCTGCAAATTGAAGAATCAATTGATTTTTATTTCCTTTTCAGTGAGAGACGAGGGTGTTGTGTATTGGTGAAATACACAGGAAATAAGTTATGTAAGAGAATAGTTTTATTCTGATTGGTTGTCATCAGTACCTGTATTATTGCTATATAAGCAATAACATAGATTTCAATGTCACTTCATCTTGATAACTAGACAGACAAATAGCTCGCTCGTAAGTATTCCATTGAAAGCGAACTGAAGCCTTTTTAGCTCGTTAGCCAGTTGGCTATGTAGCTAAATACTTTGGCGCGCTAGCTATAACATTATACAGTTTGACATCACTTTAGTTTGCTAGCTAGATAGCCAACCAGCTAGCTTGCAAGTAAGACAGTAGGCAAACTGTAGCCTTATTTTGTCGGCATAATCAAGACACAAATTGACGCGATTATGGGATGAAAGTGAAGTGGGGGGACCAGAATTCCAGAGTAGCGACACATTAACTGTACGGAAAAAAATATCGCTGCCCTTGCACCTAAGGAAACAGCCATCTGTATGGCTGTTGCCAAATCTTGGCTTATACCCGTCGCCATTTCTCGCTAGCGCGCTGTTGACTACTCGCTCGAGCTGTCTTCACGCTTAAGTCATGTACGACCCACAGAACAGCAATGCTAAGCTGACAGTGCCATCTACTGGCGAACAGGTTAAATCTAAACCTTAAATCTAAATCCTAAATCCTAAATTATATATTTAATTATATATATAATTTAAATTCATATTTAGCAATTTGATTTATATTTAACATTTAGATTTAGTATTTAACGTCCTCTTTTTCCTTCTACAAAAAGTTATACTTCAGAAAACGATATCGCCTTTTCTACACCAATTTACACATATTTGTGCGTAAATGTGTGAAAAAGAGACGGTTTAAAATGGCAACAATCTTTTTTCCCGGTTTTTGACGGTAAATGTGCAAAAACTGTACGGTATAAAACAACACACCCTATTTTACAAATGGCGCCCCATAGCACTGTGGGCAGAAGACAAGGTGGTGGAGAGAGTGTGATATTCTGGGAACGTTCTGCTGGGAAACTCTGAGTTTGGGAATTCTTGTGACATCTGTTTGATTGAGCTGTTTTAGCAGCACAAAGGGGACCTTTACTATATTAGGCTGGTGGTTTTAATCTTGTGGCTGTTCTGTGTACACATATGTTTAGAGGATCCATAATGCGTGAGCTCAAGATAGCAAATTTATGAAACTCGCATAGTCATTTTCATTAATTCCAAGCCTTTGGGGTTTTACCAGTGTTAAGTTAGCTGGCTACTTGTCCAATCCCTGCTAATATGAAAACAGCTTGCCTTGACTTGCGCAGCAGACTGCGACTGTACGTAAAATACAGAAGCCCAATTTCCTGCCAGTGAACAACCAGTTTTGCTAATGTGTGCTGTCTAGCTGCTGCCACTTCCTGTTGCTTTATTAACTATAAAAGGAGCTGGCATTAATATAGCCAAGACAGTTGTGGGAAAATAAATACACAGCAAAGTTAGCCAACAAACAGCAACGCTTATTAATTATTCAGTCAACTAAAAACCTCCATGGGGTGCATCGTTCTTTTGTGTCCTAAGCTATTTTTATAGCTAGTGTCTCGATTACTTTTCAAAAGCAATGAGGCAAGGGTAAATGGCTGGCTGGCGTGTGTCGCTGGGGTCATCTCATCAAACGTCATGAGTGCAATTCCACCAACCATGGCCTTTGCGTAAGATAAAAATAATATGTTAATTAAAAGTCAATAACAGTGTAATTTATGGTGACTACACTATGTTTATTAAACCACATTCTCTTAATGACCCAACAGTCAGTAATGATAACTATTTTTCTCTCAAAAAAAAAAAACACTGACCACCTACATTAAGCCATTCAGGGAATCTTACGCCCCTAACAATACATTAAAAAAGTTTACAATCAACGTGGTAACCAAAAAGATTATGAGCGAGTTCAACACGCTCCAGAATCTTGGGTAGCAATGTAGTATTTCTGTTTATGTTTATCGATCAGTAATTTTTTTCTCATTCTTAATGACACAATATGTACCAACACTTTTTTTTTTCCTCAAAGTAAACTAAAGAGATTCAAAAAGTAGGGGGGACAAAATGGGTTGTGACAAAAAATGGTAGGGACATGTCCCCAGCATCTCCAACGTACTTGACGCCTGTGCGAGCGTGGTGCATGTTTGTGTGTGTATGTGTGTGTGTATGTGTGTTTGTGTCTGTGTCTGTGCGTTTGTGTGTGTGTGTATGTGTGTGTGTGTGTGTGCATACATGTTTGTCATGCAGGAACAAAAAATGTCTTGTGAGGATTTAAAGACCACAAAAACGTAGTAGTCAGAAAAATAATCCTATGGTTAGTGCTGTCTAGTTAGATACTGTAAAAAATTAGGTATAGTCCTAGGTGAGATGTTACCGTCCGTGGTCGTGCTAACCACAAATTGATTGATTGATTAGTAAGAGAAGCTTGACTTTCATCACAGCACTCCATCCTAAGCTTTGCTTATCCGGAGTAAAAACTGAGTTATTTTTGGAGGTTTGTAGATTATAGTTAGGATTAGGGTTAGGTTTTAGGAACAGGTCAAAATGTTTTACTGTGTACAGTTGCTTGTGTATCAGTTACTTTCAATAACTGCGTGGAGAAAAAGAGTTTGTTTAAAAGAGCAGAACGTGATGTCCACTGAGCCAGTCTGGTAGACAGAGTACAGGGGGCCCCCTAGAGGACATCTGCTGAGGCTGCTCCTGCGCTGGGCTTGCATGTGGTTTCCGTTCTCTATACAGATGCATCTGACGCAGTCGGCTGCTCCAGCCAGCGGCAGCAGTGAGAGGAGAGAAGGCCTCGTGACCTCAGGTGGCAGAGGAGATGGAAGAGGGCTCAAAATTTACAGCCAGACCGGGTGGCCATCTTGAATGTGCCACACAGGTTACAAAAAGAATATTTGCCATAGTCTGTTTTTTACTGAGATTAGTTGGTCACAGCTCGGAACAAGCGCACCTTGGGAGAAAATATGAATAATTTAGAACGAAGAGCTGGTAAGTCTAACAGAAGAAGCACCTTACCAGAAGGGAGTCGTACTGTACCTAATGCACACAATTGGGCTGATTTCGTATTTCAGGAAACAATATTATATTGCTGATATTATGGAATCATCATTGCTGCTGCGTCTGCGTCCGCCACAGATCCTTTGTGTTAATACACTAACTCAAAAACTATATTGCAGATCTTTTTGGAATTTTATATGCCTTTAGATCTTTTCAAATCAGAGAACTGAATTGATTTTGGGCTTTGCATTATAAATGATAATACATTAATTAATTGACTAATTGATTTCCTGGAATACCCGAGTTCTATCATATTGCCTTATATGTAAGCAATATCACCTGGAAAATTTGCCATTTGACTCTTTCACTCATGATCAATTATTGCTGAAATCTACAGCAAAAATATCAATACATTAAGCAATAAGTAAAGCAGTTACAGTTATTACTGACCTCATGAAAAAATAAATTAGGGTCTAAACAAGGGTACTTTTCATTATTAATGAATAAACATAGGTAGTTGGAGCATATATAACATAAAACTGGGTTCAGTTTATAAAGAGGTACTGCAATGTTTGGATAAAATGTTCATTTTTTTACTGGTAATACTGTAGTCGTCCATGCTGTCTGGGGCAATACTGTAACTAGGTGTTCTTTTTGGGGAGCTTTTGCGTGGGGGCTTTTGCCAATACACCCTTTGCTGTCAGGGGCAACAGTGTAGACCTTGTTAAATCATAGGGTAATAGAGTCTGTACAGGCAGGTGAGAATGGGGCTGTAGAGGTAATAAAGTTCAGAAAAGCCGGTGAGAATGGGGCAGTAGGGTTAATAGAGTTAGGACTGGTGAGAATGGGGCAGTGGGGGTAAAAGAGGCAAGACAGAGAGGGTAAGAATGGGTAATAGAGTCAGGAAAAGTAGAGCGATAATGTGTGTATTTGTGTATTTGGTATGTGCCGGTCTGTCCGTCCGTCTGCCTGTCCGTCCGGATGTGACCAAAACTGCATAATCCTAATGAAACTTTGCATACTTATTATTCAGGTCCTGCAGCGGTGCCTTTTGGTATGTGCCTGTCTGTCTGTCTGTCCGTCTGGTGGGTTAGGCAGGGAAGGGGTCCGGGGGAGAGACATTTGTTGTTATGAGTAAAAACACATTCTAGTATTATTCTGTTATCAGGTACAAACACTTTGTCAGTCATGAGCACAACATGCTAAAGGAGGATGGACAGACCTTTAGACTAGTGCAGCAAGAGTGTGTGTGTGTGTGTGTGTGTGGGGGGTAAGGGTGTATATTTTAGCATGTGATTTGTAAACAGAACATAACACAAGTGGTGCCAGGCACAACAAACCCCGCCCCTCGCACATACTTTGACCTACTTTTCCAAAATTCAATAGGCATCTATTCTGGGTCAGTGGCAATCCCTAAACCCAATTTGGGGTGAATCTGGCCATTAGTTTTGCTGCTAAAATGTTAACAAACAAAGAAACAAACCAAACCAAAAACAATACCCCTTGCCCTCCCCATTCGGGCGGGGTCGGGGTAATAATTTTAAAAATTAATCAAAATTTCTCTGAATTCCGTGTGCTGTATTCGCTTTTTTTTTTTTGTTTTCAAATTAGTGTTGAACGCAATACGGGCTATAGGCTACGGCTTTTAGAACAGTCAAGCTTGAAAACACAAATCTGTGGTGTTTCATGAGAATTTCACAAACTCAGTTATGCAAATTAAACATAGATTGTCCAGTCATCTTTCCGATAACTCATTCGGTTGACTTTGACCCCTTTTAGAGCTGGTATTAAAATGAATTTTTTGTGATCGGATTGCAATCTGATGATTTTAATAATAATACATTGATGATTTTTGGTTCTGATTTATTTAATTATTTTAATAATCTGATTTTAGATTTCATATAATGTGCAAAAGATCATATTTTTAGTTTCAGTTTTTTGCATAGTATAAATAATACATTATTATTATAATTATTAGCAACGCATTATTGCCATTATATGTCTGCACTATTGCGTATTATATGTAATCTAAAATCTGATTATTAAAGTAATAAAATAAAATCAGAACCAAAAGTAACATATAATAGTACAGTTGAATGCATGGAACAGTTGTATCCTGTAAAATATGTATTAAAAGTAATATAATAGCCTATGAGTAACAATGTAATATCATTGAAACCATTAGCAACAAAATGCAAGCCTAAAGAATGTGCCTTTAAATGGCTTTTAAATTCATTAAGGCAGTCTTGCTCGCCCAAGTTCACAGGTTAAGAGTTCCACAGCTTTGGTGCTACAATGGCAAATGCTCTGTCTCCTAGCATCATCCTAGTGACTCTCCTTGGCAAGCTGAGCAAATGTTGGTTGGATGACCTGAGATTGAAATTAAATTACTCAGGCACAAGGCTTTGAAAGTAAGCAAGCAAATCTTAAAATCTACACAATACTTCACAGGCAGCCAATGCAATATAAAAAGTTTGGGAGTAATATGAGTAATATCCCAGGTGGATTTACGTATACATGCATCCACCTCATATCGGTTTCAGTATACAAGGGATCCACCCTACCGCGAGATGGAGATGACAGGACGATTGCATTTATACGGCATGGGGAAGATTTCTTTTCAGAGCTGCTGGCTTGGCAAACATTTGATGCGAATGACGTCAGGAGTGTTGCCATCTGGCGGTAGAATGCAGCAAAACCCAAAATCAGAGATCAGAAAAGCATGTGAATTAGTTCATTTTTCTCTCATTCTCTTTGATCCAAACAATGGTGAGTGAAATAACTTCTTTGGCAGCTAGATACTCGTGCATGCTTTCACCTGGAAGCATAATTTTGAAAAAAGTTGGGAACCTGTAAATTTTACTTTTAAAGTGCACCTATTAAGTTACATTCCATTGGTCATTGTTGTATTCTTGAAGTGTACTAAAAAAGGTTTAAATGCGTCATTGTTTAAAAAAAAAAGCACTCGAGTTTTCAAATGCTGGCCATTTCAGCAGTACCTGCCTTTGAAATGCTTTGTTGAGGTCCTGGCCCCACCGTCCCAAAAACCCCAGTGTGCTTTGATTGGTCAACTTGATTACTCACTTGTGATTGGTCAACCGCTTTGCGCATGTTACGCCCCTTACCATAAATGGATTTCCGCTTCAGGGTGTAAATGAGCTTTAGAAACAAACACTGGTGCAGCCTTGTGGCCATAACCCACTTGATTCAAGACAGTGCCAAACTATCTGATTGGCACAAAAATTCAAATTGTGACATCACCAATTGATGAAAAAGATGGCCAGAAGCTATTGGGGTGTTGCAGTCAGCTCTGGAGCAAAGTGTTTTGCGGCAGAGAGAGCTTCCTCTGGAGGTGACTTTGAGTTGTTTTCCGACACAGACCTTTTAAATGTGCATAAAAATGATATGATTCACACAACGACATTAAAATAATGAAAAACTATAATAGCTGCCCTTTAAACAGGAGTCCTCTCCATGCTAAGTAAGCATGAGGCCAAATTTCCAACAAAAATCAAACTGAAGAATTAGTTTCTTTGAAACTCCTTCATCACCACGGTTTAGTCATTGTAAAAAGTGTTGTCCATGAATAAAAAGATTGTCTAAAGTTTCTTTTAAAAATTAATCATAGTTTTACATATAGTGATGCCAAATGTGACAATGACAATATCACTTAGCTGATAATGTCACCCTTTATAGCATTTAGCCACTAGCTAAATGACATTGTCAGTTATATCACATCTGGCATCACAAACTGAATAAGTATGTGTTATTTCACCCTTTACAAAGCATGAAATTTGCTTATGTGTGATTTATGAAGACATCATGTCTCATTTATTAAGGCATTATATATGCTGTATAAAGCCTTTATGAGCAACACTTCACCTAAAGTGTGACCCCAAAGTCAATTAAAATGTCAGCTATTTAGACTTTGAAAATGTCCATTTTGTATAGTCATGCATATATTGTCAAGAGAACTGTCATATCTCATTGTGTTTTTAAATGTATTATTATGCCTCACATGCGTTGCAGGGACATTAGATCGATCACTCAGTTTTTTTCATCACTTGAACGCCAATGCAGCAATGCCCAGGCATTGATGCTGTCCGGAATTTCAGGTTTCCACAAATATTTACTCTTCGAACAGGAATGGGATTTTACCGGAGTGTCAGGTGTGGAAAGACATGTTTGTGTGCAGTTTGGCTCCAACTGCAAACTCCTTCCCCTTATTTCAAATCTGCTCTAACAGTGATGCTCTTATAACAGTGATATTCTTCATTTGGCTCGTATGATGAAACACAGAAATACCTCCCCTAACCCCCCCACCCCCTACATGCGCGCACACACACGCACACACATACACTCATCTTCATGCCCTGGGAGAAATGTGAAAACCATGTTATCACCGAATTTCATCTCCAAATATAACCTCCGCTAACCGCTAACAGTGGAGGCAGCGCATGCATACGCAGATAGGGAAGCGCAGTAGCGGCTGACCTTTAGATGCGTGCGAGGTGCCCATGCTCTTAAAAATAGCCTCATTCTGAAGAGTCAGTGTGCGTACCATTACAATGAATAATTAGGGGCATTCCGGAAGGAAAAAATATACTGATATCCCGCTATATGTGCCAATAAATCAGCCGTCAGGAGCATGGGAGTAATGAAGAGAACACATAAAACACAAATGCTATCCCGATGTCTTCTCTAATTAAGGCAGTGCGAAGCTGCACTTGAGTCAGAGATAAGAAGGATTCTTTATTCTGGCACTTTATTAGTCTGAATGATGTTCATGCAGAAAGCAGCATTGCAACTCTGTAATCATACAACCCAATATGTTAGCTCATTATATACATCAAAACAGTAATGTATGAAATGAAATGCAAAAAAAAAAAAAAGAATTTCACACAGATGTCTGGGTTATACTTTTTATGCAATGAAGAATATCACAGATTTGTAATTTAGGGCAGATAAATTTAAGATAAAGTTTCAATTTTCAGCGCGGTTCTATTGCAAATGCTTGTGGCCTATTAGAATAAGGTGACCGGCAAATTTAATAACGGTCTTAATGTGATGCACTGCTCTAAACAACTGGATTCCTGCATATAAGGGCCATATTTCAGCTAGTAATTTGGAAAGCATGACCCAAAACCCTGGAAACTTCTAAAGAAAAAAAAAAATGGCTGGAGCACCAATCATATCAGGATTCTGGGATGGCTGGATCCGTCACCTTTATTTCCTTGATAAGGTATAAAGTTTTTTGGGTATTTCAGCTAAAAGTCTTTGGGATTGGAACCAGATATTTTATGGTATATTCCCAGAGCAGGGGTTCCCAAACTCAATCCTGGGGACCTACTGTTTCTGCTGGTTCTGGTTCCAGCCACAATAGCAATCAGTGAATTTTAAATAGTTGCGTTTTCTTAACTGCGCTACCCATACTCATTTGGATTTTTTTTAAGCCACATTATGTCAGAAATAGCTATTCAGGCTATTGCCGAGGAGCTGCATATTAAAATTTAACCATATTACAAATTACTTTACTGCATAAAAAGAGAGGAAAATTGGGACTCGAAACTGTAGTATCAATTGACTTTTAATCGTTGAAACTGTGGACATGTGGTCACTAAGACTAACCATTTATTAGGTGATTAAGATTTCAAAGACAAAGCAAATTACGATGAGTCAAACCTTTTTGGTGTTATTTTTGTGATTGGCTTTAGGAAAACCATTTGGATAGGATTTGGACACTCATGTTCAGAAGCCTAATTCTAATTAGCAGCTTATTGATTCACCTTAGTCTTGATTTTTGCCTCCTTGGCTTGGCTTCCTTATTAGGAAAGCCACGAAACAAGCACAATATTAATACTGGGCTTTCAAACATCATGGAATGCATAGCCATTTAGTCAAAATAGATTAAGAGGGTGAAACGTCTCCCTGTCCCGAAAAGCAATTAATAAAAAAATTGACAGCTTGTTAATTCTGAGACTAAAAGTGTGGTTCGAATTACAACGTAGAAACAGTATACACAGTGGGTCCCCAGGACCGTGTTTGGGAACCCCTGCCTTAGAGCATATGATGAATTTGCTGACCTCAGCAGCCCTGGTCTCCCTCAGGGCAATTTTTCATTCTTCAATTCCTACCTCCTCCCCCACTGAGTACATTGAGTGATCAGGAACTAAAGCCAGAGAAGGGAACCCTGCTCCTGAAGAGCCATACATGTTTTAGATTTCTGTTTGCTCTAACACACCTGATTCAAGTGATTGCCTACTTATCAAGCATCAGTCTCATTTTCAAGCCATTGACAAACCTCAATCACTTGAATCAGGTGCGCTGCTGCAGGTCTGTTCAGAGATCTGTTCAGTTCAGTTTTATTTGTACAGCGCTTTTTACAGAAGATATGTCACAAAGGCGTGTACAGAACGGCAGAGGGCAGAGGTCTGGCCTAAGGCCACAAAATAGCTTAACAGGCAAAAACTCCCAGTTGGGAGACATCTAAACCATGCAGGGTTATGGCTCCCTGGGAATGGCTTTCCCAACTACTGCACTAAAAGTTCTGAGGATCAACATTCTTAGCTCGTCGTAAACCAAGTTACAGTTTTGGACTGGAACACCACCCTTACTACGTACCCAATGTTCTTTCTACACTGTGCTTGAGAAAACTACAGAGAAGTTTAAAAATACAGAGCAAAAGATTTTTGATTATATTATGCAACTGATCATGGTCATTTACCTTTCAACCCCTTTCTCAGGAAAAGTGACTGACTTGGGACACGGATGCAGACAGAGGACCCGTTTTTCAGACTTTATTGAAAGTGTTAGGGCGGTCAAACAGTCCAGCTCAGTGACAACCGGTAGACTTGCAGCATAGAGGAATATCCAAATCAGGGTCGATAAACAGGCGGAGAGTCAAAAGCAAAACGGTGAGACTGTCAAACCAGGGAGAAGATGGAATCAGTAGTCAAAACACCAGCCAAATTCGTAACCAGAAATCACAGTAAACAAAGGACTAGATGACCATGGACCAAAAGAAATCAGAACCAAAAAACTGGGAAAAGGGGAAATGAAATAGAAAACAAATCAAGAAGGATGAACTCAAATCAGGAGCAGTGAGAACTAGGAAGCATGAGTAGGGTTGTGGTTACAAACAAGGGAATGAATAGAACTAACAACAAACAGAATGGGGAGGGTTAGTACGGGAGTGAAATGAAAACAAAGACACGGAACAGAAAGGGGGAATGGGAACACTAACAAAAAAAAACAAATTAATGCACAAAATAATAATAGCGATGATGAATAAATAGAAAAAAACTGCAAATAAAATGAAAAATAATTCTCTAAACACAGACTACGGATTTATGGCAAAAGACTCATATTTTGGATCCATATTTATTTGCACTCTGGGAAAATACAGCAGCTTCAAAATAAGCGTCACTTTTCCTCCAAACATGAGAGGGTCCCCGGAGAGTGACAAAATGGGGGGCCAGGAGGTTTTGGAGAGCACTTTAGCAACCCTGAGAGACAAGGGTTTAAAGGCACTGCTGATTTGATTATTTTTTTATTGCTTCTCCTTTTCTGCAAAGGTAGTGTCCATGCTCGTTTGAGGTTGTCTGCGTGGAGCAGCAGTGCAAACTCATCACCAGGATCCTGCAGATCTGCAATAAAGCATGCGCATTACAGTGGCAAACACAGCCGCAGCCAAACACACTCGCAGCCATTAATGCCACTGCAGCTGCAACCCATAACTAAGGATGATCCATTTATTGGGCCTGAATCCAAAGGATAACCCTTTCTAGCCTAGTCAGGCCAATACTTGCCTGACACTCCCCAGCAGATACTACCCCACAAAGGCTTCCTGTTCCAATCACGTTTCAACACCATGGGGGATGTGTCAGACAGCACCTCAGCTGATTGGATCTCTGGTGTTATATTTATGAAAAAAAAAAAATGTTGGCTTAAAATGGAGTTGAAGAACAGCAGGTAATTTTTCACTTTTTCATCTGTTTCAGATGAATGCGTTTCCATTCTGGCCTCGTGGCATTCTGTATTTATTCATCCTCTAAAAAAAATGACAGGCTGAAAAGGGTATTTGAGTCACCTGTATGTGTATGTTTGTGATTGTGTGTCTATGAGTGTGTGAATGTGCGTGTGCGCACGAGTTTGTGTACATGCGCGTCAGCCCGTGTGTGTGTGTGTGTGCATGTATGCGTGTATGTGCACGTGTATGCATGTGTGCACCATTGTTGGTGCGTGCTTGTTTGTGAGTACCTGTGTGTGCTTGCATGTCTTTTCATGCATACAGGCTATTAACGTTATACTCCTGCAGCCTAGAAGCTCACACCTTCATTTTGCTGAATAATGATGAAATGTTTCTGAGTGACGTACAAGCACAACTAAGAAAAAGTTGGGACAGTATGGAAAATGAACACAAAAACAGAAAGCAGTGCTAAACTTACTTTTACTTGTATTTCATTGCAGACAGCCTGAACACATGATATTTAATGCTTTACCTGGTCAACATAATTTCTTTTGTAAATGTACATTAATTACTGCCATTCAGGCCTGCAGTGCATTCTCAAAGAAGTCAGGATGGGGGAAATTTACTTGGCAAAAAAGGAAGGCTTTTGTGAACCATGTACAGAAGCGCTCTCGACTTCTCTGGGCTTGAAAGCATCTGTCGCTGACCAGTACACAGACAAAATGTGTATTGTAGGCAGAAGAATCAGTATTTCAGGTTTTCTTGAAGATATGGATGTCATGTGCTTGGGACCAAAGAAGAAAACGACCACCCAGACTGTAATTAACAAGTCCAAAAGCCATGCTCTGTCGTGGTATGGGGGTTTAGTCTGTGTCCTCAGCAAGGGTAACTTGCACTTGCACTTAATGCTGAAAAGTGCACTGAGATTTTGGAGTAACATGTGCTGCCTTCTTGACGTCTTATCCAGGGACACCCATGCATATTTCGACAGGAAAATGCAAATTCAATTTCTGCTGGCATTAACATTGCATGGCTGCAAGGACTGCCCAGCCTGCAGTCCCAATCTGTCCATAATATAGAACGTGCAGTGAATTTTGAAATGCAACATGCAACCCTGTACTATTGCACGCATTAAGACTTGTTCACTCAGGGAATGATTTTTTTTTTTTTTATTTTGTGTTATGACATATAAACATACAAAAACAAAACATTTCTTTCTTTGACCACTCACCAACGTTACCAAGGATGCCTTTTACAGCCTCCTTCTTGATCTGATCCAGATCGACATCATTCATGCCCCACAAACCTCAGTGGATGGCAATATTTACTTTTGGTACTAAGTGATTTCTCTGTAATTCTGTCACAACCACTACAAATTTGGTTTAAATGTCTTTCAGTCATTTCATCACAATCGCCTGACAATGCCAGGGAAAAGTTATATCATTCAGTTTTGTTGAAACTCCTGTTATATGGGTCAGAAGCCTGCATAAATTTCCCAAAGATCAGCACTCAGGCTTCAGTCGGAGTGCATTGCTCACTCCAAGAGGGCTAATTAATTCCAGACACCCAAGAAAAAGTTGCAGGCCATCATATGAAAAGCTCATTTTATGCCAAACTGTTTTGAATTTGTCCTATGAACAGGGGGGAAAACAGCTTTCATTTTTTAATCTTTCCTTGTATGACCACTAAAACTTCTTGCAATAAGAATTCTGGGCATTGGGAAGTTTTGTATTGATCAATACGTTACAATTAGTATAAATACTGTAGGACAGCACAAAGAAAATGTCTGGCATGAAAATGGACAATTTCAGCACATCCAGTCTCACGCGGTGATAATGATCTGCGTTTATTTTGAAAACTAAGTTTTTTACTGTCATTTAAGGTCTAGTTATCATAATTTATTAGTGACAAGGGCAAATCAAGTGTTTGTCACTGTGTTTCTGGCATGACCTGTAAGCTTGAACCCAGATTTTTCTCTGTCAACCTCAAAGATGCTAGCATTTCGCAGTGTTCTTATGGCAGGTTCGCAGTGATGTGGCTTAACATCCGCTCCCAGCTCCTCTGAGCCTTCAGAATCAGTATCTGACTGAAAATACTCAATAAAAACTCAGAAGAATTGAACATTTTGGTCACTGATGGAGACGTGTTTCTTATGGCCAGGTTATTTAGAGCAACTTTTCAATTTGTGAGGCACTTATGATGTAGCATATGTCTGTTTCCATAGCATTTGGAGTTAGCTTGTGTCACAGCCACGCTGAGCAGAGATATTGCAAGCCTATCCGTATTAACTAAATTTCTGTAAATACGTCGAGCTATAACGTTGTCTAAAGGAGTTACTATTAAACTTATCTCCGGAACCTCTCAGGGCGGCGTGCAGCTAATACCCACTCAGCTTGCTTAAATACAACAGGAAGAAAAGAAAGATTGATGTTACCCAGAGCTTCTTGAGACAGATGCCGAAGCTGCTCAAAATCCATGGCCAGCTCGCACCCGTCACCCCGCGATGGACAGCCCGACCTTAGGGTCACGAGGAAAGTGGCTTTTGCTGGCTCTCCCGCAATTTGTTTGCTCAGTTTGGTTTTCTTAAAGGTCCCCAACAACTTCAGCAGCACTTCACGCATTTGTACAATACGGTTGGTTTCCTCTCCAAGGCTTGACAAAGGAAAGACAACGATGCAAATCACAGCGTAGTAGAGCGGTGGTCAGTCGCAAACTGGAAAACTCCAATTTTCCTGTGGTAGACCAGCCTTAACAGCTTTCATGGATCCACAGTTGCGCGCCAACCCCACCGGAAATGGCATCATTCCACATGCAGCACTGGGTCACAGGGCCAAACCACTCTTTCATTAATTAAACAGAAATCAATCGTCATATCCTATTGTATCTCAGCAAGCCAAAGTGTTGTAGGGACCCACTAATTCTAACGGTGAAATTTACTTAAAGAAACAAACAAAATGTGTATACCAATAAAACAGGCTCATTTTGGGACTACTCAGATCTCCTTCTACTCTAAAAGGTCATATTGGATCTTACAAAAAATGGCCTGCTCGTAACTCTTGGAAAACGGGAAATCGATCAACACAAGGACACATTAAACAGGCTTTTTTTAACAGCAATATAATCAGGGACCCTCAAACTTCATTTCTGCTTTACCTTGACAGTACTATTATTCATGTTTTAGCAAGCTAACCTTTTCAGTCTACCTTTCCTAGCAAAGTTTTACAAGAAAGTTAGCACAAAACGCAGTTAACTTTATTTCATTCCATATTGATTTCATTTCAAACTATGAAAAGGTTTCTATCAGAACATCACCATTTAATGATATTATCGGTGCTCCTTAACCATTAAATTGGCTATAGTGATAACAATGGAGGCAGCCGCAGTTGATAGTGTGAGCCCCCTAGTGGTAAGGAGGCCCTAGGCATGTGCCTAGAATGCCTCTGCGTAAATCCAGCTCAGCATGTAGAGCATTCACAAAATCAATTCTAATTATGAAATAAGTAAAAAGGTCTTATACATAATACCGGAAGTTGGGGAAGCCATGGGTGGAGCTGTTTCTTCACACCATGTGAGGACAAACCTTAAAAGATAATACAGGGTGTATCAAAAAAAAAAATTTCCCACTTTGAAAAATTGCCCTAATATTAATGTTCTATAATTTTTTGAAAATTCTTTTACATAGGTTCATAGACAATGGTTCAGTGCTTTTTTGTGCAATTATACATACTCAGCATGTCATGCATGAGTGAGCACAGGCTAATTACGTAAATTGCGATACATCTGTTTTGTGCGAAAAAAAGTGCTGGGACCATTGGAAGCAACATTAGGTATACCCTTTGTTTATCACAAACTGCCATTACCTTTGAATTAACCCCTTCACACGTCCTCAACATGTCCACCATTTCTGTCCTGGCAGATTTGGGCCCTCCTCGGCATATCATACACTGCACGGCGGATCAAAGCTCTGTCCTTTCTGAGAACATTGACTTCTGCCATTATGCGTTCCTCAAGGTCATTCAGGCCCCTAGGTGGAGTAACGTACACTTTTGACTTAAGATGACCCCACAAGAAAAAGTCAAGGGGGTTAAGTCCGGTGACCTCGGGGGCCGTTCCACGTTGCGGTGTAGGGCAATCACTTGTTCTCCAAACAGTTCTGTAAGTTGAACTGAAGTGTGTCAAGGGATGTGCTGAGATCAAAAAAGTGCAAACACCTGGTGCTGCGCCATTCTGGGGACATCCATTCATTGATTACATAATGTGACATAACAGGGCTGTTAGCCACCTGGAGAGCAAAGGGTTAAAGCAATTTCCTGAAAATTTTTAGGACATTTGACAGATTCCTGGGTAATACTGAAAGGACACAAATTGAATTATGTAAAGTAACACAAACTCAGAGCATTGCAATATAAGCTGTTCCTGTGTTTAGGGAATGATTTGGTCATCCTCAGAAGTCACATTAGAACTGAATTTAGCTCTCTCTATGGAGAATACGCCGTACTGTGCAAACTGGCATGTGGATATCTGCTGTATGAAAATAAGATATGCCCTGCCCATGACAGAATCAGAGCTGTTTGAATGATCTGAATGTATGCCCTGCTTAGCATTAGAATGCATGCATGTAAATATGAAGTGGAAAGTAATTTTAGAGACATGCCTATGTGATTTAGAATATGCAAATGGAGTGTCATGCATGCTCATAGCGCAAGGTTAATCCCAATTGTGATGCATGATATTCTAGCAATGCTCCGTCGGTGTATCTCACAAGCTGTTCTCTGTTCACACATGACGCAGGAGAATATCACTGCAAACAAATCATTATTTTCTCTTTGGAGATAAAAAAGCTGGGATTGAAATTAAAATATAGCAAGACATGATTCTTCTGTCAAGACTTTTAGGGAGTCCTGTCAGTATCTTATAACACCTTAAAATGTGGCAGCCTTCAACTGCTAAGCCTATAATAATAATAATAATAATAATAATAATAATAATAATAATGATTATTATCATTATTATTACTATTATTATCATTATTGTTCCTTTATCATTATTATTATCTATCTGTCCATCCTCTATACTGCTTCTTCCTCAATAGGGTTGTGGGGGAGCTGGAGCCCATCCCAGCTGACTCTGGGCAAAAGGCAGGGACCCAGCCTGGACAGCTCGCCAACCCATCGCAGGGTGCACACACCATTCACACACCATTCTCTCACACACTCATACCTATGGGCGATTTAGAATCTCACATTAGCCTTATGTGCATGTCTTTGGACTGTGGGAGGAAACCGGAGTACCTGGAGGAAACCCACGGGGACATTCGAACCCAAGACCTTCTTGCTGTGAAGCAGCAGTACTAACCACTGCACCACCATGCCGCCCTTTATTATAATTATTATTATTATTATTATTATTATTATTATTATTATTATTATCCTGCCATTTGGTATCAGAGTAGGCTAAAATTGGTTTCAGTCAATTTATTTAATGAAGCTGACAGCCAAGCAGAATAAGTCTAATTGGAAAAACATTTCATTGAATATCCCCCCCCCCCCCCCCCCCCGCCTTTGGCTTACAGCAGACGACTATCAGCTATTAAATCAAACTCCAGATCGGTATTTACAGTATTTAACAACTCAATCAAAACTTTTGGATAAATGAGGTCATTTGTAATAGAATCAGAAAAAGACACAGCTATTTCCCGTTGGAGTAGCCATTAGGGGCATGATGGCCTACATGAAATATCATACAGAGACAATATATTCAAATGTAATGCTGATTTATTTCCCCTTACGTCAGGCTTGAATACACAAATCACCGCATACACAAGCATGCTTACATACAAACTCATGTACGTCCATACGCACACACGCAAGCATTCTCGTTTACAAATGCATAAATACGTTTGTACTCACATGCATACACGTGTATAAGTCACACACACACACCTGTGACGTTGTGAGGTGAGCAGACTCATTGCCATCACGGCCCTCTGCCCCACAGTTCTGTTTCCCTGTCTGTCAGCCCACCTCCCCCACTCCCAGCACATTACCCCAGGTGACCTTCTTTCCAAATAAGTCATCTATCGACGGCTGATGTGATGTCATAGACCACAGAGCTGGGCTCTCCCAGCAGCCCCAGCTCTTTATATGCCATCGTCCCTCTGTTGCATCTTGTCAATCATTCTTCATTCTTCTTCAGATCCATCATTCACATTCAGTCTTATGCTGAATCTGTCCCCCTTGTGTTACACTGAATCTGTCCCCCACATCCTCGGGTTACACTGAATCTGTCCCCCACACCTTGTGTTACACTGAATCTGTCCCCCACATCCTCGGGTTACACTGAATCTGTCCCCCACACCCTTGTGTTACACTGAATCTGTCCCCCCCACACCCTTGGGTTACACTGAATCTGTCCCCCACACTCCTGTGTTACACTGAATCTGTCCCCCACACCCCTGGGTAACACTGAATCTGTCCCCGACACCCTTGTGTTACACTGAATCTGACCCCCTCACCCTCTTGTTACACTGAATCTGTCCCCCACCCCTTGTGTTACACTGAATCTGTCCCCCACACCCTCTTGTTACACTGAATCTGTCCCCCTCACCCTCTTGTTACACTGAATCTGTCCCCCTCACCCCTTGTTACACTGAATCTGTCCCCCACCCTTTTGTTACACTGAATCTGTCCCCCTCACCCTCTTGTTACACTGAATCTGTCCCCCTCACCCTCTTGTTACACTGAATCTCCCCCCCCCTCACCCTCTTGTTACACTGAATCTGTCCCCCTCACCCTCTTGTTACACTGAATCTGTCCCCCTCACCCTCTTGTTACACTGAATCTGTCCCCCTCACCCTCTTGTTACACTGAATCTGTCCCCCCTCACCCTCTTGTTACACTGAATCTGTCCCCTCACCCTCTTGTTACACTGAATCTGTCCCCCACCCTCTTGTTACACTGAATCTGTCCCCCACCCCCTGTGTTACACTGAATCTGTCCCCTCCCCTTGTGTTACACTGAATCTGTCCCCCTCATCCTTGTGTTACACTGAATCTGTCCCCCACACCCTTGTGTTACACTGAATCTGTCCCCCCTCACCCTCTTGTTACACTGAATCTGTCCCCCAGACCCTCAGGTTACACTGAATCTGTCCCCCACACCCTTGTGTTACACTGAATCTGTCCCCCCACCCCTTGTTACACTGAATCTGTCCCCCCCTCTTGTTACACTGAATCTGTCCCCCTCACCCTCTTGTTACACTGAATCTGTCCCCCCACCCTCTTGTTACACTGAATCTGTCCCCCTCACCCTCTTGTTACACTGAATCTCACCCCCACTGAATCTGTCCCCCTCTTCTTACACTGAATCTGTCCCCCTCACCCTCTTGTTACACTGAATCTGTCCCCCACACCCTCTTGTTACACTGAATCTGTCCCCCTCAGCCTCTTGTTACACTGAATCTGTCCCCCACACCCTGTGTTACACTGAATCTGTCCCCCTCATCCTTGTGTTACACTGAATCTGTCCCCCACACCCCTGTGTTACACTGAATCTGTCCCCCTCACCCTTGTGTTACACTGAATCTGTCCCCCCCCCCCTTGTGTTACACTGAATCTGTCCCCCTCCCCCTTGTTACACTGAATCTGTCCCCCTCACCCTCTTGTTACACTAAATCTGTCCCCCTCACCCTTTTGTTACACTGAATCTGTCCCCCTCACCCTCTTGTGACACTGAATCTGTCCCCCTCACCCTCTTGTTACACTGAATCTGTCCCCCTCACCCTCTTGTTACACTGAATCTGTCCCCCTCACCCTCTTGTTACACTGAATCTGTCCCCTCACCCTCTTGTTACACTGAATCTGTCCCCCTCACCCTCTTGTTACACTGAATCTGTCCCCCTCATCCCTGTGTTACACTGAATCTGTCCCCCTCATCCTTGTGTTACACTGAATCTGTCCCCCCCACCCCTGTGTTACACTGAATCTGTCCCCTCATCCTTGTGTTACACTGAATCTGTCCCCCACACCCCTGTGTTACACTGAATCTGTCCCCCTCACCCTTGTGTTACACTGAATCTGTCCCCCACCCCTTGTGTTACACTGAATCTGTCCCCCACACCCTTGTGTTACACTGAATCTGTCCCCCACACCCCTGTGTTGCACTGAATCTGTCCCCCTCACCCTGTGTTACACTGAATCTGTCCCCCTCACCCTTGTGTTACACTGAATCTGTCCCCCTCACCCTCTTGTTACACTGAATCTGTCCCCCTCACCCTCTTGTTACACTGAATCTGTCCCCCCTCACCCTCTTGTTACACTGAATCTGTCCCCCTCACCCTCTTGTTACACTGAATCTGTCCCCTCACCCTCTTGTTACACTGAATCTGTCCCCTCACCCTCTTGTTACACTGAATCTGTCCCCCTCACCCTCTTGTTACACTGAATCTGTCCCCCTCACCCTCTTGTTACACTGAATCTGTCCCCCTCACCCTCTTGTTACACTGAATCTGTCCCCCTCAGCCTCTTGTTACACTGAATCTGTCCCCCTCACCCTCTTGTTACAGTGAATCTGTCCCCCACACCCTCTTGTTACACAGAATCTGTCCCCATCACCCTTGTGTTACACTGAATCTGTCCCCCACACCCCCTGTGTTACACTGAATCTGTCCCCCTCATCCTTGTGTTACACTGAATCTGTCCCCACACCCTTGTGTTACACTGAATCTGTCCCCCACACCCCTGTGTTACACTGAATCTGTCCCCCCCCCCTGTGTTGCACTGAATCTGTCCCCCTCATCCTTGTGTTACACTGAATCTGTCCCCCTCACCCTTGTGTTACACTGAATCTGTCCCCCTCACCCTTGTATTACACTGAATCTGTCCCCCTCACCCTTGTGTTACACTGAATCTGTCCCCCACACCCTTGTGTTACACTGAATCTGTCCCCCTCACCCTTGTGTTACACTGAATCTGTCCCCCACACCCTTGTGTTACACTGAATCTGTCCCCTCACCCTTGTGTTACACTGAATCTGTCCCCCTCACCCTTGTGTTACACTGAATCTGTCCCCCCCTTGTTACACTGAATCTGTCCCCCACACCCCTGTGTTACACTGAATCTGTCCCCCACACCCTTGTGTTACACTGAATCTGTCCCCCACACCCCTGTGTTACACTGAATCTGTCCCCCTCACCCTTGTGTTACACTGAATCTGTCCCCCACACCCTTGTGTTACACTGAATCTGTCCCCCACACCCTTGTGTTACACTGAATCTGTCCCCCCCCACACCCTTGTGTTACACTGAATCTGTCCCCCCACACCCCTTGTGTTACACTGAATCTGTCCCCCTCACCCTTGTGTTACACTGAATCTGTCCCCCCCACCCTTGTGTTACACTGAATCTGTCCCCCACACCCTTGTGTTACACTGAATCTGTCCCCCTCCCTTGTGTTACACTGAATCTGTCCCCCACACCCTTGTGTTACACTGAATCTGTCCCCCTCACCCTTGTGTTACACTGAATCTGTCCCCACACCCCTTGTGTTACACTGAATCTGTCCCCCACACCCTTGTGTTACACTGAATCTGTCCCCCACACCCTTGTGTTACACTGAATCTGTCCCCCACCCTTGTGTTACACTGAATCTGTCACCCTTGTGTTACACTGAATCTGTCCCCCCTCACCCTTGTGTTACACTGAATCTGTCCCCTCACCCTTGTGTTACACTGAATCTGTCCCCCCACCCTTGTGTTACACTGAATCTGTCCCCCCCCCCCTCTTGTTACACTGAATCTGTCCCCACACCCCTGTGTGTTACACTGAATCTGTCCCCCACACCCTTGTGTTACACTGAATCTCCCCCCCCCACCCCTGTCCCCCCCACCCCTGTGTTACACTGAATCTGTCCCCCTCACCCTTGTGTTACACTGAATCTGTCCCCCCACCCCCCTTGTGTTACACTGAATCTGTCCCCCCCTCACCCCACTGAACCCTTGTGTTACACTGAATCTGTCCCCACACCCTTGTGTTACACTGAATCTGTCCCCTCACCCTTGTGTTACACTGAATCTCCCCCCCCCCCCCTTGTGTTACACTGAATCTGTCCCCTCACCCTTGTGTTACACTGAATCTGTCCCCCTCACCCTTGTGTTACACTGAATCTGTCCCCCCTTGTGTTACACTGAATCTGTCCCCCTCACCCTTGTGTTACACTGAATCTGTCCCCCACACCCTTGTGTTACACTGAATCTGTCCCCCACACCCCTTGTGTTACACTGAATCTGTCCCCCTCACCCTTGTGTTACACTGAATCTGTCCCCCTCACCCTTTGTGTTACACTGAATCTGTCACCCTTGTGTTACACTGAATCTGTCCCCCACACCCTTGTGTTACACTGAATCTGTCCCCCCACCCCACCCTGTCCCCCACACCCCTTGTGTTACACTGAATCTGTCCCCCCTCACCCTTGTGTTACACCTGTCTTGTTACACTGAATCTGTCACCCCCTGAATCTGTCCCCCCCTCTGTGTTACACTGAATCACCCTGTCACCTGTCCCCACCCCTGTGTTACACTGAATCTGTCCCCCCCACCCTCAGGTTACACTGAATCTGTCCCCCCCCCTCTTGTTACACTGAATCTGTCCCCTCATCCTTTTGTTACAATGAATCTGTCCCCCACACCCTCCCTGAATCTGTGTTACACTGAATCTGTCCCCCCCCCCACACCCTGAATGTCCCCCCACACCCTCGTGTTACACTGAATCTGTCCCCCTTGTGTTACACTGAGTCTGTCCCCCACACCCTCGTGTTACACTGAATCTGTCCCCCTTGTGTTACACTGAGTTTGTCCCCCACACCCTCGTGTTACACTGAATCTGTCCCCAACACCAATTGTGTTACACTGAATCTGTCCCCCACACCCCTGTGTTACACTGAATCTGTCCCCCCACGCTTGTTTCATATTGCATTTGTCCCTCCACCCTCTCATGTTTCAGGAAGACACAGAGCCCATGTGAGGGAGGTGGGGTTTGGTTTGTTGATGGTGAATTGACGGGGGTGTCGTCTGTGCGTGAATTGCTGGGCGGTTTGGAGGTCTTTTCCATCCTTAATGCATTTGTGTACGTGGGGAAGTGGCTGCTCTCTGAATTTTAAAACACCTCCAGCACTATTGTTTTTTACCTCTTTCTCCCTCTCCCTCACTCGCTCTCTCCTCTCCTGACTCTCTGTCTCCATCTCTCTCCCTCTCTCTTTCTCACTATGTACTGAATACAAGCTGTGAGCAGTCACGCAGCTGTTTCCATGGCAATATCTATCTGCGAGGAAAATTTGTTAACCCTTTGTAACAGAAATCCCACACAGAATACAAATTGGTGTTCCCCGCAAGCAAAGCTGTTTACTTCATTTTTTTCCAGCTTTCTTCAAATCAGAAGTCACTCCAAATGGTCTCGGCAATTTCGCTTTTATAAGTGTAAAATACGTGTGATTCAGAGGAAAATCAGCAATTTCTTAAACATGGCTCTTGATCCATTCTTTTCAGACATTTTTGATAGTGTTTATTAGCAAACATCAGCAAGCGCTTCATACATGGAGAAAAAAAAGCATGTACTCTGTTTCTCTGAATTTATTTCAATGATTTTTTTCTGAATTTATATCAATATTGTTTCTCAGCACGTATATCGAGAAAGTTCCTCTGCTTGTACAATAATGTAGCCTGTGGCTTTAAAATAGTGGTAGTTCAAGCCGGTTCAATTTCGCATTCATGATGTCATATTCTATATGTCAGGATGAAAAATCTGTGATTTTTTCACCAATTTTGTATCACCCACACTCAGTTGTACCCAGAAACAACACTTAGGCCAGACAGAAGGGGACACATATGATAATCAGTGGACTGCAGGTAGTCTATCAAAACAGGTACAGAAGAACTCCCCAGAAACACAAATACACATGTAAGCACGAAAAAACACAAGTACGCACACGCACACGCGCACACACACACACGCGCGCGCGCACACACACACACATGCATGTGCATGTCGGCACACACACACGTGCGCTTACACGCACACTCACACACACACAAACACACACACACTTGCCACTCCTCGATTGTTGGACATGAAGACATTCTTGAACACACACATCCTGACTCCTCCCACTTCATGTCCCAGCCATGGTCAGTGGCACAGACACAGAGACACTGAGATACAGAGACAAAGAAATACAAAAACACAGAGACACAGTGATAGAGACACAGAAACTCTGAGATACTGAGACAGGGACACAGAAACACAGGAACACTGCGAGACAGAGACAGAGCAACAAAGATACAAAATCAGAGAGACTCAGAAACACTGAGAAACAAAAACTCAGTGACTCAGGGATACAGAATGACAAAGATATTGAGACGCAGAGATATGGTGGCACAGAAACACAAAAACAGAAAAATATAAACAGGTACAGAAGCATGGAGACATGGAAACACAGACACGGAGACTGATACACAGAGACACTGAGATAGAGAAACACAGAGACTCAGAAACACAAAGATACATTGACACAGAAATACAGAGACACTGGGGCACAGAGATAAATAAACACAAGGACACACAAAGAAAGATACAGACAGAGATACTGGCCCTCCCATGCATACATGGATATTTTTCTAAACAGATATTTTTGAGAAAAAAAAAAATCCGTCCACACGACCTCATTTTACAAAATATTTGCATCCACACAAGAATGCAAAACGACTGCAAACGCTCAAATTCATTACTCTCGGCCTATAGGTGGCGATAACATGTACAATTAAATGGCCTAATACCAGAGAAGAACATCACACCATGCGAGCTTTGACATCATCGTTTTCCAAATGCTGTGTTTTACACATCCACATGGATACACAGAAACCGCAGTTTAAAAAATCTTATTTTGAGAGGACATTTTAAAAAATCTCAGTTTTTATGACTTAAAATGCTGTTTGCATGTGGATGAGAGGCCCAAACGCATAGAAAAAACTAGGTCCTCAAAAATATGTGTGTGTGCAGACAGGGCCACAGCCACACAGAGAGAGAGAAACAAGAGACACACAGTGATTGACACAGCAATACAAAGACTCAGGGACGCAGTGATGCAAAAACACAGAGACACATGAACACAAAAAATAGAGATTTAGAGACAGAGAAACACAGATAGAGAAACAAAGACATAGAAACACAGTGATACATGGACACAGAAATACTGAGAGATGAACACAGAGATACATAAACACAGAGATGTGAAGATACAGGAACACAGCGAGATGGAAACACAGAGATACAGATATATAAAGATGCAGAAAGGCAGAGATACAGGGACACAGAAAAACACGACACAGAAACACAGAGATACAGGGGAAAAGTGACACAGAAATAAGATGTCCTCTGCATTTGACCCATCCTATAGTTAGGAGCAGTGGGCAGCCACAGAGCAGCGCCTGGGGACCAACTCCAGTTCTAAAGCAAGTTCCTTGGTCCAGAGTACTGGTTGGAGTGTTCCTATGATGCATGTTTTTGTGGGTGGGGGAAACCGGAGTACCCGGAGGAAACCCACGCGAACACGGGGAGAACATGCAAACTCCACACAGAAAGGCCCCAGGCCGGAATCAAACCCACGACCTTCTTCCTGTGAGGCAACAGCGCTAACCACTATGCCACCGTGCCGCCCAAAATAAATACTGAGATACAGCACCTGCTCATTGATTGTGAATCACACTACAGAAAACCTGTACCCCTACAATGCATCACCGCACATCAGCAGAAGAAGAAGAGCCATTTGTGGACCCTGAACAGAATGAGCAGAAATTCTGCAGGAGTTTGTTCTCAGGGTAACATTACTGTCATTCCAAAATAATACACGAATTTTGCAGTTTAACCTGAAAACCCTGATTGGTATAAAGATTACAGCCCCAGAAGTGGAAGGTGTAGGGGGGGGCTAGGGAGTGCTCATGCTCTGGGACTTGGAAATCATGGACAATAGGGACAGATTCTCTATCTTAATGGTGCAGGGCCAGACTCCCAGACTCTCTCGCCTCAGCATGCACCCCAAAACCACAATCAGTACCTGGCATCACTGAATGCACCGCAAAACACACTGCCTCTGGTCTCAGAGTGCACCCCAAAAATGCAGTCACTGCCTCTCATTTCAGAGTGTGTCCCAAAAACACACTCACTACCTCTCACCTAAAACTGCGTCCCAGAACCACACTCAGTACCTCTCAGCACAGAGTGCATTCCAAAAACACTCATTATTTCTCATCTCCAAGTGTGCCCTATAAAAACACTCACTACCTTCTTATCCCAGAGTGCACCCCAAAAACAAACGCACTAACTCTCATCTCAGATTTCTCCCCCAGAAACATGCTTACTGCCTCTCATTTCGAATTGCATCCCAAAAATACACTTACTACCTCATATCTCAGATTGCACCCCAAAAACACATTCTTTACCTCTCATTTCAGACTGCACCCCAAAAACACACTCATTACCCCTCATCTGAGAGTGCACTCAAAAATATACTGACTACCTCTCATTTCAGAGTTCGTCCCGAAAACATATTTATTACCTCTCATCTCAGAGAGCGCAGCAAAAACACACTCACCACCTCTCATCCAGCATGTACCTCAAAAACGCATTCTGTAACTCTCCTCTCAGACTGCACCCCCAAAACACACTCAATGCCTCTCATCCAGAGTGCACCCAAAAACACATTCAGTATCTTTCATCTCAAAGTGCACCCCAGAAACACACTGACAACCTCTCACTGCGGAGTGTACCCCAAAAATACCTCCAATATTTTTCATCTAAGCCTGCACCCCAAAAACACATTCACAACCGCTTATCTCAGAATGTACCCCAAAAACACACTCACTACCTTTCACTTCAGAGTGTACCCCAAAACAGGCTCACTGCATCTCAGACTGCCCCCCAAAAACACACTCAATACCTCCCATCCAGAGCGCACCTGAAAAACACACTCACTACCTTGCATCTCAAAGTGTACCCCAAAAACACACTTACAACCTCTCATCTCAACGTGTACCCCAAAAACGCACTCACTATTTTCTCATTTCATATTGTCGCCCTAAAACACACTCACTACTTCTCATCTCAAAGGGTACCCCAAAAATGCACTCACTATTTCTCATCTCATATTGTCGCCCTAAACTCACTACTTCTCATCTCAAAGTGTACTCCAAAAACACAGTCATTATCTCTCATCTCAAAGTGTACCCCAAAAACACAGTCATTATCTCTCATCTCAAAGTGTACCCCAAAAACACACTGACTACTTCTCATCTCAGATTGTCACCCTAAAACACACTCACTACCTCTCATCTCAGATTGTCACCCTAAAACACACTCACTACTTCTCATCTCAAAGTGTAACCAAAAACACACTCACTACCTCTCATCTCAAAGTGTACCCCAAAAACACAGTCATTATCTCTCATCTCAAAGTGTACCCCAAAAACACAGTCATTATCTCTCATCTCAAAGTGTACCCCAAAAACACACTGACTACTTCTCATCACAGATTGTCACCCTAAAACACACTCACTACCTCTCATCTCAGATTGTCACCCTAAAACACACTCACTACTTCTCATCTCAAAGTGTACCCAAAAACACACTCACTACCTCTCATCTCAAAGTGTACCCCAAAAACACACTCACTACCTCTCATCTCAAAGTGTACCCCAAAAACACACTCACTACCTCTCATCTCAAAGTGTACCTCAAAAACACACTCACTACCTCTCAGCTCAAAGTGCACCTCAAAAACACACTCACTACCTCTCATCTCTCAGTGTATCCCAAAAACACACTCACTACCTCTCATAACAGAGTGTACCCCAAAAACACACTCTCTCCCCAGTGTGCACCCCTTACTAAGTATCTATCCCATAATTCCCTTGGGCAATGACCCAGGCACAAATGGGAAGAGTAACTGCCTGCAGATATTAATCAGTAAAATGATTCCAAAGTAAAGCTCAGGGCATACATCAGTTATACAGCCATTGATTTTCCTATCCCCAGGCCCTGCAGCCAAGGTGAAACTCCAGGTGTGCCGTATTTCTCCGCTCCGCAGTCAGCGGGAATACTTATGACACTCACTCATCCCAATGACCAAGCAGGAAAACTGGAAAACCATCCAACAAACCTTGAGCTTTTTGAGGACATCTGGTCACTCAATCAGGTGTGATTAAAATTGGGCTTCATCCTACAAATACTTTCACCAAGCTTCCTTTGATTAAAATAGAAAAATACAAATATATAATTCAGCACCGCAAATTTAGTTGCAGATTGCCTGCATAGCTTCGAATTGAGACCCTATGAAAGTTAAATATAAAAGAGGACATTGATTATCCAGCTATCAATATAACAATTTGCACTCAGGGAGGCTGAAAAAGTAGACAAAGGGATAAAAATCTCATTATTCAGAAGCAATAGTGGGGCAAGAGCTGGGGGTGCAGTTCTCACCAGAGTATTGAGGCTCTTAGAGCTGGGGGTGCAGTTATTACCAGAGTTTTGAGGCTCTTGGAAATGGGAGTGCAGTTATCTCGAGAGCATTGAGGCTCTTAGAGCTGGGGGTGCAGTTATCACTAGAGTATTGAGGCTCTTAGAGCTGGGGGTTGCAGTTATCACCAGAATATTGAGGCTCTTAGGAGCTGGGGGTGCAGTTATCACCAGAGTATTGAGGCTCTTAGAGCTGGGGGTGCAGTTATCACCAGAATATTGAGGCTCTTAGAGCTGGGGGTGCAGTTATCACCAGAGTATTGAGGCTCTTAGAGCTGGAGGTGCAGTTATCACCAGAGTATTGAAGCTCTTAGAGCTGGGAAACAGCCATCGCCACAGTGATGCGATTATTTTTCAGCCTCAGCTACCCAAAATTGTCGGGGAAAGACTGAATATTTATTCCTGTTGCCATGATATGGGTATGTGTACCTGTCTCAACAGTGAGTCTAAATGATCATGCCTAACTAGGGAACCCTGGAGTCTTCTGTAGCAGCACGTCTGTAATTACAGTATAATTACATTACTGTCTTTTTTCTGCTGCTTTTTTCACACACAAAAAAAACGTGACATGGAGGGTCTGACTAAAATGCTAGAGCTGGACTGAATGGTGTGTGTCAGTTTGTGAGTGTGTGTGTGTGAGAGAGAGAGAGAGAGAGATAGTAGATGAGAGAGAAGTGGAAAGGGAAAGTGAAAAAGGGTAGGGGAGGCAGGGTTGCATTAAGTATGTGCTGCTATTTATATCTCAGAAGTAAGGGTGACCCAGTAACGCTCACGTCTTACGCAACACCAGAGCGAGGAAGAGGGAACAGTGGAGGAGAGGAAGAGCGGGAGGCTTCCTGCATCTCACAGGATTCCCTCGCTCTGCTACAGGAGCCAATCAGCTGCAAATTTCACAGTCATGTGTCCCAGGCCCTGTGAAGTCCGCTAGAAAGGCAATTGTGTCCGATTTAGATCTGCGGAGACCAAATTTCAGGGGCTCATCTGGTTCATTGCCATCAAAACACCAACCACAAAACCAAACGGCCACACAGAACAACAAGGTCACAGCCAAGGATTCTGGGCCCCGTAAAAGAACATTGCTGAGGGTCCCCCTTTTTTAACCTCTTAATCTCAGCAATCGCATATGTAAGTTCATCAAATATAGCTGGCTTATGCAGACCTCAAGAACTTGAGGCCTATTTTATATTATCATAAAAAGCCAACGGTTTCCTTAGAATTCAAATATGTCCTGCTGAATTACCAAATGATGCACTAAGTTTTGATACTTCCTATTGGAAGTGGTGCTGCAGCCATAAAAGCATGACATTCAGGGTTTGAATATTTCTTTCGATATATGCGTGATGTATCTTCAGGGAAGTGCAGCAACCAGCAGATACAGAATATGTATGTGACATTGTCCTGCATAATGGAAATAAATGCTTTTTCTGACTTTGAACCTGCTTAAACAGGCGTCACTGGCCGGGCATGCGCAGTTCGGACACAAATTCTTACTATTGCGTGGGTCATGGGAAACTATCACTATCTGTAATTGGAAGGAGATGCAACGTCATTCAAGTGAATCCCAGCCATTTTTCTTGCCATCCTGGCAGACTTCGCCAACAGTAAGAAAGCTCAGCTACTCTTAACTAATTTTCATATGACCTCTTTCTCAGTTATGTAATTCTGACTTCAAAATATGGAATCGGCGATGCCAAATGTGAGAAGGATTGTCATTTGCTGATGAATGATTTCTCCTGAACACCCCATCAAGACTCAAAAGGCTTTACAGAAAAGACATAAACATAACCGAAGAAAATTTTCCATGAAAAGTAGTTAAAAGTAACTAAGGTTTCTAATTGTTTGTGAAGTTTGCCTGGATGGTGAGGAAAATGGATGGGATTTGCATGGATTACTTTGCATCGCCTTCCAATTGTGGATTGTGATCATTTCCAGTGACCTACACAAAAGTAAGGTTTCTTGACCAAACTGCGCATGACCAGCAGGCGACACAGCCCCTTTAAGAGGAAATTTTCCTCTATAGCTCTATAGCTATAGCTATAGCTATTGTCCTCTGTAGCTGTGGGACCCCAGAATCATTAACACCTTTAAAACACTTGATGATGGCTGTGAGGGGCCCCCTTAGTCCTGGCATCACACCCTTACTTTATTGCATGCCTGCCAACATACAGGACACAGCATCGTTGTATGAATTGGTGTTCTGTGCACAGTTTACAAACAGCTAGTTGAAGTTGGAATTGTGTCAGAGTTGTTTCATCACTCAAATAGCGGTTTGATGTGTCGCAGACTGCAACGTAAGTATACTTCAGACAGCAATTCGAGTTTTCATTAGTAAGTATCCTGGAGATGTGAACCATGGAATATCATCCTGCTGTAATTCATGCGTTATTCATGGCATACATCACCAATTCAGGTCATGTGACCATCTGGAATATGCATCCAAAAGGCTGCAGGGGTGTCCACCATATGGGGGGCTGGGTGAAGTGGACTATAGCATAGCGACTTATCATGTCATGACAAATATTTTGCTTGTTTATGAAATGCAGAAAACCAACCAAATGAATTAAGAGGGATGAGGGCCACGGAGGATGTTAATTATGCAGGTCTGGCCTTCCCAAGGATTTCCCTGCGCTGGAGGCTGCTCCTTTGCAGTAACAGAGAAAATTAGAGCACAAAAATGTATACAGTACAAACTATGTGGTACGGTTGATACAGTGTAGTAAGTATACCACAGCCACATAAACCTTTACTTTGGCTCCCTGAGTCGATGCTCATTGGAATACACAATGCACCATGTCAGCCATGTTCTGTAACAGAGGAACACATTCAAGTTAGCATCCCCCCCCCCCCCCCAAACACACACACACAATCTCCATCACCCCACAGTTCTAGTTTGTGTTGGGGTTTGAGCTCTGGGGGGACAGTGCCCAACTCATTTGTTGTGGCACAGAAGTTGGAGATAACATCACAATTTATCCTGGCATACTGGAAATCCGCTCTCTCCTTTACAGGAGTCTGAGGTGCTGAAACACCTTCCACACGTGGCAGGAATCCTCTGATTCACTTTCATACTCTTGTGCTCTCTGAACACAGAACAGCTTTGCTGCTCTGGAGGAGCAGCAGTGTATAACACAAAGATACGTGCACATATAATAAAGTAAACATGATCAGCAGAAATACCTGTACTGGATAAATATTTATATGTAAATAAAAGGAGATAATATTAGTCCTGCAGTATATCTGTCGTGATGCAGGCTCTTTTTGGAGCAAGAGAGATGGGGAGAGAGAAAGGGAGGGAGAGAGAGGAAGGGAGGAGGGAGGGAGTGAGAGAGATTGAGGGAGAGATCGGGGGGCTGAGAAAGGTGTGAGATTTGCATCACAGGTGCAGAGGCGGGACAGAACTCAGTCATCTAATGCAAATTTCTATCTAAATCGCACTGGAACAACCATATTAAACACATTTTAAAACAATGTTTAATTATCATCTTTGATGTCTTCCAATGTGTGTAATTCTTTAGCATTTCAAAATCAATCAATCAATCAATCAATGGATACACTAATCTGCTCCACAGAGCAGCCCGAGAAGCTGGCAGGGTCTTGAGATGAAGGCACTATGTAAAGATACCCAATGGAGAGAAGAAGAAGTCTGCAGTGGATATGATCTGGGCTGAAAAACTTTCTGACAGTGAAACTAACTGACAGCCCGCAGGAAATGCAGAGGCCTCCATTCTTTTGACCAACAGAGGGCTTTGGTGGAAAGACAGGGAAAGGGCTATCCTTGGGTGGGTGAGTATTACTCTGTAAGCCAGTAGGACAGTCATGCAGACAGTCAAAGGAATGATGTCCTTTGTGAGCTGCTCCTTATCAAAGGTTTTCAGCCATAAAGAAGTCCCTGCCATGCGGAACAGCCAGCTCAGAAATGCCCAGGGTAATGGCTGAGGAGCATTGTAAAAAGCTAGCAATACTCTCCATCATTTCATCGCATTTAATGTTGTCAAGTCAATAAAAACCAGTTCGAATTAATATCCTTCATTTTGTTCAGGAATTTACAACCTGACGTTCAACTGACAATTTAAAACATTTTGAAGTAAGAAAAGACCATTTCAACCAGCACTGCAGGTCCACCTTCACAAATCTCACACCTGTTCTGATGTTTTCAATCAACAAGAGGGGCCAAAGTGATCAATAACAGGAATGTGACATAATGCAACTGACTACTGTGCAAATGTTGTATACCCTCCCTCCATTCAAAAACAATCTGTATACCTGAGGAAGCATAACAGACACATTGTAATCTTGCAAACAAAAATTGACCCCTTCTTAATTATTTTGTGTTTTACAGTGATAAATAAAAAAATAAATAAGTAAAGGAAATAAAATTAGCATTTAAACAAAGGGATGCGTAAATGTGAAATTCAGAACCATAGTTTTCCAATACTGATTGAGATCACAGTCAGCCATTGACAACTGTGACAATCCAGGTATAAGATAAGCAGTTTCAACACATTTTCTTGAAAAAGATGACTGTAAAATCAGCTAAAAATAATGCTGTTCAGAGAGTATTAACCCCATAAAACCTAATGCAGCTGCTGTATTCACATCTGTGCAACTTCAGGTCAGTTTAAAAACAAAACTAAACATGGTTTCCAACGAATCCCAAACATTTCTCGCAGCATTATGGGAAAATGTGTATAAAATAATGCACAAATAGAAGATATTTACCATTGGATGTAATGCAGTTGCCATAAAAATATGGCGTCCTGGGTTTGAATATTTCTCTCAATATAAGTGTGATGCTGCTTTAGTGCAACGCTGCATGTACATGTATACAAACATACACACACACTAAACTATTGCAGGTGATGTCATGTCCGGAAATTAAATTCAAATCAAATGCAATGTTCTGAAATGGCTTCACCGCTCAGGCATGAATCTATGCTATGAATACGGTATTTGGTATGAATCTTTTACTAGCAGTCTCTTTATTTTATTTTGAACTTAACATAACATAACATAACATAACATAACATAACATAACATAACATAACATAACTTCTTCCTATGTGTGAGCAAGTGTGTGTGTGTGTGTGTGTGTGTGTGTGTGTGTGTGTGTATATATATAAAGCGATTGATGAGACCACGTCCCCACAAGCACTTCCTGTGTGCCACCCCGCCTGTGCTCCATCATGCGCAGCCTGCTGCTCTCGGCGCCACGGCAACTCGTCTCCATCTTTTCCGAGGTTACTATGACGACGCATGACACTTAGAATGTTTTTCACAGTGTCATTCAGGCTCTCACAGGCAGAGGATCTGCTGCGTCCGGCACGTGCTGGGCCCTGCTGGCTAGATCACTGGCTACTGGTCTCTATGCTTAATGGCCTCTCCGCCACCTCATGGCTTTCTGACGAACTTAACTCTTTCATTCAGCCTCCCATACATGACTTATGTGGATGAGGCTTCATTACTGGAAGATGTGCTGGTGTGCTGGACTCTCCACTGTACACAGTTACTGCTGTTGAAAAGTTTAAATGACTTTTTACTCACAGTTCTGAAAATGCTTGGCCTGTGTGATGAGGAGACATCATTGTAATGATGTCATAGACTTCATTTTCTGTTTACCTCAGTATATATTTGTCAAAAGCAAATGGCTATTTGCAGTCCTTGTATATGATGAATATGAAGCTATATATATATATATATATATATATTTATTTTTTTTTTTTTTGGGGGGGCTTTTTTTATTGGATGAGTGTGACATCATTATATTCAGTTTTTTTAATTATATCAGAAAGGTTCAGTGTCTCCCACTGCCTGGGGTTTGAGCTATTCACTTGCGTGCGCTGTCCCTGGTCCTGAAGAGTTAATCAGGTACCGACGGGCTTCTCCTGCCTAAATCCTGGAAGCATTCAGCACTAGTCGCGTTTACAGTATTACTGATTGGATCAATAGCCATAACTATCGTCGGAGTCATAGATTTGTAGAGTTCACGGAGTCATGACTTGTACGATGGAGAAGTAGGAACAGAAGGCTTATTGACGTTACCTTATTGCGAAATCTTCCTATAGTCTTACCTTTCCTAGTCGAGTGAAACACGCGTTTGCATTTTTGTGTCCATTTTTGTATCCAGATCAAATAAGTGGCGATAGTTGTTTGTAAATAAGCACAATCTCTACTATACAACGTTTCCACCCGAATGACAGGCTCCCCTGTCCCATGCAAGTAAGCAAGGCATCTTTTCTTTTTTAAATGCGTCTTCGCGCTCAGTGCCCTGCATCACTACCCACGGGGTTGCTAAGCAACTAGGCAGCACAGAGATCCGCGCTGAAATGCCCATCTACTATAAAAAAAAAACATATTTTGTCGGTCATTTTTTCCTTACTTTTCCCATAATATCATGTAAACTGAACAAAATTCAGTGCAATACCAAATTATGTACATGCAGTACCAAACTAAGGAGCAATGTATCTCGTCTCGACGCACATACATTACAAATACATGCAGAAGGGTGTTTAGGTGTGTTCACGCAAACAAGCATGCATATGTAAGACAAAAGACTACACATGTATCATGTATGATGTTGCGCACATTTATATATATATATATATATATATATATATATATATATATATAGACACGCGTACGGTAACAGATTGGGTGCTGTACCGAGTGATATGTGAGATGCTCACAACGTGGCAGAAATGCATAAAAATGCAGCGGAACACATTCACAGCATTCTAATAGGCTGCAGGAGGACCTGACTCGTCTTTCCTCTTCATTCCTTCGTGATTCAGCGCGTGGACAGGGTGCTGCTTTCTCCTTGGTTTTTTTAAAATCAACATTAGCATTTTATTCAACGCATTTCAATAATGTTTTTTTCTTATTTTTGAATCCAAATTTTGTTTGGTAGGAGTACCGTTTCCATCTGTTTTATTTTCTTGTAGATGTCATTTTAAAGGTATTGTGTCATTATTCATGCACCATTGCATATTGGCGACGATGGAACTTGCTAAGGCGTTCAATGGAGAAATGAGGCGTTGAGCGACTCAAAGAAGAAAGCCTCCGTTCAGTTATGGTCTTGGATATCAATTCTAATGCAATCGTGATATATAAACTGAACGAATTACAGCTATACCTTTTTGGTTTCCTTTTTTGGTCAAGGGTTAATAAAACCCGCTCTGACGTCTGCCTCTGAAATTATCCATAGCATTTTTTTTTTTTTTTTTTTTTTGCAATGTGCAGTTTTTTTCTCTGAGTTGACTTTGCGTTGACAGGCGCAAATCTACATCATCATCAACAATAACAAGGGAATGCAGATTTCTTTTTTGCCCATCGCACCCCCTCCTCCCCCAATCCCCTAACGTTTACATCTGAAAAAAAAAAAATCCTTAAACACAACACACATTGAGGAGCGATCCCCACGCAGGAGCGTCGCTGGAGCCATGACTCTTCTGCAGATTTGGACCGGGAAATTGCAGCAACCAGTATAGCCTGACAAGACGCTGCTCCGTTTTTATTTTTTTTATCTTCCTTTTATTTTTTTTTCGACCTTTTTGTATTTTATTCTTTAAAGAACTTATTAGCACTTCTAAAAGTCTTATTATTTTGACCAAGATGTCTGATCTTCTAGTGTTGGTGGAGGGGGTTTGCGACCTGCACGGATTCCCTTAGTTGGGGAGCCGCTGGGACACATAACGAGCTTTATACATATATATTTTTCTAAAAAAAAAAAAAAAAAACAAAAACATTCATATATGTATATTTGCCAACTGTTGTATTCCGGCGTGTGGTTTGGTTGGTTATTTTATTTTAGTTATCCAACGGCTTTTATTTTGGGATCACAGGCGGTTGGATTACTGAGACCATACACAAGGATTTTTGGAAATGTTGGGTCTTCAAGAAGATAAATTATGTGGAATTGTCACTGCTTTGGCGGCGTTGTCCTTTGTCTGTGTTGCTCAGAGGTAAGAAAAGATGACAAAATACAACAATTTCTTTATAATAATGAGAATACTGGCTGTCATCGTACATGGATGCTCAAAATGTCACGAAACAACATGTACATGTTAAATATAGAGATACATGCAAGTACTATGACCATATCAATATTATGTATCTTTTTATGCGAATAGATCTGTGTGCTCATATATGTGCGCGTGCGTGTGAGTGTGCGTGCGCGCGTGTATTTCTTAATTAAATGCAAACAATGACAAATAAATACAAAAGCTCGTGCCAACTGGACGTACAAAGACTGCTCAAAATGGTCTGATGTAGCCCATCACGAGCATCAAACCGTGAACGGGACAGATTTTAATCAGTCATAATATGGCCGTGGCTATTACTTCAGGCGTGATTAAGATAGAGGTGGGAGACATGAAAAGAATCCTTCATAACAGTCTGTATTTAGAATGTTCAGCAAAAAATATTTAAAATGTAAATTATGCGAGTACCTGATGGACCAAATCAGATTATTGATGCCGTTTCATCAACCCCTCAGCACCCACTCTCCACTTCATTATATATACAGAGTAAATTAAGCATAGACGCTTATTCTGAACAGCATCGTTGATCTACAGAAAAAAAATAGCTTTTCGATTAAAATGTTCCACAACCCAAATAAGGTCATGTTCATATCATTTCCCAGAAGATCAGATATGTTTCTCTAAGATGGTTTTTTTTTCATATTTAATATTGCGTATGTCCTATATGGCACCTGTGAAAACCCAATGAGCACAACATAAATTAACCAACGACTAAAAAATATATATTTCTAAAACCTGGGTTTTTATTCATTGATTCTGAATTGTGTCATTACACATGGGAACATCAGCGGGTGGGCCACGGGGTATAGCACTGGAATCACAATATCTGATTCCAGGATTTATCATTTAATTTACCAATCAATGCCAGATCCTGGCAATGATCTAGCGGCGGTGGCCCTAAACGAAAAATGTCTTCCATTTTGACGTTTTGGTATTTCGATTCCATTGCAGAAGGAATGGCAGCCAATACAAATGACCGACTTGAATCTTTCTTTCCCCAATCTTAGGGGAACGTTAACTTAATTTGTATAAAACCAGAAGAATGTAGTGGAGGATTGTACGTCGCATTTTATAGACGGTTGTGCTGCTTAATCTTTAATGGTGTCATTGCATTGCAGAAACATTGTAGCTATGCCATATCATCGATAGGGTACTAAAGCAGAGAAAGCCTGCGAATACACATTGCGCGACAGAGTAGATGCAAACCTCAAATTTCCGCAATAAACGACAATACGGAGAGCATTTTGACGGATTATGCGATTTATTCCCTCAAAGGTTTGCGGACGTTTAATTTTTGCGTGATGCTTTCATACAATCGGTTCTGATGGCTGGCTCCGAAAAGGCGACATATTAAAGCAAGAAATAGGCTACTCATGCAAAAATGTGTGATTCAGTATGTAGGCTGCATTCAATGCATCATTTAGATCTGTTAAGAGCACAGCAGTGATTGTACTACGATACCAGTCCCAAATGTTCCATGTGATGTGCTTGGAAACAAATAGAAATCATGCTCATACGCCTTTTGTCTCCAGAAATACTGTCATCATTCCACCTATTTCCCATGTATTTTTAAAACATGAACCTGTGTTAATTGAAGACTAAGTCCCTCCTGGAATGGGAAGATTTACGTATTTTGATCATCATTGGTTATGTATTGAAGTATGAGGCGTTTTTAGGGAGCGAATATATTCAGACAGTACCTCTATTTATCATCTCCACTAGCATCTCCGGGAACACCGGCATATCTGTGGCCAAGAAGACGGTGGACAAACTACTGGATGGCTATGACATCCGTCTGCGGCCGGATTTCGGAGGTATGTGTTTTGGGAGGTGTGTGATGAGGAGGAAGGCTTTGGCCTGCTGCTGCCCTGCTCTCTGGGGGTGATGCCATGTTGGTTTGAGAGCAGGGAGCTAATGCTTCGAAGCTTGTTTTACTGCTTTGTGATTATTCTGCTTTGCCTTTTGGGATAGAATGTTTTGAGCTGAAATCCACGGACTGTTGTTGGGAAAGGTGACAAATCGGTCTGAGAAATAAGCAAAGAAATCATGCAGAGTCAAGTGTGTGCTTGGTCCTGAAACAGCCTTCTGGACAACTTAACAAGCATCATATCAATAAGTTATCATCATCTTTCTAACCATGGCAGAAGTAGCCCAGGCAACTTACAAGACAATTCCTCAATGTATGTTGAACACAGTAAACTTGTACTGACTGTTAAATATATAGTATTATTCAGAAGTTTGGACTCTTTACTTCTGTTACAGTACTGTTTTAGTGAAATTTAAGTGGTTTGGCGACTGTAAATAAACTCAAAGGGGCCCTGTCAAGATCAAAGTCCAAAGTTAAAAATTAAAAGAATAATTTACTTCACAGAGTAGAATTAGAAATTTTGGATTTTTAAAGGAAGCCATAGTCAGAAAATGAAAGAGACAAACATACTGTATTCTTTCCATTATCCAACACCTGAATTAAAGTCAAACTAGTTTGGGACTTATTGGACAAACAGGTCTCTGAGAAGCAAACCACAAGTGCAGCGCATCTGTGGGAACTTTGACAGCCATGCTGGTGTGAACTCATCATAATAATTTGATATCAGTATGCTTTGCGATAATTTTTATTAGAAATGATGGTTAATTTTATGTATTTAAAATTTTGATGTTTTTGGTGAGACAAAATGTCTTTATTTCTTTTTGTAAGTAATGTATTGTCTGAAATATGTCTAATTTTTGATTGGCACTGCACATTCTATATTATATATTGATATTACTCTAATGGATTGAATATTGAATATTGGGTTCCATTCTCTGCTATGTGGAGTCTAAGTGAGGCTGTAGACACAGATGATCTGAATGAAAACCCACTTGGATCTAGCTTGCTATAAGTGCTGAGGCTATACCTCTCCATTTGTCTGATTCCCATCAATCCCAAACCCAAGTCCCACACAGTTACATGACAGATTAAAAAAAAAAAGATCAAAGCCTTGTCTTCTCAAATATTACTATTAATGTTTCATGCCTATCGACGTATTATGAGAAAATCATCGACTTAACCAAGACTTCTGCTAATAGAAGAGAATTAATGTTTTTATACAATATTAAAACATCCATAATATATGAAGAAAAAGTAAGATGAAATAATACTAACATTGTGATTTCCCCCAAATTAAAAGCCCTTGTCCAAGCGAGTCACTCAAGCTATCATTCTCTCCAATCAGAACTGTATCCATGGTGACACAAATTTTCTGGAGCATAGTTTTACCCGCTCATGGTTTTATCTTTGTACGTTATAATTCCAAATCGCAAAAACATTGAGCTATTTCATCAGCGTGAGCACCTGCACTATAAATGCAATTTCTGCATTTCAGCCAGTGACAATAATAAGTCCTTACAAACCATGACAATCAAATGCTTAGCCGTACTGTTTGAATAGCACTCATTTAGTTTTTTTGTTCATCGAGCCTATTTGGCCAGTTTTTTTATGAGGAGAAGACCCAGGATTCGGCTTCAAGGATATTAAAACTCAGATATCTGTTTATAATCACTCTCTTTCCAAATCAGCAGGCTGATTCACAAAATCTTGTTGTCCTTGTTTTTTCTTAGCTAGCGTAAATCTTATATGTTATGTGTTGCTCACCTCTCAAATCATGAATAACTCTTCAATGATTTTGGCCACTGCCTGGCTATATTAGTGCATTCAAAAGCAAAAAGCTGAAAACTAGTGGTGTCTTTCACCAGCAAGGCCTGAGCCAACAACCGATCTCAAAACACAGCGCAACATTAAGAGGTGATCTTAGAGGCCATTCAGAGCCAAAATGCTCACAATTCCCCCCACTAAACACTGATCTGTGTTCATCTGCTGATTGAATCTCTGAATATAACAAAAGTTCATGGATTCATGCAGTTTTGGAGGTTGTTAGGTGTCCCATACCATAGATAACTGTCATACCTTTGTTATTAATTCAGCACATTTTGCATCGTGAAATCTTCAAAAGTCAAGCCAACTCAGGTTTACTTCTTTTTTTTTTTTTTTAAAGATTTTTTTTGGGGGGATTTTTTCCTTTATTTGATGGTTATACAGTGGAGATAGACAGGAAAGTTGGGGAGAAGAATGGGGAAGACATTCAGCAAATGACCCAAGCTGGAATCGAACCTGGGTCGCCACGAGAAGGACACAGCCTTTACGGTGCACGCACTTAGACCAATGAGCCACCGGGCGCCCCTACTTCTTTTTTTTTTTTGGAAAAAAATGACCTTTTTTAAGTTTAATTAATGTTTTAAAGGTGCACTGTGCAAGTTTGTTTACTTTCGCTTCTGTTGACATTCGAACTCAAACAAAACAGAGGTAGCTCGCCCCTCCCTCCCATAGTTCCCTCTTTCCCATGCTTCCATAACTGTCAACTCTTGTTGGTGATTGGCCGGGACGGTTTGTTATGTTATGGGGTACAGCCTGTGCCCCTTGTGTTTATTTGCAGTTTGTGACAACTGTGCGGTCTCCAGAGCCCACATTTTTTTTTACAGTGAATTTAGGGGCAGGCAGCTAGCGGATCATGGAGAGATGTCGGCGAATTGAGACAAAAATATAATCACGCAGAAAGAGAACAAACTTGCATAGTGCACCTTTAAAGGAAGGCAAAATAAGAAAAGGCATGATCATTCTCTACAGTACCACTGAGGGGTTAGAGTTAGCATGCTCCTGAATAGCTCCATTAGCCGGCAGTTGGGCCCCTGCTGACCCAGTCTGACCCACTGGGGCCCGGAAACCTGACCTCTTGAACTGAATTTTACATGGAGGCTGAGAATCATGAAAAGCCCAAACACACTGAACACAGACCAGCATGCTGCAGCAGCCACAGGCACCATAATGAGAGTCCTAACCACAGCTAAGGGACCTCAACATTACACAACAGTTATTTCTCTCATGCCACTTACAGCTGATTAGTTAAGTAAGGACTAATCCCCCCGGAGGAATGTAGGGTTAAGGGTGATGTTTCCACAGCTGCATTGATCTCATTGCAGCTACACTGGTGTGTGAGTCACCAACCGTTTTGATCCCGGTCAAAGACCCCAGCCACTACACTACAGGCTGGCCTTCCACCCATCTGCTGCAGAGGGGGTCTCAGCCGAAAGCAGGGCTCCCACATCAGTGTGAGGAGGAAACGCCACATCCCAGCAGCTTCTAAACTGCCACTCATCCTTACCACTAACCCGTCTAGTGCTGACTCACCTCAAGGCCAATTGGGTACTGACCAATAACAAAACAGGCAAACTCACCAGTCGCTGGTCTGCGGACAGGCGCAAAAAGAGTGGGAGTGTTATGTCGCTCTCTGATTGGTCGCGATGCCAAACTAGAGACCCAAGCCATCTCTGGGAAGAAAGGTACCCTGGAATTTCCTAGAGAAAAACTGTATTTCGTGAGTTTATTGTCAACTTTGGGAGTTTTTTCTCCCCTTACTATGATAAAGGGTTCCAAAAGATGTAGGACAAAGAATACGTTTTCAAAAGCAAGGAAAAAGTGAAAAGCCATGATCCAATTGTTTAGGGCAGAACCACAAATAAAAAAAGATGCACAGGATCCTTACTTCTGCCTGAGAGCAAGGTTCTCTTAAAAGGTCCAATGGTGGACGAAAGCCGCGTTTCCATTGGGGTACTTTCAGTATAGTACCCTTGGAACCGTACTTTTGGTACCAAACCCCTAGATCTGGTTTGCGTTTCCACTGCAGACAGTACCCTTAAATGTTGGCGGGTTTTTTTTTTCCCACCGGATGGTAAAATGCAATGCAAACACGCGAATACACGCAAAATGCATTGACATTGAATGTAATCTGTTGTGCGAAAAATTTGTTTCGCGTCTGGTGTGAAAGCAGCTTTAGCTGGCTACCTTTTTATTTTAATGCCAACTAGCGAGCTAAATGCTCGTGGTGCAACTCCAGCCAAATTAGTTCGCATAATAATGGCTATACGAATTTTAAATTGACTAAATTTAAATGCATGAAATATACATCTGCACCTCCTCATTGCTCCATGGCGCCTTGTTGCGAACAAACATTTCCAAAAATGTTTTTCTCAAAACGGTAGGCGTGATGGGTGTTTTCCTACTGTTTCCTTATGGAAGTCGCGCTAGAGTGACGATTGTGTTAGCCAATCAACAGACGGCAGTGATGATGATTCCCGACCAATACAGAAGGCGTGTTTTAGCTCCGCCTCATTAGTATCGGATGGTAACCCTTGGTACCCCAACCGAAGGGGTGAAGAAAAATGGTCACGGTTAGGAACGGTTCCAAAGGAACCATCCACAACTTTTGTAATGGAAACGCTCTGAAATGTGACATGACCCGTACCAAACCGAACCGTTCCGCTTGATGGAAACGCGGCATAAGTGTCCTCTGGTCTAAGTCTGAATTGATGTAGCTGGAGTGGATGGTGGTTCGCATTAGGATTAGTAATCACCTGGTGAACACGCTAAGAGTCCGCAGACATGACAGTCTGCAAACACACACACACACACACACACGCATACACAGACATACATGTAAATATGCACATACACAAACACATACACACACATATCCGCAATTGCAGACATAGACACATACATACATGCTCAGCCTCGCAGCCTTGTGTCTGTTAACACTGTTCAGGCCAAGTCAAGTCAAAAATTTATTTGTATAGCAGATTTAAAACAACAGTGGTTGAACAAAGTGCTGAACAAGCTTAACATACCAAATTAAACAAGTATACATGTAAATAATTAATATATACAAATATATATAAAATAATTACAGCTCAATAGACAACAGCCAATGTCTCAGGCTCAACTCGAATTTGAAGCCAACTAGCAGAGATGAGTCTGCATCAATGATTTAAAGGATGCATTTGATATTAAGTGCTGCGTTTATCAAGGAGAAGCAAACTCACCAAACAGAATTAGGCAAACCAAGAAGAATCAAACTCATCAAGTAGAATCAAAGTCACCAAACAGATCCAATCTCATCAAGCAGAATCAACCTCATCAGGAAAAATTAACCTCTCCAACCAGAATCAACGTCTCCAAGGAGAATCGAACTCACCCAGCAGAATCATCCCCACTACGTAGAGTCAAACACACCAAGCAGAATCAAACTCACCAAGCACAATAAATTTCACCAAGCAGAATCAACATCGCTGAGCAGAACCAAATTCATCAAGCAGAACTGAATTCACCCAGCAGGATCAACCTCACCAAGCAAAATCAGTTTCACCAAGTAGAATGAAACTCTTCAAGCAGAATCATACTCACCAAATAAAATCAAACTCACCAAGCAGAACCCAAGCTACCCAGCAGAGTCAACCTCACCAAAACAGTAGTCTCTCCATGGAGAATCAGACGCACCAAGTAGAGTCAACCTCAATAAGCAGATTCAACCTCACCAAGCAGAGCATAACTCACCAAGCAGAATAAATTTAACTAAACAAAGTCAAACTCACCAAGTAGAATAAAACTCTTCAAGCAGAATTAAACTCATTTAGCAGAATTAACCTCATCAAGCGGAATCAGCGTAACCAAGCAGAAGGAACCTCACCAAGCAGAGTCAAACTCATGAAGCAGAATTCAACTCATCAAGAATTAACCTCACCATGTAGAATCAACCTCTCCCAGCTAAATTTAACTCACTAAGCAGAGTCAAACTCACCAACCAGCAAAAAATCACCTTGCAGAAACAGTCTTACCAAGCAGAATGAAACTCTCCGAACAGAATCAAATTCAGCAAGCAGAATCAAACTTACCAAGCACAATTAACCTCTCCCAACAGAATCATTCTCCAAACTCGCCAAGCAGAATCAACCTCACTGAGCAGAAACCACCAAAGCAAGCAGAAACAGCCTCATGTAGCAGAATCGATTTCTCCGAGGAGAATCAGACTTGCCAAGCAGAATCAACCACTCCCAGGAGAATCGAAATCACCAAGCAGAATCAAAGTCTTCAAGCAAAATCAACCTCACTGAGCAGAATGAATCTTGCCAAGCAGAATTAACTACACCAAGCAGAGTCATACTTTGCGAGCATAATTAAATGCACTGTGCAGAATTAATTTCAACAAACAAAATCAAACTCACCAAGCAGAATGAAATGCATCAAGCTGAATTAAACTCACTGGTAGAATCAGTTTCACTAAACAGAGTCAAACTCATCAAGCAGAATTAACTTCACTGTGCAGAACCAAAGTCATCGAGCAGAATGAACCTCACCGTTCAGAACCAAACTCACCAAGCAGCATCAACCTCAACACGTAGAATTAACCACACTAAGCAGGAGCATACTCACCGAGCTAAATCAAACTCACTGAGAAGAATTAACCTCTCCAAGCAGAATCAATTTCCCCTCACAGTACCAAACTCACCAAGCAAAATCTACCTCATCAAGCAGCATCAAACTCACTGAGCTGAATCAATTTCACCAAATAGAATCAAACTCACCAAACAGAATCAACCTCATCAAAAAGAACTGACCTCACCAGGCAGAATAAACTCCTCTGAGCTGAGTCAACCTCACCAAACAGTATTAATCTCACTGATCAGAATCAACCTCACCAAGCAGAATCAAACTCACCAAATAAAATCAAATTCACCAAGCAGTATCAACCTCACCAAGCAAAATTAACCTCACTAAGGAGGATCAATTTCACCAAACAAAATCAAACTCAGCAAGTAGAATTAACTTCACTGAGCTGAATCAACCTCACAGAGCTGAATCTACCTCACCAAGCAGAACCAAACTCTGTGTGCAGAGTCAACTTTACCAAGGAGAATCAAACTCACCAAGCAAGACCAACCACTAAAAACAGAGTCAACCTCACCAAAAAGAATTAAACTCAACAAGCAGTATCAATCTTACTGAATAGAACCAAATTCACCAAGCAGGACCAACCACTCAAAGCAGAGTCAAGCTCACCAAACAGAATCAAATGCTCTAAGCAGAATCAACCTCACCATGCAGAATCAATTCCACCAAACAAAATCAAACTCACTAAAGAGATTAAAACTCACAGAGCAGAATAAATCTCACCAAGCAGGACCAACCTCACTAAGCAGGGTTAGCCTCACCAAGCAGAATAAAACTCTCCAAGCAGAATCAACCTAATGAAACAGAATCTACCCCACAAAAAAGAGTCAACTTCATCAAGCAGAATCAACTTCGGTGAGCAGAATCAAACGGGATCAAATATAATAGTGTGCCCAGAGGGTGTACTAAACCTCATCACTTTGGATAAATGCGTCTGCCAAATATATGTAATGTAATGGAAACACAAGTGTCTTTTAAATAAATGAAATGAAACAGAAATATGCATAGCACCAGAACACACAAGTAATCATGTAAATAATAATGCAGTCTTACTGCAATTATGTTGATCTGCCTTCATCTGAGTCTTTTGTGAAAATTTACAGAGAGAAAATTCACTTCTCCGTGCATAGATGTGCTCATTACAAATTCACCTGAGAGCAAATATGAAAATTTTCCTGCAGGAGTTTCATTTTCTTGTTTTCTTTTTTAGTTTTAAATCAAATATGCCTTTGAATTAAATTGCCTTTTTGAAGCTCAAAGACAGCATCTAGTTCCAACACATAAGGCCTAATCAAAAATGGTTATGTGTCATTAGGTCAGCGAATTCCAAAGGTGTTCAGCACCCAAAATTTCCATATTGCATTTAATCACAACAGAGCAGAAAGAATATTCTTGTCTTTGATATCTAAAATGTATCATCTCAAAAATAGATTTCATGTTGATTGCATTTCAGTGAAAGCAAATGCCGTATGATTGTTCTCAAACAAACCGAGGGACTTATTGTTTATTATTAAAATGTACATTTCATTTCCTGGTGTCCCAGCCTTGAAGAAGATTCTCCCTTTTATGGTTTTCTGTGTCATTTCTGTTTTCATGAGTGCTTTCCTCTGACCCAGATGGGCTTGTGAAAACCTAAGAATATTGTTGGTATTTACAGAGGCTTCCTGATGACCTATCTGCTTTACTGTGACAGATATAGGAAAATTCTAGAGTCCATTAAAAAGAATTAAAATGTTTTTCAGGTAACTCCAGATGACTTTATGCAGTCACAGTATGATCCTGGAGATGGAATATGCAAATATTTTTTGGCTATTTTTCAAAAACATATGTCCAATGTTATTATTTATTTATTTATTCTTTTTTTTATTGGAGCCATTTCCAAAATGAATTTAACTCTCTGTTTACTGTCATCAACACATTTCAAGGAAAGACCTAAAAACATAAATTATGTTCATCACTGAGGTCATTAAAGCTTCTCTGTACATCTAAAAAAATTCTTCAAGAAAACTGCCTGAGCAAACAGACAGCACTCTAAAAGGCGTACCGAATTTTAAAAGCCAAAAAGAGAGGTATTCCCAATGTATGTTTATTTTATGAAATGGAGGACAGGGAACTGCGAGGCAGTAGCAGGTATCGGTTCCTAATGCACAGAAAATAAAGCTACATGTCAGTGACTGAAATTTAGATACAATTATCACAAAATAAGATAACAGGTAATTTAGCTTTGAGTAATTCTTGAACATCTGAGCTGGTTGACAGATGGTAGTTTGTCGTAGTTTGCTGGGTTGTGTTTAGAGCAGATTACGCAGTAACACACTGCAGTAATGCATGCCTGTCGACACGCATGTCTGTGACACACTGCAACATCGCATGCTTGTGTAAATGCATGTTTGCCACGCTGCAGTAATGCATGCCTGTCGGCATGCATGTCTGACACAATGCAGCAATGGAAGCTTGAGCACATGCATGTTTGGGACACATTGCAGTAATGCACGCTTATGCAAATGCATATCTACGAATAATTACAGTGATGTAAGAATGTGGATATACATGTCTGTGACACGTTACAGTGATACATCAACGTGGGAATGCATATCTGTGCCATTTTTTGAGAGCATTCATTTCAGGCTCAAAAAATCCTCTAATAATACGAATAGGATTAGCTCATTTTCCCTTAATTATTGACTTACGTTTACAGTATTCTGTCATGAGGTTCACAATACTTCAACTCCATGAATGCCAGAATCATCTCTTGTTTCACAGACACTGTAACTGAATTAATTCTGTTTTATCAAAGTTTTATTTACAACAACAATAATTGGGTCAGTGCTCAAGACCTCAATTTTATGGTCTATTGGTTCCTCGTTTCATACGAGTACTCTGAGCTAAGATGGCTATTCATGTCCTGCCTTGTGTTAGGAACGCCATGCACGTCCAGACCATAAAAAACACACTGAACGTTTAATTAACGGAATGGAAAGGAACAGTCGTTGCCTGGATACAAGCCATGTCACTTTCTCGGCCATGATTCATAACAACTTCATGAGGCAACACTGGTGCAGTAATTTTTTTGCCCTGCTTTTTTTTTTTTTTTTTGCTGGTGTTTTAGTTCAAAATGGGGTGATGAGAAATATATGGTTTGGAAGTGTCAGAGGAGTCACAGTGCTTGGATTAATTTACAGTGCCCTCCTCTAATATTAGAAACTGTTATGATCCAGACCAGGAATCAAGTGCTGAGGCAGAGTACAATCCAATAGTAGGGTTTATTGGAAGTAAAATGGTAACAGTGGGTTGGAACCCAGAAGATGAAAGCACAGTTTAGTTCAGATGTTGCCAATCTCTGGCCACTGGCTTTCTGGGATGACTGCCGAATGCAGTGTTGTTTTTGGCAGCCATTTTTGATTTAGTTTTAGTCTTAGTCTTTTGGACAAAATGCTTATTAGTTTTAGTCACATTTTAGTCATTTCTATCATTGATAGTTTTAGTCTAGTTTTCGTCAATGAAAACTAAAAGGGTTTTAGTCCAGTTTTAATCATTAATTTTACTCAAAAAAATAATGACTTTAAAAGATCAAATTAGGCCAATACACATAAAGGAAATTGTAATGAAGGTTGACAGGTTGTGTTGCAATTCATAAAGCAACAGTTAACTCCCTTCACACTTTTGTATAATAACCAGTTTGACAGTGCTAGTCTAGACTTTCCCATCCACGAAGATGCAATTCTGTCATGCTTTACTTGCTGATCTACTAAGAATAGTGCTTTAAACACAGATAAAGTAGTAACAGTGAGTGGAATCAATGTTCATCACTCCAAGACAGCCAAGAAAAAAAACATTCTTTGTGGCCTTATTTCTGAGAACCTATTAAAGTGCAATTAACACACACACAAGCCCAAAATATGAGCAATAGATGAGGAACACATATGCTCAACTTGACCTTCTCTCCCAGATAGCATATGGATGTGGACCACATACGGCAATGATCCGGCACTTTTGGCATTCTTTTGGCCCGGACAAAATAGATGTGAGCCTAAAGTGGCCCGTGTGGTAAATGCTGAATTTGGCCCGAATATCACAAAACAAATATGGCCCACAATTGGCAAATATTTGGCAGACTGACAATGATCAGTCTGTAAGTGAACCAAAACTGGCCCACATTTGCTGCATCATATGTTCTTGGCTGACATCTGGCATTGTGATGGCTTGGTTGTGGCCAAGTTCTGGCAAACGCGAGTGGAGCGCCCAAGTGCCATCATTCCATGCGGTATGTGGGCCGGATGAACGTGTCAGGTGTGGGCCGGATATGGACCAGAAGAATTTTGCTATCTGGGCTGCCACTGCCAGTGCAATTGAGAACATGCATATGATCTCTCTGACTATTATGAAATACAACAGACATTAGCTTATACAACCCCACAGAAAAACACAGCAAAAAGCACAGTCTGTGGTTATGGCTGTGCGACCTCACTGTCAGACCCTTGGGGCTTTAGCCCAACAGCAGACTCGACGTATAATAACAGAGCACATAACTCAACCTGTTGAACATGTCACAACGTGCTGATAGAGCACAAACATGCCATGATGAACACATAACTAGAAGATGCCCACGCGGTCCGTTAATGCAAATATGCTGGCTGAACATGCTACTAACATTAGCTAGCCAGGTGTGCTGCTGCTCATTTAGACATAAGGAAAAGCAACAGGTCTGAAAAACTACATTTCCCCCCATATGTTTCACAGTAACTCAAATATCAGAGATCAGGGCCCGTATTTACAAAGCATCTTAGCGCTAAAAGTAGGTCCTAATTGCTGGATTTAGGAGAAACTCCGAAAAAAAATGGGCGTGTCAGTCGTAAATTTAGGACTCCTAATTATTTTTACTAAGTGTTATTCACAAAGCATTTTAGGCCTAAAAGTAGCTCCTAAGTCTGGGAGAGCTTAAAAGTTGTCAAGAGGACTCCTAAATCGCTAAAACCTATTCACAAAGAATCAGAAAATGGCTGCTGCTGTTGAAAGACGGAATGAATTGGAAATTCTGAATGATGCGCAGTTGTTGAAAAGATATCGGATCGACCCTGATGGGATTTTATTTGTTGTTGACTTGGTGAGGGAGAGAATATCATCTCCAACCATGAGAAACAACCCAATAAGCCCCGAAATAAAATGTTTCACAACACTTCGTTACTTGGCCACCGGAAAAATGCAACTTTGCAACGCAGACAATTTAGGGATTTCACAGTCATCTGTCAGTCGCTCAATTCACAAACAAATTATCATTGCGCTCTGTGAACCCCATATCATCCGACAATTTATCCGGTTTCCAATGGACATTCGCCAACAACATAGAATCAAACTTGAATTCATGCACATCTTAGGTATGCCCGGTATCATCGGTGCTATTGACGAGACCCATATTTGAATTATTTCTCCGACCCAAGATGAAGAGGTATTTGTAAATACAACCCCAATTCCGAAATAGTTGCGACAGTGCAAATTGTGAATAAAATCAATACGCAATGACTTTCAAATCACGCCAGCCAGTATTTTATTCACAATAGAACAGAGATAACATAGCAAATGTTGAAACTGAGGAATTTTACAATTTTGTCCACAAAATGAGCTCATCTCAAATTTGATGGCTGCTACAGGTCTCAAAAAAGTTGGGACGGGGGCCTGTTTACCATGGTGTAGCATCCCCTCTTCTTTTAACACAGAGTGGAGGCATCTGGGCATTGAGGAGACAAGTTTCTTGAGTTTAGCTATTGGAATTTGATCCCACTCTTGTTTAATACAGGCTTCCAGCTGCTGGAGAGTTTTGGGTCTCCTTTGACGGACTTTTCGTTTAATTATGCGCCAAATGTTCTCAATCGGTGGAAGATCAGGACTGCAGGCAGGCCAGTTCAGCACATGGACTCTTCCACTACAAAGCCATGCTGTTGTAATAGCTGCAGTATGTGGTTTTGCATTGTCCTGCTGAAATACACAAGGCCTCCCCTGGAATAGGAATCGTCTGGAGGGGAGCATATGTTGCTCTAAAACCTTAATATACCTTTCAGCATTCATGGTGCTTTTTAAAACATGCAAGTGTCCTACACCATATGCATTAATGCATCCCCATACCATCAGAGATGCTGGCTTTTGAACTGAACGCTGATAACAGGAGGGGTGGTCTTTCTCCTGTTTAGCCCGGAGGACACTACGCCCATGATTTCCAACAAGATGGTCAAATTTGGACTCATCTGACCACAGGACACTTTGCCACTTTGCTACAGTCCATTTTAAATGAGCCTTGGCCCACAGAACACGGCGGCGCTTCTGGATCATGCTCATCAATGGCTTCCTTTTTGCATGATAGAGTTTTAGGTGGCATCTGTGGATGGCACGGCGGACTGTGTTTACGGACAGTGGTTTCTGGAAGTATTCCTGGGCCCATTTAGCAATGTCAATGACAGAATCATGCTGGTCAGTGATGCAGTGGCGTCTGAGGGCCTGAAGATCACGGGCATCCAGTAAGGTCTTCGGCCTTGTCCCTTACGCACAGAGATTTTTCCAGTTTCTCTGAATCTTTTGATGATGTTATGCACTGTCGATGATGAGACCATCTAAACCTTTGCAATTCGACGTTGAGGAACAATATTTTTAAAGTATTCCACAATTTTTTTTAGGCAAGCCTTCACAGGTTGGAGAGCCTCTGGCCATCTTTACTTCTGAGAGACTCAGCCTCTCTAAGACATCCCTTTTATAGCCAATCATGTTACACACCTGATGCCAGTTAACTTAATTACTTGCGAAATGTTCTTTCAGCTGATTATCTTATATATTAATTGCTTTTTCAGCCCTTTTTTTTTGCCTGTGTCCCAACTTTTTTGAGACCCGTTGCAGCCAGAAAATTTAAAATAAGCTAATTTTGTGGATAAAAATGTAAAATGTCTCAGTTTCAACATTTGAAATGTTATCTATGTTCTATTGTAAATAACATATTGGCTAATGTGATCTGAAAGTCATTGCATTTTGATTTTATTCACAATTTTACACTTTGTCCCAACTATTTCGGAATTGGGATTATAGAAAAAAAGTTCATTCCATCAACACCCAGATAGTATTTGATGCCGAATACAATATTTTGGACATTGTTGCGAAATGGCCAGGATCCCCGCACGACTCGCATTTTAATGGAAAGTAGTTTATGCCAATTATTTGACAGGCATTATGTGTCTGTGGGATGCCACTTGCTCGGGGACAGTGGCTTTGGTGCTGTACCTCCTCCTGCTATGCATGAATTATTTTATTAGGCTGTTGAGTGAGGGTTACATTTAATAGATCATCATACTAATACCAGCCTATGTCATATTTTGTATACACATTTAAATTGTAGGCTATAAATTACAAACCAAGCTTAGTATGCTTTCCTGTTTAAATGATAGCCCGTTTATAGGCTGAAATCTCGGACCTCCCCTGCGATTGCAGCCCATACCACCGCTTCTCGCAGTTGTCTGTCGTCCGAGGATTTGCTGTTCACCCCCGAGCCAAATTTCCCTTTGATTACATGCTTTCGCTCCAGCACCAACTGGGCCAGCAGGTCGTAGCTCCAGTTGGGCTTTCGCATCCTTTTTGAACTTTCATCCATGACAGTTTAGGGCAAGCAGACTTGAACGGCTCGACATTTAAATGATCACAACAATTCTCATTGGGTAATAAGTTTCCAATTATTGGGGAAAATTACGCGTTTTATTATTGACTCATTTTATGCTATTGGCGTTTTTACAACTATCTCTTTCCTATGTATGTTTATTTGCCTAGAGCATGATATGTAGGGACTGCGCATAGTGCATTTTCAGGGGTGCTCAACATGTTATCATTTTATGGGACAAACCAGCCGCTTGGACCATTTCCTCATGTTTTCCTCCATGGGTTGTATGTGGGATATTTGTTTTCAATGGGCCGCCCTGTCACCAAACAACCAATCACCGTGCTCATTGTCCCAAGACTCGTGCATGAGAATTGACGTCATCCATAGCAACGGAGATTTACTCCTACCTATCTCAGAGCTACTCCTATTCTAGGAGTTACAAGTTTTCTTAACTAAAAGTTGCTCTCAGCAGCTTTGCGAATAATTTTTAAGATTTTACTCCTACATAAAATGTTTTAGCGCGACTTAGGAGTACTCCTAGCGGTAAGATAAGATGCTTTGTGAATACAGGCCCAGATTAAGGAAAAAAAATATTAGTATTTTTTGCTAATCATTGTATCAATTGATTTGCAATTGTTTAGCACATCTGAAAAATTATTAGCAAAAATAAGAAAACAGGCAATCAGATTTGAAATGATATGTCTTTTTTATTCTTTCCAAATGACAAATTACAATTATACGAGAAATACAAATCCACTCTGAACACAAAACAATTATTTCCAAAAGGCATAAATTACCTGGAACAATCTTAATTTAATACAGAACACTTCCGTTCCCCAGTGAAATTTCTGTAAACCACTTGTAGCCTGAAAGTACAGCTGTCTTATCTAGACCTTACTGTAGCATATGACGCTGTTTAACACCTGATCAGAGACGCGAAAGGATCCATTTACATTAAAATCTAGTCACAAAAGGCACTCTCCAACTCAACGATTCAGAATTAAAGCCGAAAAAAGTGAAGGTCGAATGCAGAATTCTCACCGTTAGGGCAAAAACCAAATCATATCGCCATAATATAACAATGATTACAAAGATTTCCCTGAACTAGTGTCACACTTTATAATCTGAAGAGTAATGCAATACGCGACAGCATGCGCAACAAGATAAGGCCTCAGATAAGTTCATGCCTATTACAGCTGGCAAAGTTTGTAAAGTTGGGGCAAGACACAAATCATATCGCCGTAAAATGATGATCACTCACAAAGATTTTCCTTTGTTAATGTTTGTTAGCTTACTAGCATATAAGGTGGCTGTATCCAAAGAGCAACGTAATTTGATACACGACGGCTCGCATAGATGTCTAGCCATCCATGACTGTACCAGAAACTTTCTGGCAGAGAGCCTCTCTAATGCATGCACGCACTCCCAGAAGCTGATTGGTTGGTATGCAAATGAGGAACATCATTTTCCCGCCAATCAAAGTCGTTAAAACTTCTCCTGTTGCTATGTGGCTTGGGAATCGAAAGTTCGCGGGCCAGCGAGCCAACACACTAACATTTTCATCTCGTCTCGTCTCCTCTCATCAACGAAAACAACAGATACGTCTCGTCATATTTTCATCATCAAATAGCTATGTTTAGCTCGTCACTGTTTCGTTTTAGTCATGAAAAAAAGGTGTGTTAATGAAATCATTTTGTCATTGTCATCGTTAATGAAAACAACACTGGCCGGATGGACTGTACACTTTGCCTTATCCAAACTCTCCCAGGGCAGGAGGGAGTAACTTAGGACAAGAGCAGTTCCAATCCTGAATACTGCATAAGGATTGGGAGCTTGTTCCTCATAAACTGGACAGAGGAACAAACTTGGACAGCACTAACAAGAATGCAGTACGGAGTCTGGAGACCTTGAGAAAGGTTAACAAATGAGACCACCTGGCATTGTCACCTTCTGTCAAGCAGCGAAGAGTCCTGCCCTGCTCCTGGTTCATTCTCTCCTCCTGGCCGTTGGTTTCTGGGTGGAAGTCCAAGTCCTCTCATAAGTCCCTGGCAAATTGGGGACCTCGGCCTGAGACCACCTCTAGGAGTACACCGTGAAGGCGTACCACGTTTTGAAGTAGGAGTTCAGTAGTGTCCATGGCAGTAGGCAGCTTAGCCAATGGAACGCAAAGAGCAGATTTTGAGGATCGGTCATCGATGGTAAGGCTGACCATAAACCCATCAGAGAGGGGTAGCCCTGTGAAGGAATCCTTGGCTACACAAGCTCACGATCAGTTGGGAACTTCTATGGGCTGCAGCAGACTGCAGGGTCACTGGTTATAAGACTTGGAGTGAGTGCACACAGTACAGGCTGCAATGAATGACTGAGTATCCTGGCAGATGGTTAACCACCAAAAGCGCCGACGCACAAGGACAAGAATGCAAGAGACTTTGGGATGGCATGCCAACTGAGAGGCGTGGCCCCAGGCCAAGACCTTGCCTCTCACTCTCTCAAGGGCAAAGAAACAATTGGGTGGAGTGTCCAGTGGAGGGGGAATGGATCGCAATGCCTCTTTAACCTCACTCTCTGCTTAAAGCTTAGTGACAGTCAGAAAACAGCTACATAGGAGGATGGTGGATCTTCAGGCACCGAAGGATATGCCCATGACAGGGAATCAGGCTCAGCAATTTTAATACTAAGTCAGTACATTTAGATGAAGTTGAATCTTGCAAAGAGGAGAGACCAACAAGGTCACCTGGAATTCAGCCTCTTAGCCATAGGGATGTTCTCCAGGTTCTGATGGTCCATCCAGACAAAGAGGGGGAGCCTAAACACCTCCAAAAAATGTCTTTACTTCTCAAGAGCCATCTTCATCACCAACAACTCCCAGTCACCAATGGAATAGTTCCTCTCAGCAGCAGACAACTGACAAGAGAAGTAGCCACAGAGATGTTATTTACCATTGTCAGCTCACTGCGAAAGAACTGCACCAACACACACGTCAGAGGCGTCCATGAAGAACTGGCTCTGGGCGTCTGAGACTTGAAGACGAGAGTGGTGGTAAGCAGCCTCTTGAGATTTTGAAACCAGAGGCTGCCTAGGGGGTCCAGGCAAAGGGGACCTTGGTGAATATCAGCCTAGTTAGGGGGCTGCAAATGTAGAGTAGCCTTGAATGAATCTTAGCAAATTAGCAAATCTGAGGAACCTTAGCAGTTCCTTCCAATCTTTAGGATTCTGCCAATCCAGCACAGCATCTACTTTCTGGTGATTTATTTTCAAGGTACATTGCACCACAACAAAGCTCGGGAAGCAGATGGAGGAAGTTGCACTTCTGTGGTTTGAGATAAATTTGGTTTTCCGGGAGCCTTTGGATGACCGAGTGGATATAGCGGGTATGATCCTCCAGAGTTTGAGAGAAGGCTACTATATCGTCTAAGTAGATATAAATGAACTGGGAGATCATGCCTTGGAGGACGTCATTTATGAGGTTCCGAAACACAGCAGGGGCGTTATCAAGCCCGAATGGCATCACCAGATATTTGTATTCACCCCATGGGAGTTAAACGCTGTCTTCCACTCATCTTATTTTCGAATATGTACCAGGTCGTAAGTATTGCACAAATTCTGCTTAGTAAAAAGTGGCAGACCTGGAGATTTATGAATTCCAAGTCCACCAAGGGTCAAGGATAATCATTCTTCATGGAAACTGCATTGAGTTCCCGATAGTCAGTGCAGGGATGTAGAGGCTCATCTTTCTTGACCATGAAGAAAAAATCAGCTCCAGCTGGCGATGAAGAAGCAAAAATTATTCCCGAAGCCAGGGATTGATTTATGTACTCTTCCATAATTTGAGGCTCCTAGCTAGTTAGGGAGGGCATCTGGGGCAATGTTCCTGGGGTTCTGATGCACATCACAGATACAAGGGATGAGAACTATGAAACAAGATACAGCTGGGGATAAGGAAGCACGCAAAACTGAAACCAATCAAAGAAGACATTACTTCTTATAGACAAGAAAGTTGCTAAATGGGAGGAGGCACAGAAGGCATTCACACGAGAGTTGTGACCGAAACCTTTGTAAAAATTAACTAACGAGGTGATGAATTAAGGCTGTTACTGTTTATTTTCTTGTTTAATTCAATACATTAATCAAAAATATGCAATGATTGAATGGCAAAATATGGAACAAATATTTTTTCTCAAAAATGTGTGTGCCACAATAATTGGATTACCTTTATTTATTGAATTACACAGCCTCCCTTTGCCAAGATAATAAATCTGAGTCCTTTCTAAAGTGTGCAAGGTGGTTGCAAAGACATGGCAAAGGAGCTGTAACTACTCTTCTGTGTAGAATCTCTCCAGACCCTACAGATTCCAAGGCCCATGTTAATGGGCTTCCATCTTCCATTTTTGAGTTCAGTTTGATGCATGAATTGGATCATTGTCCTGTTGGAAGATCAATACATGGTGCAGTTTTAGCTTTCTGGCAGTGGCAGTTGTGTTTTCATAAAATATCTCCTGGTACTAGGAATCCATGATACCATAAATCTGAGCAAGTTGTTCTTAAACTTTGGAAGGAAAACAACCCCATAACATCAAAAATCCAACAGCATACTTCACCATGAGCATAAGGTTCTTCACAGAACTGCTCGCTTTGTTTTTACACCAAAACCACCTCTTGTGTTTATTTCCAAAGAGCTCTATTTTGTTTTCATTTGACAATAGAACCCGGTTCCAACGAAATTTCCAGTACCGTTCGGTAGACTGTAGGGTTTGTTTTTTGATGACAACAAGCGATTTTCTTGCAGTCTTCCCAAATACATAAACGTTATGTAGATAGTTTGAGTGTAATTTTTGTGACTGTATGACTGCTAACCAAAATTTATGTCTGTAATTCTTCAACTGTGATCATTGAAGTGTCCTTTTCTTCCTTTTAGTTCCTCATAGGATTAAAAATAGCACTAGTCCTTTTGTTTTTGAGGAAAAATATTTAAAAAATTTAATTAAATTCAAGATAAGATCATTATTCATCTCTGATACCCCGGATTTATTGTGCCATGCCATTGGAAGTATAGAAGCCCTTCCTGTAGCTCAGAAAATGGCACCCATGTCAGCTTGTTCTTGTAAGTGATGCTGTTTTCTGCCAATGTCTGTTATTTGATTTGGTGAAGATGATGTTTCCGATTGTAAACATATTCTTTTTAACACTGCAAACATTTTGAATAAGTTAAAGTGCATCACTTTGCTGAAAAAATGCTAAAAGGGATAAGAATTCAGAATGAGTTTTGGATTGATTAATTAAATTATTACCATCCTTACAATATCAGGTGTATGGCATTTACATTTTCAGTGAAGTCTATTGGTGATCTCTTTGTCATTTCTTTAATCACTATAGGTTTATGTGCCGGTATTGATTATTCACCAAATAAATGGTTTGACTGTTAATCAGGCGTTCTTAAATGGCAAGATGTTGAGAGCAATTGTGCAATAAAAAGATGAGAGGCTTCGATACCACTGTGGGCATGCTACAGAAAATTTGCCAAAAAATCCAGGGACATTTGGGTTGAAGATTTGGTCACACTTTAGATGAAGTGTTGCTCATAAAGGCTTTATACAGCATGTATAATACCTTCATAAATGAGACATAATGTCTTCATAAATCATACATAAGCAAATGCCATGCTTTGTAAAGGGTGAAATAATACATCCTTATTCAGCATGTGATGCCAGATGTCATATAACTGACAATGTCACTTACCTAGTGGCCAAATACTATAAAGGGTGACATTGTCAGCTAATTGACATTGTCAATGTCACATCTGGCATCACATGCTGAATAAGGATGTGATATTTCACCCTTTACAAAGCATGACATTTGCTTACGTATGATTTATGAAGACATTATGTCTCATTTATGAAGGCATTATATATGCTGTATAAAGCCTTTATGAGCAACACTTCATCTAAAGTGTGACCGAAGATTTTAATATTGCAAAAAATATTTGGGAGGATAAACCAAATAGTTAATATTCACCAATGGTGCTAATATTTGTGGAGGGCATTGCAAGTTATTCTCAATTGCTGGACCTAGATTAATTTAAGCTTTGAGAAATCACTGCACTTGCATTAGCCGCAAAGGTGCATCATGCATACATGATTCCGTCCTTCATGAATCCTCGAATCTCCTTGAAGCCGTAGAGGTAGCTCAGGTCATGTAGTGAAATCTGACGGAGATTTAGACCTGTATGTACAGAATACAAGGGCACGCATATGTGCACACACATGTATATGCACATGTAGGCACAGAGCAGTTCGATACACTCTAATGACCATACTCTGTAGAGGAGATTTTATTCTGCAACTGGAGCAAAATTTCTGCAGCTCAGCACGAAACTCACTGGACTGTCTGAAATTTCTTTGAGCACTGAAGAATCTCTGTGGTTTAGAGTCTTTTTTTTTTTTTTGGTTTCACATTTACACGTCAGTCCCCTCATTTTAAGACCAGACTTGATCCAATGTTGGATACTGCGTTAACCTTAAGTATTCTAAGTTTTAGGTGTGCTTTAGTGACAGGAAAATGGCAAGTCCAGTTGGGCTGATTGACCTTTTCTTGGCACTCATCTTATGTTGTTCGTATTTATCATAACATCAATTGTCTTTGATATGAAACAGATTTAATAGACAAGAAAGCTGAAAAATTTCTTCAGTGGACAGCAGGGCAAACATTCAAACATCATTGGTACTTCTCTGCAATGGCAGATGGCAGTGTTATGATTAGTGGGTATTATGGTGTACATTATAATATGTATGACCGTTATGGCTTTTGGGGCTGTGAGTACAGGGGGCTTTGAAGGATGCTAAAGTGGACTGTGCTGAAATGGCAGATTTTAACCGTGAGTGGTTGATTGGGGGATGACACAGTGGTGCTGTGAGTAGTGCTTTTACGTCACAGCAAGAAGGTTGTGGGTTTGAATCCAGCCTGGGGCTTGTGGAGCATGTTTTTCCTGTATTCGTGTGGCTTTCCTCTCGGTACTGCAGTTTCCTCCCACAGTGCAAAAACATTCAAGCTGGGTTAACATAAGACTTGCCCATAGGTATGAAAGCGTGAGTGCATGGTGTAGTGGCTCTTTGATGAATTGGCAAGCTGTACAAGGTGTGTTCCTGCCTTTAGACTCGGTTTAGATAATGGATGGATGAATGTTTATTGGGGTATTATGACAGCCATTATTCAAAATTTAACACTATTAATCACAATTACACTGCACTCAGCCATAAGGACTGATACTTTCTACACAGGTACGCTTATGCCCAAACACATGCACACACACATGCATACATATACAAACACACAAACAAATGCACTCACACTCAAGGATACGTGGACACACATACGTGCACTCACATGCAGACACAGTCTGCATTCAACAGAAGGTGCTCATTCATTGCATGCCACTCACTTCGTAGATTATTAGTATACAGTGGGATTATTTATTATTTTGTTGTGTTTAGTCACGTGGTTAGGATTCACTGTATGCGTACTCTTGGAGTTTATTTGCTTATATCCTTTGTCTGTGTGTGTGTTTGTGTGTGTGTGGGAGTGTACGTGAGCATGAGCATGAATGTGAACATATACAGTATGCCTTTGAGCACTGTATTACGGGGCTGTGTGTGCGTGTGTGTGTGTTTGTGTGTGTACATATAAAATGTGCCTTTGTGCACTGCAGTATTATGCTGTGTGTGCATGTGTGTGTGTGTGTGTGTGTGTGTGTGTGCACATATACACTATGCCTTTGTGGACTGTAGTATGATGCTGTGTGCCAGTGTGTGTGTGTGTGTGTGTGTGTGTGTGTGTGTGTACATATAGACAAGGACTTTGTGCACTGCAGTATAATGCTGCGTGTGTGACTATGTGTGTGCATACAGAGCATGGCTTTATGTTCTGTAGTACGGTGATACATTTGATATTGCATTAAGAAGTGCGTGACAGGGAAGCTATCAGTGCCAAAAGCAGAGAGGTGAGGTGCTGATATCGGTTCTTCGCAGATGAATAATTCAGACGGTGGTCAGAGAGAGGAGCTGCGGGAGGCCCAGGGGATGAGCCCTCACCACAAACCCAAAGCCACTAATCACATCGTCTGTGAGCTCTCACTCATCGCCACTGCTGAAGCGGCCGCTACAGACGGCAGAACATGACAGAAAAATCAGTGGCCAGCAAAGTGTTTTCCTCTGTGAGGCTATCTACATGCGCCTTCAACGGCTGAACAGCCAATCAGAAAACACACCCATGCAAATCCATCATGAAGTATTTGTTGTGACACTGATATATCAGCTGCCTCCAAAAGTCTTGCTGTTTTGCAGATTATATGACAAACCAAGGCTGTCTAGACTTATGGTAAATATTTCACATAAACTGGAGAAAATTCTAGTCCTAATGTTCAATTTGGAGAGGAAACCTTTTTTGTGCGGAAAGGCATTCAGAAGTTTGGTTTGTCCATTGAAATATAATTAGCTCCACATTGGATTTAGCTCCTGCGAGTACAAACTGCTGTTAGTGGACTGGTCAGCCCAGATGATGGGTGTTCATCGCCAATATCATAGATAGCAGGAACTTTGCATGAAAGACTGAAGCTCAATATCTGAACTGCTATAATTTCCTATCTAACTCATACAGTACCCAAAAAAAAAAACCACAGACAAACATGAGCATTTACATGGCATCCTTTGTATTTGAAAGATGAATCCTGAGACTCGGAGGAAAAGAGAAAAGTCTGATGAAAAGCAGTTCAATGACATCATGCTCAATGACATCATGCCGAACAAATACTCGCCATATTCATCTCAACACGGCTCCGGCGTTGCAAACAATTACAAAGCCTTGGTCTCCTTGGCAACGGTTCCAGATTTCCTCTGGCTGGAGCTGAGGTGCGCCGTGCTCACAGGAGCCCTTCATTGGTGCAGGTGCCTCAGCTCTCGTCATGCAGGCGAGTCTGAGGGAGATTTAACCGCCGATGTATTGGGTAACTGACCTGAACATTTCAAAGCTTTAGGAGTGAAGCGTCTGAAATTCATCATCTAACATTTCTGTCCTGTCAAATTTTGTTCCATCCATAGCCCTCAGATTCACTCTAACAACCGTAGCTTGTAGAGGCCATTTTGTTAAGCCTCTGGAGTAGTATTTCCGCAGCGTAGCCGCTCATTCTCAGCGTAAAACTCACTTGTGACACAGTGCTATTAGCTTTTCAGTATGGTGAAGAAATTGTGTGAAAAAAATATATATCCATGTAAAATTCAAAGTTTTTGTGCCTGGACTTGAATTTAAGGTTCCTGTTATTTTTTTCATGACAAGACTTTGTCATATTTTCTGAGGAATACAAATACAAGGCTGAGGACAGAAAATGTTCTCATTCTTTCTGACACCCCTTGTGAGGGAGAGGGGGTGGCAGTGGGGAGATCAAGTTTAAATCTGGTTGTCCACACAACTGAAAACACTGCTATCATACTGCATTTTCCCTCAAACAAATCCGAAACAGGACCATATTCCTCCAGTGACAAACCCAGAAACAGAGCCAGATTCCCTTTACTAACAAAGACTTGAACAGGGCTGTATTCCCCCACTAACAGAGCCTAAAACAGGACCCTACTCCTCTGCTCATAAACCCTAAAAAAGGGGGGATTCCCCCCTACAAAAACCTGAAACAGGGCTGTATTACCCAGCTAACAAAGCCCTCAAAGACGGCAAGATTCCCCCCCTAACAATGCCTAAAGAAGGGCAATATTCCCCAACTAAGAAAACATGAAGCAGGGCCATATTCCCCAACTAACAAAGCCCGGAATGACAGCCAGATCCCTCCCTAACAAAACCTGAAGGTCTGCAATATTCCCTCACTAACAAACCCTGAAACAGGGCTAAATTCTCCTTGTAACAAAGTCTGAAAAAGGGCCACATTGCACCACTGACAAAGCCTGAAATATGCCATATTCCCTCGTTAAAAAAGCCTGACGCAGGGCCAGACTCCCTTCCTAACAAAGCAACAAAGCCTGCAACAGGGCCATATTCCCCAGCTAACAAAGCCTGAAGCAAGGCTGGATTCCCTTGCTAACAAAGCCTAAAATAGTGCCCTGTTCCTCCACTCATAAAGCCTGAAACAAGGCCGTATTCTTCCATTCACAAAACTTGAAACAGGGCCATATTCTCTAGCTAGTAAAGCCCTGAAAGAGGGCCGGATTCCCCCATTAACAAAACCTGAAACAGGGCCATATTCCCTCACTAAAAAAGCCTGAAACAGGGCTAAATTAGGCTGGGCACTGCCCCTTTTATTTACTTATTTTCTCACTGTATAGTGTCTTTGTGACAGTCTATCTGTGAAAAGTGCTATACAAATAAAATTGAATTACATTTTTCTGGTAACAAAGTCTGAAACAGGGCCATACTGCCCCGCTAACATATCCTGACAGAAGGCTAGATTCCCCTGCTGATAAACCCTGAAACAGGGCCGGATTCCCCACTAACATATCCTGAAACAGGGCTGTAGTCCCCTGCTAACATACCTTGAAACCAGGCTGGATTCATTTGCTAATAAAGCCTGAAACAGAGCCGTATTCCCCTTTTAGAAAAGTCTGAATCAGGGCCATATTCCCTGGCTAACAAAGCTTGAAACAGGGCCATATTCCCTCCCAAAACATTTTTGAAACATGGCTGAATTCTCCTGAAACAGGGCCGGACTCCACCGCTCAAAAAGCCTGAAACTAGGCCAGATTCTGGGTGCATATGCCCTTGCAAACAATGCCTTAAACAGGGCCTTATTGCCCTGCTAAGAAAGCCTGTAACAGGATTGTATTCCTTCACTCACAATGCCTAAAACAGGGCAAAATTCCCTTAATAAAAAATCCTGAAAGAGGGCCGGATTCTCCTGATACAAAGCCTGAAACAGTGCCATATGCCCCCACTCAGAAAAATTGTGCTGCATTCCTGCGTTAATGAAGCCTAAAGGAAGGCCGGATTTCCAAGCAAAAAGAACGTGAAGAAAGGCAGTGTTCTCCTGCTAACAAAACCTGAAACAGAGACAGAGTACCCCACTAATGAAGCCTGAAATAGTGTTGCATGACCCAGCTAACAAAGCCTGAAACAGGTTTGCATTTCATCAATAACACAGGCTAAATATGGACTGTATTCCCTGGCTAACATTTCCTGAAATGGAGCCGTACTCCCCTGCTGAATAAGCCTGAAACAGGGCTGGATTCACCCCAATAACATAGCCGAAAAAAGCACCACATTCCCTTTTTAACAAAGCCTGAAACAGGGCCATATTCCTCCACTCAAAACACCTGAAACAGGGCCGTATTCCTTGGCTAAAAGACTTTATTAAACAGATTCCCCTGCTAATAAAGCCTGAAACAGACTTGGATATCCCGGCCAGCAAAGCCTGAAATGGAGTTGTCTTCTCCAGCTAAAAAAGCCTGAAACAGGACCAGATAACCCCACAAAGCATGAAACAGGTTTGTATTCCCCTGATAACACAACCTGAAACAGGACCATATTACCCTGCTAACAAATCCTGAAACAGTGCCTGACTCCCCCACAGGGCCGCATTCCACCTCTAACAAAGCCTGAAACATGACTGGATTCCCCCAATAACAAAGCCTGAAACATGACTGGATTCCCTCACTAACAAAGCCTGAAACATGACTGGATTCCCCCACTAACAAAGCCTGAAACAGGGTTGGACTTCCCCGCTAACAACCTCTGAATCACAGCCACAAGGCTGAAACTGGGCTGTCTTCCCCCCCAAACAAAGGCTGGAACAGGGCAGGATTTCCCCATTTACAAAGCCTGAAACAGGTTAGGATTTCCCCATTTACAAAGGCTGAAACAGGGCTGTATTCCCCTGCTTACAAAGCCTGAAAGAGGACCATATTCTCCTGCTAACAAAGCCTGAGACGGGGCCATATTCCCCTTAGCCTATAACAAAGTCTATAATAGGGCCGAATTCCCTCGCTAACAAAGCCTGAAGCAGTGTTCGATTCCCTCGCTCACCAAGACTGAAACAGGGCTTGACTTAGCTGACTTATTATTATTATTATTATTATTATTATTTTATTTCTGTCTGTTTTCAGTTGTCGTTTTTATGTTTTGGTTTCAAAACTACTTGCTCAGATTTAGCCACCAAAACTACTCGGTAAGGTCTGGGCATCAATACTACTAGGTTAGGTTTTGGGAAAGATCATGGTTGGGGTTAAAATAGAAGCTTTCTCAATGCTAAGCATGTCTTTAAAAGGGTTTCTGTAGCCTGACTTTTCCCATGCACTGGGCTTCACTGCTCCCTAATATATTGCTCAGTGGGGAATTCCGGGATACCCTGGACCTCCTGACCTTTTCATGGCATTTCAGAGTTGGGAGGTGTAACTCATGGATAATTCGCAATGATTGCCTCTTGTTAGTTTTACGAGTAACGCTCTGTGGTACTAACCCTATCACTATGGTTGGGGGAGCCTGGCTGTTAAATCTATCCTCTGTAGTTCATAAATAATTTGTGAGAATTGTGCTAACATGCTAAAATGTTTTCATAAAAGTATGAGAGAGAACTGCTTTTTTCTTCCTTTCCAAAAATGGACCATTATACAGTATATACACATGTGAATGCTCTAAGCTCAAGGTAATGTCAATGCAATCCAATAATGAATTCTAAAGGTCATGCTAATATGGACATCTGAGTGGTCACAATTTTTTCCATTTGTTCCTAAAATGGAGCACTTATCACGCATTGGATCAAGGTTTTATTTCATGCTTATATGCTAATGTTGCTCTGAAATCCAAAGATGGATTCTGGCGAACCAGGCTGACAAGCTAACAGGCTAAAGCTGTATCCCTTCCTTCAATTCCTAAAGTGGGCCATTCTGTGCATACTGTTGCACACTGAAAGCTCAAGGTAACCTCCGAGCTGAGGGGTTCTGAAGGAGGCTGAGGCAAGCAGGACACAGTTAGAGTTATTCTGTGAGGTGAGGTGTACACAGACGCCGCTAATTATCTCTACCGCGCTCACCACCTGCTCTTAAGCTTTCCGCGATATGCGACTAAGAGCAAATGTGGCTAAAAGCCAGATCAGTACTCAGGAATAAGGCCACCTTTTCCAATATCACCCACCAGCGGAGACCCCTATAGAGCCTTCCACTGACTGCCCCAAGCACATTCATCATGTCTCAGCTCTTAACATCCATCGTAGATTAGTCCAGTTGCATTTGGAGGCTAATGCATTATCACTGCAGGTATTTTAATTTAGCAATGAGAACCAGTTATACAAGCATGAGCAGCTTTCAGCGACGTATAAATGTCATGTTTTCTTCTAAAAGACATGAAAAAGTGACCAGAATATGTTCCTTCCATAAAAAATACCAGGGTATCAATTTAAAATCTAAATCACGCAATATTGCCGGGAAACTACTCCAAATTTGTTTCTAAGAAACATTACATCCTATAAAATAAAATAGGATCCTGCAGTAATCAGTAATCCGAAAGGCCAGTAAACCCCACATGACCCCACATGAAAAATTTCCTACACATGATTGACTTTGTGTTTTCATGCAGCTATTGAGTGTGACTTGCTGTACCATGATAATGTCCCTTTAAATGCATTTGAAATGATTCTTCACCCAACTCCAGAAGCTTGAAAAATTACTCTTACATACACAATGAAACTGGGGCCCACAAAGCTGTTTTGTTGGTGTTTGTATGTTGAGTCTGATTTAAAAATATAATTTGATAAATACAGTATACTGCATTGGTATGGGAAATACAGTTCTGTCCTCCACTTGAGTCAATCACATACTCTTAGTGCTCATCGCCAGAACACTAAACATTGAATATTATGACCGCAGAAATATTCACAATAGAGGTATTTATAGATATTCTGCTTTATGCAGCTTTCGAGTTCAGGCATATGAAGACCAAAATTTCCTTCACTCAGTAAGATCAGAGACCGGAGACTAAAATTACGGGAACAAATGTAATAATCATTGGATTTCACTGCTCAGTTACATGACTTCTCTAGTTTCAGAGAAATGTCAGTATCACCAGAACAGAGGGAGTTTTCAGTAATTTGACGTGGTAACATATTTTTAAAAATGTTCCTGTTCTTCTGGTGCTGAGAAGAGTTTTTGCTTTGAGCACAAATACTTGCCTTTTTAACAACAAAATAATAATAATAATAATAATAATAATAATAATAAAATCAGGTTAGACAACAATGCTTCAGATTGACAGTTTCAGACATTTGAATCACAGTGTTACAATGCTTTGATACATTATCATTTCACATAAATTTCAACCATCTGGAAAAACAATGTCTGTCACCTACGCTGGCCAGAAACTTTCTGTTAGCTAACACTCGTGGAAATGAGTACAGATGCTGTAGCTTATAATGTGATCATGATATGTACAGGCCAAACATATTCAACAGTATGCATTCAGATAATGCTACTGAATGGAATATTAACCTGACACGGTTGTGGCTTGGTGTTTTATTCACATTATCACATGAAATATTTTTATCCATTCAAAGGATAAACAAAAGTGGAACAAATGAAATAAAAAATTTTGTTTGTTACTACTATGAAGTTTGCCTTCTCACTGGTTAAAAAGCCATAATTTCTCCTTGGCTTGTAATGCATGTGGCCTCTCAACCTCTTTTGGTTGGCAGACCACAGCAATTACACAGTTGCATAACCGTATCATAGATATTGATTTACAATTAGGGTAAAATCAGCCATTGTGCTGCTCAAAGCCCAATGTGGTGGCTTGTATCAACAATTTGCATGAGATTTGCATACACAACTGTGATTGGTCCCCTGAACATGACTTATACATATTGCAAGCGACCTGAGGCCTATGACCTCTTCAACTCTGTTCCTGAAATGAGACTGATGTGTCATGCATTAAATTCTATACATAACGCTGATACCAACAAACAGGCATGCTGTTGCTTCAGCCGTAAGGATAACTACACTATTTAAAGTAGACATGTATTGAGTAATCAGAAAATGGGCAAATTATACCTCTACAGAAACCTAATGTCATGGAGATGATGAATAAAACACTTTGTGGCCACTCACTCAAATGGAAAGAGAATAAAAGAGGCATTTTGAACACTCAACTCGTGCACATCCCCAAAAAGACCAAATGAAAATAGCCCTTTTCTCATGATGTAATTCGTCATAGACAGGGACACAGAAGGAAGTCGAGTGCATCGACCACCGTCTGCCTGCCGTAATTTGCTAATTTCTTGGTCTTGTTTCATTTTATATTTCTAGCAGATTAGATTTATGCCCATAAAAAAGTATGATATTGTTGATGACACAGAGCGCACAACCTGTAATATCTTGTTTTCAAATTTTTTCCGGGTGACGAGCAGAAGTGTGCAACTTTCCTTGATGAAGTTCTGGGTCACCAAAGTCTGCCTTGCTTTACCTCATGGACACTAAAAAAATCCTTAAAACCTATAAAAAAGCAATACTTCATATAATTATCAACATAAATCTGAAGTTTTATGTACATTGGACGATTCTCAGAGTACTTTATTTGAATCCAAAACTCGGATGGTGGAACTGGTGGGCGGCTATTTTGCATCTGGATTTGAGCTTGCTAACTGCTCAAAATATTGCTATGTATATTCGATGTCCAAGTCAAGCAGGGGTTGAAAAAATTTTGAAATTTTTAGTGGATTTCAACATCTTGCTTGTAATGTAAAATAGACATACGATAGCCTATGTGTCACAATTGCTCCCACGAGTGACGTCACAGCTCTTGGCCCAATTCACCGTGCTGTTCAAGGATGATATTGGGGGTTGCTAAAAGCCCATTTTACATTCATGATTACTCTGTTCCATAATCATCTACGAGTGAAAAATGTTGATAGTTAGAGAGGAGTGCAGTCTCATCCCGACGCATCATAACCCCTAACCCCTAACCCCTAACCCGATCCCGATCCCTTACCCTAATCATCAAATAAGGACGCCAAAAGCCTCCTTTTTCATCGTATTTCGATGCTTGGTCAGGTAGTGCCACTATATGGTGAGTCGGGATGAGAATGTGTCATAGAGAGAGTATTGCATGCCCTTTCAGATGATACCAAATATGACAATTTTTTATAAAGTTTCAAATCAATACATGGCTACTTTAACCAGCAGTAAGTAAGCAGGTCTACCTGTTAAAGTCAGGAATGTAAATGAGTGTGCAGATCTATATCTTGCTTGCTTTTGTAATGTACTTACTGTATATCACTGGAAATGTAATTTGCTGCAGTTTTTTTTTTTTTATTTTTCATCTGTTTGGTTGGGATCTGATCCAGATCCATAGGGCTATAATGCACCACCATTAACAAAGAGTAAATGCTAATAAATGGATTCAGGGAATGATGGCTTATGTGTTGGACCAACAGGCAAAGTTATATAGTTGTAAGATACTATGACAGGCAATGGGCAGCTAGACAGTCGATACACCTGCTATCCCAATGGAGAGAATATAAAGTAATACAGTCTGGGAAATATGTAATACAAACCACAGCAGACCAGGCCAACTCACTGCAGCTCAGAGAAGCTCCTAGCAGCTTAAGGAAATTCATAACTACCAGTTGCCCACAGCAGGTCATAACAGCTCATAGCCACTCATAGCAGCTCATAGCAGTTTGGATGCAGTGTGGGCAGTGATCCATCTCCCATGTGGGTGGGATTCATAGCAGAGTCGGGTACATAAATCATTGTGAGGCACATAAATCAGTAAGAGCTCTTACAAGCTCATGCATACATCCAGCCCTTTTCCACCATAAATAAGCGCGGTCCTCTCTCCTCAGGGAAAGCAATCTGTTCCTCGGCTAAATAATGGGCATTATGCATCGCTCATCTCCAGGCACAGTTCAATGCAAAAGTAAAGCAAGTTGAGCATTAAAGTGAGCGCGGTGTCAGAGCGTATGAATGAGTGTTTGAGCTGCAGAGCACTGATCAGCAGCTCATTATAGAGCGAGGAGGGGAGCGGTGATTTATCCAGGAGGCGAAAATGCTTAAGGAAGCAGCCGTGCCATTTCGCCTGCTCTTCTCCGGCACCCGATAAGGAGCAGAGATGCAGGGCCATGCATTATCTTCACATTTATACTGCACTTTTCAGCACCTTTGCCGAATAAAACACTGATGGAAATTGGGCGTAAGTGGATCCCTGCAGACCCAGTGAACGAGAGAAGCACTCTGAGACCTTTCCTGCATGCGGAGCAGTTTCCCAGCATTCCGACAACATTCCTGCCTGCCGAGCGGTTTTTCAGATGGTGCTCCTGATGAGAGCAGATTTCCTGCTCCCCCGTCCTGTTATTTCAGGCTGCTGCTTCTCGTGTCCCCGTGCAGGGTGATTGATGACCAAACACAACCTTGGAAAAGCAGGAAGGACTGAAACAGTGTGGAGAGATGTGCTCACACACACACACACACACACACACACAGGCAGACACAGGCACACACACACAGACACACGTACACGCACGTTGTGGCGCTGCACTCGCACAGTCTGACCGACAGGACAAAAGTGTCATTTCCAGTGAGCAGAGATTGATGGGTCTGGTGTCAATGCCAGGAATCATGCTTAAGAGCCCACTTCATTATACCCCTCTCCGTCCGCTCCCTCTCACACACACTCTCACACTCACACTTATACACACTCACACACACAGACACACACTTACACACAGTCCGATACCCTTATACACTCACACACACTTAAACGCTCTCATGCCTGCACAAACACATAAGCACACGCTCTTACACTCAGAGACACTCTCACATACACACACACACTCACAAGAAAACACAACCACGTATACATTTAATCAATTACTGTAGTCTTTGAATATTATCTCTCTTTCTATCTCTCTTTCTCACCAGCTGTAGGCTGAACCCATTCTTCTTTAAGAGTCATGAGTGTGAATGCTATATCTTGAAGCCTTGTTTATGGTAATTAAGCATTTAGTGCTTAAGAGCAGCATATACACTGCTGACCTTTTGTGATACATACTATTTAAATAATTTTTTTCTTCAAACTTAACAATTCCATTGTTAAACAATTTTAATGTGGCCTTTAAGAATCTAGGTGCATTTATAGGATTATTGCAGCTTGCAGGCTTCAGTGTTATTCCTGTATTTTACTGAAGGGCACTGAATTCCTGAGATGTACTAATTGCAGTGCATAGGTAACTTCAATCACAGAGTCCATTATAGTACAGTGCATGTTGATATAAAAACTAAGCTACTTTTAGTGTTTGAGCTACGAAGGTATAGGTTATAATCAGTTCGATATGTGTTTGGTGAAGGTTATAGGCTGGTGATTATTTCATTATTTTTGACCCGTTTGCAGGACCTGCACTGATAAGGATAGTAGCTTCTGCAGTGCTTGTTTTGCTTGGGATGTAAAACGTCTGCTGTGCTTCCGTTGCTGGGGATGTCAGCGTCTGCAGCGCTTGCATTGCTGGGTTCGTTAGCATTTGCCGTGCTTGCGTTGCTGGCTACGTTTGCGTCTGCAGTGCTTGTGTTGCTGGGGATGTTACAGTCTGCAGTGGTTGCGTTGCTAGGGATATTAGCATCTGCTGTGCTTGCCTTGCTGGAGATATTTCCAGTCGCTGTTAGTGCATGATGAAGATACCATATCTGAGTCATAGCTTTCAGCTGCACATTTTTAAATGTCAGCAATGTGTTAATAACGACAAATGTCAGGTGGAAGAACATACACATTCTGATTTAATTCTGGCCTCTTTCATCTGCTTCCTCCTCAAATCTTCCAGTATAATATACATATTTTTCAGTTCCTGAAGACATTTGTTGGCTAGTTTTTTAATTTTATTTTTAATCCCCCTCAAGAATGTGTATGCAGCAGCAAGTTTGCTCAGTAGTTTTATTTGTAAACTTGTACGTAGTATCCAGACTGCAGATTATCACGAGCTCACTCACCATAACCTCACAATAGACAAGAGCCCTTCAGCACATGGAATTGCCGTTTTTATGTATGCAGTAAAATTTGATGGCAATCTCTGAGCAGTACAGCAAGCGTGAGAGGCGCGGTGACACAGTCTGCTCTTGAATAGTGTTTCTTTATCAAACAAACAGCTCGCTAACTTGACCAGCAAACGAGGAGACGTGCTTAAGATAAGACGCATTGGTAGCTTACATTTTTTCATGGGAGAAAAGATTGACTATATTTTTATGTTGAAGGTATAATATTGTGCATAACTGTTCAATTCCTGTGCTTTTCATCGAAGGGAGATCCATTTTCAATTATTACGTTGTGGAATCTACCTAATATGTCACCCCCACCTTTCATGGAAATAAGTGCTTAGTTGATACTTAAATCCCCTGATTTTGTACGTCAGCAACATGCAGTCATTAGCATTGCCCTGCCCATACCAAGCAATCAGTGCTCACATCTATTCAAAGTAAACTAATGTTACGTAGCTAACAAAAGGTGCACAATTAGACCCACATTGGCACCTAACACCTACCTGACATTTAGTTCATACATTGTTATAAACTTGCACCTTTTTTTGCCAGGAAATTTAACTGGTCTTATAACTGTAATTTTACTATAAGTTTACAACAGAGTTCCGTGTATGCTAATTGTAAACTACAGTTAAATGTGCACGGGACTCCACTTACAGTTAAAATAACCAGGAAAAAAAACGTTCATTTAACTGTTAAATTCAGTCAGTTTGTAACAGTGTATAACCCATCGTGGTAGCTCAGTCTCACTCTCCCTCTTTGCCTCTTGTAAATACTCGCGTCCAGGTGAGTTACCAGGATAAAAAGGCATACTGAGGTTAAAGTCACTGAAACAGGCCAACTTTCATCTGGGCAAAAACAACTGCTCAGTTTTCAACTGCAACAGCTGACATAACGTTAAATGTCCTGACCTTCTGCCAGCATCAGAAGATAAAAAGAGGCGGTGGCTGAGATTGATTTTCACTGAGAATCTCTAGCTAGCTAAATATTTTTGACCTCTGTGAGTATTTTAGCTGAATTTCAAGTGTGCTGTTAGTTCACGTAGCCAAATGCCACTCTCAAAACTGTTTAGCATGAAAACATTACCTTTCCATTATCATTGTGTTTATTAGCTAGCTACTAAAAATGTGTCTTGAGAAACTGTTGCTACTTTTGCTGGAGGCGGTGTACAACACACAATTGGAACAAATAGAATGGGAGACCGTTTATGGAATTGAGTTGTGGAAGAGAAGCTCATCTATTCTAAATAAATGGATTGTTAGCAAATGGTTGCCATGATTCAAATGCATGAATTGGACCATTCTTGTTTGCCCCTGAATTGCCAGTATTGTGAACCTTTCATGGTGACTGCTAGCTGTGGTTGCTTGTGAACGTAACTACCATCCTAATAGTTGCTTAGCCTGCAAATGCTACCTCTTTATACTCATTGTGGAGTTCAAGAGCCAGATACTAAATTAGTCATCTGTATTTAAACTGTTGCTAGTAGCCAGGGCATGCTGACATGTTCACTATCCGTTTACGCAAGGAGTAACAGGCCGGTGGCTCTGTTTTTTTTTTTTTTTTTTGTTACAAAGTTTATATACCTTCTTTTTGAGCATCCAAAAGCACTATAATTTGGTAAGACAAAACAGCAGAGTAGGTCACCTTACCTGAAACCAATCACAGAAATCATAGTGAATGCAATGTATACACATACACCCACACACACACAAACACACACACATGCACTCAGATGAGCACACACAGACACACATGCCTCACTTTATCTCAGATAGAACAGCTCCAATACTGCCATGTCCATGGAACAGATATTTTTGGAAAGTATGTTTGACATATGAATAATTGTATAAACAATTGACCTGTAGATGCAACCTTAACCTCCAGACACTCTTGCAACAGATGCCTGAAGGTGTGAAAACTTCTGGCCCAATTTGCCTTTTCAAAATGCTCCTGCCTTCTCTCTCCTTTTCTGGCTTCTCTTCCTTGCCTGCCCTGATGGGTGGACCAAAGTGTCAAGGAAAGGAGTTAGAAAAATGAAGAAAAATGCAAATATAAGCCACTGGCTAACACAATCCCACCCTGTTAAACATCCTCCCCTGGATCCTGGTCAGATTGTTCTGTACTCGGGGAAGCAGCACCAGGGGAGAAGAAAAGGAAATCCAAACTGAGTCAGAACTTGCTGCACATATTTTGTTTAAACACACAGATGATGTGCCATCTGTCTCTCCTGTGTACAAACATGGCAAAATAGGAAAGTCTTTTGGGCAACGGATCAGCTCAATAGCTTGCAATTAACACAAATTATTGAAATTTTCAAATAAATGGGCATTTACCATTATAAACAATCAGTAAACATGAGCAAATGTGTGTTACTCCTAAGAGAAAGCATTTACAAATGCTCAACTCACGAACTGTGATAATCCGTCAGTCTGCTCGGCTCTGCTTTTTCAGTGCACTAGAGAAACTATCTATGAATTTGGGCTTCATGCCACCTGATGTGCAGATCCCATAAAATATGTTTTTTAACAAGAATTTCTCACTCCAAATGTAAATTTCTGTTCCTCTTTGGACCAGATACTCTACATTCACAGTGGTAACTAACCCATTCACACTGCTTTTTATTTACTGCTGGACTACATTTACCAAAGCGCCAAAATTACAACAAAACAATAGAATGTGATTTTTTATGAGAATTTATTTAAATGACAGTTCGTCCGGCAGAACATGTGCTATCAAATGAGGGCTTTTCATTTTCTCTGAGAAATTCTGCAGCAGGACCCATTGGAATGTGGTGGAAATAGAATATGATTTTCATACATAACGTCTTGTAATGAATCTCCCCTCAATGGATTAAAAGAGGGGGAATGGTTAAATTTGCAGGTAATAGTCCAATAGTTCAGCAGTGCCCAAATCATGCAATAAGGAGGGCCAGGAGTGTGGAGGTTCACTTCAGTTACTAGACCTGCTGAGTCCCTCACTGAGTCCCGGTGGAGCTGAGTTAATTCATCAAATCAGCAGGAGTGGTGATTGGCTGGAATGAAGCCCTACCCTTGTTGGCACATAATTGGGCACCATTGCTTTGAACATTCACAGTCACAGAAGGCACCGTTAAAACCTCATCCATTTGATGGACTATTTTTGCATTTGCTTCTTCAATCTTTTGGAAGTAACAAGTTCCATTTGCTAATGCCTGTGTGGCATATAGTGTCCATGTTTGAGACTCTGATGGGTGTTAAACTATGAATCTGATGCCATCTGCTGCGGTGTTGGAGAGGACAGCACTGGCACCAGAGCCAGCAATAAAATGGGCACTGTGCAGAAAGTGCAAAGCATGATGGGACAGAACCACACTGTGCACACACACGCCCACAGCAATAGTAAAATGCATGCTCCAAATGCTGCATGTGCTTCCATGCTTTGCTGCAGTAAATTAATGAAAGATTTTGCTACAAAATCAAATGGATTTTTTCTAACCACCACTTGGACAATTGGAGAACTGGTGAGATATCAATGTACCAGCAGCTGTGCTTAGTGTAAGCACTATTAAACTTTGAAATCAAATCAAAACACTAGTGCTTTCAGGTGATTCAAAATCTTTCTACACATGTATCCACTCCCACACTACTTGGTTGGCTTGATGTGTTGGGGAGCCCATTGACTTTTGCGCCTTGTTGTGATCTGAACCTTGTTATGCTTTGAAGCTCACTGTGTTTCGTATCTCACCAAGTGTCGCAGTTTGCTGTGTTTTGAAGCTCAGTGAGATGGGAAGCTTGCTGTGTTTGGGCCGTGGGAGTTTGCTGTTTTGTGAGCTCACTGTGTTTGGGAGCTCAATACGTTTGCGAGCTTGCTGTCTTTGGGAGTTCAGCATCAGAGCTTGCTTCATTTGGGAGCTTGCTGGGTTTAGGAGGTCGAAGTGTTTGGGAGCTCACTATCTGAGTACGCTTTATTTGGGGGCTTACTAGGTTTGGGAGCTTGCCGTATTTGGAGCATGTTCACAATCAAAGTTTGTTTTATTTGGGAGCTCATGTTATTTGAGAGCTCATTTTAGGAGCTTACAGTATTTATGAACTATGGTAGAGATCATTCTGTTTTTCAGAACTTTCAGAGATTAGCGTTTAAGACAACACTGCGCTTCGGAGCTTGGTGTGTCTTTGGAAATGTATTTACCATGTTTTGTAATGTAGCTGTAACTAATAGATGGCACTGTGGCCTTAGTACTCTCAAAACTTGTGTTTACATTTAGCGAATGAATAAGCATTATTACAAATAAAGGTGACAAATAAGTGGAGATGGGACCTTCTCACAGCCCACAGTGAGGGCTTCATAATAATAAATGAACCCCGCTTACACTTAGCCACTTCATGAGTGTGGAGCTAATCAGATAGCTGAAAGGTGAAGTGTGAATGGGTCCAGGAGACATTTGAGCTGGATTTAAATCAGATTACTCAGACCAACTTGGGAGTCCTCAGGTGCTTTGTGGCTGCAAAACGGCCAAGTTTAAATGAAGTTTTTCGCAGAAGCCACATACATTCAACCAAAATATTGCATCTCCAGCTATGCCAGTAGACCCCACCACCTTCTGCTCCATAGCAGGTGCTTTAACATCTGCAGCCAGCTTCAGCCTATAAGGATTTTCCTTTATTCATCTCCCCCTTCATCTTCACTCAGTAACACCCCCCTCCCCCCAATAAAACTGCCAATCAACCGACAATTATGGGAAACGGCTGATCACATTTGTTTCTAGCAAAGACACATTGATGTGGCTAAGTGTAAATGGAATGTGGATAAATCATGTCTTGATATTATCTAGATAGAAGATGCATGAAATTACAAGATTAAACAGGGCCATGCATGTACTGTGATAGACCTTAGAAAGTTGCAGTTTTAAACAAGTGCAGGTTTTATAGTTTCAGAACTTGTAGTACATTTCCATTCTTGCACACCGCAACTAAATATAAATGCTGTGAAAACCATTCTCTTCCAGGAGCAAAGTGCTAATCATGTTCCCCAGGGTGGGGCAAGCGGACATTATTAGGCACAGCACAGCTTTTTCAAGAGCATAATTTAAAAAGTCACGGTGTTTAAAAATACGGAGCTGAAATAGTTCACTCAAAGTCCCAGAAAACTGTGGGCCTGGGAGTTTTTGGTGAGGATCAACACATTTTCAGTGGTGTTTTCCTCTTCAGATTCCTGTTGAATCAGTTTGTTCATTCAATGGAGCAGAAGCACTGAGCTTTGGAGACAATGAAAGACCGTTGAAAGGCCCTGTTCCCGGGAAGACTATAAGCACTAACACACCAAAATCAAAAATAAGTTTCCTCTATAGTCATAGATGATCGACATACTGTCCCTGTTCACTCGAGGGGAAAAGACAAAAGTTTGTTCTGAACTTTGTGCGTATGCGTGTGTGTGTGTGTGTGTATTTGCATGTGCATTTGTGTGTTTGAGTGTGCAGTTCTTAATCATCATCTTGAATCTGTTTGGGGTTGTAGTTAATGGGGAAAAAGAATACAGCAATTTTTTATCATTAGTTTTCATCTCAATGTTTGCACAATTAAAAGTAGTAAATATAGGACAGTAAAGATGGTAAACAGAGAAAAATAGCTTGTCTTCTTTACTTTGCATCTTGCATTTCAGGTGTCTAAGAAGATTCTGCATGATGCTGGTTTGAAGTCACTGCCTTAAATGCAGTGTACAAGTCCATGAGAACAAAATGCTTTTTTCCTTTGATTTATGTGCAGAGATTATAGGGAAGGTCCGTGATATAAAACACTACATTTCTCTGCTCCCCACTCAAACAGGGATGCACCTGTGCAGTGCAGTATCTCACTAGCTCAAGACAGTGTGTTCCCCTCACTGCCAGCCCAGCTGTGCAGTGTAGTATCTCACTGGCAGTGGACAGTGAGCATTTGCCTTATTGTCATCCCAGCTACTGCAGAGCACACAGTTATGCTTCATGTACATGAACCACAGCAAACGAAAGGCCATCATACTGGACAAGAACACAAGAATGTCAATGTGGATCGCTATGTTCGACTCTCCATCAAACTCTGAATGGTTTACTGCTGCTCTTATACAACAACAAAAACTCAACATGGAAAATTATTTTTCCAATGGTGCAAAATGTACTAAATCAAGTTCAAATGTCTTTTTCCTCGTTCATATTGAAAATGGACCATATGTAAAAAAACAATCACTGTCTAGCATCACCATTGTGCTTTTATCTCCCCATACTGTCTCAATTTTGTTATTTTGTCATGTTCTGTCTACGGTGATTCATGTGAAGGCAGCATTGGGCTAGAAAGGCACATCGTCAGCGTTATCGCAGCAGTAACCCTCGGGTGATTTAAAGGCCAAGAACACAAAGTTCCTTATTTAAGATACACACCATTACCAGCATTTTGTGACAGGGGTGTAGACCCAGGGAGGTGTTCTACTTTTAACTTTTTAGCTTCACTGCAGTGTGTTCGGACTGTCAAAGAGCATTCTGGGATGGGAGGGAAGACTGACTTTGGCCCATGCTGTGCGCTCTCACAGGGTAACACTGTAAAACAGGGCCTTAAAAGCACTCATCACAGGGGCCATACCTCTCAGCCAGCAGCACGTCAGTCATTTCTTCCCATTATGTTTGTACAAGCTAGTAATCGCTTGCCAAAAATAACTTTCTAGAACTGGCAGAGTGCATGTGGGAAATATGATGCTGATGCATCTTGTATTCTGAGTATTGGAATGACATCATCAACACTCACACAAATGAGAAACCGTGATACAAGCACATTGCCTGTTTTGTATTTATTTACAGTTTATGTTTTTTTTTTTTTTTGGAGACAGAGGAGAAGGAAGTGCATTATTGGAGCTTGGAGTTTCCACGTAAAATTGTCGGGAGATCTTTTTTTGTTACTTTTAACTTGAATACCTTTTCCCAAATAAACCACATGAACGAACTTTAGCTTTGTGCACAAGGGCTTGACTTGCTTGGACTTGGCTTGACAGCAACAGTGTTTGATGGGGTCAAGGTGAACTGAAAAGCCAGTGCTGAGCCAGGTCTTATCGCCAAACATCACTGCCCCACTGCACTAACTCTTTTTCTGGCTGAAATGAAGAAAAAATGCCCACAGTGGAAAACCTACTCACAGGGGAATGAAGGCTGTTATAACAGCAGAGGAAAAAAACTCAATTTCAATGGCCTTTATCTTTGAATGAAATGTTGGATGTGCGGGTGTCCACATACTTTTGGCCAGGTTTACAGTAGCTGTGATAGCGGCCCTGGTGCCTGCCTATAGCAGGCATGCCGAGCAGCCTCTCGGGGTGAGCCCAGTGAGGTCCCGCTCACTGCTGACAGACGAGGGCATCGGGATGATGATGTAACTCCCCGGAGTGAGGGTAACGGGGATGTTATAGCGGTCACTGGGGGGTCTTTAGTCACAGTGAGCACACACAGTCAGCGCAAGCTGCGTTAGCAAGGGCCGCTGTGTCTGTGATCAGTGAGGTCATAATAATGCCAGCCAAGCTGAACTGAGTTGGACCGAACTGTGCCAAGCTGTGTCAAGGTGGGCAGGGTGCATCCCCTGGTGCAGTACATGCCAACATCCGCGCGAGGATTCCAGGACCTCTACACATAACTGTGATGTCCTAACAGTGTTAGCAGATTCCAGTTTGGAAGCCCAGATGTGTTCATTATTGCTATCGTTCAAATTCAGATCAATCCATTATCGACCCTGCTTATACTGGGGGGTGGGGGTGGGGGTGTAGAATCCTATCCCAGTATACAGGGCGAGACCGAGAGGTAGGAACAAATCCTGGACATTTCCCCAATCCATCAATGAGATCACACACCCCAATCACTCACACTCATACCTATGGGGAATTTAGAGTCTTCAGTTAGCCTAGCATACATTTCTGCGGGAGTATACTGCAGTACCTAGAGACAAACATGCAATCCTGCCATGTTTTATATTACACTTCAATGTAAACGTACAGTTAATGTCTGCACGAAGGGCATTTCTCAGTCACTACTGCATTTTGTCAGCCATTAAAGCCAAATGCACCCATTATATGCAAAACATTCTCATCCCAACTCATCATATAGTGGCGCTACTTGACCAAGCGTCGATACACAACAAAAAAAGCAGGCTTTTGGGTTAGGGTTCCGGGTAAGGGTTAGGGGTTACAAGGTACAGTTCGTTTTTAGCTGGTGTCAAATAAGGATCCCAAAAGCCTCCTTTTATGTTGTATATCAATGCTTAGTCAGGTAGCGTCACTATATAGCGAGTCGGGATGAGACTGGGCTCTTATATGAATTTCAGTATAAACTTTGTCTTTAACCATAAGGAGGCTTGGACATCAAATGCATTTCCCTCCTGCAATTAGCAGACAGCTTACTATATAGCTTTTAATGAGGTGCCCCTGGAATAACATTGCTGTTTTGTTTTCTCCATTTATTTTATTTTTTTAAGATTTTTTGGGGGTTTACCGTTTATTAGACAGTATTCAGTAGAGAGAGACGGGAAAGGTCAGACAAGAATGGAGATGACATGCGGCAAACAGGGCCGAGCCGGAATCGAACCTGGGCCGCCACCGGAAGGACGCAGTCTTTTGTGGTGCATGCATTTAGACCGATGTCCCGCTGGGGCACCTTTTTTGTTTTTTACCATAATATTTTCAAGTTTCATTTTCAATTCCAAGGTTTGCCTCAATTTTGTTATGGAAGTCAGGGGCAACTCCTCAATAAGGCTGAGTTATTAATAGGAATACACTAGCAATGCTGACTCTGCAACAGGGTTAAAGGTGTTGTGATCCTCTACAGCAGAGCTTGCCTTTCAGCAAGGCTAACCATTCAACAGAGATAACTCTAACGCCATAAAATGCTAACTCTCCAACAAGGCTAACCCACAAACAGGGGCAGCATTTCAACAAGGGATACCATTAACAATTAAACATGTTACTTGTGACAGATTTGAAGAAAGGAGAAGACGCCTGCACACTTACTCCAAGCCACCGAAGAAAACTTTATTGATTAAAAAAGGACAACGTTTCGATCTGACTTGGATCTTCGTCTGATCAAAAAAATGTCCTTTTTGTCCTTTTTTAATCAATAAAGTTTTCTTTGCTGGCTTGGAGTAAGTGTGCGGGCGTGTCCTCCTTTCTTCATTGACGCGTTTTATTTGATAGCCCTGCACCTATACGCGATGTGCATGTAACTTTTTTTTTGACTTGTGACAGATTTGCCATTTCAGATTGAATGTCCTCTTCCGTTCTCTAATGGTATTGGAGCATTTAAGTGGTTGTGATAATGAGCAGAATGATTTTTCCCAAATAAATCAGATTTTCGTCTTTGGAGGAACCGTTGGTACAGTTGTTAAAATGAATTATTTGGCCACATTGTTTCTTATTCTCATCCTAGCTGACATTTTTCACCAGCCATTTTCCTTTATGATTGTTTGTACCAGGCTGATGTTAGCTAATATTCATAGCAAACCTTGAAGAAATTGAATCATTTGAGCAGGAGTATTTGAATTTTTGTCACCCTCAGATTCTAGCGTGTGCACACAGTTGAATCTGTCTGATGTTTCCAAGACTGCTGATGGCATAATCCATTGCTGTTCCAAAAAGCAACTATAGCTGTCTGCAAACCACAAGATCACAATCAATTGGGATTATTCTGTTGCCAGGCATCAGATTTGGCATAAAGCTCAAAGTTTAATGATCCAAAGAATTCTTGAGAGAAAAAAACATGCACTGCATCCCATTTCCTTATGACTGAATACCATGTTGTGGTTTCTATTAAGGTAATGCAGTGATTTATCTTTTTGGTGAAAAGCATACAATATGTGAAGCATATTTTACTTGACTAGAAATAATTCCAGGAGATGTTCTATGAGGGTGTGGCTGAATTAAGCTTAAGAAAAAGATCACCTCCACCTGTAACAAAATCAGACTTGTGCTCTCTCTTGGGCAAGGACGAGGAGAGTCGCCGAAATCCCAGGCTGACTGGCAGGCGGTCAAATTCAGTATCTCTTTTACATTCACTAATCACTAGAGCCGGGCTCAGGTCTGGCTTTATCAACCCCTTCATTGATGCACCTTATCAAGCTCTAAGCCTGGTCTGGAACTGACACTGTATATGTGGGGGTCCTGCCAGAGCTAATGCCTGCCAGCAGGGTGAAGTCCCCGAGCACAGGGGCTTAGAGGTGGCTCACTGTGAGAGTAATGACTGGCCAGTGCTGCCACTCTCCAGTAATACTCCAACATGGAGGGACTGTCTGTCTGTAGCTACTGCACGCCTGTTACCCACGCCACCAACATACCCAACCACTCACCCCTACACGGGATGTGTGAGTCTGTCTCTAACACACGCTTTTAATGCAGAGCTGCATCAAATCATTACCCTTCACTACCCTTCTGTTCTGCAGAAACAGGAAGCTACTCTCTGCTGAAAACAGAAAGGGAGAGAGAGAGAGGGAGGGAGAGTGAGACAAATGGCATTCCGGGCATTTTTTTTTTTTTTTTTTCGTGTTTAAGAAGCAAGCTAACGTACATTGACATACCAAGTTAATAGATGGATGGATGGATAAATGGATGCAGGAGAAGGAATTGCACCATGTTAGATCTTTTAGGAGAGACCCAGGAGACTGATGACTTAGTTCATGTGTAGAATGAGAGCGAGTGAACACAAGGAGGACAGATTTAGGCCGACTCCAGAAGCCTCTGAATTCAAGGGCGGTTTTAATGTGAAGGAGAGAAGAATGCAGTGCACCCGTCTCAGTCTGCTGAGCGGGGTGTGACCCACAATCTCGTCACCAGGCCTCTCGGCCGCGAGAGCCCCCGCATTTTCGCGAGGCCAGGCAAGAGAGAGCCAGAGTTTGCTGCCTGACGCTATTTTAACAAAATGTTCCAGCATGTTTCTCGCGGTGAAATGCGCCTCTGAAATATTCATGCATCTAAGAACGTGCTGCTGGCTGGCCGACCATGTGGAAAGCCAGCGGGGAGAAACAAATCTGTTCGCCAGAGGGACTGGAGCGCACGTGTGTAGGGAGGCCGAACAGACGGCGACAGAGCCGGGCTTCCACCGCCAGGGAGGAAACGTGGGCAACAGAAGCAGAGGAATTATCATAAACCTTCCACTTATAAATAAAGTTGGACATTTAATCAGAAGTCTTTCTTAAATGGATGAAACATGAGAGGGAGTTTATGCCGCCGGCGAGCTGTATTGATTTTAATATGTGAAAGGTGAATTGGTGAATCGCCAAAAGTCTACCCTTTCTCCTCTCCCAAGAAAAGTTTCATGAATTATTTAAGCGGCATTATTTTAATGCCACTGGAATATAACATCACTTTTCATAATAATAATAAAGGGAGCTGCCAGTGAAAAAAAGCAAATAAATATGGAGAGAAGTATTCAGCCGTAAAGGAAATGGTATAATCACCGAGAGGCGAATCCCACATGAACACGCCGATCAGGAGGTTATCGTCTGCACTTGTGTATTCTAGTGCCTTGGGCTCCTTCCAAACCCTTTCTGTAAGTCCTTGTGTCCTTTCCTTGCTCCTAGCTCCACACAACATAGATCAAGGAAAGGATGCATGAACAGCATAATCAATGAAATGCGACATATGGAAATAAAACATCCTGGGTTCTTTATTCACATGATTGGCTTAAAATATTTCTCCAAAGTATGTGCTTACGTTACCTTGGTGAGGAATCCCTCTGGCACCTCCTAGCTCTCAGTGCCATCAGAGATCATTGAAGGAGTTGGAATGCCCTTTTAAATGGTGGACCTTAATCGGTTTTCATGCCAGAAATGAATGGATAAAATAAGTGATTGGAATGAGCTGCTTGCATTAAAGGAGTATTGGGATACCCTGTAGATGGTGTTACTGATAAAATCCTAATGGGCCTGAATGACAGGGTACACACTAGCCATCACATCAGGCAGAAACAGAGCCAACTTCAGTAAAGCTCAACACAGGAGAGGAAGTTTGACTCCAGCACCCCTTTACCTGCACAGGCTCATGCATTCAATTACACAAAGCAGGGGTTTATCCGCCCTGAAGTAATGTGGGGTTAAGGGCCTTACTCAAGGGCCCAACAGCTGCACTGACCTTACTGTGGCCACACTGGGGCTAGAACCACCAACCTTAAGGTTTCCAATTAAGGACATTAGGAACTGGGCATAATTATCGGCAGGAAAAACATGCTAATCGACTCTCACATAAACTAAGACCACGTGGGAATGATATAAAGACTACACAAATAGTTTTGGTCACTCCCAATTGGAAGAAAAATCGAAATAAAAAAGCTGCTCAGTACTTATTGTTGGATGCTAAGCTAATTTGGCGGATGCATTGAAAACATACTTAATAACAATAACATAGCATAACATAACAATGACAACAGCATTTCACATACACATACAGGGAAACACAAGTTTCCAGGAAACCCATGCATAATCATCACAGTTGCAAACACTTTATTTTTACAGCATAGCACTTTCATAATCTTTTAGTCATAAATTAGTTAATGATACTACACTGGCTGTATTGTGCCAGGCAATCATCTTGGTGCAAGAGAGCAATGTAAACTTGCATTTCATCTTCAGGACTTGCTTGTTTCTGTAAAGTTCAGCAAAAAAAGGGGGAACATTCACTGTAGCAATGTACTGTATATTTATCATATTGTTAAATAAACAATATTAGTCCCTAATTTCATAGCTACGATTCACTGTTCTGCTTATTGGAAATAACTAATTTGCCCCTCTGCGTGGGTGTCAACACTGTCCACTATGCTGAGAGATGGAACCGTGATTGATAAAAACCAACACTCACACACACACACACACACACACATTCATGGATAGGCATTCACTAACACACATGCACGCACACAAACATACAGGCACTCACACATGCATGCCTAAACATAAACATGCACACTCTCATACTCACACACATGCACAAAAACACAACAAAAAACACAATCACGCATACTCAAACACACACACGAAAGAAATAAAAATTAAAGCACAGCAGTCACTATTAGGATACTTTGATTATGAGCTGGAATTAGATAGTGTGGCAGCTACAGCAGAGACACTGAAGATGAAGTTGTCATGTGCCCCTGCTAGTGTAACCAGACCACAGCCTAGCTCTGTCCCTGACCTTTAAAATCAGGTTGGAGATTGCACATTATGTCATACCTTGATTTTATAGCGGGATAACACACCCCTAAAACCAAAATAGAAAACATTCACACATACTGGACGCTGCTGTACTTGAATATATTACAGCATAGAACTGTGACAATGTCTGTGGAATTAGAGTTTCAGTTTGAGGAAGAAAGGTGAATGAGCGAGTGGAAGTTTGTTATGTGATTCTCATGTATGAGTACCTATGAGTCAGTATGTCATGTGATAGTGCATCTGGTGCCAGTAAATAATAGCTACTGTATATCTCAAAGCGTAGGCTGCAGCCGAGGCAGGCTGCATTTCTAGGCATATACGTCATTGAAGGCTGTTCCAGAGTGAGGGCACCTTTGAATACAACCAAGAAATGTATCCTTCATCTTGCCAGATATCAGACAAAATTTTCAACTTGTTTACTCTCCATTTCTTGACTCTTGTTGACTATTTTGTCTAATATCAGGCAAGATGAAAAATGGATTTCTTGGCTTAATTCGAAGGCTCCTTCATATTGGAACACTCTTTGATGACATAGTAGCCTAAAAATACAGCCTACCTAAGCTGCAGCCAACACTTTGAGAAACAGTCAATGCATGAGCATATGCGATGCATTGCATGTGTAATTACAACTGCAGATGGTATATAACACGTGTGCGTATAATTGTGTTAGTAAATTATATTAGTGAACATATACAATTTGGACGTTTGTATGATGCATTCATGATGTTAAGTGTAATGTATGAGTATGATGTATGTATGTTGTAGAGTGTAATGTATGAGTGTTTATGATGTGTGTATGATGTAAAGCATAATGCAAGAGTGAGTATGACGTGTGTATGATGTAGAGTGTAACGTATAAGCGTGAATGATGTGTGTACGATGTAAAGCATAATGCTTGAGCGAGTGAGTATGATGTAGAGGGTAATGTATAAGCTTGAATGATGTGTGTATGATGTAAAGCATAATGTATGAGCAATGTTGGGGTAGTTACTTTAAAAAAGTAATGCATTACACATTACTACTTAAAATGATCCCTTACTTTACTTAATTACTCACTGCTGAAAGTAAACAGTTACACTACTAATTACATTACTTTCGGATTATTCAGCACCATCAACTGAAATTCACCATAAGTTATTTAATTAACCATATCATGTTAAAACCTGGAATATGCCCAGATCAGCACTAATCTTTAGTCTAGTAAGGGGGACAGACACAAGATCTCTCTTTCATGCTCTTTAATACAGCAGAGGCAACAGCAAAGTTGTAAAAATCAGCCCAAACAGCACTTCACAGAAAAGTGAGTCAAGTACAAGGCTACAGTACAGGCATAAACACACGTGAAACAGGACATCTGATTTGTTTTTCTGTCCTCGGTCTCAATTGCCAATATACTCAAAAGGAAGAAGAAGAAGAAGAAGAAGAAGAAGAAGAAGAAGAAGAGGAATACGTTATTCTGGCCTTCCATCCTGCTGATAGTTGAAGAATTTAAAGTAATGCAGGTAACTAGATAATTTATTAGTTAGTAACGGTAATCCAATGACTTAAATTATCATAGTAATGCGCTAGATTACTGTGTTACTGATAAATGTAATCTGATTACAGTAATTAGTTACTTGTCATTAGTTTCCCCCAACACTGTGTATGAGTGAGTATGACGTGTGTTTGATTTAGAGTGTAACATGTAATTGTGAATGATATGTGCCTGATGTAAAGCATAATGTATGAGTGAGTAGCCTACGACGTGTGTATGATGTGGAGTTTAATGTGTAAGTGAAAATGATGTGTGTATGATGTAAAGCATAATGTTTGAGTATGACACATGTATGATGTGGAGTAAAATATATAAGTGTGAATGATGTGTGTATAATGTAAAGCATAATGCATGAGTGAGTGAGTAGGATGTGTGTATGATGTAGAGGGTAATGTATAAGGGTGAATGATGTGTGTATGATATAAAGCATAATGCATGAGTGAGTGAGTATGACGTGTGTATGAAGTAGAGGGTAATATATAAGCTTGAATGATGTGTGTATGATGTAAAGCATAATGTATGAGTATGACGTGTGTTTGATGTAGAGTGAAACGTATAAGTGTGAATGATGTGCGAATGTAAGTGTGAATGATGTGTACATGATGTAAAGCATAACGTATGAGTGAGTATGACGTGTGTATGATGTAGAGTTTAATGCATAAGTGTGAATGATGTGTATATGATGTAAAGCATAAAGTTTGAGTATGACGCGTGTATGATGTAGAGTGAAACGTATAAGTGTGAATGATGTGTGAATGTAAGTGAGAATGATGTGTGTATGATGTAAAGCATAATGCATGAGTGAGAATGACATGTGTACGATGTAGAGTGTAACATATAAGTGTGAATGCTGTGTGTATGATGTGATGCATAATGTATGAGTATGACGTGTGTACGATTTAAAGTGTAGTGTGTGTGTGTGTGTGACATGTGTATAGTGTAAAGCGTACTGTTTGAGTGGGTATGATGTGTATAATGTTGGGTGCAATGTATGAGTGAGCAAAGTGTGTTTATGATGTAAAGCATAATGTATGAGCGTGTATGATGTAAAGCGCAATGTGTAGGCGAGTATGATGTGAGTATGATGTAGACTATGTCGTCAGAGTTATTTGGCCCCTGGCAGGAATGTTAATATTCTAACCTTAGGGTCTGACGCGCTAAATTAATATTAGCTGGTCAGGCCCAGGAGGTGGTGGTGCAGAGTTTGTTCCTGTTAGTGGAGAGCTCAGAAGATTGCATCATCTAATAAGGGCACCTCCACCAACTCTCTGTCTCTGTCTGTGCACCCCAGGGGTCGTTGTGATCATTCCCCGATGTGAGTTGCAAGGTGTCCCCCACAGTTGCTTCCCATTTTTCATAAAAAGTGCAGAGCAGGCCTCATCGCCAGCTGCACTGAGCCTCACCTGTCGCACCAAGCGAGGTGAGGGGGCTATTACAGTACTGCGTATTAATCACTGCTGCCTACACTGGTGCCCTTGAAAACGACCGTTAAGTGGGCGATTCTGCGTTTGTGCAGCATGTGCTCTATGCCCGTGTAAAACCTATCACATACAGCATATACTGGCTGTTTATAGACTCATCTAAAACCTTAAACCATCCGTTTTCAATCTCGCTAAACGAAATACCCAAATGTCGTAAGTGTTCACCCCTCAAATCTGAATGTGTTTTCATTTCTACCATTTGACTCAGAGGTCAACTTCTGGCGTAAGATGTGGTTCAATGGAGCGAGTCAAATATGCGTAACAAAAATGCAGCTTCGTTCTTTGTGAAACTCTGAGAACAGACTCTCTCAGGCTGGAGTTGTAAAAGTCCCTTGTTTATTGACGGTATCTCATCTCTACAAGAAAATGCGGTAGCAGTTGCTGTGTTGGGCTGCAGAGGTCTCATGATATTTATTATTAATATTTCCCTGATTTTGATGACTGCTAAAGTTCTCCCAAAGGCACAAAGCTGGAGAATGCTGACTAAACCAGCACTCGAAGCGCCCCTGCCAAATTTAGCAAATTATTCATACAGACAGCTCAAGGAAAATGCACAGTTTCTAAACTTCTTTGACCTGTCATTACACAGAACTAATGATGGATTAGAGTAATTTATGTAAAACTGCATGCACAGGGCTGTAAACTTTGAGGCATGCCCATTCTTAATACTGTACTGGTTTCTTTTCTCTGTTCTTTGACATGATGTTGAGAAGTTGTAAAACAAAACTATATTGGTATAGAACATATCACTGGAAACTTAAAGTTTTGTGTTCTGTGCCTTAAAATACAATGTCGAGGCTTGAGCAGACAACCGGATGGGATGCATGCTGATCGGAAAGTATTTTTGGTATCCTACTGCCAGTGTTGGGGGTAACACATTGCAAAGTAACTAATTACTGTAATCAGATTACATTTATCAGTAACACAGTAATGTACCTCATTTGCTATCATTTGACTTTGATAACTTAAGTAATCGCATTACCGTTACTAACAAATAAATTATCTAGTGACTTGCGTTACTTTAAATTCTTCAACTATCGGCAGGACAGGAGGCCAGAAAAACGTATTCTTCTTCTTGTTCTTCTTCTTCTTTCTTTTGAGTATATTGACGATTGAGACCGAGGACAGAAAAACAAATCAAATGTCCTTTTTCATGCATGTTTATGCCAGTACTGTAGCCTTGTACTTGACTCACTTTTCTGTGCAGTGCTGTTTGGGCTGATTTTTACAACTTTTTTTTCAAATGCTTATCTTCAGGGCTATAATTACACACCTCTGCTGGTCTAATACGCATCTGCAGAGTCAACTGCGCAGCTCAGATGGTCAAGTGTGTATGTGCTGTGTTATAATTGTGCTGCTCAGCTGATCTAGTCTGTATCTGCAGGGATGTAACTGCACACCTCAGCAAGTATAGTGTGTATTTGCAGTGCCATAAATGAACAGCTCAGCTGGTCTAATGTGCATTCACCGTGTCATAACTGCCCACCTCATCTGGTTTTGTGCATATCTGCATTGTCATTACTGTGCAGCTCAGCTAGTCTAGAGTGTATCTGCAGTGTCGTAACTAAACAGCTCAGCTAGTCTAGAGGGTATTTGCAGTGTCGTAACTGCGCAGCTCAGCTAGTCCAGTTCATGTCTGCTTTGTCATATCTGCACGGCTCAGCAAGTCTAATGTATATTTGCAATGTCATAACTGAACAGCTCAGCTGGTCTAGCGTGTTTCTGCTGTGTCATAACTGAACAGTTCAGTTGGTTTAGCGCGCATCTGCAGTGTCGTAACTAAACAACTCAGCTAGCGTAGTGTGAATTCACAGTGTCATAACTGAGCAGTACTGCTAGTCTAGCGCATTTCTGCAGTGTCATAACTGCACAGCTTAGCTGGTCCAGTCAGCATCTGAAGAGTCAACTGCGCAGCTCTGCTGGTTTAGTGAGTATCTGCAGAGTCATAACTGCGCAGCTGAGCTGGGGCATTGTGTAGCGCTAGGCCTGGCAGTTTGCTGACTGCATAACTGAGGAAGCAGAAAAGTGCTGTAGAATCTCTGCACTGCAAAATAGGCAGTAAAACAGCGCTGAGGGACATCATAGGGATGGGAGCAGATTCAGCTGTGATCAGCCAGACAAATAAAGATGGAATTCTTTTATGGTCCCATAACGGAGTGCCACCAGTCACCCTCAAATTAAAGCTTGCAGTTGGTCTGCACTTTCACCTCATAGGCATTGTTTAATTTCATATCCACTGTGCCGAATAACAGAGCTGAAACGACAAAAATGGATCATTGAAAGTGTTCAAAGATATTGCTCACTGCATAAGGCCTAATTTTTTCGTTAAGTCTATTTTACTCTGGAGTTCCTGTTGTGCTCTATGCACACACCCAAAAGGTAGTTGCTGCGAGCTGCATTTTAAGAGAACTGTTTGGGAACTCTGGGCATTTTAATCTCCCTCATGGGTCTTCTACAGTTGCCTTCAGCAGAAGGTTTCTGCAGGCATGGACCTGTGAGGCTGGGGAAGCCCACAGTGATGCTGAGATATAGACATCAAATATCAGTCTTCGGCCTGTTTCCACGGTCCTCACCTGTCGCACACATGTAGCATTATATCCAGCAACACTTATCAGATGTGACGAGGATAGCGTATGCGGCCGGCGATAACTGTCGCAGACTATTCCCAGCGTCTCAGAGCCACAATCTCGGCCCCATCTCTGGCTGTGCTAGTCAGGTACAGCTCTCAATGGAACACAAGGCAAGACTGCGCTTTCTTTAGCAGCGAGATTTGCCCTTGTGGCACAAAATGTCACTGGTTATTATGTCCACATTGCAAAACCACAGAAATAAATTGCATGGAAGCAGGCATAATTCAAAGGATCTTTAAAATGCATTTTTATTTACAATACACTGTATATCAGAGCCAGCAGCTAAGCTGAAAATAGTGGCGACGCGAAAAAATCCTTTTAAAGAAATTATTATTCCTGACCTGTTTTTGGTTATTTTCCACAATTAATAATGCATTAACTCTGAGAACACTCAACTTTATCAGGTGTAGCCAATTCTCCATCTTATGGTATCTTATGGCAAGGAATAGAACTCTACATACACACAAAATTAGATGCAATATGCAGAACGTTGTTCAAATTGTGGATACATGTACTAATTACTGCTGTAATTTCGACAGGTAACAACCTTTGCAGGATATGCCGCAAGCTAACACGGAAAATGGCAAAGTTGATTATCTTTTTTCAAAAAGCTTACTTGAATACTTCTTGATTAAAATAGCAAATTTACCAAATTACGATTATTTTCGATTTACACTTTGAATGTTTACATTGCATTCAAACAGACCCTGTCTGATTACCTGCCAATAGATTATCTGAATCTGTGCAAAAATTGTGCAAAAAAATGATTGGAAACAGGTCAAAACTTACAGTTGTTTTAAAAGCATTGTGCCTCCTATCTTCATCTCAGCTGCTGCTGCAGCTGTACCTGCAGTGGTTTACAAACCCTCCTCCAAAATGCATTAAATATCACTACACTTTCCTGTAAACTGCATTTCTCTGTGAATTTATCCCTCACTTCTGATGTAAATAACAATAATGAGCAGTACTCCTCATTAAACAGTCAGCACTCATCTTGTCACAATCTGATGCACTGTGACCTTGAAATGACTCTGAGAACATAAGTTCGTTAGCGTGGACTTTGTCATTTCAAAATTGAAGTAGTCAATAGGGAACAAGAAGTGCAATATATGTCAAAAAGTAGGACATGGGACAGGGAAAGGGACACAAGACTGGAGACAAGATGTGGAACATGAGACAGGAAGTGAGATATGTGTCAAAGTGTTAAACATGAAAGGAATTTGGAAACATGGCAGGAATTTGGATATGTGAGAGGAAGTGAAGCACGTGACTGTGGGACACATGACAGGAAGTGAGATATGTGACAGTATGGGTGCATCTCAAAGCCTAGACTGCATCCTTTGAAGGCTGCATTTTTAGGGGTTGTCACTTAATTCCATCCGCCAAACGGACGTAATGTTATTTCATCTCCGTTAAACAGCTTTGGTTTAAGCGAGTCGTCACTAGTTTCCCAACCTTAACCTTAACTCTAACACCTAACCCTAAACCTAGCCCCAAACTTAACTCCAAATTTTACTTTGTCCCTCACCCAAATGTCAGTTTGGCAGATGAAAATAAGTGACAACCCCTTAAAATGCAGCCTTCGAAGACTGCAGCCCACGCTTTGAGATGCACCCTATGTATGACATAAGACAGGAAGTGGGACATATGACAGGAAATGAGATTCAGGGAGTGTGACACATGGCACTGACTCTCCCGTTCTCCCGCAGGTCCTCCTGTCATAGTGGGCATGAGCATCAACATCGCCAGCATCGACTCCATTTCTGAAGTCAACATGGTGAGTCTGCACTCCTGCCCACCCTTTTAAAATGCTATTTAGGGATGTGGCCTTTGGAAATTAAGTACGTGTGAAAGGGATAAGCTGACTGAGCTGGATGTCTAATGGATGACCAAGCGAAACCATTTGATTTAATTTCCGTCCAGGAAATTCCATCAGTGATACAGAAGTATTTGATTGAATTTCCATTTGATTCTATTCTTACTGGTTGGAGACATTTAGAGATATTAGTACCTCTGAGTTCTAATGACTGAATTATTGGCAGGCACATGGGAGTACTCATCTGAGCCCATCAGCAAACAAATTGCATTGAGAGTGACTCAAAACTTTAAGCTGAACTGAACATAGCAGTCATCAGGAAAATGGATTGTCAATCACTACTGGTATCCTGTTCTCGTGATACGATAAATGGTTACTTGAAAAAGTTTCCATTATTTTGACGTAGACAGCATTAGGAATATAAATAAACGGATGGTCCATGGATGTCAACCTTGAACAGAAGAATATGAGAGCTGACTGAGGCTGCAAAATATTTTGACAGTAAAATTAATATTAACCAATAATACACAAAGTCAGTATTTTGAGTTCTAATACATATTCCCTCACCATGAAGCATAAGGTTTTTTTTAAATAACTGTCAGTATGATTAATTGTCATTCACTGACCACAACGTTCACAATCTTGCAATCGCAGCAGGTCATCACTGGACTGTGCTGCTGTAGTTTGCTGCAATCTATCAATACCAATGCTCAGAAACACAGTTAACAAACACAGCCCTGTTGACTGCACTCACAAATGCTATTATCAAACTGTCTAAGTGACTGCACTTGAATTTTTTTAATTAATGTGTGTACATTTATTTAACCTTTATTTAACCAGGTAAAAACCAGTTGAAATTTTAAAAAAAAATCTCTTTTGTCAATGGTGACCTGGCCAAGAAAGCAGCAAAGTGGAACATCGAGAACACGCCGATTACATACAGTTGAATACGTAACAACTCATTATAAATGTTGGTCACACTTTAGACGAAGTGTTGCTCATAAAGGCTTAATACAGCATGTATAATGCCTTCATAAATGAGACATAAGATCTTCATAAATCATACATAAGCAAATGTCATGCTTTGTAAAGGGTAGAATAACACATCCTTATTCAGCATGCGATGCCAGATGTGACAATGACAATGTCACTTAGCTGGCAAGAGTCACTCTTTATAACATTTAACCACTAGCTAAGTGACATTGTCACTTATATCACATCTGGCATCACATGCTAAATAAGGATGTGTTATTTCACCCTTTACAAAGCATGACATTTGCTTAAGTATGATTGATGAAAACATTATGTCTCATTTATGAAAGCATTATACATGCTGTATAAAGCCTTTATGAGCAACACTTCATCTAAAGTGTGACGGAAATATTAAAATAACACTAATGTCATTCACAACGAATACAGTGCCCGAACAAAGTCACAGTGACTGCACTCTCAAATGCAATCACCAAACTCAGTCCCAGTGTCTACACTCGCAGATACAGTCACCAAAGTTCCTGAGAATGCACTCAAAAACGCATTATACAAAACATATTTGCTGTAACTGTGAATGCATTCACAAATATAGTGACCAAACACAGTTTTAGAGACTGCAATCACAATTGCAGTTTCCAAACAGTCACAGTGAGTGCACTCACAGATACAGTTACTGAACACAGTTCCAGCGACTGCACTCACAGATACAGTTACCAAACACAGTCCCAGTGACTGAACTCACCGATACACCTAACACAGTTCCAGTGACAGTATTCACAGACACAGACACACAGTTACTCACAATGACTAGCAGGCTGCTAGCCCAGCCAAACATAGTGAAACTAGAGACCATCTGGGATCCAAGCAGCCATGAAAGCTATTGTTTTCAGTATTGCAGTTCTTATTATAATGCGTTCAGTACATGAGCACTCAGACTACATCTTGTTGCTTGCCTGTGTACTGAGACCACACCTATCTTCAAACTCTGCCTTCCATTTTATACCATGTTTGCTATAGGAAGTCAAGTCTGCAGCAGCTTTTTTTCTTGCAGTATTGTTCCTTTATTCATTTTCAATTTTTCATAATATCCATTATTCTATGCCATATTTTTGAAAGTACAGCAAGGTTTTACTCTACGTATTCCTGTCAGCCTCTTAGGTAATAGAACCGACTAATTACAGGGAAAATGAAATAAATTTCAGTGATCCCTTAGAGGTTAATATTGTGCTTGCAAGTCAAAATGGAAGTCCTGAAGTATAAGTGATCATCCCACCCAGACTAATTTTACCACAATAATAAAATCGAGCACAGGTACACACTCTTGACATTAATGTCAATCGTATTATGTCTGAGGGAATCTGTGCCACAGGGTTTTTTTTTCTTAAGATTGCCATTGATGTTTTGAGGAAGCATTAGCAGTATCATAAAGAAGAGGTATAGAAGACAAAGCTACTTCTTGCTTTAAATATTTAATTCTATTCTATTTTTTATGATGTTATGAATAGATTTTTAATGGAGAATGTGGGATTTCTTTTTCATAGAATAACAGTCTGGAAATGTAGGTCACTTTACATCCAACTGAATGACCACTCTGATTTTTTTTTAATTTTATTTCAGCACAATAATAAAATGTGATCTAGATCACAGTTCACTCGCACTAGAAGAAGACTCAAAGTTAAAAAAATCAAAGTGCCTTGGAATAATTGGAAATATTTCTTAAGCAGGCCATAAAAAATTATAATCAAACTACAGTTCATGATTATTTGCTTTACTTCACTTTATTTCAGACATGTAAAAAAGTCCATATAAAAATACATAATAAAAATGAACAAAAAATAAAATAAAAAAAAAATTTAGTACACACTAAACCATCTTGATCATGGTGCTGATTGACAAACAGAGAGCATATGTATTTTTGATGTCCATGAGTACATCAGTTCAGATTTGACATATTCCTCAGAGTTGATGATACACTTAATAATTGCATTCTTTGAACACTTTAAACGCTGCATAAAACTGTAAATAACAGTGCGATATGATTCTTGGTAAGATTTTACCCGGTTACTGACAAACACATTACTAGCACTACATCTGTAGTGAAGATTGAGGAGAGATCATGAAACATTATTATAAGCAACACAGACACAATGCTTTTCACAGCGGCACGATCATTTACCCATAGGGTACAGAGATATATATTACTACAATAAGCAGTGAAAAATTTACATTTCACATCTGAGGAGCAGAAATAAAACTTACGAACAAGCACATTGCCGCTACCGTATAATGATCTTTGTTTTTCCCTCATATCAGCTTCATCAGACAATGTATTGTCAATTATGTGACCAAGATAAAAGTACTTATATTTATCTTTATACTCCAAACACGTTATCCAACCAAATTTTGGGGAAAATTCCATGTTTCTGTGTATCAAATCGCGTTAATTGGGATTTTGCATGATTGTACACAATATCATGCTGATGACCATATTCAGAACAAATGTTTAGAAGATTTTGCAAGCCTTTAGCTGAGGGTACAAATATGATCAGGTCATCCGCATACATCAAATGATTTATGATAAGACCAACACAGGTGCACCCTGCAGACACTGCATTTAACAGATTACTCAGATTATTCATGAAAAAATTTAACAAAAGAGGAGAAAGGATTCCTCCTTGTTTAACACCATTACTGACAGTAAAACTGTCTTATAATGTTGCACCCCACTTTACAGAATATTCTTGTTTACAGTACCAGTAAGCTATAAATTTGACAATGAACAATGGGACACCAGCAGATTGGAGTTTGAACAACATTTTGGTATGATCTAGCCCAGGGGTTCCCAAACTCAGTCCTGGGGCCTCCCTGTGTATGCTGGTTTTTGCTCCACCCTGGTTTGCAATCATTGGATTTTAACAAGCTGTTAATTTGTCTCAATTAGGTGCATTTTTGTTCAGAGCAGCAATTTATCCTATCTTGACAAACAGTATTTTGACAGATATGCATACAAACAGTGAGGAATAAATTCTGCAGCCACATTGCAATATATGAGTAACAACTGCATAAAAAGAGGGAAAAAATGTACCCAATCAAAGGAAAAAAATCACTGGGTTCCTAATTGGTGAAACTGTGGGCACATGGTTGCAAAAACTAACAATTTACTAAACAAGCAAATGACAGAGTCAAACCTGTTTTATGTTATATTATTGTTATTGAGTGCAAGCAAATTATTTTGAAAGAATTCTAATCACCTGTCTTCAGCAACCTGATTTGGAGGTTATTGATTTTCTCAGTACCTGAGTTGGTCTGTTTAAAAATGTTATTACCTGAAATTGCTTGCCACATAGAAAAAAAAACGAACAAAAAAAAAACTTTATATGCAAGGGTCTTTTATTCGGTCTTTTATTCTTCATGGCACAAATTGATATTTCTATTAAAATTTGGCTTAAAACAGCAAATAATATTTAAACACAAAATGTACCCAATTTGGACAATTTAACAGCTTGTAAAAGTCCTATGATGGCAATTATGGTAGGGACAAAAACCAGCATACACAGGGAGGCCCCAGGACCGAGTTTGGGAACCCCTGATCTAGCCTATCAAAAACACGTGAAGCATCAAGGAAAGCCACATACATTTGAGAGCCATGTTTGATACAATACCTAATAAGGTCTTAGAATATTAATTCATAAGCACTGAAATTTGGCATTGCATCACTATTTAAATCCAGTAACCACTGCAGGTCAGGTCATGATATACAACCCCATTTCCAAAAAAGTTGGGATGCTGTGTAAAATGTTAATAAAAACAGAATGCAATGATTTGTAAATCATTTGATTGAAAATGGTGCAAAGGAACATATCAGTTGTTGAAATTGAGAAGTTCTTTTATTTTTTTGAAAAATCTGCTCAATTTGAATTTGTTGCCAGCAAGACATTTCAAAAACGTTGGGACAGGGGCAAAATGGCAACAGATCAGTAATATGACTGGGTATATAAGTAAAGATGGCGAGAACTTTACCACTGTGTAAAAGCCTGCATTGGCAAATAGTTTAACAATTTAAGAGAACAGTTTCTCAATGTAAAATTGCAAAACAATATAGGAATATCATCCTCTCCAGTAAATTAAAAGATTCAGAGAATCTGCTGATAGCTCTATATCCTAGGGTCAAGGCCAAACACTAGTATTGGATAGCTTTGATCTTCAGGCCCTCAGGTGGCAGTGCATTAAGAACAGACAGGATTCTGTAGTGAAAATGATTGAATGGGCTCAGGAACACTTCTGTAGACTATTGTCAGTGAATTTGGTTAATCGCTGCATCCACAAATGCAAAGATTCAACCACATATAAACAAAATCTAGAAACAGTGCCTTCTTCTCTGGCCCCGAGCCCATTTAAATTGGTCTGAGTCAATGTGGAAAACTGTCCTGAGGTCTGACCTATTAAAATGTGAAATTCTTTTTGGAAATCATGAATGCTGAGCCTCTGAGCCAAAGAGGAGAGGGACCATCCGGCTTGTTATCAGCACACATTTCAAAAGCCAGCATCCATAATTGTATGGAGGTGCACTGGTGCACATGAAATGAGTAACTTGCACTTCTGTTAAGATACCATAAGCGCTGAATGATATACACAGGTTTTGGTGCAAAAAAATACTGCCATCCAAAAGACTTCTTCAGGGAAGGTCTTGCTTATTAAACCCCTTCACGCAGAAGCTAAATTTGGCTATTTATGTGTTACCTTATTTAAGGCTTTATAATTCAAGATTGCAGCGTCACAGAGAGGAAGGGAATGACTCAACTGAGTCAATACACTTGAAGCATTTAGAATTCCATTGTATTCCAGTTAATTTTCATAATTTTGGTGGAGAAAAAGGGCTGCAAACATAAAAAATCTTCCGCATTGAAGTTGTAAAAAAAATAATACTGAGAATTGAAAAATGGCTGGGGGTTATAACTATACATTTCTGGGATCATAAACTCCTATACCATAAGTATAATTCATCTGAGCATTAAATTCTAAATTACCTACTCTCTGGGAGCCAAATAAGACAACTCTCCAGGTGGCTCCCCAAACTCTAAGATCCTTTGAATTGGCGCATGGTCAAATCATAAAATAATCATATATTTAACACAAATTAACTTTTGACACATGAAATTCAATATGAACGAATGATTTTCTGGTTGAATTTAGCATAATTTTATCAATATAGGTACAGTTGGACATTGATGGTCACCAGTAACCCCTCCAAACTCTAAACATGCCTTTTCTCCATGATAAAGTGTAAAATTTTGTCCTTTTTTCTACAATGTCCCACAAGCTAGCACACATACTCATTAACAAAACTGCTTATTTAATGGTCAGAATATTCACCCTGCAATGAAAAGCTAGCAGTTCCCACTTCTGAGCTTGCAACCTTATATAAACACTTTCCACAACTTATAAGGAACAGGTATAACTCACTAACTAAGTAACATCTGACATATCCCTTATTACAACAAAACAGACATTCCACTATCAGGAAAAACCAAAAATGCCACCTCATGCAGTAGCTATTATCAGCAAAGACTAACCATTACTCTTACTAACCAAAGTGGCAAACAAGCTTGTCATCATCATGGCTATGGTAAACCAAGAAAAAATATAAAATTGCACTTGCTCATAAAATGAACGAAAACCTTTTTTCATTGAATCCATCATCCAGAGACATGGACTTATCAAGGAAAAGGACCCCTCCAGTCCTGTTTCATTTGACATAATTCCCAATGACCAAGACTTTATCTCATTTAATCCCATAAATGCAACAGAACACTTCAGGCTGCTTTTGCAATTCTTCTTTCTTTTGAAATCATGTCATTTTCAGCTGCGCAATTGTTCACAATGTTAAGAGAATACAACCTACCTTGCTGTTACGCAAAGGTTTATATAGTGTTCTGATTGTCCAATCAATGTCTTTCAGTTACTGTGGAAAGTTTATACTCTCTTGAATTGGATAAGAAACATGTCAATCAATACATCATTACCGGGGAAGTTTCACAAGGGCGTGAACTATAAGTGAGTGTTACACAGATGAGCCTAAGTAAATAATTGAGTGATTGGCTATCAACGCGGGTACTTAGGAGGATGTAAGGGAGCACTGACTTTGTTGATGGAGGAATCTATGTGTAAATCCACGGTAGGGAATTAGACGTTTTTAATATGTGATGACTATAATTGATAGTAGAACAGCATAGTATCAATACCATGTCGAATTTTGCTTCAGAAAACCAATTTTTCTTAACTAATAATTAGGATACCATTGGCTCATTATAGCTGAAGTGGTTGCCACAGAGGACAATGATTTTTCTGTCACAAGAGTTTTTTTTTTTTAACTGCTGGATAGATCCTATGGGCAAGTATATTGAGCAGTTTGCACATCAGGCTTATTTGAGGAGTTTAATTCATGCAATTCCTGAAAAACAGGGATGGGACTGAACTCATCCATAATTTCTAAACCGTGTTCGAGCTCAGCTTGCTAGTGAATATTCAATAACTGATCCGGGTGTGCCATCTAGTGATAGAATAGTGTAACTGCGTGCATAAATTTGCGGCTCCATGTCCGTTGGTGTCTACATCTGTACAGAGGGGCTATGCAAGACAATGCCAAGCACTACAGTTTGCGCATATCAAAACAACATGGCTCCATAGAAAAAGATTTTGGGTGCTAAACTAGCCTGCCTGCAGTTCAGACCTGTCACTCACTGAAAAGATTTGGCGCATTATGAAACAAAAACATATGACAAAGGAAGCTGCTGAAATCCTACACCAAGCAAGAGTGAGTAATCTTTTTGCTTTCAAAGCTACAGCATTTGGTCTCCTCAGTTCCCAAATGCTTACAGATTGTTGTTAAAGAGGTAATACAAAACATAAGTGAACTTGTCCCAACTTTTTTGAACTTGTTTCTGTCATCAAATTCAAAATGAGCGTATATTTAAAAAAAAAAAAAATTCTAAGTTTTAATGTCTGATTGGTTGTCTTTGTACTACTTTCAATTACAACTCCAACTCCAAAAAAGTTGGGATGCATGTAAATTGTAAATAAAAACCGAATGCAATGATTTGCAAATCTCATAAACCCACATTTTATTCACAATAGAACACAGACAACATATCAGATGTTGATATGAGACATTTCATGAAAAATATTAGCTCATTTTGAATTTGATGGCATCAACACACCTCAAAAAAGTTGGGATAGGGCCATGTTTACCATTGTTTAGTATCCCCTCTTCTTTTAACAATAGTCTGTAAACATCTGGGCAGTGAGGAGACCAATTTCTGAAGTTTTGGGAGAGGAATGTTGTCCCAATCTTGTCAGATGTGGGATTCAAGCTACTCAACGGATTAAATTCTAAAAGTATACCTCCATTCATGTTTTTCACTTTTAAGTTCCCCTGTTTGAAATGGAACTCTTCAGTTGTCAAGCATGACTTCCTGTTTTTCACAAGAGTATAAAAACGACCTGACACAGGCTGAATTTCTAGTCGTTTATCAATATGAGAAAGACTCGAAAACACAGTAATGATGTGCGACTAAATGTTGTTGAGCCAAAGATGGAAAAAATAGAAGATGGTTGAATGAATTAAAGCAGGAGGCTGTGTCTGCACCGTCGGACAAGCCTGCCACTGATGGCAAACTTAGATTAACCCTATTTTAATCGGGGAGTGCACGGATGCATGGAAAGGGGAGTGGAATAATCATGTTCATTTGCCATGTAAACAGCTTGGTAGGAATATTGGAATAATGGTTAAAACCAGAATATGTTCTTCTTGTACGTAAACGCAGTCGATGCTGAACTATCAACTACACACACTATCAAGATAGCTAACACTGGCCTGCTATATACCGGTAGCCTACAAATTTGCTTCGACAAAAGACATTTTAAACCGAGGGCACATGAGATGTCCAAGAAAGAGGCGGGCATTCATACTTAAACTTGCACGCATGTAACGAAACATTTCAACCGTTAACTCTTCCCTGCCCTGGGGGGTGGACCTGATGGCTGTGATTGGCTGGATGCCCGCTAGGTTTTCATGTATGGGGAACTCATGCGGTCGAGTACTGTTTTAATGATGGTAGTTTCATTTGATCAATGACTATCCCAGGAAAAATTGGGGTGGGGGGGATGGAATCATGTTTCTGCAAAAGTGCGTGCCTGGTAGCAACACCCTTGGATGGGTACAAAGAAAAATGCAAAATGGCGCCCATCAGCTTGTTTGGTATATTGTCATTCCTTTAAGGGGAGCCGAGGCTAATTAATTAAGGTGAAAATGTGGTCAGATCTGGATACATGATGAAGATACAACACCACTTGGAACTCTCAACATTGAAAGCACAAGTGCAAGCGAGTAAGAAAGATAGAAATTAAAATGCTATTGTTATTCTGTGATTAGTTTTAACATTCAGCATAGCGAGCAGTTTTGTTTATAGTCAATATGGTGCATCTCCATGGTGATAATCAGGTCATGACGTCACACTAATCTTCCCCATTCCTGATTTTGACTGGAAAGTTGTTGTGGAGGAAGGAAGCATTCCTCCTCTCCCCTTCCTTGTACTTGGCTTTCCCTCTGTTATCATTTGAACTTTGCTCCAAAACCCCCTGTGGGTCATTTATTGGTTTTCTCCTGAATTTTTGTTTTCTTGTTCAATCAATATGAATCTGCTGTAAAGAGCGGCCCACTTTGTTCAGGTATACATTTGTAGGTGCCCATTCAGGGGTCTCTTTTCTGATACCAGGGGGTCGCAGATATCAGCACCTTTTGTTTGAAACCGTTGCTAAATTATTTCCTCACAATTTAACTACAACAAATTGGATAAAAGACAATCTGATCCTTCAATAAGTTCCATAATAATGTTATATTATGTTATAGGCTCGTGCTTGGCAACTTAGGCTACTGTGTTCACAATGTGTTTAGGCAGGTCTGTAAGTATGTGGACTGTGACTCACCTAAAGGGCTGTAATTCATGCTTGATTCATTGCAAGTGGATGTGACTTTTCACACATTAATTTTGGCAATGGTACTCAGAAGTAACTTCCCTTCAAAACGGCCTGAGCTGAAATACTTACAAACCTTGTTCATTCCTGCAAAAGCAAGAAACCTTACCTAATCAAGTTATATCTTGTGGTAATGACAGATTTCCTTGTAGCGCGCTAAATGCTAATGTGGATTATACTGTTCACAGGATTACACCATCACCATGTACTTTCAACAAAGCTGGCGGGACAAGCGATTGGCATACGCCGAGCTACCGCTAAACCTCACGCTGGACAACCGCGTGGCCGACCAACTCTGGCTCCCCGACACCTACTTCCTGAACGACAAGAAGTCCTTCCTGCATGGCGTCACCGTCAAGAATCGCATGATACGGTTACATCCTGACGGCACGGTGTTATATGGACTGAGGTGAGTCCCAGTCAACTGTTTTTCTTGTGAAGCGTTTAAAGTCAAAGACCTGGAGTCTATCAGCAGCTTTGTATGGGTAGTGTATTTTAACTATGAACACATTAATTCCAAATTGCAAAGAGCCAACAGTTTGGTTTTGTTTTTCATGTAACTGTTATTGCTCTCATTTCATGAGTGACTTCATATGATATTAATGAAAAAAGTTTGCATATCCAGTTCAGAGGTGCATTTGATGATATTAGTCAGTAGGAAAGACACAATGTGCACCAGCATTGTCTAAAAAAAAAACCAAAAAAAAAACAAAGCTTTTATGTATCAGCATCTGAAGTCAGAGCTTTGTGCTGCAACAACAAATCTACTTCTAAGGGCAGTTGCTTTCCTGTCAGTGAAAACCATCCTCATATAGACAAACTGTATTAGCTTTGTCTTTAAATTGTTTTAAAGTGCTTTTGGGTTCCTCACAAAATATTACTTGTAACATGAGTACGGTAGCTTTTTTCTTCATAGCTTGAATTGAATTTTAGTTTAATTTGTAAGAAACACTTATGCTCACATTACCAAGCATATGGTAAAATAAGCCAAAAGAAGAATAAGATGATTGAATTGTAATGGACACCGCAATAACCCATATACCCACAAAGCCTTTTTGAACTTCACTGTGGGTTGTTATGAAGTGCCTGCTGGAAAGCTACCAAATAATAATGGTTTTGTGGTTTCCTATATTTAAATTGAACTCCAAGAGCATCTTAATGATCACAGTTCAAATATCTTAGCACCATTTTGAGAAAAACCGAATGTGTAAAAGAATGAGAAGTTGAAAGGTTTCGCAAAAACCAATTACTGAACCAATTCCTCCCTCCCCCCAAAAAAGTCCATCTAAATCCCTCCCACAAAATGGATGTGTCCATTTAACGGTGACTGAATTTAGCAGCATGGTTCCCTTGTTTTCACATTATTAACTCAAAGAGAATGATTTGTTTTATTAATGGAGCTTAAGCCATTAGTTCAGTTAGGCACGCTAGTCAGCCTGAACACAAGCCTGTTTCTGTCCAATCATTCTTAACTTTAGCTCCTCCCATCTAATTGGTGAGCTTTTATAACCAAGGCAGTGTTCTTTCATTTCTCTGGCGCCGTGCCCTCTACACCACTCGTACCTGGGTTACTAAGAAATATGTTTCTCAACTCCCTCCACCTCCCCAGCCTCCTCCTTTATAATTTCATTGCTCATCTTAAGTAGCACTTGTTCATATCATGTTCGATAACTTAAACTTTTACAAGATTTAAAATGATCTCAGGGACTGTCTGTGTCATGCCTGCTCAAATTGCTCCAGAGCATCACTCGAGCAGAGTCACCGCCAAACTAAAATGCAGGTCGTCCTGCAATAAATGGTTAAATCTGACGTAAGTGTCCTGACTGAACTGCACATGCATGTGAATCTCACTTCCAACTAAGCTCCAAAGCTTAGGAGATCTTTACAATCACTCTTTAAAGGTATACTGAGAAGGATTTTTTTCCTAAAAAAAAAAAAAAAACACTGTATTAACTCATATAAAAATAATCCTTTTCGATCATCACTTATGACCCACTACATGTGTGAGGTGGTGTCTTTATGGACAGAGACCCTGCCGTCTGTCTGCATTTTCATATTTATTATTTGTACGGGACGTTTCTGGGCATCAGCCTTTGGGCAGTGGGTGTATAGCCCCCAGCCAATAACAGCATTCAGGGTGCAAAGCCAGGACACAGTGCTTAACTGCGGCGTGAGGTATCTGATGTTGTTTTGCTGGGGAGGAGGGGCCAAGTTTTTATTGTTGTCTTTACAAGTCGCAACTGACAAATCCGGTATACAAATCGGTATACCGTTGATCGGTGCGGTCTCACAGATTGTGAACGTGCATTGGCCACAGTGGCCATTCCCAGTGTTTGTATGGGCCTTGGTGCCGGTCAAATAAAAGTGATTAATCTGAAGCACTCCTGTAATTTTTACGAAAAGAATCGCACTCTGAAATGTTCTAGCACTGAAAGATCTTAATATTTCGTATTTGAAGCTTTCAGCCACTGCAGAGTGATCACTATAATGTGTAGACTACCACAACATCCCATTTAGTCAAACTGATTCTGCATTTAGTAAATATGGACATTTTTCTTACAGACATAATGCATTTACACTGCCAGCATCAAGAGCTGAATCTCTAGACATTGGCAGAAGCTTTCTATTTAAGAAATAAAACAGTTAAAAAGCAGGCTTAACCTCTGATTGGGACTCCTGTATGAAATGCGGCATGATGTGAGGGTGTAAGTCAAAAAGATGAAGGTCATTGTATTCCCTGCTCACGGGGAGACAAGGGTTTGATTGCTGTGACCGCACTTCACAGAGCAGCACACTCTGAAGGCCTCCAGTGATTAGCTGCAAATGGTTTTGAGTAATTACACTCAACTATCACCTGTGACCGACTCATTTTAGCCTATATCACATCTAATTGCAATGTCCTTTAATGACAAGGGGGAGCAGTGCCCCGTTACACCTGTCTGGGGGGTGCAAAATTGCACAAGATGCAAAAATCTGTTCTGTAGCTCCAGGGAACCTCTGAAACAGGGCCCTCTCTCTCTCTCTCTACTGTGGAATCTGAGGGATTCTCTGCAAGCATCCAGGTGTCAAAGCTTCAGCAAGGACGCTCATTTTTTTTAGCCTGTTCAGCTGCAAAGAAAATGCTGAACATGAAGGTGGTGCCAGAGTCTGACTTGTTCCGCCGGAGCTAGTCCTCAGGAAAGCAGCTGTTGCAAACTGTGAAATTCCAGCTCAGGCGCAAAGCACAGAGCTGAGGAAATGGCTATGAGACACCAGCTCCATGGCATACCTCACTGTGGAATTTTGTTCATTGGGAAAACCACCCCGTGGATCTCTGTTTTTTGTTTATCTTTTTTCTTTTTTTTTGGAAGACCACCTCGTGAGACTCCAGTTCTACAGCATAGCCCTCAGCGAGATCCATGGCAAACTGCTCCGTAGAATTCTGGCTCCTCAGCAAAATGCCGCGTCAAATTTCGGCTCCCGAGATCAGCCTCGTGCTGCAGGTCCCAGTGCTGTCCAGGCCCCGTCATGCCCAGTGAAGGCAATTTCAGCTGCGAGCCACAGAGATCCTCAAAGCAGTGATCTCAGAGGAACCAACGGACAGCGGCACGAAAGGGAGCGGGGCTGGCGATGTCTGGAAGTGAGAGGAGAAGTTAATGGAGTGTTAAATGCTTACTTAATATGTCTCTCACCAAAGAGCTTGGGCCGGGTCTACTGTGTGTGGGTGTTTGTGTGTGTCTGTGTGTCTGACTGTGTGTGCACAGTACTGTGCAAAAGTTTTAGGCATCCTAATTTTTTTTTCATTTAAATTTAGCCTCAGATGTTATTTTTGTTTTCTTATTAATGTTTCAGTGAAAAGATAAATTGAAGACACTAAATGTTAATAAAAAAAATCTTCAACAGGTATTTCACAAAATACAGTTTATAACGGTAATATAGCCTTGACATACCTCTGACCCTAACATCATCAAGGCTGGGATTACCAGGAGAAACAGAATCAGGAAAGACTATGAGCCTGTGGAATGGTAGCAAGTTTTCCAAATAGGCATAGAGCAGTTAAACAGCCAATTAATGGAGCTTGACAAAAATTCTGATAGGCCACGGAGTCAGCGTGCTAATGTGGAGGAGCCGCTTCTCCCGCCGGAAAATCACCTGAGTGCTCATGACGGTCATCTGACTTTGCTGTCTCATGATTGCTTGACCAATAATATGCTGGCTTATTTAAGTTTTGGCTTCTGAAAAGTAACTCCTCAGCACATATGCTTAACACCGCTCGCACAGGAAGCAGAGCCACCTGCTACAAGGTTTGTCATTTTCGTTATCGCTGCTACTTCTATAACATGTTTATTTTGGTTACCGCACTTCGACAGAGTTGATGTGGCTTTTGATGTCATGCTCGCCATGTTGCCATACTGGAAATGCTCGGTTATGCAGGATAACCAGCCCAAAAAACTAAATTGTCTTAAAGTATAGCTCGTTTTGAAAACATTGCCTTTGTGTTTGCCGAAGGAACCTTTTGTAATTTAGGTGTCATTTGTTAAACCATAAAATTTAAAGCAGCACATGCTAATCTGGAGGCAGCCACGAACGCTCGATTCTCGCTTAGTGAGGCAGTACTCTTTGTCAGTAGCTGGTCTTTTGCAGGTGTCAAAAAAAAACACTTGGATGCTTTATAAAAAATGCACTGATGTACTGCGGTCTTGTCCTAATTGGAAGCATGGTGCTTAGACCTGCATGTCTTGCAGACAAAGTTTACTGGAATGCAAATCATATAGTATAATTCACATGAATCTGCTTCAAGAGTACTGTCACTACATTTAGAATTTTTCTCTTGTATTTGGCGTCAAGAGAAATTGTGCCAGCCGCCAGGCTGTCACTACACATAGTACAGCTCACATAGAATATTTCTCTTGTATTTGGCTTTGAGTGAAATTGTGCCAGCCACCAGGCTGTCACTACACATAGTACAGCTCACATAGAATATTTCTCTTGTATTTGGCTTTGAGTGAAATTGTGCAGCCGCTGGGCTGTCACTACAGTTTTGCATAGGATATTTCTCTTACATTTGGCTTCAAGAGAAATTGTGCCAGCCACCTAGCTGTCACTACACATAGTACACTTTGCATAGAATATTTCTCTTGTATTTGGCTTCAAGAGAAATCGTGCCAGCCGCTGGGCCGTTACAACACATGGTACACTCACATAGAATATTTTTCTTGTATTTGGCTTCAAGAGAAATTGTGCCAGCCGCCAGGCTGTCACTACACATAGTACAATCACATAGAATATTTCTCTTGTGTTTGGCTTCAAGAGAAATCGTGCCAGCCGCCAGGCTGTCACTACACATAGTACACTCACATGGAATATTTCTCTCGTATTTGGCTTCAAGAGAAATTGTGCCAGCAGTCGGGCTGTCACCATATAGTACACTTCACATGGAGTATTTCTCTTGTATTTGGCTTCAAGAGAAATTGTGCCAGCTGCCGGGCTGTCATTACACATAGTACACTTTACATTGAATATTTCTCTTGTATTTGGCTTCAAGAGAAATTGTGCCAGCTGTCGGGCTGTCATCATATAGTACACTTCACATGGAGTATTTCTCTTGTATTTGGCTTCAAGAGAAATTGTGCCAGCCGCCGGCCTGCCAGTAAGCCTATGGAAGCTTCATATTTCATACTGTTGGCTTATGTCCAGCATGGTTATGTTTTGGGGGGTTAATTGCAGCTCTCTGCCTTTGGTTTCATGCTTGGACGGGCTGGGATCTCTCAGAACAGAGCTATGCCGCCAAACTCAATGTATGCTTGTATGCTTTCAATAAATATTCTCTTTGACAAAGTGGTCCTATCAGGAATGGAGCTTGATGTGAATTCTGATAGGCCACGGAGTCAGCGTGCTAATATGGAGGAGCCGCTTCTCCCACTGTAGAATGACCTGAGTGCTCAGGACGGTCATTTGACTTTGCTGTCTCATGATTGCTTGACCAATAATATGCTGGCTTATTTAAGTTCTGGCTTCTGAGAAGTGACTCCTCAGCATGTACGCTTAACAACCCTCCTCCTACCCAGCTCCACCCATCCTATTTTAGCATTCTGTAATCCTGATCCTTCATGACTAAACTGCGTTCAATAACAATGTTTCTTCAAGATCATTGTTGCTGTAGGCTCTGTTCTATGGAGGGGGGGTTAGTTGCAGCTCCCTGCCTTCGGTTCCATGCTTGAACAGGCGGGGATCTCTCAGAACAGAGCCATGCCGCCAAACTCAACGTATGCTTGTATGCTTTCAAAAAATATTCCCTTTGAAAAAGTGGTCCATTGAGAATCGTATGAAGCAGTAAAAATGCAAGACATTGTTTTTAGGCAAAGGTTAGTAAAGTCAAATATTGATTTGATTTAGTTCTTAACAGTTCGCAGATCTGTATAGTGCATTTTTCAAAATTCAGAAACCTTTCTATTTTTGATTTTTTGCCTCACGGAATTGATTAAAATGTGCCTGAAACATATTCATAGATATACCGATCAGCCATAACATTATGCTCACTCGCCTAATACTGTATAGGTCCATCTTTTGCCGCTAAAACAGCCCTGATCCATCATGGCATGGACTCCACCTCTGAAGGCGTGCTGTGATATCTGGCACCAAGACGTTAACAGCAGATCCTTCCTGCAAGTTACGAGGTGGGGCTGCTTCTGTGTATTGGACTTGATCATCCAGCACATCCCATAGATGCTTGAATACATTGAGATTTGGGGAATTTGGAGGCCAAATCAACACTGTTAACTTGTTGTTGTGTTCCTCAAACCATTCCTGAACCATTTTTGTATTGTGGCAGGGCGCATTGTCCTGTTGAAAGAGGCCACTGCACTTAGGGAATATAGTTTCCATGAAGGGATGTGCTTAGTCTGCAACAATGTTTTGGTAGGTGGTATGTGTCAAAGTAACATCCACATGAATGGCAGGACTTAAGGTTTCCCAACAGAACTTTACCCAAAGAATCACTCTGCCTCCGCTGGCCTGCCTACTTCCCATAGTGCATCATGGTGCCATGTCTTCCCCAGGTAAATGACGCACACGCACCAGGCCATCCACAAGATGTAAAAGAAGTGATTCATCAGACCAGGCCATCTTCTTCCATTGCCCAGTTTTCTAGTTCTGATGCTCACATGCCCATTGCAAGTACTTTCAGCAGTGGACAGGGGTCAGTATGGGCACTCTGACCTGTCTGTAGCTACGCAGCCCCATATGCAACACACTGCAATACACTGTATGTTCTGACTCCTTTCTGTCAGAACCAGCATAAACTCTTTCAGCCATTTGATCTTCAGCAGCTCTTCTGTTGGAACGGACCTCACAGGCCAGTCCTCACTCCCCACACTCACCAGTGAGCCTTGGTCACCCAAAACCTGTTGCCAGTTCACCGGTATTCTTTCCTAGGACCACTTTTGGTAGGTACTGACCGCTGCAGACTGGGAACACCCCTTAAGAGCTGCAATCTCGGAGATGCACTGACCCAGTCTTCTAGCCATCACAATTTAGCCCTCGTCAAAGTGGCTCACATCCTTACACTTGCCCATTTTTCCGGCTTCCAACACGTCAACTTCAAGGCAAAATATTCACTTGCTGTTAATATGTCCCACCCACTGACAATGCCATTGAAATGAGATAATCAGTGTTATTCACTTCACCTGTCATAATGTTATGGCTGATCGGTTCATACACACACACACACTGCTTCTGGTCCATTCCCTCGCTCCTGAAAATCATGCACTGCGGCTGTTCCAGTCCCTCACACCTGAGTTCCACACACACACGCACGCATGCACACACATACACACCCACACACACACACACACACGCGCACACACACACACACACACACACACACACACACACACACACACACAGAGTTCCTGTTCCTGGTCCTTTTTTCTGTGTGTGTATGTGTGTTTATATATCAGCACAGCTGCACTGGAACCAGGGCAGTGTGTCTGTGTAAAATAAAGAGAGACTGGAACAAGAGCTGTGTGTGTATATCCGCAGATTTGGGCTGATACAGGGAAAGTATGTGTGTATAACATAAAGAGAGACTGGAACAGGAGCTGTGTGTGAGTATATCAGCAGAGCTGGGCTGGGACAGAGGCAGTGTGTGTGTGTGTGTGTGTGTGTGTAACAAAGAGACACTGGAACAGGAACAGTGTGCATGTATATCAGCAGATCTGGGCTGATACAGGGGCAGTGTGTGTGTAACAAAGAGACACTGGAACAGGAGCAGTTTGCATGTGTATCAGCAGATCTAGGCTGATACAGGGGTTGTGTGTGTATGCTGGGCTGGAACAGGGGCAGTGTGTGGAACACAAAGTCACTGGAACAGGAGCCATGTGGGTGCATATCAGCAGATCGGGGCTGAAACAGGGGCAGTGTGTGTGAGTGTGTGTGTGTGTGTGTGTGTGTGTGTAACACGGGAGAGACTGGAACAGGAGCACAGTGTGTGTGGAACTCAGGGGGTGTTTTTTCACTGGTGGCTCTTAGTGCACTGGGAGTTCCTATAGCCCGTGGAGCAGAGGGCTGAGATGAACAGGTATGTGATCCTGCTGCTGCATGATGATCGTCTCCTTGCTGAGGGGAGAGGCTGCTGCTGCCGGGATATTCCGAGAGACCAGCATAGCATTCCTACTGCAGTTCAGCTGTTTGCAGGGTCTGCGAGTGCTGATGACGGGTGCTGACAGTGAATGTGAGGAAGAGAGGGCATTCTCAGGCTGAAGCATACCATTTGTCTGGATAACGCATGGGAGCAAATATTGCTCTCAAATGTTGGTGAAAAACAGCAGAGAGAAATGGTAATTCAGTCACACGAGCCTCGAAATATATGCTAGACCTTTGCTTCCTTATCGGTAACACCTGCCTAATCAGTTATTCATGACTGGAGAGCGGATTTTACCTGATTGGTTGCTGAAGTTCCTGTTTGATTAATCCGACAGTGATTGGCTTATGGCAGGAGAGAAAATATGGACTCTCTTTGCCGTGGTTGTCATAGCTACAAGGCTAATAGCAAATGAACAGTATATTGTGCTGTAAATCATTAAATTTTAAACAACACATCTGAGTCCACAGTCCATTTCCTCTACTGAATTTCATATCAATTTAAATGGACATTATATAAAAAGGTAGAGGAGCACACACGCACTGGCAGGCAGCTGGTCCTGCTACCTCTCTCTCTTGCTCTTCCTCTCCTCGCTGCGCAAAATGGCACTGGTTGCTCTGGATACAGAAAAATTTAGAGTGACAGACTGAGTGTTTCAGGGTTTCTGCCTGAGAGACGTGATTATTCACTGTGTTATGCTGCCTTGATGATATTGTGATGACATACACAAGCATGTCCGTGATGAACCTCCCTATCTTGACAAAGAGGTAAATCGGGCCCCTAGTGGAATTTCATGCTGGTCACCAGCCACGATAGCAATGCTGGTATTGTTTTCAGTTGGTCTCTTTGTGTGTCATCAGGCAAAATTTCAATAAGACAACTCTGAAACAACTATACAACTGTTAAGAAAGAATTCTCAATATTTTTGCAGTGTATGTTGGTGTGTGTGTCTGTTTCTGTTTGTGGACAATTCTTGTGAACAGGATAGCATGGCAACCTTTTACGATGCAGTCAAGGAACATTACATGTGAGTATTTGGGATAAAAGGAAGGCTGAGTTTGAAAATGGGTCTGATCTGATAATTACTCAGTGAACTGGGAGTGGTCTGAGTGCTCATTCTGTGAACAGGGTGTGGTCTGAGTACTCACAAAATGCGTCATGAGGAGAGCTATACTGAAAACAATTCCAGCATCGCTGTCACGGCTGGTGTGATCCCTGGTAATCTCTAGTTTATGTCTGCTATTTTTGCAGTGTGGAAGTTTGTGCTTTTACCTAGTAGGGCGCAACAGCAATACTGTTCTTTCCCCTAGAAAAGCTTTTCCAATGCATGGCAATACAGTTTTTTCACTAAGCAGCACTTTTCTTCCCCTAGCAACACTGTTCCCTCCCCTTAGCAGCACTGTTCTTTCCCCTAGAAAAGCCCTTCCTACGCATAGCAGTACTGTTTTCTTTCCCTAGGCAACACTGTTCCTTCCCCTAGCAACACTGTTCCTTCCCCTTAGCAACACTGTTCTTTCCCCTAGAAAAGCCTTTTCTATGCATCGCAGTTCTGTTTTTCCCCTTAGCAACACTGCTCCTTCCCGTAGAAAAGATTTTCCTACGCTTGGTAACACTATTCTTCTGCTAGGAACTGTTCTTTCCCCTGAAAATAATGTTCCTTCCCCGAATAATGCTGCTCCTTTTGCCACCCCAGGCTACCCACACACACTGATATACAGTTAGAAACTTGCACCTTTTTTACCAGTTATTTCAACTGGCACCTTTTTTGCCAGTTATTTTAACTGTAATTTTACAATCAGTTTATAACAGAGGTTCCGTGTATGTTAACTGTAAACCACAGTTAAATGCGCGCAGGACTCTACTTATAGTTAAAATAACAAGGAGATAATTCATTCATTTAACTGTTAAATTCAGTCAATTTATAACAGTGTATCCAGGGCCTATAGTGGTCTCATGAGGCATACGCCAGGTCTGAGATGGAACCCAACAATATGATCATATTTCAGGTGCAGAAGCCATAAATAATTTTATTTGCAGTCCAGGAGTATTGAAATTGAAACATTTACATTTTCTCCACCATAAATTTTCTTCCCAGTCATTGAACTGAAGAGCTTCACAAATGACATGTTATAGAGTCAGAACCAATATATCAGGGTTAGAAAATCAAAATGTGATGACGTATTAATGGATATCTCAATAACATTAAAGCAGAGCAGCTCAAAATTGGAGATGCAGCTGATTATTACAGTGCAAAGAGAGAGAGCAGCAGCTGATTATTACAGTGAAGAGAGAGTAATAACTGATTATTACTGTTGTTACTCCCTCTCTTCACTGTAATAATCTGCTGCTGAATATTACAGCTGATTATTACAGTGCAGAGAAAGAGCAGCAGCTGATTATTGCAGTGCAGAGTGCGAGCAGCAGCTGATTATTACAGTGCAGAGAGAGAATAGCGACTGATTATTTCAGTGCAGTGAGCGGGAGCAGCAGCTGATTATTACAGTGCAGTGAGTGAGAGCAGCAATTGATTATTACAGTGCAGAGAGAGTGAAGCAACTGATTATTACTGTGCAGTTTGGGCAGCAAATGACTATTACAGTGCAGTGAGAGCAGCGACTGATTATTAAAGTGCAGTGAGTGTGAGTGCCAGCTGATTATAACTGTGCTGAGAGAGAGAGCAGCAGCTGACTATTATAATGTAGAGAGAGAGAAAGAGAGTAGCAACTGATTATTACAGTGCAGTTAGAGAGAGCACCAGCTGATTATGACAGTGCAGAGAGAGCAGCAGCTGATTATTACAGTGCAGAGTGAGAGCAGCAGCTGATTATTACAGCGCAGAGTGAGAGCAGCGCTTATTACAGTTCAGAGTGAGAGCAGCAGCAGTTGATTATTACAGTGCAGGGAGAGAACTTTGCAACTGCTGATTACTACAATGCTGATAGTGAGAGCAGCAGCTGATTATTACAGTGCTGGGTGAGAGCAGCAGCTTCTGATTATTGTAGTGCAGGGAGAGAGATTTGCAACTACTGATTATAACATTGCTGAGAGTGAGAGCAGCAGCTGATTATTACAGTGCTGAGAGTGAGAGCAGTAGCTAATCATTACAGTTCAGAATGGGAGCTGCAGCTGCTGATTATTACAGTGCAGAGAAAGAGCAGCAGCTGATTATTGCAGTGCAGAGTGCGAGCAGCAGCTGATTATTACAGTGCAGAGAGAGAATAGCGACTGATTATTTCAGTGCAGTGAGCGGGAGCAGCAGCTGATTATTACAGTGCAGTGAGTGAGAGCAGCAATTGATTATTACAGTGCAGAGAGAGTGAAGCAACTGATTATTACTGTGCAGTTTGGGCAGCAAATGACTATTACAGTGCAGTGAGAGCAGCGACTGATTATTAAAGTGCAGTGAGTGTGAGTGCCAGCTGATTATAACTGTGCTGAGAGAGAGAGCAGCAGCTGACTATTATAATGTAGAGAGAGAGAAAGAGAGTAGCAACTGATTATTACAGTGCAGTTAGAGAGAGCACCAGCTGATTATGACAGTGCAGAGAGAGCAGCAGCTGATTATTACAGTGCAGAGTGAGAGCAGCAGCTGATTATTACAGTTCAGAGTGAGAGCAGCAGCAGTTGATTATTACAGTGCAGGGAGAGAACTTTGCAACTGCTGATTACTACAATGCTGATAGTGAGAGCAGCAGCTGATTATTACAGTGCTGGGTGAGAGCAGCAGCTTCTGATTATTGTAGTGCAGGGAGAGAGATTTGCAACTACTGATTATAACATTGCTGAGAGTGAGAGCAGCAGCTGATTATTACAGTGCTGAGAGTGAGAGCAGTAGCTAATCATTACAGTTCAGAATGGGAGCTGCAGCTGCTGATTATTACAGTGCAGGGAGAGAGATTTGCAACTGCTGATTATTACAGTGCTGAGAGTGAGAACAGCAGCTGATTATTACAGTGCTGAGAGTGAGAGCAGTAGCTGATCATTACAGCGCAGAGTGAGAGCAGCAGCTGCTGATTATTACAGTGCAGGGAGAGAGATTTGCAACTGCTGATTATTACAGTGCTGAGTGTGACAGGAGCAGCCTCTCTATTCTGATATGGATGCGTTGCTGTTTGAGCTGTATTAATCACTATAGATGATGTCTGTTCTGCCGTCTGCTTTTCTCAGAGGTGGAACACATGCAGAACTTGAAGGGGGGGGGTTGTGGAGACAGTGATACTGATGAACAATTCTGTTCATGCCACACCCCCCCCCCACACACATGCAGACCTTAAATAGGGTGTGTTCTCCACTCTAATGTCGCTGATTAGGCTACACGACAGCAGCTTTCCGCGCATTCCTCATTTCAGAATTCACATGGCGCAGTCAAGGCTAAGCTACCATTTCCCAAAGGTTGCCAAGGTAACCATGGTTCTCTTCTTCTCCCTCCTCCCCCTCCTCCTTTTCTCCCTCTCTGTTGCAGAATAACCACCACGGCTGCCTGCATGATGGACCTTCGACGGTACCCCCTCGACGAGCAGAACTGTACTCTGGAAATCGAGAGCTGTAGGTGTACCCCAAAAGTGCGCCCGTGTTCCCCCCTCTCCTCTCATTAACACACACACTGCCACTTTACAGCAGTCGGGCAGCTACCCTACTGCCTGCCACAGGTATCGGGTCGGATCCATTTGCATTACGTTGTGTAATTCCCCAGCTGTTTTTGCCGTTGAAAACAAATGAAACCCTTAGTTGCTAAGTAATCGCTCTGTGCAGCGGATCTTCTTCAGAAATGTCCACAGGAGGACTGTAATTGTGTCAGGATGTGAGGGTTCAACGATTGTATTTAACTTTACTAAAAGAACAGTGGCTAAAAATGCCTACAGAACCCATTGGAATGTGTTTACTTGATCCATGAATGCCAGCAAAGAAACAAAAATCAAAATCCAGTTTACAAAAACCAGCATAGCGTGGAAAAAAAAACTGAAATACAGAAATTTACATAAATACATCATGTTAAATAGAGGCGTATATGTGAACGCATCAAGTAAAAATTGACATTTCATGACACTTGGACTTTTTTGACTTTTTGCTGTAGTTTATTCTATGTACCTATTAAGTACAGTGAGTTCTGGAATTAGTGGCACCCCTGAATGGCAATGCACAAACAATACAAAAAAAAATGAACAATATAATTATAGAGAAACGGACCATGCCAACATGTGTGAAATACAACCCCATTTCCAAAAAAGTTGGGACACTGTAAAATTTAAATATAAACAGAATGCAATGATTTTCAAATAATTTGAACTTTATATTTATTTGAGGACAGTACAAAGACAATATATCAGATGCTGAAACTGAGATATTTTATTGTTTTTTGGAAAATATGAGCTCATTTTAAATTTCATGCTAGCACCACATTTTTAAAAAAGTTGGCACAAGGCCAAGTTTACCACTGTGTTGCATCACGTCTTCATCAATCAACGCTCTGTAAGCGTTTGGGAACTAAGGAGAGCAGCTGCTGCAGTTCTGAAAGAAAAATGTTTTCCCATTCTTGCTCTATGTAGAATTTCAGCTGCTCAATACCTAGCAGCCTCCTTTGTCACATTTTTTGTTTCATAACGCATCAAATATTGTCAGGCAGACCACGTTAGCACCCAGACTCTTTTACTACACAGACAGGTTGTTGTATTACGAGCAGAGTATGGTGTTTGGCATGGTGTTGCTGAAATTAGCTTGCCCCCCCCTTAAAAAAGTCTTCTGGATTGCGGTAAATGTTGCACCAAAACTCGTATATACACTGTAAACCAAGACAGTGTGGTGGACTCAAATGTTCTGGAAACCTTTTACCTCAAAAGAATTGTGTAGGCCAACTTAATTGCATTGTGTGGAAGGACCTTAAAAAAAATGAGGTAAAGTTATTTTTTTATATGTTTTTAAGTGCTGTGAACACAAGTTCATTGTCAGGGTTGTGCTTTGCACACTGGTGATGTGCATGGAGGACAGGAAGTTGAGGACTGGACTCAGGTGCAAGGATACACTTTATTGAACCCCTCGAACCAGTTCGTCCAGGGCAGCACCCAGGTGCGCAATCTCCCTCTGTTGCTCTGCCACAAGATGGTAGAGGTTGGGGGGCTGGTCAGCAAACTCTCCGAACTCATGGGTAAAAGGGATCCCTGCTGAGTCCATGGTAAAGACAAATTCTTCTGTCAGGGTTGTGCTTCGCACACTGATGATGTGCACGGAGGACAGGAAGTTGAGGACTGGACTCAGGAGTAAGGATGGACTTGGTTGTATTTATTATGCCTACTGTGCAGCAGGGATGCACACAAGAAGCAAAACAAAACAAAATAGGAAACAAGGTTCCTGAATTGCACTATTAGTAATACAGAGACTGGACTAAAGCCACAGTAACAATGTATTACAAATAGGAAAAGAAAATTGGAAATGAGGTTCCTTCAATAATAATAATAAAGTGTTGATATAAACAATCAACAGCACTAAATTTAAGAGTTAGACTAAATACACGCGATATGCGGGGAATACGTCTATACAAGACTAGAGATACAAAACAGGCATGTGGTTACAAGACTTCATAAAGACTGTGTGTGAATCTCAGTCTTAAATAGCACAACACTACCGCATAGAGGTAATGACAAACAGGTGCAGGTAATGATTATGGATCTGAGAATGCGGTCCGGGTCTTAATAGACCAGTGAGCTTGATGGCTGGAGGTGTGACCTTACAATCATTAAGTTCATTTTTCCCCAAAATAATTGAGTCTACCACACTTACCAGGGTTTACAGTGTATCGTTCACCATTAATGGTGTCTTCATGGATGCGCAAGTTACCCATGCCATGTGTACTAATGCACCCCCATACCATCATGGATGCTGGCTTTTGAATGTTTGCTGATAACAAGCAGGATGGCCTCTCTCTTCTTTAACCCAGAGGATGTGGCATCCATGATTTCCAGAAAGAATTTCACATTTTGATTAGTCAAACCACCGGGCAGTTTTCCACTTCACCTCAGTACATTTTAAATGAGCTCGGGCCCAGAGAAGAAGGCAGTGTTTCTGGATCTTGTGTATATATGGTTTAATCTCTACATGGCAGAGTTTTAACTTGCATTTGTAGATGCAGTGGCAAACTGTGCTTACTGACGATGGTTTACAGAAGTGTTCTGGAGTCCATGCAGCAATTTCCACTACAGAATCCTGCTTTTTTTTAAGGTAGTGCTGCATGAGGACCTGAAAATAACAGCCATTCAAAATTGGATTTTGGCCTTGTCCCATGCATAAAGAGATTTTTCTGGATTCTTGGAATCTTTTCATGATATTATGTACCATAGAGGTTAAAATCTATGAATTCTTTCCAATTTTAAGTTGAAAACATTATTCTTAAATTGTTTAACTATTTCCCCATGCAGTTTTCATAGAGTGGTTAAGCCCTCACCATATTTACTAATGAAAGACTTTTCATACCCAGTCATGTTACTGACCTGTTGCTTAATTACCTAATTAGTTGTAACATGTTCTGCCAGTTGCCTTTTTCAGCTTCACGCAGCTTTTCCAGTCTTTTATTGTCCAATCCCAACTTTTCTAAAACATGTTGCTGTCATCAAATTCAAAATGAGCTACATTTTTTCAAAAAACAATAAAACTTATCAGTTCCAACATTTGATATGTTGTCTTTTTCCTATTTTCGATTAAATTTAGGGTTTTAATTGATTTGCAAATCATTGCATTCTGTTTTGTTGACATTTAACACAGTGTTCCAGCTTTCTTTTTTGGAAATGGGGTCTTACTTTATTATTGTTTTGATGGAAGCAACCACAGTCATAATAATTTAATATAAAATACATTTCAACAAAATCAAGGTTTCATAATAATTGGCACCAGTCATTTAGTACTCAGTGCAACCACCTCTGGCAAGGATAACAGCATATAGTCTTTCCTGTAATTTTTGCAAAGGTTAAGGCACACATTCGGGGGGATTTTGGACTATTCCTCAGAGCAGATCCTTTCAAGAGCCTTCACATTCATGGGTTTGCGTTTATCAAACTGCCCTCTTCAACTCAGCCCACAGGTTTTCAACTGAAGAGCTGTGTGCAAGAGGTACCTAAGTCACTTAATAACACTTTTTTTTAAACATTTTTCAAAACATGTTGCAGCTATATATGTGTGTCATGAAATGTCATGAAATGTCAGTTTTCACTTGATGCGTTCACACATGATAATGAGAAGTGATCGTTATAATGAGAATTTAATCACAAATACATTTTTGTAAAGAAAATATTAATTTTTTTTTGTTTTTCAGCATTTTACCATTATATTAACTTTGCTATGAATTTACAGTACTGTGCAAAAGTCTTAGGCACATTTAAAGCAATTTTGAATGACAAATATACTTGCAAAAATTACGGAATTAAAAGTTTATAATAACTAAGAAATGTACTAAACAGAGCTGTAAACTGTTAAAAACTAAACCAAATCAATATTTGGTGCGACAACCCTTTGCCAAAAAATCTGGGACACTGTCCTATTGTGATATAGTTTTATAAGATGATTGACTTTTTGCTTGCTCCACTCCGAGTGGAAACCTTGCCACCGTTCTTCTGCAGACTGACTGTCTCACTTGTGTCTCTCCCTTCAAGTAACTGCAGACAGCCATGATGATGCTGACATCAGGGCTCTATCAAGGCAATATGATCTGTATTGACTGTTTTTTAATGAAATATAAGCATTTATTTGTAGAACTTTTCCTTAAATTAGCATTTGGAATTTCAAATTAACTTTTCATCTTCAGCAACTCTAATGTGGAAAGTATAAAGTAAACATCTAAAGCAGACTTAAATTTTAAAAAGTGCAGGGTTCCTTAGACTTTTGTTCAGTACTGTATGTTGGGGGAACATATATGAAATTAAATGGAAATAGCTGAAAATAACATTATTTCTGTAGATTCATACTTTTGGGATTTTTTTTCACATTTTACATTTTGCATTTTCTGTTTATTGTGCGGGAGACTTTTTTTCCCCTCAGCTCCAACTAAGGGGCAGAGGGTTATTGTCGTCATGTACGATGTCCGCCTGTCGGTCCGTTTGTCCCATAAACTTTTGTATTCCTCACGATAACTTGAAAACGCCTTCGTCAATCTACGCCATTTTTGCTCCGTTGCTTGGTCTTGTGTACTTGCAGAAGCCTATCAAATTTGACAGCGCTCGAATGTCCAGTATGGCCGCCACAGCCGCCATCTTGAATTTTGTATTCCGCAGGATAACTTGAAAATGGTTTTGTCAATTTATATTCATTCCAAACAATCCAGGGGCTGAGGGGTAACGCCCGCTTTGCGGGGCTATTTTTACAGCATGTGAGTGTGTGACATGCGTGTGCATTCCATGTGAAAGCACCTTTGCTGAGGGACCCATGAGGGGGTTAGACCTGATCAAAGCTCATCATTAAATGAATAACAATTTATTACACTGATGCCTGTTTGTACAATTTTCAGTGACTACCCCCTCCCCCCTTCCAATCAATAACATTCACCCTACCCCTCTGACTCTCCAAACATGACTGGAATGATTCTGCTTTTGCATGTGCCCATCCATGAAATTTAGAATAGAAATTTTTGGTGAGGCATAGTATTTTAGACTCATTCACACGCACATTCACCACACACTCACACTCAAAAACACGTGCATGGTCACCACACTCACTCACGCCCACACACACCCTTGGGACAGCGATGCAGGAAAAGCAGTCCGAGGTGATTATAGTTTCGGTGAATACTGGGGCCTGTGCAGAATGCTAATGTGGCTAGCCTCCTGCTCTACAGCACAGAGCGGCCATGATGGATCTCCAAGGTCTGTACTGACAGGGGGTCAGTCATGCAGAGCGCTGGGGGTACTGAGATGCTCTCCATTGTGTGTGTGTGTGTGTGTGTGTGTGTGTGTGCAAGGGACAGGGCACCTTTGTATTTTAGTGTGAATGTCTGTGTGTGTTTTATTGAGCGTATGAGGTAAAACGTATCTGTGTGTTTTAGTGTGTGTGTGTCTGTATACTGTAGAGTGCATGAGGGAGTGTGCACCTGTGCGTATTAGTTCATATGTTTGTACATGATGCAGTACTTATTAAGGACAGTGGGGATGTCTGTCCTATCAGTCACTTTACATGGAGTTGGAATATTACACTAACACATAGTGTTCCGAGATAGTGTGTGTTATTTCTTTATTGCTTATATTGTGAAGGAATATGAAATGCCCATTATTCCCGTCAATTTTGCTTTTGTGACCTGGATAATGAAATTTAGGAATTCACAAAGTATCAATCAAATATTATTAAATTTGTAAATATCAAATCTTCCTAATCAAGCAGGCAAAAATTGTCTGTCTTGCCTTCTAGAATTTTTTTTTTGCAGTGCTTGTAGGTAAAATGAGGTGCCCAGAGAATGTGTTGATCCCCGACAGGCATGCCAAAATACACTTTGTAGGCTTCATACATTTTAGCAGATGTTGTCAAAGAGCACATTTTTGCTCTTGTTTTGATAAATTGGCCACATACAATGCAGAATGCATCTGGAAAATGCCTGCAGCTTCTTGATGCCAACTCTGAAAAATTCAGATATGTCAACATGTTTACTTAGGCAGCTAGAACTAAACTGAGGTGGTGAGTGGTGAGCCGCTGTATATTACCTTGGAAAGATTTAAAAAATTATAAAAGGTTCTTGAAATTCTCGTAAGTTCTACAACATCCTAGAAAATTCTTGAAACTTCTTGGAAGTTGTACAACATTCTAGAAAGTTCTTTCAAATTCTTCTATGCTCTGAAAAATTCTCTTTTAGCAAGTCAGCACTGAATCTACCTTTAATGTTTTGGAAAATGGATAAATTTTAAAATTTCATTGCCCAGGTCACAAAAGCTACGTTTGTAGAGAAAAAAAAAGTTTTTTCCATTTACTTTAGGTATAAGCAATTGGGAAATAATACTTTCTGCCCAGGAACAAGAAAAAGTCAAAATTTTGTTATATAGTGTTATTGATTTGCAGGCTACTGCAAAAATTCTCCTAGGCCAAGTAGCAACATTTAGATTTTAAATGTTAATTTGTGTATAGCCAGCTCAAAATCTGCCGAATGAACTGGTATTTCGGTCCCTTATCCAATATCAGCTGTGATTTCATTTCGAAAGAATTTACAGCTGCCATGTTGTGTTGGAGGTTTGTGAGACAAACAGCATTTACATTTTGTGATCCAATTGATTTTTATTACCATGTCTTTGCTCAGTATTTTCATGTGGGATCACAATTTGTTATTGTGAATGTTTTGATAATTTACTCATTATCAGTTTATAAATTATTTAGCAAGAGCAGCCGTTAAAAGGGCATGAGGAGGGTTTCTCATTAGCAGAAATACCCAGTGCAGACTTAGAGACTACATTCAAATAGTATTTTTCGCTTAGAAAAGTTCACTACTCCTTAGAAATGACCTGGAAGTATTTACATGGCTGCCATGATAAGCACTGTTCAAACTCTTGAAAGGTTATGCAAAGGTGCTTTAGTGCTTCCTTAGTTATCTTCTTCAATACTGGACCATCCTTTACAAAAACAAAGGAGATAATGCCATTCCGAAATTCCTTGTGGCAGCAATATTTAAACCGACACACAATTCATTCTGCCAACATGACAGGTAATGGACGCATGTTGCTGGGTGTTAGCGCAGTCAGACTCTCTTAGGCCCACGCTTGTCTTTATCGAAGTCCTTGTGAACTGTCTTTTACATCTTTCTGTGATCCCCTGTGTGTGTGTTCTTCCATCTGCTGTCTGCCTGCAGCAAAAAACCACACTGTGTCCAGTCCATTAGTATTCAGACAGGGACACACCTTTCACATCATGGCTCTGTTAGCTGGATTTGAAAATGAATATGAGATTGAAATAAAGACTTTAAGATTTAATTTTCAGATATTTACATCCACATCATTTGAACCATGTACGAATTCAAGCCCTTTTTCAAGCTCACAGTCAGTTCGGTCCTACATCCGTGGATGTCTGTGGCTGAGTGAATGAGTGATGACGTCACGCCATTGGTCGGCCGGCAGAGTGTACCTTCCCCATTGGTCATTGCTCTTTCAAACTGATTTGCAGCCAACAGTTTCTAGTATGTTATTAGGGAGCACTGACAGTGGATGCACATGGATCCAAATTCAGTGAAAATTTAAAATCCAGGAATTAACAGTATAGTCCATAACCCTGTTACAAATTGGCCTCAATTTCGACATAGACCTGAAACAGTCTAACTGTATACTAGGTTTTGACCTAGTCTTGTTTAAATAGTGACACTGTCCCAGTGCTTATGGGTTGCATAGTACAAAAGGAGAATGGATTGTCCTCTTTCTATGGAAGAACATAAGCAAACACATGGAGTAGGGGGGCAGGGATGTCGTGAATGTTTGAGCAAAAATATGGGTGTGGCCAGCATCTTTTTCCACCCACCAATCGTACTTTCCCCCCCTCACCCACCCCTCTCCACAGACGGATACACGACGGACGACATTGTCTTCTTCTGGCAAGGGGGCGACAGTGCGGTGACTGGAGTGGACAAACTGGAGCTGCCACAGTTCTCCATCATCAAGCTGCGCCTAGTGTCCCGAGAGGTCATGTTTACTACAGGTATGGGCAAGAGATTGAGTTTACCACAGGTACACGGAGAGTTTGTTTTTTACTACAGGTACGGCTTAGGGTCATGTTTATTAAAGGTACGGGCAAGGGTTTGTGTTTACTACAGGTACAGCTATGAGGTCATGTTTACTACAGGTATGGCTAAGATGTCATATTTCCTCCAAGTATAGGTGAGTGGTGATGTTTACTTCAGATATGAGTGAGCGTGAGAGTTTGTGTTTACTACAGGAACACCTGAGAGGTCATGTTTACTACAGTTAGGGGTAAGAGTTTGTGTTTACGACAGGTAGGGCGAGAGGTCATGTTTACTACAGGTGTGGGAGAGAGTTGGTGTTTACAGCGGGTACAGCTGAGAGGTCATGTTTACAACAGATATGGCTAAGAGGTAGTGTTTACTACAGGTACAGGCAAGCGTTTGTAATAGCAACAGGTACGGGCAAGAGTTTCTGCTCACAGGCACAGCTGAAAGGTCAGGTTCACAACAGGTAGAGCTAAGAGGTCATGTTTACAACAGGAAGGGGTGAGTGGTCGTGTTTACTATAGGTATGGGCAAGTGGTCATGTTTACAATAGGTACAACCGTTTGTGTTTACAGCAGGTACAGACCAGAGTTTGTGTTTACAGCAGGTACGGGCAAGAGTTTGTTTACTACAGGTATGGCTGAAAGGTCATGTTTATTACAGGTATAGGCAAGAGTTTATGTTAACAACAAATCCAGGGAAATGTTTGTGTTCACTACGGGGTGGGCGAGAGGTTAGGCTTACCACAGGCGGGGGCGAGAGTTTGTGTTTGCTACAGTTGCTGGCAAGAGTTTGTGTTAACTACAGGTATAGGTGAGAGGTCATGTTTACTACAAGCACTGGTTAGACAAAGATGTTATATTTACCGCAGGTATGAGCGGGGGCTGGTATAGGTGGGGCTCATTCAAATGCTTGATTTTCACCTAACTCCTTACTTTCCTGTGCCTGAGCCATAAATCAATTATGGTACTGCATCATTTAGGTAGGTCCAATGTACCAAAATATTCTTTTGAGGGGTTTGGAAATAGGAGCTAGGCCTTTTGGTATTTTAAGCAAGGAGACCTGAGAGTCATTCATCAAACTACATTTTCAGGAATGAATGGTGCACCAATGATTGAAAATTATATCGCATTTTCAATTATTCAATAAGGGAAGAGAGCAACAGTTCCTAAACCTAAAAGAACCCACTGCCTTAACTGCAGCAGAGCAGATTCCAGAGGTAGATTTAATGTTTTTCCTTTGTGACATTCTGCAAGAATTCATTTACAAAATGCTGCCATAGTTTAAAGTGGCCTTGCACTCGCCTACAGATGTTTACGTATTTATTTACATATTCATTATACGAGAGGCGCAGTGGTGTTGGGTAAAATATGAGAGTTTAGCCACCAATTCATTCGCAGGTTGGAGCACTTTTATGTCCCATCTTTATTTTCTCGCTCGCCTCGACTCTTACTGGCATTTATATCGGCAGAGCTACAATCACGCAACACACCAATGAACACAATACATTGCTGTTTGTCATCTATGGTTTTGTTTTATTCTAAAAACATGAACAAGGATTTAAAGTTTAATTGGCAAAGCATATATTTGATGACCGGAGTGGTGGCATTAAAGGAATTGTTCTTCTTCTGTTTGCCTTCAAACTTTGCCTACTCATCCATCTCAGACAACAGATCTTAAAGGGAGTTTAATTGTATGAAAAATGAAATACTGGTTGACAGAGGGATTAATTTTAGATCAAAACTGTAATTTGGCCAGAACATAAAAGAACATACTTAATTTAGCATCCAACATTATTACATCTGCATTTAATTGTGTGAGGACAGTCTAAACTTTATCCATTTTTTTCTCCCAATAAATAAATCCTACAAAAATTTTCTTATGTCAGACTATCTGCCATATGTAAATGCCTTTCTAAAGACTGTGTAGAAACATTAGGCCACCACAGGCCACAGGTAACTATGTTGCATCCACTCTGACCCAATTATCATGGCGGCACCACTGCACCTAGCTGTGAATGCGCACCTCTGTCATTGTGGCTCACCTAGTTCAATGTGGACGCAGCTACTTGAATTTTTCTGGCCACTTCCTGTTACTGTAGCTATTTGACATTTAGAAAAAGGCAGCTCAGCAGAGACGGCTCACATCACTGCAGCACTGTGGATTAGGCCAACCATGCACACACTGAGCAGGGGCGAGGTCCTACCCTGTCTGCGACTTTTTGTCATGTTTAATTGGAGAGAGAAGCTCCTCCAAAGAGGAATCTACTGCTTTTCCATCTGAGGAAACATATAATTGTGCTGTCCATCCACTGCAGGGCAGAAGTCAGAATGACTACCCTGTGCATCAGTTAGAGAGCAGAATTCAGATTGACTGCCCTGTAAATCAGTGGGAGAGCAGAATTCAGAATGACTGCTCTTTTCATCTGTTTGAGAGCAGAATTCAAAATGACTGCCTGTACGTCTGTTAGAGATAAGAATTCAGAATAACTGCCCTGTGGATCAGATAGCAGAGTTCAGAATGACTGGAATCTGTTGGAGAGCAGAATTTGACTGCTCAGTATATCTTTTTGAGTTCAGAATTAGTACGTTGTGTATCACTTAGGGAGCAGAATTCAGAATGACTGATCTGTGCTTCTGTTTGAGAGCAGAACACAAAATAACTGCCCTGTGCATATTAGAGAGCAGATTTCAGAATGAATGCTGTCTGAATCGGTTAAAGAGCAGAATTCAGAATGACTCCCCTGTACATCTGTTAGAGAGCAAAATTCAGAATGACTACCCTGTGCATACTGGTAGAGAACAGAACTAAGAGTGAATTTTTTCAACATTGATTAATGAGCAGAATTCAGAATAACTGCCCTCCGCATTAGTTAGAGAGTAAAATTCTGAATGACTGCCCTGTACATCTGTTAGAGAGCAGAATTCAGAGCACTGTGCATCTGTTGGAGAACAGAATTCAGAATGAATGCTCTTGACATTGGTTAAAGAGCAGCATTCAGAATGACAGCCTTGCGCATCTCTTAGCAGCATTCAGAATTAATGCCCTGTGCATCTATTGGAGAGCAGAATTCAGAATGAATGCCCTGTAAATTTGTTAGAGAGCAGAATTCAGAGTTAATGTCCAGTACTCCTGTTAGAGAGCAGAATTCAGAGTTAATGCCCTGTGCATCTGTTAGAGAGCAGAATCCAGAATTAATGCCCTGCGCATCTGTTAGAGAGCTGAATTCAGAATGATTGCTCATGTAATAATTATATGTTCTATCCCCCTGCCTCCCTCTCTGCAAGGCGCCTATCCAAGGCTCTCGCTGAGTTTCAGGATAAAGAGGAACATTGGATACTTCATCCTGCAGACATACATGCCCTCCATCCTGATCACCATTCTCTCCTGGGTCTCCTTTTGGATCAACTATGATGCCTCTGCTGCTCGAGTGGCCCTGGGTATGTCTTGGGTTGAGGGGTTAGAATCAGTGTTTGGGTTTGGGGTTTGGGTTGTGTTGGGAGGCTGGAGATCCTGGTCAGGGTTTATTTTAGGGTTATGGGCTAAGAGGCGCAGGTAAGCACTGGGGTCGGTGTCAGGTTATGGTGGCCCTGAGGAACACTAAACTACAGTACAGCAGACACCATCACTGTCTGAATACTAGACTGAGGGCCAATGTAGGTTAAGCAATTAGAGCTTGATCAGAAAGAGCGAATCTGCTTCATCATTTCTGCTATTTGATGGTATGGGATAGTTTGTTGAGCCTGTGCCCAATTAAATGGAATTAGCAACATTCCGGTCATAATTTCCACAAGTTCTTACATCTTTGGAAAGAGGTTTGTATCTCCACTGTGATTTGGAGCCTGTTTTGGGGAGTGGCCAATTGCGGGGAGGGTATTCCTATCAGCTGAATTTTTTCAATTTGCTGTTCCCAGGTGTTACAACGGTGCTCACCATGACAACCATTAACACCCACCTGAGGGAGACCCTCCCAAAGATCCCTTACGTGAAAGCCATCGATGTCTACCTCATGGGCTGCTTCGTCTTCGTATTCCTGGCCTTGCTGGAGTACGCCTTCGTGAACTACGTCTTTTTTGGTCGAGGGCCTCAGCAGCAGAAGAAGATCAACGAGAGACTGAACAAGGCCAACAATGAGCGGCCGCGATATGAGGAGAAGCGGCTGCGGGAGCAGGTCTGGTGTGGCCCTGCCTCGTCTCTGCGGTTTCTGTGGTTCCCATACTGTGCACCATGTATCATTTAAAGCCCAGATAAATCCAAATTGGATTGTTAAGAAATGTTTTGGGCCAGGTCCAGAAACACACATTACTATAGTCCAGAACTGGAGTGAGTTCAGTCTGAAGAACCTCAATTCAAAACTGAATGAAGTTTAGGACTGGAGTTAATCTCCCTCTATGAAACTACCCCACTATTTGTTTTTGTTTTTTTTTTCAAGATGCATACTTCAGTTGAAAGTGGTTTAAATGTATTATACAACCTGTGGGAGTCTTTTACTCAAAATTGTGTGATTCTAAGCCCCAAAATTGAGGATTTAGTGATTAAACCTCTTAATCGTTAATCAAACACCAGTAAACATCTTTACCCTTTTTCTGAGAATCATCATTCATTGCTTATCGCCCAACTATGACCCCATGACTTAATTAAACCTAATCTGTCCTCATGTAAATATTATTTTTCATCTTGTGCTGAACTCTTATAAATCTTACATTACCATTGCCTTTTTATAACCTCCTGATTAATGCTCTGTCTTTGTGTCTGGAAATTGACATGCCATGCTTATGCCAAGTAACTGATAACTTCATGTTTATGCGTTCTGTGTATTTGGGAGATGTGTTTGACCGTTTCACTGTTGTTTGGTCGTTTTAATGTTCTCTTCACTTTTCTTTTTGACATTGCAAGGACTCCATTTCAGCGCCGTATCAAACCAACACCCTCAGGTCATACACACAGCGGAGAAATCTCTATCTCGAGGAACAAAGAAAAGTTGGGGTACATCAATTTAGACATCATATTAGCTGAGAGACTTCTGATTGAGAATCAAATCATTAAAATGAACAAATTTTTAACAATTTGATTTAGAATGTGTGAACTGTTATTGTGACTATAAACTCATGAGATCATTTTTTAAAAGAGATAGTAGACATTATTGCAAATGTGCCTTTAAATACTACAGCAAAAAACTTAAGTTATAAAAGACATTTTTGAAACATAACATCAGATGTGTTGCATCTATTCTCCCATCGTCATTACATTTGCATTAAATGTATAGAGGAGGCACCGAGAGGCTGTTAGCATTAGCATTAGCTGGTGTCCTAGTGGTGATGTATCTTGTACGTCTTACTCCTTTTTAGGTGGATGCTTATGGAAACATCCTCCTCACCACACTGGAGATGAACAACGAGGTGATGCCGTCCGATATGGGCAGCAGCGTCAGTGACTCGCGGAATTCGGTGATGTCCTTGGACAGCTCTGGGGTGCAGTTCAGGAAACCAGGTGCATCACGGGACGGGTTTGGCCACCACTCGCTCGACCGGAGCGCCATGCGAAACCGCGCCAACTGCCGGCTACGACGGCGATCCTCTAAGCTGAAGCTGAAGATACCCAACCTGACAGACGTCAGCACCATTGACAAGTGGTCTCGGGTCATATTTCCCATCACATTCGGATTCTTCAACCTCGTCTACTGGCTGTACTACGTGAATTGATGTGCGTCTCCTTTGGGAAACATGGGCCATATTTTGAGAGCACATTAAATTGGCTTTGATACAATTGGAAAATATGTATATACATATAGAAGTAAAAATATATGTATATGCATATTTATATAAATATATACATATATACTATATTTATATATATACAGTACACACACACGTGTAAATCTAAGACTTTTAAGATGTACAGAGTGTTAAATGAATGACTTGAATGTTTAAGAATATTTGGGAGAGAAACAATTCAAGCCCGATTTCCTTTCTCCTTCTCAAACATACAATTGACAAACACTGAATCCTTCGCTGGGCTTGGACTTGAGACTGCATGATTTTTTTTTTTTTTTTTTAAAGAAAGGGATCTTGAGAAAAGATGTTTCAAAAGCGACTGACTGGCTTTTTATCGATACTTTAAGTGATCAGCTGACCCACTGTGGTTCACCAACTGGATAGACGGCTGTTCGGCTCAACAAAACTGGATCACCTGCTTCATTTTGTTGCCATGGAAACACATACAAAATTCTGTTTCTACTTTGTACAGCCGCTTCCGTTGGGATATTTATGTCTTGTTTTTTGGTTTTTGGAGTGACATGGTTTCTTTTTGGGACTCCACTCTGGCTGAGGTCCACATTTGGGTGCGTCTTGCGGGACATTAACCGCTGCAGTTCCTCCCAGAATCTGCTCAAAATCATGATTTCCTGTCATCATGTTTTCCGGCAATTTCTCTCGGGCTATTTTTTTTATTATGGTTATGATGATTATTCTTTTGTCTTGAACATATCGTGTGTTCAAAAAGTGTCACTTTCACAAGCTCTGGAGTTAGTGCATTATTATATAATAACAAGGCACAGGCATTCATTTTGATTATTTAAAGGGGAAAAAACATGCTGTACATTGTTTCATTTGGTAACTCCACTGACATGGTCAAATCCGTAACTGTACACTTTTATTTTAACTGGGTGTAGTGTTCCACTGTAGATATCCACACAATTTCATAACTTTGGCTTTGTTTCAGTGAGGGGTAGAGAGAAATCTCAGTGAAATTTTTGTTCTTCCGAGCCTGGATTTGAAACGATATTGTCATCTACAGAAAGATGTAAAGAAAAAAAAACTGTGTTAAAAATGGGGGTTTTAATTTTGTTTAAATTTTCTGTTTTAAATATAAACTGACATATCAACCAATTACATGAAGTGCAACTGTATGCTGTATTCTCTTAAGGTAAAGTTGCACCCTAAGAGCGGCGCCTAACATCCAGAACAGTAAGCACCCCTCCACCGGGTTTAATTCTTTCTTTAGGTGTCACAGAGGTCTTTGTCTCTGACCATCCGTTGGATAAAGTCCCAGCCACCAAAAGACATTATTCTGGTCATTTTAATTGAATCCACAGTTTTGATATTTGGTCATTCAGGATTACAATCCCAGGAAGACCTTAGCACGAGGAAAAACGGAAACGTGTGAAAAAAGCCATGAATTGTCGTAACAACCAAAATGGCCTATAACCACATTTTTGCCTTTTTTCTTTCTCTGCTGTTCTTTTTGTAAATTGTGTTTGCCTGATCGCAATTTTCCTCTCCTTTGACTGAGCTATCTGTGGTTACAGCATTTGTCATCATGCACAAAACTGAAAGTTTCTAAGCTGGGAATTTGTGGTTTGCTGCAGAAATCGGCACCATTCTCAATTTATCCAAAAATTTCTGTTCCTGGTTCTCTTATATGTTGTCCAGGCTGGACCTGTTGCCTCCATTCCGTAGCGCACAATCAGGTTCACCGATTGCCACTTCAGCAAAGAAAACAATAACTACAACAAAAAACTTCTTTAGATTGTCGTCAAATAAAGATGTAGAAATGTCACTTGCTTGGTGCCAGCAGACATTAAACTACAGCTTAAACGCACCGGCTAATGGCGCTGACCCACGCAGCGGGGACACGCTGTTTTACTGTGATGCCAAAGAGGCCAAAACTTAAAACACACCCAGCTCCCAAAACCACGCTGGCTCTCCCCTCAACACACTGCGGGACGAGCAGATGACCCAAACACAAGCCACTCCCACATGGAAAGAGGCAGGGCAAAACAACACACCCCCTCCCCCCTAAACCTCCTCAACACTTCCAGTACCTCCGCTCCCCCTCCAAACACCCTCTTTTAAAGGACGGGCTGTACCGACGGAGGGCTTTCCAGGGTTATAGTTGCAATGCGAGGTCGCAAGAAAATAACACCACTCCACTATCCTGGATTCCCGTGGCACAGGTCTGTCCCTGAACAGAGCCGTATATCCCTGCACGACCATCTCCCCCTCCAGAGCACAGGTTGGCCCCCCACTTTTCAGCATTTATAAAGTTAGGGGTGAGGTGGAGACTGGAGACTGGTTCTGCTAGATCTCATTAGCCACAGTGATATCGAGCGGAGCCCAACGTATCAGGTACCCCTTTCCCTGCATAGATAGAAATGATACAATAAACCTAGTAAGATAAATCAGATTTTGCACTAATTCAGACCTATACAGTTGCTGACTTCACGTAATTTAAATGGTACAAAACGTGAAAAAAATCTGTTTTTTCACAAAAAAGTCAAGCTGGGCAGACGATGGACTTTTGTCAATTGAACATTGTCTAAGCATTGCCTTAATGTAGAAAAGCGTATTTGTGTGACATGTGTCTATTCAGCATAGACCGGGGAACTCTGATCACGCTTTGCGGATTAATTTCCTCATTTGTTAGCCGATTTTGCGGTAGGACCCCCCCACCATCTATGGAAAATAAGCAACCTGAGCGAGTACTCCAAAGTCAGGGGTGTGCTTTTTAATCATGAGCAATAGATGAAAAATTGAGCCCCACCGATTTCTCCCTCTGGAAATCAATAAGTACAGTTAAGACGTCTGAGCTGTGGTTGGGTGCATGATTTATCATTTCAATAGATAATTAGAGGACCTGAAAGATGAAGATGCAAGCTTTTTTATTGCATATTCTTGATAACAAATAGGTAAATGTTAAGAGTTTAATTTTACAGTAGCCATTTTTTTCTCTAGCGCAGTTCATCAAATTTTCCTCAATAATCCAGGACTCTGTCAGGAGTACTGTAACTATGCATTCCCATGGCCTGACTCCCAGTTCAAATGCAACTACATACACCACAGGGAATACTGCACCTACATTGGTCACAATGCATCTGTGCTTGACCAATCAGAATATAATGATAAAGGTGAGAATTATCGGGAGGATGATGCTATTGACAATACAGCAATGGCGCACAGACGGCAGCACGAAGGCTACTAAATCAAAATTTGTCTGACAATGTTATCAAGTGGGGAGCATCTGACTTGAAAAGTAGCTCGTTAAGTGAATTAGCAGGCTGCCGCGAGAGTGAGGTGCTTTATTAGCAGGAGCGCGCAAACGAGAGCTGCATTAGACAAACAAGCCTTAAAAACTATTTGTATCATAGGAATTTAGAGAATTAGAACTTTTGGAGGATAAATGTCATTGATCTATGACAATCTCTGATCATGATTAAGCAGGCATGAAATGGCCCAAAGCAGAAGACGCTTTTTCCAGGCCTGTAGAAATTCAGGAAGTGGTCTCAGACCACTCCGTCACTGGCAGGCAGTGTTGCAGTGGATGGGCTATTCCTTATGGAAGGTGAACAGGCCCTTCTTTCAGTTCAGTACAGATGCAGTGAATTCAAAGACCATCTCAATATTCCCATTCTCATCCTCACCCTGCGGCCATGTTCAACTGGTGATGTGCATTTGTCTTATTCACCTCCATCCACACGCACCCTTCCTCTCCTCATCTTCATCACATGCACAAGTCTTTTTCTCCAGCTTTGAGAACTTCATACTTCATAAGCTGCATGTTGTAAATGGCTGTATAAAGCTCAACTCATCTCTATAGGGCCATTTTTTTTTTTTTTGGTTTTCCAAAATTTTTCCAATGCATCAATCTATATGCAACATATGCGCCTGATCTGATATTAAGCTACATGTATACACTGTTAAATCAGCCCAAATAAAGGTGGCCAGAAATAAAATGTCACTAAACTGTCAGTAGAAACCCATGTCATGTCTAGGTAAGACCACCACTGTGGACGGCATCTGTTGAGGAACGTGTTAAAGTGGAAATGCCTGCAGGTCATTCCCCTTCCCACAGTGTTGATATTTTTTTAAGGCCTGTACTTCTCTCCTTTTTTGTTTATCCAGATAAGAGTATAGATATGGTTTTTATTATGCGATGCCACAGAAACCAGAAGTTGATGACCAAAAGAAGAGACACACTTTCCTTTGCTGTTAGAATAAGCATCATTGATGAAGGTCAATCAGGTATGGGGTCTTACAGCTAAGGCCACGCTGCGGTTTATCTTGGCAGATTCAAAAGCCCTATTTCCTGGTTAAAACAGTCTTGTTCCAAACAGCAGTCTTCATGTCCTTATTTGGAGGCTATTAAGAAAATATCCATCGAGCAATTGAAAGCTTTTCATAAAGCATCTCAATCACTTTACAAGTGTTTTCATATTTTTCAAGAAATGGTACTTTGGGTGTTCTTACAAGTGAGAGCATTATAAGTAAGACCTCTAAGATTACATGTGAGCGATGTGATTTGATTTGTAAGTAAATGGACTCATAAACCCATTTTGTGCCATCATATTCAGTTTAAATTCTGCCAGAGCATCAAGGGAAAGGGGGGGAATAGGAGTTCCGTGCATCAACTTACACACTCATTATAATGAGTGTGAAAAGTAGAAATAGAAATAGCGGTGACCATGCACAAAATCATCCTGACAAAGGGAGGTCACGGTCACAGTGCGGAAGAGCACGGATGAGAACCCTGATAGGATGATGTTTTGTTGTGACACTTTGGTAACCCCTGGGCAGAATTAGGGTAACCGTGTGGGGGACACCCCATCATGCTGTTCCATTCAATAGTTTGTCGGGGACATTTGTCTTAAAAAGCATGACTGTATGGTATTTCACTTATTTTCATTGATTATTTAATTTTATCATATGACCCTGAGATTGTCCTCATTGTCATCTACAATACTGAGGGGAAGTTCCTGCTTACATCACTGGTGCACATGAAAACACATGAATTCTTTTATTTTGCCTGTCAGTGCATTTGGGGATGGCGACCATGAGCGTCACCCAGAAAAATCAAGGAAAATTCTGGCATGACCTTGTTTTGCCTTCAATTAATTTGATGCATAATTTTAGTGTTTGATGGACACATCCATAGAGGGAGGGCGTGGGAAGAGAGGTGGATCTATCGAGCTCAGCTCAATGTGAAATGTATTGCCTCTTGTGTATACGTGTAATTATCTGTGAATTGTGCTGTAAATATATCTTTCACTTAATATTTCTGAATGCATGAACAGAACAGGGCAGTACTCACTAGCAGCTCGCTTCACTGCTAAAGGCATGGACTGCTTTTGCAGCAATAGCAGACTTCAACGAATGAATCCTAACGCTGAAAAGGAAAAGAATAACGAGTGTTTTTTTAAGTTTTTTTAATTTTATTTTTCTGCATGACTTGAGTTTTAAAAATTATTTTTTTACTCCAATTACCTGTTTATTAGTGTCATTCACACGTTCATAAAAAGAAGAAAATAGTGTTTTTGTGTTCTAGTTGCATGTTATTATGGGAAACATCTTACAATATGAAACACAAAAACCAAAAATAAAAAAGTATCCTAAGCAGCAAGAAAAAAAAAAAAACTAAATGATGTGTGCAAATCTATCCTTATGCACATTATCTACATAGTGTTAGTGTCTGAAAGTGAAACACTGATACTTCAGTTTTTGTAAATCTGCCACTGAAGTATAGTGAGGGGGATTTCAGCCCAGAATTTGTGGTGTTTCACCCCCCTGTCAGTGGCAGGAGATGATTGGCTGAACACCTAGACTGGTACGCATTACAATTCGCTGAGCCCCATCACATGACCAATTTAGCCATTCTGGACATCTCTCCTGATTGGAAGAGGAGTGAACCCATATTCCTAGCACTTTGAAATTATTCAGACAAAATGACTCCATTTGGCACTAAAATAGGCAACCAAACTTAGGTTATTTTCTACCATTTCTATCTCATTTCTGACTTCTTATTTTTTTTTTTTGTACTTTCTGGTTTCTATTTACATCCTGCCCTGGAATAAAATGCATTTCGTTTCTATAATGTACTGCTTTTCTTTACATTCTCATATTACCTAATACTACAGTTATTATTGAAGTGTTTGGTTTTTCTTTCAAGTATGAGTTGTCTTTCTCCATGAATTCAACATTTATGTGGTATAAAACTGTATTTCCTTACATTATTTGTCTGTGCCAATTAATGTAATGGTGTCAATCAGCTTTTGTAGGTGTTTGAGCAAAATGTGTTTTTTACTAAAATATAAGATATTATGTGGTATAAAAGAGGGTTATACTGAAGCCAATTGAATTTTTACAAATAAAGGCTTATACAGGAAACATGATAATGCAGTCTTTTCATTTGCCCTTTGAGGACTAATATTTTGCAATTTTATTAATTTATTATCTTTTATTTCTGTTTCATAAGCACTTAGTCCCCAAATGGTAAATAGCATTTATGCAAAAAATGTTTCACATGAAATTGGGAGAGGATCCCCTCCACCCCATTGCAATTGTGAGCTTTGGCTCTTACCTTAGTTTTTCACCCAGGAAATTAAACTGAGATAAATTGGGATAAATAATGATAATAGCCTGTTATATCTCAGTCAGCATGAAAAAATACAAATACCTTACTATTCATTTTAAATTATAGTAGACCCATATAAAAGCATTAAAAATGTATTTCTGAACAAACAATCTATAGTTTATTTAGCTGATATCTAACAGATGCCATAAATAAATCCCATTTCTCTCTGTTCAGTAAGTGATTATGGTTTTACAAAAGAGAAAGATGTTCTTTAAGAGAAGATACCATGATTATAGTGATGTGATGAGTAATTGGTGAATTGGAACATCACTGCAATTCTCATATTACCCCACACTAAATATCCTAGGACGATTGACATCTCTCTGGATTCTTACTGGTTGATGATCTCTATCTTATTTCTTTTGTAATTAGTGTGTCAGAATTCTTATTGGACAGTGGAGTGGGTCAGGATTCTTCCTGGTTGCTGTTATGGCAACGTGTAAGTGAAAAATCAAATCATAGCTCTTTTTAAAGCTGTAGTTGTACAATTGCTCACACAAATAACAGAGTCCAAATTGTCCTTAAAGTTTCTTTAGTCCTTAGTATAACTGGGGGAAGTGCACTGAAAATGTTTATCATTTTTGAGAATGCCCTCCCTGGGGGAAATGCCAGAAAGTTGCTCTTCCAAATAGAAGGAATGAGAGAGAGAAACAGGGTATAAGGCCTTGGATCAGGTTTGTGTTTTAGAGCCTTGCTCAAGGGCTCGACTGCAGTCCTTCCCAAGTTCATCAGATGCAGGTTAAAATCCAAAACCCCTCTATGGTCTCGGGCAACTAAAAGACAAGTCCAAGCTATAGCGGCAAATGCTCAGAGAAACTTTGATGCCATAGAAGAAAATGCATATCAAGCATTAAATAAAGATCTGAACACGTGATTCAAAATCATTTTTTAAACATTTTCAAAAACCCTCTTTCCCTGAAGACTAATTTACTTTGATTTAGAATGGTCATACAGACTTATTATTGCTTTTAAATATGCATGATTTCAGCGGCCAACAAAAATGCATTCCTGAAATAATAGATTCTAAATTTTGCATATAGACCCTGAACATTGAATACACCCTGCACATACAATATAATGCAATATAAAATACTCAGAATCATGACTTGATTAGTCAGTCTATCATGCAGTCAGCTTCTGTGAAACACTGAATATTATAAGTTGATATAAAAATAAACTATTGCTACTAATTGAATTAAACAGACAATTCAGAAGGACTATTAATTGGAGAATGTAGGATGTCATTGGAGGGGAGATTAGGCAAAGGAAGAAAAAACTGAAGAGCAATATTGTAATGGTGTCTGGTGTAACGTGTTGAAAGGTGGGCAGAATTTATGGCCAATTCATCAGGCAAATTTGGAGCCTTTCCCAAGCAGTGTGACACAGTGGAAGACATTTTGTTTTTGCATTGGTAAAATATCACCATGGAGCACTTTAGTGGGAAGAGCAAGGGCACCATGGATGAGGTGCTCTTCCCCAGCTGCGAAACAATTTTTGAAAGTGATGCTGTGTAGCTGAACGTCATGCTTAAAAACACACTCCCTAACTGGATGTTTAATTTGATGATGTCGCCAGCTTGAGCTTCGCCATCAGCTAGTTGCTCACAAATTCAAGGATACCTCAGTGTAATATTTCACATAATCTGCCACAGAGAGCAAACTTTGAAAAGCCACAAGGAAACTTGGCATTGACCTGAGACAGTACACAGTTCTTTTTTTGTAGACTTTTAAAATATCCCCAGTGGAGGGGAGCCACTCAGGGATTGAAGATATTCTGCTCAATTGAGAAGATGGCAGCCGAACCGCTAAACTGCATCAGCGGAATGCACTCGCCATTTCTCCCGCCCATTGTCAGCTTCCATATAAAAACCATAAAATATTGAGAGGGTGCATTAGCATGGGCTGCACAGCTGAAAGAATATCGGGGGGAAAAAAGGCCAAGAGAAGAGAATACAGGGATGTTCCTGATATTCTGGTTCTGAAGCGGCAATGACACGTTGGCTTCTATTCCATGCCCAGTTATGGAAATCTCAGGCCATCTGGGTTCCACAAAGATGTGTGGGTTCTGACTCTGTGGTAAAACTGCTCCCAGATTACTTTTCTTTGGGCTTTTCCCCAAGTTTCAAACCTCAGCAAAAATGTTCTACTGAAATCAGTCAAGCTGCCCAGATGAATTGATTCCCAGTTGAATTTATCTGGTAAAGCTGGTCGTCTTTGACACTTGCAACCAATCACAACTAATCTGAGACTGGTTACAACATAGTAAAACTGGTTTAAGCTGGTAGACTAAGCAGGTGCCAAACTAGTGAACTTGCTGATGTTGGTCGCCCATACGGAGAACGCTGGTTTACCAGTCAGAAGTTTTGAAATCTTTGCTTGTCTAGTTTAGCCTGGTTAAAAATTAAACCAGTAGATGCATAAGAAAGCAATCAATAAATTAAAATCCTTAACATGGTGTTGTGGTTGTGTTTTCAAAGAGACTTGGCTGCACCATCCATTTATACACGTTATTTGAACATGATGCATCCACTCAAAATTCAGCAAACCCAGTACTCTCATTGCAGAGATCACAGTGTAATATTAACTAAATTGACTCAACTTCATCGCAGTGGGACACTGAGATCTTTTCTTTGAATAGATTGTGCTGAGCTCGGTTGTGTGCGGAGCAGTAAGATTGATTAAGCTTGAGCTGCAAGTTTCAGTAGCTCAATGCCACTGCAAGGAAGGGAAGACCAGGAAAATTAAATGAGATACAATGCCGCAAAATGAGCATGCTGAACTTCAACACCAAAGCACCAGTGGGCATTCCAGGAACCGGATGCCTGGAACATTCCTTAAAAAACACCAGAGAAACTGATTATAGAAACGCAACCTCAAGAGAATGCTTCTGATCAATTATCGCAGGAGCTAAAGGCACTGTTCAGGCACAGGTGTTGTTGCTAGCACAGGTATGACACATCGGAAATGTGTCGAAGATGTACTGCTCATCCAGCTTCTGTCACTTTAAGTTAAAGTAATTAATTTAGTCAATACCACACTGTCAGCTGCCTGACATCAAACCCACGGAACTAATCAACCGTCCGGCAAGGCCATCAGTTTAAACACCAGTCAATGCTGCTGAACATTCAGGAGTCACTGTCCAAGCTGCAGAGCCAGATGCGTTTCATTACCCAAACATTCTAAAAATGCTTCATTACCCAAACATTCCAGAAGTGCTTCATTACCCAAACATTCCAGAAGTGCTTCATTACCCAAACATTCTAGATGTGCTTCATTACTCAAACATTCCAGTTAGTGCTTCATTTCTCTGACATTCTAGACTCTGTGCTGGAAACCCATTTATTGAGGCCACTCCACAGCATTCTTTGGTGTTTTGAAAGAAATGGAACCCCAAGTTAATGTAACAACTGACAATATTTTATATCCTTACTGCATGACTTTGTTTGAATCTGCATCTCTGCTTCTTACTGGCATCTCACATTGATGGACATACAGCATTATTTTCCTCAATGATGTCAAATTTGCGCTCATAAACTATATGTAAAAGTTAAAGATTGCCTCAATTTAGTTCACGCCCAGGTCAAATGTAAATTCTTTAAACCTGAAGGCTCTTAGAAATGTAATTAGAAAACAAGGTGGACAGAGCAAACACTCAGTGTCAACAGAAACACAGGTCAAGGGCACTATGTTGCTGTTCACCAAGTGTCTTTGCTTAGATGTTGGGCAGGCAAAAATTTTATACTTTCTATACTTTAACAGAGTCCATTTCCCAGACACCAAATTCATGCAAAACAATGCAGAAGGATAGAAAACAACAGCTGATTGTTCAGATATATCTTGTCCCAAGATTAAAGGTCAGAGTATTAAGGTAAGGCCTGACCATCATTAAGCATGAAAGTATGCAGGTCATGTTCCATCTCATAGGATTGTTGTGAGATAATTGTACAGCATTTTAGACTATCAGTGTCATCATATTCTGTAGCAGCAATCACCCAATATGCCATACATCAGATGAAAAGCCATCTGTTCCCCTGTTATCAACTTAGTCACAGTTGTGGTTTAATGGTAAGTCTGAACAAACCAAAATTTAAAGGCCTTAAGTATCCAAGGCAATGTGGACTGGATTAATAGCCACAGCAGTCACGCACTGTAGCCTAGCATATGCTTAACCGCATCGATACAGGTGAATCTTGCGGCATTTAAACCCCACTTGCGAGAACATACAGTATAAAGCAATTACAGACAAGTATGTAATTTCATATTCATGCATGCCTTTTTGCACTGGATTACCAAGAGCCTATGAGTATTGACAGTACAACAGCATGTTTGGCAAAAGCTAGCATTGTTATTGGTGTTGGGTATTTGATAAGCCAGTAATGCAGAATCACTGGAATGAATAAGCACAGAGAAATTATTCCGCACAGTCATGCACCAGCGGTGATTCCACAGAAAGAAATGAGGGCTGGGGCAGTCAGCCTGCACCTGCGCTGCACTGACTCACGATTTGCAGAAATCATATTGTGTTTCTGGGATGTGCTGAGTTCCCTTATTTCAGGAGAGGCTCGCAAGCCCTGCTTCTGTTAACCTTTTCAGACTGCCAGCCAAAGCTACCGAATGTTTGAATTTTGAATATGTTGTTTGCCGAAATTTGCTATCTTGAGCTCGTCAGGTGTTCAGGGGAGAGGGGGAGGGCGCTTGTCTCTGCTCATATCACGTATAGAGCTCCCCAGATCGCCATGTTCCCTTTTCCTCCTCAAGAGAGGGAGCCGTGCCTGTATTCGTGGGCCGAGGGAGCCTCCTGCTGGTGTGAACACATACTGCAGCAAACAACAGTCCTTCAAGGGGTTTAAAACATGGAGGTAATATAATAGAACTGGAGAGAGTGAGGAAGTACCAGCCCTATTACTTGCAATGGGAGATGCTAGGCTAGCTACTTCAGCCCAGGAAGTATGGAATTGACAGACGCCATCTATAAAAATGGTGTTCCATGGGTGCTTATTTCCAGCATTATTTCATAAGATTGCCAATCTGATTACACAGCACAAATTGCCAAGAAAGTGTGTCGTCTGTGCGGATTGGCAAATGTTTTCGAGGGGAAATGACGAGCAAGGCTATGAATCCGGAACACGCACGCACTTTTCACTCTTTTTGTTGAACTGCTGCAGTCAGAGCAACAGCTGGATAACCAAACTCGTGCACGAGCTGTCATCAAGCTCTAAGTATCAGTTCTTATTTTACAGGCCCTCTTGAAAACATCAAACAGTTGCGTCAGACAAAGAGTAAAATAATGAAGGATTACGGAATACATTTGCTTTTGTTTTCACTTTATTTGGCAAGAAAAAAATGTGCACTTTCCAATTGGTGTCTATGGAGCTGCCGCATCTTTGGCCACAAAATTGCCTCCAGTGGGAAACGCGGAAGCAGGAAGCTAACATGCTAACTGGCTGAAGCAAAGGTACTTCCTCGTTCTCTCTGGTTCTATTGTATATCTCTATGGTTTAAAAGCAGGAATTCTCCACCTTATTCATAAAGGTTCAGTGTGGGTGCAGGGTTTTGTTCTAGCCAGGCAGTCACACACCTAATTCTACTATCAAGAGACTTGAGGGTAATCAGTAGAATAAAGTATTACTACTTGGTTGAAATGAAAGCGTGCGCCAATACCAGCCCTATTTGGATAAACTTCTGGTTTACAGAGTCAGTAAAACAAATGCAAAAAATAAATAAATGTCAGACCAATCCTGAGGAAATCTGGGCAAAAAACTGCATGTTTTCAGGGTGCGGACCGCGTAGACTTTTATTTTTGCTTCAGCAAATTAAGACTAATGGCACTACAAAATACATGTGCCTGCATGTTTATTTCTTAACAAGTAACTTTCAGTCCAATGCATAAAATCATTAAGCTCCAAATAATAATGTAACTATAGGCATAACACCATGGAACACCAGATATGACAGAGCAGGGCTCGAATTTCACGACGGTATCGACGGCAATTGCCGTCGATGCCCTACCTGTTTACCGTGCTGCCCTCCTATAAAAGCCCCAGTTCACGGCAGTAGAATGCCGTGCCCTTTCCCCGCATTGCCGTAAGTGCCCCTCGGCCAAAACACCAACCCAAAATAAATAAATCACACAGCATTTCCCGTTTTTACCAGTGGCGGTTCGTCGGCCGTAACAAAGGGAAGCGAAAACCCCGCCCTTCAAAGCTTAATGACTTAAACATTTCGCAGTTTACTTTTCTTGCTCATACGAATTGGTAGAAGGACAGTCAAATTTATTTTCGATAGCAAATGACGACGCAAATAATCAATACGTCTTTATAAATTAGTTTGCGAGGCTTCTTTTGCAAGAAGCCAGGACAATCCGTTTTCTACAATCTTAATATAGAAGTAAAGAATGCGATGTTGCTCAGCTTATTGCTTAATGAGCCTCACTTATCAATTTGCGAATCTATGCCGTTTCATGAGTTTCTTGAGCGCGGAATTTATAAAGAATGGGCCTATGGTGATTTATGTCGTAATTTATGCGTGAAAGAAAACCCCTCATAATTTCGTGGTGCAATGTATAACAATGCCATCGAAAATAAATTTGACTCAATTGATTGTTCTTCTAACAATTCGTATGAGCAACTGCTGATCAAGTAAACTGCGAAAGGTTTAAGTCATTAAGCTTTGAAGGGCGAGGTTTTGGCTTCCCTTTGTTACGGCCGACGACCCGCCACTGGTTTTTACAGCTGTCTTTTTCGCCCTTTTCTTGCGATCGTGGGCGCAGAATTATTCTTGAATAATCTATGTATCTCCTCTATTTTTAACTCCGATCACGATGCCGACAGGTGAAAGGAACAAAAAAGGAAAAAAATGCCGAAGTACTGTCGGCAGCCGCAAAGTGTGGCAAATTGACGAAGTTATCGAGGTAGGGGAGAGCGGGGGCAAACGGATCATTTCTTCGTATTTCCCTCTCTGCACAGAGACGCATTTTTTTAAGGTAACCTTTTTTTTGTGAACAAATTACATATGTCCTCGACAAATCCCAACCAAGTCTGCTAAGATTGGATGAACGAGTATAACGTAATCGGACAGGAAAATGTAGCTGCGCATTGATCCGTTCGCCCCTGTCTGTGGGGACGAACGGATCTAGTGACAGGGTCGAACGGATCAGCTGCATAATTCGACCACAAAACAATTAAGTACTTAATATTATTTGCATATAACTCTCATTTAAGCGTCAGTTGAGTCCTTTGAGCAAATGAAGATGTTGAATTCATATCATACCTTTAGCTATCATGTGACTAGGCTACATTCTGCGTTTTGCTCCCCTTCACCGGCGCTTACCGCACGTCCCTCCTTCAATTAACTGCAAGGCAAGTCATCCAGCTGCTTTAGTTGAGGTACGTTGTTTCAGATAATGTTTTTTCTGTTCTTACCAGCCCTTTCCACAAGATATTTTCTCTTGTCATTAAGGGGAAATGAAAAAATATTCATAAATAAATGGTTATGTGAACATGGGAATAGAATAGGCTGGTAACCCGTTTAAACCAATTTATGACTGCCATCTACTGGCTTTATGGGCTTTTTGCACAGCTCCACTACTTCCTGAATTTAAACCAGCTCCTTTATTTCTTGTCCTTCATTATTGGACAGTGATCCGTTTGCCCCGCTATAGTCTCCCTCCATATTTTGCCGGCGAGCATCTTACATAGGCTGGCATGAAAAATGAAACATTCACTGATAGTTAGCATACATATAGGTCTTTTAGATGCTATACATTTACAGTCCTCAACTAATAAACATAAACCTTGAAAACGGAAAATACAGTCTCTTGATTTTTTTACTCATCGAGGGAAAAATCCTGTTTTGTCGTCGTCCTCCGCCAAGATAGGTCCGATCGCTCTTAAATTTAAATAACGAGTGGATGGCGGGAGACCGTGTCTGTATACCAAACAGCAACCTCCGGACGACAGTGTAACAGGGGAAAATGTCCGTGATCCGTTCGCCCCGCTGATCCGATTGCCCCCGCTCTCCCCTACTGAAATTTTCGCAGGTTGCGTGTTGTGTGTTGATAAAGCTTGGGAAGTGGTCTAAATAGCCAGTATCTAGCGCTGTTGTCAGTGTGAGTGTTGGAATGACAGGTGAAAGTCCGAATTTCGCGGGTGGCAGAAGATGGACAAAATGGCCAAATATGATTATTTTTTCAATGACCCGGCGATTGATTGGAATGTCCTTTGCTTGTACTTGCATTATAGCAATGCCCAAACGATGTCCCAGTGCAATACTGAGCCAATTTCCACGACGGCAAGCGGGGAAAAATACGGGAAACGTTTTCTTTCAAGAATGGTTTTGATTTGCATAGTGCACGCTGATTGGTCACTTTATGTGAGGAACATCTGAGACTACGGACCTTTACTTTTTATTCGCTAAAGTGATGACCTAAAGCTCCATGGTGGATTTGCTGCTGTGCTCCCAAGGTAGCGGCAGACTTTGCTGTGGCGCCCTTAATATGGAGGCACATTTGCCGCAGTGCCCTTTTATTTTCAGCATGGACCACGGCAACTTTTGCCGTGCCCCTTATCACCTGTAGTTCGAGGCCTGACAGAGGTTTATTATACCTCAAAGAATTTTGCAACTTATAAATTATATATAATTTTTGCAAGGTGTTGTCAGGAGAGACTGGGCTATGCAATCAACTGAGTGGCTTTGAATAAGGAAGCTTACACAATATCATTTATTCAAGATTTGCTTTATCAATGGCAAAATATACAGACAAAAATTAAAAACTAGTACTAATGCACAATTTCTAAGTAATACAAGAAAAAAAATCCAAAACAAGGGAACAAAATCCAGCAGTTGAGATAAAAAACAAATTGTGGCAAGTTACTTATGGGACCAAATTTCTTAAAATTTAAGCCTTGGCAAACTGTATTGCAAGAGATTGTTGTAAACTTGAACTGGGTCATGAAGATGTTTTTATAGGTGAATAGAGAAGCACTGCCCAAAATGTGGGCAACAGCAGGACAAACACCAGCAGCACCTGTAAATGATTAACCCGCTCATACAACAGCTCTTACTCAGCTAATCTCAAAAGACTCTTTGTCCATTCATATCTGATTAACAAATATACTGGCTCCACCCAGCTAACCAAACACACCTGTCCAGCATCTGACTGCATTTTTAGCGGCCATTTCATACTTTGATTTCTTTTATACTTCTTTGTTGTTCATAATGAGTTCTTAACTGTAAAATACTAATTTAGTCACATCAAACCTGATTGGTGTGTTTTGCTATAATTAAGCTCACCCCCTCATTTCAGCCAGGTCAGTCAATAACTGAAGTCCCACTCGGGGTTGACCGCACCCGGCTAAGATCACATGACCACCTCCAGAAGGGGTGAGTTAAAACACAGGCAGGCCAGAAGGAGTTGAAATGTGCTTTGCTCACATGGCATCTTTCAAGTCAACACCTAAGTAAATGAATACTTCATTTGCAAGTACTCATTCTGTTGATTATTACATGCATTTTTAATTTTGGTTTAAAGAAGGTAGAAACCAAGTCCACAGCTGAAAGACAGTCTTACTGAAATTACTTCATTGAAAGCATTGTATTAAAACCTTACAATGGAAGGGAATTAAGTTTACAGTACATCATGTACTATAGGAACAATACTTCCACTAACCCTGACCAAAGCTCTGGCCTTAGAACTGGAGTTCGTCCCCAGGTTAGCAGACCGCTGCCCATAAGCAACTCAGATGGGTCAAATTCAGAAGACAAATTATCCCTTGAAGTTTGATAAATTATATCTATGCATGAATACACTATTTTCACAAAAACATACATTCATTTTTGGCATACATCCTATATGCCGTAGTATTTGTTCTACAGATAGAATGGCTGCTGTATTAAACAGATGAGTCAAAAGTCACTCACTCACTCACTCAATTAATTAAAAACCTCTGGCAGTTAAATTAGTTTTTAGGAGGAACTTTATTTTCCAAAACATCTCACAGTTAATAAGCTAAAAGCAGGAGACAACCCTCCTCACAAAAACAACAGTATGCATCTTATAAGTATAATGGCAAAACTGGGGCCTAAACCAACTTACTGTGTGTATGAGACGTAGTAAAACACACTGGCTACAAACCTACTGAGACCCAATGAAACCGACGGGCACCAATCTACTTAGACCCAATGAAGCACACTGGCAACCAATCTACTGTGACCCAGGAAAATACACTGGCCATTAACATAGTGAGAGCCAGTGAAACGCACTGGCCACCAATCCACTCAGACTCAGTGAAAAGCACTGGCCACTAACATACTGAGATTCAATGAATCACACTGGACAAAAATCTATTTAAACCCAGTGAAAAACACTGGCCACTAATCTACTGACACCCACTGAAACTTACTGCCCACTAACATAATGAGATCCAGGGTAACACAAGGACCACAGATCTACTGAGACCCAGTGAAACACACCGGCCACCAGCTCTCTGAGAACCAGTGAGACACATTGGCTGCTAACATGCTGAGACTTGATAAAAAACACTTGCCACTAAAAAAAACGTTAATCCAGTGAAACACACTGACTTCCAACACTCTGAGACCCAGTAAAACACACTGGGCAACAATCTACTGAGACCCACTGGCCACAAACAGACTGAGATCCAGTGAAGCACACTGGCCACCAATCTACTGAAACACACTGAAACACACTGGCCACTAATATACTAAGATCCAGTGAGACACACTGGCCACTATCATACTGAAACGCAGAGGAAAACACTGGCCATTAACAAACTGAGACCCAGTGAAACACTTTGACCACTAAAATCCTGGGCCCGTATTCACAAAGCATCTTATCTTACCGCTAGGAGTACTCCTAAGTCGCGCTAAAACATTTTATGTAGGAGTAAAATCTTAAAAGTTATTCACAAAGCCGCTGAGAGCAACTTTTATTTAAGAAAACTGGTAACTCCTAGACTAGGAGTAGCTCTGAGATAGGTGGGAGTAAATCTCCGTTGCTATGGATGACGTCAATTTCATAGTCTTGAGACAATGAGCACGGTGATTGGTTGTTTGGTGACAGGGCGGCCCATTGAAAAAAAATATCCCGCATACAACCCATGGAGGAAAAAATGAGGAAATAGTCCAAGCGGCTGGTTTGTCCCATAAAATAATAACATGTTGAGCACTCCTGAAAATGCACTATGCGCAGTCCTCACATATCACGCTCAAGGCATACATAGGAAATAAATAAACAAACATAGGAAAGAGATTGTTGTAAAAACGCCAATAGCATAAAACGAGTCAATAATAAAACGCGTCATTTGCCCCAATAATTAGCAACTTATTACCCAATGAGAATATGCTGCGATCATTAAAATGTCGGGCCGTTCAAGTTTGTTTGCCCTAACTGTCATGGATGAAAGTTCAAAAAGGACGCGAAAGCCCAACTGGAGCCACGACCAGTTACTGCTGCTGGCCCAGTTGGTGCTGGAGCGAAACCATGTAATCAAAGGGAAATTTGGCTTGGGGGTGAACAGCAAATCCAAGCGGGATGTGTGGGATAATATCAGCCTACAGATCAATGCTGCATTCCCTAAAACGGCAGACGACAGCAAGAAGCGGTGGTATGGGCTGCAATCGCAGGGGATGTCCGAGATTGCAGCCTATAAACGGGCTGTCGTTCAAACAGGAAAGCATACTAAGCTTGGTTTGTACAAAACCCAAAACCAGTGAAGTTGGCACGTTGTGTAAATCGTAAATAAAAACAGAATACAATGATTTGCAAATCCTTTTCAACCTATATTCAATTGAATACACTGCAAAGACAAGTTACTTAATGTTCGAACAGGTAAACTTTGTAATTTTTTGCAAATATTAGCTCATTTGGAATTTGATGCCTGCAACATGTTTCAAAAAAGCTGGCACAAGTGGCAAAAAAAGACTGAGAGAGTTGAGGAATGCTCATCAAACACTTATTTGGAACATCCCACAGGTGAAGCGGGCTAATTGGGAACAGGTGGGTGCCATGATTTATAAAAGCAGCTTCCCTGAAATGCTCAGTCATTCACAAAAAGGATGGGGCGAGGGTAACTTAGTGAACAAATGCGTGAGCTGATTGTCGAAACAGTTTAAAAACAACATTCCTCAACGAGCTATTGCAAGAAATTTAGGGATTTCATCATCACGGTCCGTAATCGTCAAAAGGTTCAGAGAATCTGGAGAAATCACCTGGCGACAAGGCCGAAAACCAACATTGAATGACCACGATCCCTCAGGCGGTACTGCATCAAAAACCGACATCAGTGTGTAAAGGACATCACCACATGGGCTCAGGAAATCAGAAAACCATAAACACATCTGCAACAAGTTAAAACTCTACAATGCAAAGCGAAAGCCATTTATCAACAAAGAGATTGGCCGCTGGGCCCAAGCTCATCTAAGATGGACTGATGCAAAGTGGAAAAGTGTTCTGTGGTCTGACGAGTCCACATTTCAAATTGTTTTTGGAAACTGTTGCCCTCGGACCAAAGAGGAAAAGAACCATCCGGACTGTTATAGGCGCAAAGTTCAAAAGCCAGCATCTGTGATGGTATGGGGGTGTATTAGTGCCCAAGGCATGGGCAACTTACACATATGTGAAGGCACCATTAATGCTGAAAGGTACATACAGGTTTTGGAGCAACATATGTTGCCATCCAAGCAACGTCTTTTTCATGGACGCCCCTGCTTATTTCAGCAAGACAATGCCAAGCCACATTCTAAAATGTTACAACAGCATGGCTCCATAGTAAAAGAGTGCGGGTACTAGACTGGCCTGCCTGTAGTCCAGACCTGTCTCCCATTGAAAATGTGTGGCGCATTATGAAGCGTCTAATACGACAACGGAGACCCCGGACTGTTGAACAACTTAAGCTGTACATCAAGCAAGAATGGGAAAGAGTTCCACCTGAAAAGCTTCAAAAATTGGTCTCCTCAGTTCCCCAAACGTTTACTGAGTGTCGTTAAAAAGGAAAGGTGATGTAACACAGTGGTAAAAAAGGCCCCTGTGCCAACTTTTTTGCAATGTGTTGCTGCCTTTAAATTCTAAGTTAATGATTATTTGCAAAAAAAAAAAAAAAGTTTCTCAGTTTGAACATTAAACATCTTGTCTTTGCAGTGTATTCAATTGAATATAAGTTGAAAAGGATTTGCAAATCATTGTATTCTGTTTTATCTACGATTTACATAACGTGCAACTTCACTGGTTTTGGTTTTTTAATTTATAGCCTACAATTTAAATATGCATACAAAATATGACATAGGCTGGTATTATTATGATGATCTATTAAATGTAACCGTTGCTCAATAGCCTAATAAAATAATTCATGCATAGCAGGAGGAGGTACAGCACCAATGCCACTGTCCCCGAGCAAGTGGCATCCCACAGGCACATAATGCCTCAATAAGCTGCTTTCCATTAAAAACGTGGATCCTGGCCATTTCGCAACAATGTCCAAAATATTGTATTCGCCATCAAATCCTATCTGGGTGTTGATGGAATGAACTTTTTTTCTATTTACAAATACCTCTTCATCTTGGGTCAGAGAAATAATTTGAATATGGATCTCGTCAGTAGCACTGATGATACCGGGCATGGATGAGATGTGCATGAATTCAAGTTTGATTCTGTGTTGTTGGCGAATGTCCATTGGAAACCAGATAAACTGCCGAATGATATGGGGTTCACAGAGCGCATTGATTGTTTGTTGAATTGAGCGACTGACAGATCATTGTGAAATCCCTAAATTGTCCGCGTTGCAAAGTTGCATTTTTGTGGCCAAGCAACAAAGTGTTGTCAAACATTTTATTTCGGGGCTTATTGGGTTGTTTCTCATGGTTGGAGACGTAATTCTCTCCCTCACCAAGTCAACAACAAATAAAATCCCTTCATGGTCGATCCGATAGCTTTTCAACAACTGCGCATCATTCAGAATTTCCAAGTCATTCCGTCTTTCAACAGCAGCAGCCATTTTCCGATTGTTTGTGAATAGGTTTTAGCGAGTTAGGAGTCCTCTTGACTACTTTTCAGCTCTCCCAGACTTAGGAGCTACTTTTAGGCCTAAAATGCTTTGTGAATAACACTTAGTAAAAATAATTAGGAGTCCTAAATTTACGACTGACACGCCCATAGCAGGAGGAGGTACAGCACCAATGCCACTGTCCCCGAGCAAGTGGCATCCCACAGGCACATAATGCCTGTCAAATAATTGGCATAAGCTGCTTTCCATTAAAATGTGAGTCGTGCGTGGATCCTGGCCATTTCGCAACAATGTCCAAAATATTGTATTCGCCATCAAATCCTATCTGGGTGTTGATGGAATGAACTTTTTTTCTATTTACAAATACCTCTTCATCTTGGGTCAGAGAAATAATTTGAATATGGGTCTCGTCAATAGCACTGATGATACCGGGCATGGATGAGATGTGCATGAATTCAAGTTTGATTCTGTGTTGTTGGCGAATGTCCATTGGAAACCAGATAAACTGCCGAATGATATGGGGTTCACAGAGCGCATTGATTGTTTGTTGAATTGAGCGACTGACAGATCATTGTGAAATCCCTAAATTGTCCGCGTTGCAAAGTTGCATTTTTCCGGTGGCCAAGCAACAAAGTGTTGTCAAACATTTTATTTCGGGGCTTATTGGGTTGTTTCTCATGGTTGGAGACGTAATTCTCTCCCTCACCAAGTCAACAACAAATAAAATCCCTTCATGGTCGATCCGATAGCTTTTCAACAACTGCGCATCATTCAGAATTTCCAAGTCATTCCGTCTTTCAAAAGCAGCAGCCATTTTCCGATTGTTTGTGAATAGGTTTTAGCGAGTTAGGAGTCCTCTTGACTACTTTTCAGCTCTCCCAGACTTAGGAGCTACTTTTAGGCCTAAAATGCTTTGTGAATAACACTTAGTAAAAATAATTAGGAGTCCTAAATTTACGACTGACACGCCCATTTTTTTTAGGAGTTTCACCTAAATCCGGCAGTTAGGACCTACTTTTAGCGCTAAGATGCTTTGTGAATACGGTCCCAGATATCTAGTAAAACACACTGGCCACCAATAAGATTAATTATTAATTAATAATTAATAAGAACCAGTGAAACGCAAAGGACAACAAGGCTCTGAGAACCAGCAAAACACACTGGCCAGCAATGTACTGAAACCGGTAAAACTCGCTGCCCCCTGAAAAACTGAGATCCAGTTAAACACACGGACCACCAATCTACAGACACCCAGTAAAACACACTGGCGTCCAATAAATTGAAACCCAGTGAAAAATACTACCCCCTATCACACTGAGATCCAGTGAAATACACAGGTCAAAAACATACTGAGCCCCAGTGAAACTTACTTCCCATTAACATACAGAGATCCAGGTAAACACATGGTCCACCAATCTACTGAGACCCAGTGGAAGACATTGGCCATCAGTCTACCAGGACCCAGTGAGACAACTTGGCTGCAAACATACTGAAACCTGATGAAACAATCCTGATGAAATCCAGTGAAACAAACTGCCCTCTGACATACTAAGATCCAGGTAAGACACTGGCCACCAGTCCACTGAAACCCAGTGAAACACACTGACCAACAGGACTAGGTGCACCTAGTATATGGCAGGGCCACCTCCTCCCCGCCGGCAGACTAATCGCTGAACTTCTTCCCCGCGGGCCAGCCAATCGTTGAACTTGATCACTCAGTCAGTCACTCACGCAGTAACTCAGACAGCGACATTCGCGTTTATAAGGGCCTGGCCGCTGCTCGGCCCAACCCAAAAACATACAGAGATCCACTGAAGCACACTGGCCAATAATCAAATGAGATCCAGTGAAATACACTGGCCACCAATCTACTGACACATAGTAAAACACACTGGCCACTATCATATTGAGACCCAGTGGAACACACTTGCCACCAACATACTGAGACCCAGTGGAACAAACTGGCTGCGAACCAACTGAGAACCAGTGAAACACATTGGCCTCTAAAATCCTGAGATCTGGTTTAAAACACCAAGCCACCAAGCTAATAAGACCCAGTGAAACACACAGGACAACAAAGCAATGAGAACCAGCGAAACACACTGGCCACCAATCTACTGAAACCCAGTAAAACTCTGCCTACTGAGATCCAGTAAAACAAAGGACCACCAATCTACAGAGACACAGTGAAACACACTGCCCACTCACATACTGAGATCCAGTGAAACACATGGAACCCATTATACTGAGACCAAGTGAAGCAGACTGGCTTCTAACTAATTGAGATCCAGTGAAACACACTGGCCACCAATCCACTGAGATACAGTGAAACACACTGGCCATCAACCTACCAAGACCCAGTGAAACATACTGGCCACCAACCTAATGGTGCACAGAGAAACACACTGGCCACTTACATACTGAGATCCAGTGAAACACATGGAACCCATTATACTGAGACCAAGTGAAGCAGACTGGCTTCTAACTAATTGAGATCCAGTGAAACACACTGGCCACCAATCCACTGAGATACAGTGAAACACACTGGCCATCAACCTACCAAGACCCAGTGAAACATACTGGCCACCAACCTAATGGTGCACAGAGAAACACACTGGCCACTTACATACTGAGATCCAGTGAAACACACTGACCATCAATCTACTGAGACTGGGTGAAATACACTGGCCGCCAACCTTCCAAGACACAATGAAACACACTGGCCACTTACATACTGAGACCCCGTGAAGCACACTGGCCACTAACATGCTGAGAGTAAGTGAAACACCCTGGACACTAACATATTGAGATCCAGTGGCACATACTGGCCATCATCATAGTGCGACCTTGTGAAACACACTGGCTGCCAACACACTAAGACCCAGTCAAACACCCTGGACATTACTATACTGAGATCCAGTGACACACACTGCCCATCAACATACTGAGACCTAGTGAAACACACTATCAGCCAACACACTGAGGCCCAGTGAAACACACAGGCCACCAACACTGAGACCGACTGACACACACTGGCCACCAACCTACTAAGACCCAGTGACACACACTGCCCACCAACTTTCTGAGACCTTTTGAAACACACTGGCCATTAACTTTCATTAACCCATTGAAACACACTGCTAATAAGCATACTGAGATCCAGTGAAATGCACTTCCCAATATTTTTTTCCCCAGAATAGCTCATTCAGAGACCCATCACACATTTGGCCAAGGTGGGTAACTTACCTAGTAGATTAAAGTGCTGTCTAGCATCCTCCTTTGCAACTCTCATCTTATCACAGTACCTATGCTGAGCAGCAGTGCCCACAACTTTCATCATTGTGGTGGGAAAAATATCCCAAAATGTTCTAAATTCAGGGTATTACTATAATCAAAGTTCAACAGAGAGAACTCAGACTGGTTCTGGTGGCCCCTTAAAACTGCTGCAAGACTGTGGAGCTGAGAAGAAACAAAAACTCATAAATCTGTCAAAAACCCAAGATAAGAAGGCATCTAGCAGGCAAACCAAGGCTGGCTAGATGAGCTAATCTTCCAGAATGACCATATTGGTAGTCAACCAATAAGCAGCTTCATCATATGAGCCAGCTCACTCCAGTTTATTGTAGAAATATCCAGGAATCCAGCCAACTTGGGCATCCACACTGACCTTCAAGTGAACCTTAGATTTGGGAGGATCAGATACGGTCTTTGAGCATCCCTGGCGGCCAAAAATTAATTTACACTATGATGTAATGGCAAGTTTGTAACTAAGGGTGGAGGGTTGCTATATGACAATAAACCAATCAGAAAGTAATAATGTTGGATAAGGTGGGATGAGTCACGTTTAATCCCACCTAGAGGAACGTGCCAAAAGGGTAATAAATACGAGGATTCGGACAGTCAGTGGTCAGTCTGCGTCAGGTGATTGAAGAAGAATGAATGCCAGCGCCGTCATATAGGGGGGAAAGGTGATGACAATTCTAAGGGCCCACAGTTCATTAGGGCCCACAAAACCCACAGTAGCCGCCATGACAAAATTATTCTGCATAGATTTACCTAATATTCATACTAATGCATCAGAGTTTAAACAAAGCCATTAAGGCATGCAACATTGATGAAATACATTTCAGTAACCCCCTTCTTAAAAAAATGGTTCGATCCATGCTTCCTGCTTGTATTGGAAAATTGTCTGTGCGTTTTTTTTCTGGCAAGGTCGCAAACTAAGGCAGCAAACAGGGTGCACCGCCCTTGCGAATATGATGTAAAAAAACACACACACACACACAAATCTGGACACCAGAAAAGAATAGAGAGAGGACAGCAGGAGCAAAGCAGGGGTCCAGAACATTACAAAATTCTTTTCAAAGGTGAGAGTATTTAACTGGCTTGCTATGTTAGCTGTTCAGGCTGGCTATTCAGCTGCTAACGTTACGTTAATGTAACATGCAGTCAGCTGAGTAAATAATCGCCTGACAAGAATGGCATTACTCAGTTTTTAACGGTATCATCCACAGAAAGGATCGGTATGGCTGTCATTCGCTAGCCATTATAATATGCCGTCAAAAAATCCGGTAGCAGCAGGACACATTCCTCCGTTCTTATTATGAGTGGTTACTGCATACTTGGCTCTCTCTAGCTGTGAGTGACGGTACAGGCTAGGTTTGGCTGGCGAACTACATGCAGTCAGTGTGGTAACCTTAGGTGTATCTTAAATAATCGCTTGACAAGGCTGAGATTAATTTTACCTTAAGTGTTCACTAAAACCAAACTGCTAATTTAGCCTCTTGACATAAGTCTTGTTCACGCAGGGGGTCATTTTGCAGAGCTTGCCCTCCTCTTAACAATAGCAAAATGAAGCTGAGTGCTTTGAGCTATGGTACTGAGAAGCCCATTTAGATTTTGTTTATTTCAAGACTCGGTAGGTTAGTTCTTCATCAGTTGTTCCTTAGAACATAACTTAAAATGTTTACGAAAGTAATATGAAATGGAACAATTAAACCTTTATGCACTGCTACTCCAGAATCAGCTGTGGTCACTTCATCTGACCCTGACCCAGCAATAGACCCTCAACACCAGTAGTCTGAATATGTTTTTGATGGTAAGTGAGTGAATGAATGTGAATAAGACGACTAATAATTCATAATTTACATAATGATACTCTCTTTGTTGAGAGGTTAATTGAAAAAAGGGAAAAATTGGGTGTATTGCATTAGGCACTGTCAAGAACACTGAGAAACAGAAAAATAAAGAATAACATCATGATACATCGTCGTAAAAAAATGGCAATGAAAACTTGGGGGCGGGGCCCACGCCGATATTCTGTCAGGGGGCCCAGAATTCCTAGCAACTGCCCTGATGAATGCTATGTGGTTTGCGCAGACCAGCCTGGGTTTTGTACTTCGCTTTGAGCGACTTGCAGTAAACCCGATCGCATCAGACTCTGGAGAATGTGTCCATTCCTTGAAGGTAGATTTACAAGGGTTAGGAGAACACTTAGTCCAGAAATGTTTTCACCCACATCATCCATAGATGGTATTTGCTGAAGTCCATCACACTACCAGCTGTCAAGGCATGAGTCCTCAAACATCTCGTGTGCAACTATGTACTGTCGTTTTTTCAAAGGAGGAAGTTAAACCCTACTTCGCAAAATGGCCTCCCTCCTGCTCCTCATACGCTTGTCTTTGATTCATGTTTATTGCAATCACATGGTCGTAATCACATAACCTTAATCAGACAGACTGATATTGTTCGCCGTTTGAATTTGACTTGAATTTTGGAATGGGGACCCGCCCGATATATAAAAATAGCCTGTATGTAAGGTGAACGTCATTTTCCGAACCCGGAAGTCGGGCAAACGAACAACAGAAGGCAATGTGCAGAGTTAGAAAAAGTAGGTTTTTAGGCGATTTTATCAATTTTATTTTAGATCTAACTTGTGTTGACAATGAGGACCTGGGGTGCGTTTTTAAAGCAAAAAGTTTTTTTTTTTTTTTTTACTACGCTTGCAACTTACGTAGTTCATCCATTCACTGTCAATGGCTCCAACTATGTAAGTTCGTACCTGTTCTCACGAGAAATCCATTCCTGGCTCGGCAGAGCAGACCGAGCAATAGCAACAATAGCTCTGAAAAAAAAAAAATCACTTCACCATCGACAGCTAACGGGGAAACACAGATAAGGGGCAGTCCAGATAACACAAACCGGGACGATAACAACCCTTTTTTCGTTTGCGCTTAGCCAGCTACAGAAATGCAAAAGCAACGTGTTCAATGCTCGAATCACGGCTGGATAACGGGGGAGACTTCGTATTCATACTTTAATGTGTGACCCCTGTGAAAGGTTTGTAATGGCAAGCTAGCTTGGTAACAGTTCGTTAACCTACTTGAGAATACACTAGTTGTATGGTTCTATGCTAGAATTTGGAGTTATTCCACCTATGTTGTTTTCTTTCGCAGAGGCTGCGATTCATTTGTCCGGTATTGTTCATTTTGGTTCGAAAGTAAGCAGTTTTAGATCGCTAATGTGATCCGATTGCCTACCGCTTATTTCAAACCTCGTAGTGTATGTGAAATATGTTGATGTTCAAGAATAATGCTAGGTAAGGGAACAAAGCTTGTGAAGACTAGTAAAGGAGTTTTGTACACCTATTGCTGCTGGTGGGTCTACATAAGTATCAGAAGGCAGCAGGTTAACCAGGTTACCTGGGCGTAAGTCGCAGCCCGGGACGGGGGAGAAATGAAGGAGTGTGACTAAATTTACCGCTCGTCATTCGCCCGTTCATATAGTGTAATCAGTTAAAATTCATCGATATATGTCTTGGGAGGAGCAGTTCTATTTTTAAACTACCTTTGAGCACACATTTCCACTTCATTCCATGGAAAAAAAAACCGAATAACAAGCAGTTTAGTGCGTCCCGTTTTCAATGGTTCTCTATGGCAGATGCCCGATGCTTGCCTGACGTCCGCATCACGTGACAATTATTAACGTTTTTCGTGATGTCATCCGGGCGGGTCCCCATTAATTAGTCGGTACGAATTCACACATCAGGCATTCAGCTTACATTTTAGGATACTGTAATTCAAATCTGTTTTATCTTTAAGATTTTGAAATACTTTGAATACCCCTTCACTCCCCCCCCTTACTGTAGGCTCCATTACTCCTTTCACATTATAAGCCTTGTTCTTCAATTCCAATTGCTCGCTGGGATCAGATTTGCCTATCTTGACGGTTCACATTCATATTTTCAAGTGACTTATATCCATCTGTAATTTTAACACATCTACCCTCTAAAACAGCAGGTATGCGCACATTGATACGTTTTCGCTCGAGTCATTTGCGTCATCAACAACGAAAACCGTCATATTTGTAAGAGCACTTCTGGTATTAAAACTGGATTCAAACCTAGAACATGGACGCGCTTGTAGCGAATGTATGGATGGGATTTTACCCTGGAGGATGGCAAACAGTTTTTCAACTGTGCCTGATGAGGTTAAGAAGGCAAAAAAATCCAGCTGGCAAGCTTTTTAGGTTTTTAACTGTGCCAAGTGCATGTGTGCAGGCAAACAGCCACAGAGATTCTGATCTGACCGTTCCCATTCATGTTCCATGGCCATATATCAGATGTGTACCAGATCTAGGATCAAATATGATAGTGGCTCAATTCTGATTTAGAGATTGGATATAAGATCAGATTTCTGTCTCCATACAGCTTTGAAAACATCAGATCTGTGCCACATTAAGGCAACATATAATATTTGAGTCACTTCAGCTTGATTATGTGAATGGTCAATTCACTGTAGTTGCGAATGGGGGTGAGTAACAATTTCCACATCATTTGGCAAAATTGTTTGAATACCCTGAATTGAAAGTTGGAGGTCTGCCTAAGTAATCTGAAATTAAATAAAAATTTAAGATATTAAGAATTTAAAAATTACGGTTTTCTATTCATGCCAATGAGGTTTCAGTAAAGTGTCCACACACATTTGGGTATATAGTGTAGTTGGAGTAACACCTAAGATCTCAGACTTCAAGTGCACATTTATTCTACACTGCTGAATGGGCCAGTTTCACAAAAAAAAGATCAAGCTTAGTCATGACTTGAAATTAGTCATGACACAGTCTAACTTGAGATTTCTACAGAGACTTTCCATTAAAAATTAAATGTATTCAATGAGTAGGCTTAAATTGTATCTGTGAAAATGGCCTATGGTGTTTTAGTAATAATCTTGACCTTTCCTATAATGCAGGTGGACTTTCCCTAATATTCTACTTTGAGTAAAAACTCTTTCATGGGCTCCATGGTAAGAAAATGTTTGGAGTTTGTTTTTGAAAAATTTAGAGTCTCACAGTTCACACCCAGGTTACTGGATAATGCAAACAGCAGCCATATCTGGAGAGAGAAGCCAGGTGGTGCCACGTGATAATGAGCCACCGAAAGAAATGTAACAGTTTCTGTGGGCGTCCACTGTTAGGGGTTTGGTTTGAAAAGCGATACAACAAAGAAAAATCTGATACCGCCAAGCAGCAAACTCTCCGGAGGGGCACGAGGAGGACACCAAACATCCAGAAAACTGATTAAAAATGTTTGCTTCACCGCTGAGCTTCGCAGTACTTTTCAGCTGTATGGGTAAGCTATTCCATGCTAGCTTGGATTGGCAAAAAAGATTTATCGTAATTTTTTTTTCCCAGATCAGGAACATGGCTTACTCTCTTTTCGGTTTCCAATGCAGAACCATCATTAGTCTTCCAAAGTTTCTTTTAATTTGTTTAAATTGAAAGTAATGAATTCACTTCAATATTTTATAAGTTGAAATTCACTTGGTGAAATGAAATCCAAGGATTTACGTAAAAATATAAAGCTTCAAAATAGTTCAGGGTGATCAGCTGAGATGCAAATCAGTTTGAGTGACATTTCGTGCGACAGATGTAAGACTGCATTCCTGGTTCTCCTAACATAAGGCAAGTCAGTATTTATGCAGATGTGCTGGGAAACTGCAGTATGTATGGTTTGATCAGATCACCTCAGCAAAAAATACAGCCAGACAGGGGCTCCTTACATGGAAATACGTGTACTGTTACAGATATGAACGCCTGGTCAAGACTTGCTGCTATTTACTAACATCTTCAAAATGTATTTTATATGTTGAAATGTTCATTAAAATATGTATAATTGGATCACTTTTGGGCCATACTGGTGCCAAGTGTGGCTGGTTGCTCCATTCGGCTGAATGTAGTGAGTAATGTATTGACTGGATTGTGGGAAGGCTCAATCTGTTAAGGTCAGGTTACAGGCCAAAATTTCAAAAATTCTGCAAAAAAATCAATTTTTTACTTTTTGTTTACCTGAAAGTTACCCATAATTCAAATGTGATTCTCTCAAATTTGCGTTTTTGGCCCGATATAGCATCTTTGATGTAGGATATCTCCAGAAGTTTTGCTCTGATTGCCCTGAAATTCGGCAGGCTTATTCAGGGTTTATATCTGATGGTTTTGAATTTAAAACACTTAACAGTATGAACTTAAATATGCAGACAGGAGAGGGTTAAAGTCAGTTGACACTCCCCTGAAATTGGGTACCCGGAAATAGAGGCAAATTTTTTTTCCATCCTAGGGTCAAGTTTTCTTTTTAATTCAAAACCAAGAGTGGTATATACATTATAGATATTCCAAATTCCAAGTCTGTACTCCAAATACTTCTTGAGATATGCTGCATTTTCTATATGTCACTTTTTGGTGTTGGCCATCTTGAATCACATGACCTAATTAGCATAATTATGCAAAAATCAGGAAATATGCTTTCCTTGTCATAACATATCATTTTATGATCAAATTATATGATTTTATGAAGATATAAGACTTTTTGAGTTTTGCCTGTAACCTAACCTTAAGAGTCCTTATTTAAGTGCTCTTCAGTGACCCCCACTGGCTAATCTAGTGGATGACATGTTAAATGCAACAAAGTTAGGGTTATTATCTGACTCTACTCTGAAAAAAAAAAACATTGCTGCAAGAAAAAACTTCCATCATTCAGGTGAGAATGGCTTTGGTCATCCACACATCTCGCTCCAATTTTATAATTTTATCAACAAAATCAACACAATATGCTAATTCTGTTTTAAATGTCTTTCCTCAGGCGGTGTGTATTTAATCAACGTGAAGACTCACAAAAGTCTGTGAATGTGACCACAGGAATGAGTGTGTCACTGGAGTGTACCTTCACCACATCGGAGCCCACTACCAACCTCAACATTCAGTGGTCTTTCAACCCGAAATCCAGAATGGTGCCTCAGCAGGTGAGTGCATTACATCCACTCTGGTTTCCCTTATTACTCCAGTCCTGCAGGTTTAATTCCAGTCCTGGAGGGCTGCAGTATCTGCAGGTTTAATTCCAGTCTTAGAGGGCCGCAGAATCTGCAGGTTATAACTATAGTCCTGGAGGGCTGCAGTATCTGCAGGTTTAACTGCAGTTCTGAAGGGCTACAGCATGCCTATTCAACATTATCCTGCAAGGGCCGGTGTGGGTGCAGGCTTTCATTCGAACCAAGTACCTACACACCTGATACTACTAATCAAGCTCATTAGCAAAGACTCTTAGGATTGATTAGTGGTGTCAGGTGTGTAAGTGCATGGCTGGAATGAAAGCCTGCACCCACACCGGCCCTTTCTGGACACAGTTGAATAGCCCTGGGCTACAGTATCCTCAGGTTTAACTCCAGTCCTGGAGGGCCCACAGTATCTACAGCTTTAATTCCAGTCCTGGAGGGCTGCAGTATCTGCAGGTTTAACTCCAATCCTGGAGGGCTGCAATGTCTACAGGTTTAACTCCAGTTCTGGAAGGCAGCAGTACCTGCAGTCTTTACTCCAGTCCAGGCAGAGGCGCTGTGTAATCTGGGCTATGGTGACCTTCAACACAAAAATCTGTCAATATTAAATTCAGCACTTTAGAGCAATTACCTGGATACCCTCTGCGCATTACATTTAAAGACCTAAATTAATTTTGATTCAAACCAGCAGATGCTGAAACCCTCTAGGACTATGATTTGACCCCCTGCTCTACAAAGCTTATGATTTTAATGATAATTACAACATTCCTCCAACTCTTCATAGTTATTATCTCCAAGCCGGCCCTCTGTTTACCAAGGGCTTCATGACTTTAGTCTGATTGTGTGGTCAGTGAAAATGAGTCAGAGCAAAATTAACAGCAAGGCAGTGGGGCTTCAGTCTCTGAGCATATAACCTGCAGAATGGAGCATAAAACAGCCTGTTTGAATGTGGGCAGGACACCAGTGATCCTCTCAATCCTTAAAACCATCATCGCTGTATCTGGCCAGGTCTGCTGGTGCTAATTGCTACACTAATACTATAATAGCTATTTACCATAGCTGCTTCCATGGGTGTAAAATCCAGGTCCAGAAAATTAAAGTCCTTTGCAGAAATGTGTTCCAATCCCAGAATTATACTGTTCAGCCTGGAGCGAACATGCAGTACAAATGAACTTACGCTTCCGCATTATTTTATCTGCCATCCCCCTTCTTGAAGGATCAATTGAAACTTATATTTCACTCCTAAACTGTTGTCGTGGGGAGTAAAAATTCAGCAAACCCAGAGCATTACAATGTAACCCAGAGCATTATAGTGTTGCATGGGTGTACACTGTTTGGCTGCAGACGTGTGTAAAACAGAGAGCAACAGCTGCACCCAAATAGTCATGATGTGGGCGGACATGCTAATGGTGGATGATGAGACCTTGGGCCATTCATCTGCAAGAGGGTGATTTTTTCAGTTTAAGAGAAACTCTTTCATTTCAGGTTTACTACTACATATCAGGACAGGCAGTAATTCAGGGGAATTTTGAGGGAAGGGTTGTGGAGCCCAGGTCCCCGAATGTGACGAAGAACGCCTCCATAACCATCAATGACATGAAGCCCTCAGACTCCGGAGTTTACACCTGTGAGGTGCACAACTTCCCGGATGCAGAGGGCAAGACGGAGGGGAGCATCACGGTCAATGTCTTAGGTAAAATGCACTGACCTGGACTCCTCCACTCGCCTCATGAAATCTAAAGAATAAGTTGACAAAATGTATAGGTAAATGCTTCTTGTAGGTCAAAGACACTGAATTCATGAAAGTGTCATGCAGGTCAAACGTACCTCCAACTGTCAACCTGTCTGCCATTGCCATTAACATTGTATGTTCATTAGGCGAAAGATGGCAGTATACTATGATTTGATCTCATCTAAGATGGCCATGCTGCTGGTATGTGCATTCTGCTCTTTCAGCTCTTTCTCTTGTGGAGCTTATCTGTCCAGCAGTGTTTATTCTTTCAGCTTAAGCTTTATACTGCAGTCTTACTGGTAAGAGAGAGTAAACAGAGAGTGTATTTGTCTGTGTGTGTGTGTGTGTGTGTGTGTGTGTATGGGAAGTGGGCAGATATAAATGAGTGTGTTTATGTGTGTTTGTGTGTGTGTGAGTGAATGCATGTGAGGTTAAACTGTACATTTTTTTGTTTGTGTTTCCTGTAGAGAAGCCATCCCAACCTTTCTGTGCCGTTCACGGGACGGTGGAGTCAGGTCACCTGGTCTCCCTCACCTGTCACACTGAAAGAGGAAATCCCACCCCTACCTACACCTGGACCAAACTCAACCAAGGCAAGACTCGGAGTGCACGCGGATCCATAGGTGAGTGTGCTCGGAGTGCATACGGAACCGCAGGTGAGTCTGTCCAGCGTGCATTCAGAACCATGGGTGAGTCTGCCTAGAGCACAAGCAGAACCACAGGTGAGTCTGTCCGGATTGCGCGCAGAACCACAGGTGAGTCTGTCCGGCATGCATTCAGAACCATGGGTGAGTATCCCCAGAGCGCACGTGGAACCACAGGTGAGTCTGTCCGGAGTACACTCAGAACCACAGGTGAGTCGACCTGGAGCACACGCAGAACCACAGATGAGTCTGTAAGGAGTGCGCGCAGAACCACAGGTGAGTATGCCCAGAGCGCACGCGGAACCACAGGTGAGTCTGTCTGGCGTGCATTCAGAACCACAGATGAGTCTGTAAGGAGTGCGCGCAGAACCACAGGTGAGTATGCCCAGAGCGCACGCGGAACCACAGGTGAGTCTGTCTGGCGTGCATTCAGAACCACAGGTGAGTCGACCTGGAGCACACGCGGAACCACAGGTGAGTCTGTCCAGAGTGCGCGCAGAACCACAGGTGAGTCTGTCCGGAGTGCACGCAGAACCATAGGTGAGTCTTCCCAGAGCACACGCGGAACCACAGGTGAGTCTGCCCAGAGCGCACGCGGAACCACAGGTGAGTCTGTCCGGCGTGCATTCAGAACCATGGGTGAGTCTCCCCAGAGCGCACGTGGAACCACAGGTGAGTCTGTCTAACGTGCATTCAGAACCACAGGTGAGTCTGTCCGGAGTGCGCTCAGAACCACAGGTGAGTCGACCTGGAGCACACGCGGAACCACAGGTGAGTCTGTCCAGAGTGCGCGCAGAACCACAGATGAGTCTGTCCGGAGTGCACGCAGAACCATAGGTGAGTCTTCCCAGAGCACACGCGGAACCACAGGTGAGTCTGCCCAGAGCGCACGCGGAACCACTGGTAAGTCTGTCCGGCCTGCATTCAGAACCATGGGTGAGTCTGCCCAGAGCGCACGCGGAGCCACAGGTGAGTCTGTCCAGAGCGCACGTGGAACCACAGGTGAGTCTGTCCGGCCACAGTCAGAGCCACAGGTGAGTCTGTCTGGAGTGCGCTCAGTTCTAGTTCTAGTTCTAGGCTGCTCATATAGGTCTAGTGTGGATGATATGCATGCACACCTTTCATGGCTCCGTGTTGATGCAAGATTGTCAATTAACCTACTCACATTCTTTCACAAAGTACAAAACCCCAAAACCAGTGAAGTTGGCACGTTATGTAAATCGTAGATAAAAACAGAATACAATGATTTGCAAATCCTTTTCAACTTATATTCAATTGAATACACTGCAAAGACAAGATGTTTAATGTTCAAACTGAGAAACTTTTTTTTTTTTTTTTGCAAATAATCATTAACTTAGAATTTAAAGGCAGCAACACATTGCAAAAAAGTTGGCACAGGGGCCTTTTTACCACTGTGTTACATCACCTTTCCTTTTAACGACACTCAGTAAACATTTGGGAACTGAGGAGACCAATTTTGAAGCTTTTCAGGTGGAACTCTTTCCCATTCTTGCTTGATGTACAGCTTAAGTTGTTCAACAGTCCGGGGTCTCCGTTGTCGTATTTTACGCTTCATAATCGCCACACATTTTCAATGGGAGACAGGTCTGGACTACAGGCAGGCCAGTCTAGTACCGCACTCTTTTACTACGGAGCCATGCTGTTGTAACACGTGCAGAATGTGGCTTGGCATTGTCTTGCTGAAATAAGCAGGGGCGTCCATGAAAAAGACGTTGCTTGGATGGCAACATATGTTGCTCCAAAACCTGTATGTACCTTTCAGCATTAATGGTGCCTTCACATATGTGTAAGTTGCCCATGCCTTGGGCACTAATACACCCCCATACCATCACAGATGCTGGCTTTTGAACTTTGCGCCTATAACAGTCCGGATGGTTCTTTTCCTCTTTGGTCCGGGGGACACGACGTCCACAGTTTCCAAAAACAATTTGAAATGTGGACTCGTCAGACCACAGAACACTTTTTCCACTTTGCATCAGTCCATCTTAGATGAGCTTGGGCCCAGCGGCCGGGCGGCGTTTCTGGGTGCTGTTGATAAATGGCTTTCGCTTTGCATTGTAGAGTTTTAACTTGCACTTGCAGATGTAGCGACGAACTGTAGTTACTGACAGTGGTTTTCTGAAGTGTTCCTGAGCCCATGTGGTGATGTCCTTTACACACTGATGTCGGTTTTTGATGCAGTACCGCCTGAGGGATCGAAGGTCACGGGCATTCAATGTTGGTTTTCGGCCTTGTCGCTACGTGCAGTGATTTCTCCAGATTCTCTGAACCTTTTTGACGATATTACGGACCGTAGATGATGAAATCCCTAAATTTCTTGCAATAGCTCGTTGAGGAATGTTGTTTTTAAACTGTTCGACAATCAGCTCACGCATTTGTTCACTAAGTGGTGACCCTCGCCCCATCCTTGTTTGTGAATGACTGAGCATTTCAGGGAAGCTGCTTTTATACCCAATCATGGCACCCACCTGTTCCCAATTAGCCCGTTCACCTGTGGGATGTTCCAAATAAGTGTTTGATGAGCATTCCTCAACTCTCTCAGTCTTTTTTGCCACTTGTGCCAGCTTTTTTGAAAAATGTTGCAGGCATCAAATTCCAAATGAGCTAATATTTGCAAAAAATTACAAAGTTTACCTGTTCGAACATTAAGTAACTTGTCTTTGCAGTGTATTCAATTGAATATAGGTTGAAAAGGATTTGCAAATCATTGTATTCTGTTTTTATTTACGATTTACACAATGTGCCAACTTCACTGGTTTTGGGTTAGTAATTAAATCTCAGAAACCTCTATTTATTTATAATGCCATTGTTTATAGGTCAAGTACTCACATGCATGCTACAAGAGGGGCAACTACAGGTGCATTGATCGTGTTACCAAGACCAAAATGCAATTTTATGAGAAGAACAATATTTTACAGAGCAATAACATTATGGAACAATCTTCCTCGCGATGTGCGGAACATCAAAGGGAAGTCTCATTTCAAAAGTGCGATTAAGTTGAATTCGCAGTGATATTCCCTTTAAAATTTACACTGCCCTCCATAATTATTGGCACCCCTGGTTAAGATGTGTTCTTTAGCTTCTAATAAATTCAGTTTTTTTCTAAATAATAAAGGACCAAAATGAAGAAAAGAGGAAAATCCAACCTTTAATTCAAGTGCATTTATTCACTGGGAAAAAAATCCCACATTAAGAAATAATTCTTTTACATCAAATCATGTGTGCCACAATTATTAGCACCCCTGATGTTAATACTTTTGTACAACCCCTTTGGCCAACAAAAACAGCACCTAATCTTCTCCTATAATGTTTCATAAGATGGGAGAATACAGAAAGAGGGATCTTCGACCATTCCTCTTTGCACAATCTCTCTAAATCATCCAGCGACCTGGGTGCTCTCCTCTGCACTCTCCTCTTCAGCTCACTCCACAGGTTTTCAATGGGGTTGAGGTCTGGGGACTGAGATGGCCGTGGGAGGAGCTTGATTCTGTGTCTGGTGAACCATTTCTGTGTTGATTTGGCCACATGTTTAGGGTCATTATGTTGCTGAAAGACCCAGTGACGACCCATCTTCAGCTTTCGGGCAGAGGCCACCAGATTTTGATTTAAAATGTCCTGGTATTTCAAAGCGTTCATGATGCCATGCACCCTAACAAGGTTCCCAGGGCCTCTGGAAGAGAAACAGGCCCACAGCATCACCGATCCTCCCCCATACTTCACAGTGGGTATGAGGTGCTTTTCTGCATACTCATCTTTTGTGTTCCGCCAGACCCACTTAGAGTGTTTGTTGCCAAAAAGCTCTATCTTGGTCTCATCTGACCAAAGCACATGGTCCCAGTTGAAGTCCCAGTACCGCTTAGCAAACTTCAGACGTTTGCGCTTATGATTGTGAGTGGGAAAAGGTTTTTTCCGTGCATGCTTCTCAAACAGCTTGTTGGCATGTAGATAGCGCCTGATGGTTGTTTTGGAGACTTTGTGACCCCAAGATGCTACCATTTGTTGCAATTCTTTAACAGTGAGCTTTGGAGAACTTTTTATGTCTCTTACCATCCTCCTTACTGTGCGTGGTGGCAAAATAACCTTGCGTCCTTGTCCAGGCTTGTTTACCACTGTTCCAGTTGTTTTAAACTTCTTAATGATTCCTCTGGCAGTAGATATGGGCAGGTGCAGGCAAGTGGCTATTTTCTTGTAGCCATTGCCTGACTTGTGAAGGTCGACACACATCTGCCTTACTTGAGTGGTGTGTTCCTTTGTCTTTCCCATGTTGAAGAGTGGATAAGAGAAATGAGCTCTGTGTCACATCATATTTATACCCCAGGGAAACAGGAAGTGATGAATTACTAATTAAATGTTCCTAGATACTCTGATCGACTTTGTAAACTACTGTAGAAATGACAGAAATACTTCAATTACATTTATTTCCTAGGAATTGTTAGGGGTGCCAATAATTGTGGAACAGGTGATTTTATGAAAAATAATTATTTCTTAGTCAGGATTTTTTTTTTTTTCCTTAAAATTCACTTGAGTTGAAGGTTACATTTTTCTACAATTTTCAGTGTGAGTATGCTTCTGCAATAAAAATTGAATTTATTTTAAGGCTTTTAACACATCTTAACCAGGGGTGCCAATAATTATGGAGGGCGCTGTAAGTCCACGGCACATCCTGAGTATATGCATATTCGAGAAATGTATTTATTTATTGAAAATTGTTTTTATTTCTTGTTTAGTCATGTCTTGTGTATAGTCTTTTTATGTGAGATGTGTGTTTTATGCTGTAGTTTGTTTTTTTCGTTTGGTTTCATGTTCATGTAATCTGATGTTTTTAATATACACTTTTATTATGTGAAATGTGTGTATAATATCGTGAGGTAAATTTTATGTGTATCAGTTTTGCATGAAATGTAAAACTAGCTGCCACTTGGGCGTCAGCTAATGGGGATTCATTGAAATAAACAAATAAACAAATAGAACCACAGGTGAGTCTGCCCAGACCGACGCGGAACCGCAGGTGAGTTTGCCCAGAGCGCACACGGAACCACAGGTGAGTCTGCCCAGAGCACACACAGAGCCTCAGGTGAGTCTGCCCAGAGCACACACAGAGCCTTAGGTGAGTCTGCCTTGACTTGACCCCTTTATCTCAGGTGAGTGTGCCCTGATATGAGTCCTTAATCTTAGAATGACTCAGAATTGGTTTGAGTCCTGACTGTGATATTGGGATGGGCAGCCCTGACACTGGCACCCTTATCATGTATTACTGGTACCAAGGATAAGACTTAAAATAAAAACAGCAAATCAAAGACAACGTGATTTGGTTAATAATATTTGTGCAAACACGTGGGAAAACTATGTTGAGTTGTTTCAATATATTTATTCTCATGTTCTATTTTTTTAAGTGATACTTTTTTTTTAGGAAATGCTAATTTTTCAAATTTTCTGCAGGTTCTTTCTGGTGCCAGTAATTCTGCTCCTGACTGTACTCCCTGCTGCCCATGCATTTTGATGTTTATAATTTGACATGCAGCTATAATTAGATTTACACTTTGCATTTGTTTTGGCTGTCACCTCAGATCTTCAAACAGGAGTCATGTACATCAGAAACTTGTCGCAGTTTGAATTTGGAGAGTACCAGTGTAATGCTTCAAACAGTATTGGGTTCTCCACCTGCACTGTTGAGCTTAAAGAAGGTAAGAATAACTAAATAATGATACTGTGACACTATATCCCCCACCCCAATTTAACCTGTTAAAAATTCATTTACACGATGTCAATTCTGATTTCAGTGGCTCTCATTTTTGTGCAATTTTATAGCATTCATATTTATTTTCATACATTGAGCTTCAGAACATTTTGGACATTTTTTTCTTAATTTGGTTCCATTACTTTAATTTATTAATAAATGAACAAATGGTTTTAGTACAGATCCACCACATTCATGAAAATAAATGATCTGGGTCTTGAATTGCCATGTAGAAATTAAATCACTTCTAAAACTTTGTCCCCCAATTTCAGGGCACCACTTAATGTTTCTTTCTCAAACGTTATAAAGGTGTCATAACGTTCTTCTTAATCTTGTTCAGAGCTTGGTGATGGGGCAATAGCGGGGGCCGTTATCGGCTCGTTGCTAGCATCAGCGCTAGTTGTGTTCCTGGTCTGGTTTATCACTCACAAACTAAAGAAGCAGAAATACAAGGCAGCCAAGGCTGCAGCCGGCACCGAGATGCAGTGAGTATTTTACTTTCACTAAAATATATGACCTGTGAAGTACGTAGCCAGCACCAATATGCAGTGAGTAGTTTAGTGTCACTGAAATATATGTGCTGTAAAGTATGCTGTCCGCACAGAAATATAGTGAGTATTATACTTCCACTAAAATAGAGCACTGAGACACTGAGTATTTTCCTGTCACAAAAATAAATGTGCTGTAAAGTATGTAGCCGACACCAATATGCTGTGAGCATTTTACTGTTGCTGAAATACATGTACTGTGAAGTATCTCACCTGCACCACGATGGAGTAAGTCATTTACTGTCACTGAAATACATGTGCAGTAAAGTACTCGACCCACACCAAGTTGCAGTGAATATTTACTGTCATTGAAGTTGTAAATTATGCAGCTTGCACTGAGATGTAGTGAGTATCTCATTGTCCCTTAAATACATGTGCTCTAAAGTATGCAGCCAGCACAAAGATGCAGTGAGTATTTTGTTTCCACAGAAATACAATAATGGTAAATGGACTACATTTATATAGTGCTTTTCTAGTCGTACAACACAAAGCGCTTTACAATTATGCCTCACATTCACCCTGATGGCAGAGGCTGCCATGGAAGGTGCCTGCACATCAAGAGCAGTGTGGGGTTCAGTGTCTTGCTCAAGGACACTCCGACACGTTCTCTGGAGCAGCTGGGGATCAAACCGGGAAACTTTTGATTCCTGGACCAGCCGCTCTACCTCCTGAGCAATGCCACTCCATAATACCATAGTTATGAATAAAAACAGAATGCAATGATTTGCAAATCTCACAGGCCCACATTTTATTCACAATAAAACATACATAACATATCACATGTTGAAAGTGAGACATTTTACAATTTCTTGAAAAATATTAGCTCATTTATATATATATATATATATATATACAGTACATACAAGTGCCGTGAAGAAGTATTTTTCCCCCTTCCTGATTTCTTACTTTTTTCCATATTTTTTTACACTTAAATGTTTCAGATCATCAAACAAATTTTAATATAAGACAAAGATAACCCAAGTAAATACAAAATACAGTTTTTAAATGTTTTAAATGATGATTTCATTTATTAAGGGGAAAAAGCTATCCAAACTTCCTGGCCCTCTGTGAAAAACTAATTGCCCCCCTTAAATCATGAATTAATTGTGATTAACCAATTTTTTGAGTCCAATTTCACTAGCCACACCCAGGCCTGATTACTGCCAGACCTGTTGAATCAAGAAATCACTTCAATAGAACCTGTTTCACAAAGTTAAGTAGGCTAAAAGATCTCAAAAAGCAACACATCATGCTGCGATCTTAAGAAATTCAAGAACAGATGAGAAACAAAGTAATTGACATCTGTCAGTCTGGAAAGGGTTACAAAGCCATTTCTATGGCTTTGGGACTCCAGCGAACCATGGTGAGAGCCATTATCCACAAATGGAGAAAACTTGGAGTGGTGAACCTTCTCAGGAGTGGCCGGCCTACCAAAATTACTCCAAGAGTGCATGGACAACTCATCCAGGAGGTCACAAAAGAACCCAGAACAACATCTAAAGAACTGCAGGCCTCACTTGCCTCAGTTAAAGTCAGTGTTCATGATTCAACAATAAGAAAGAGACTGGGTAAAAGTGGCATCCATGGGAGAGTTCCAAGGCAAAAACCACTGCTGACCAAAAAGAACACAAAGGCTCATCTCACATTTGCCGAAAAACATCTTGATGATCCCCAAGACTTTTGGAAAAATATTCTGTGGACTGACGAAACAAAAGTTGAACTTTATGGAAAGTGCGCGTTCCATTACATCTGCCGTAAAACTAACACAGCATTTCATAAAAAGAACATCATACCAAAAGTCAAACATGGTGGTGTTAGTGTGATGGTTTGGGGCTGCTTTGCTGCTTCAGGACCCGGACAACTTAAAGTAATTGATGGAATTATGAATTCTGCTCTCCACCGGAAAATCCTGAAGGAGAATGTCCAACCATCAGTTCATGACCTCAGGCTCAAGCGCACTTGGGTTATGCAGCAGGACAATGATCCGAAACACACTAGCAAGTCCACGTCTGAATGGCTTAAAAAAAACAAAATTAAGATTTTGGAGTGGCCTAGACTTAAATCCGCTTGAGATGCAGTGGCATGACCTTTAACAGGCTGTTCATGCTCAAAAACCCTCCAATGTGGCCGAATTAAAACAATTCTGCAAAGAAGAGTGGGCTAAAATTCTTCCACAGCGATGTGAAAGACTCCTTGCCAGTTATCGCGAACGTTTGATTGCAGTTGTTGTCGCAGAGGGTGGCAAAACCAGTTATAAGGATTTAGGGGGCCATTACTTTTTCACACAGGGCCAGGTAGGTTTGGATAGCTTTTTCCCCTTAATAAATGAAAGCATCATTTAAAAACTGCGCTTTGTATTTACCCGGGTTGTCTTTGTCTAATATTAAAATTTGTTTGATGTGAAACATTTAAGTGTGACAAATAGGCAAAAAAAAAAAGAAATCAGGAAGAGGGCAAATACTTTTTCACGGCACTGTATATGTATGTGAGTGCAATGCAGCTGAGATCAGTCATGGTGTGTGCACTGTAGCTGAGATCAGTCGCTGTATGTGCTCTGTGGCTGGGATCAGTCAGAGTGTAGTGTCTCTGAGATCAGTCTCTGTGAGTACACTGTAGCTGAGATCAGTCTCCATGAGTGCACTGTACCTTCGATCAGTCTCTGTGAGTGCACTGTAACTGGGACGAGGAACTGTGAGAGCACCATTGCGGAGATCAGTCTCCCTGAGTGCACTGTACTGGAGATCAGTCTCTGTTGGTGTAGTATATGTGAGATCAGTTTCTGTGAGAACTCAGTAGCTGAGATCAGTCTCTGTGAGTGCGTAGTATCCGTACTCATTTTTTTTAAACTTTTATTTTTATCTCTCCGAAAAGAACCGGACCAACAAGCAGTGACTCAGTGAAGTACGCCAGCATCCCCATCAAAGACACTGCCCCCCAGGCCCCCAGCAACCCTGAACCCCCACTTCAGGATGCCCCCACACCAAGCCCAGAGGGCGAGGGGGTTGCAGAGGCATAGGAGGGAAGCTAGAGCTACCTGCAGCACTGGAGACAAACCTGAAACAACACAAAGCCAATTAGCAACCAAACCTAAACCTCATAGACTAATAACCAACCAAGCCCAAATCACGTGAGCCAATCAGCAACTACACACCTTAACTGCATTGGCCAATCAGAAATCACCCTGAAACCACATAGGGTTAATCAGCAATCAAATATGATTTTAAATGAATTCTAACACAAATATTTTTCGCCTTGCAAACCCAAACCACATGTGCCAATCAGCAGTGATAACAATGACCTAAATGTCTTGATGGTGCATCCTGACTCACTGAAATACACACCTTCATTTCTTTTTATTTCGTGCTTTTTTTTTGCAGATTGGCAGGTTTTGTTTTGTTTTTTTTGTATAATAATTGAAAACATTCCTGAATTGTTAAACACTTTTTACATTGTACATTTTGAATCTCAATCAAAGCTGATTGAAAAAGTTCAGTAATAATTTTTAAATCATATTGATATTAAGATTTTTTACTGCAGTGGTTCTCAGACTCAGTCTTGGTGGCCCCCTGTGTTGCTGGTGTTTGTTATAACCACAGTTGCAATTGAAGAATTTTGATAAGCTGCTTATTTGCCCTAGTTAGTTGCATTTCATGTTTAAAGAAGTTAGTAACCATCATAAGCCACATTTTGACAGAAATATCCATGCATGCCATGGAAAATAAAAGACCATTAGACATATTGTGTTTTTATTTCTATATGGTGCACAATATCAGGTAACAGCATTTTTAAACAGGTTCTTTCGAAGCTAAAAAAATCAGTAACCACCAAATTAGTTTGTTGAACACAGGTGTTTTGAGTTCTTTCAAAATAATTTGCTGGAAATTAATAACAGAAATATGACACAACAGGTTTGATAATCATTTGCTTGCCGTGTAAATTGCAGCTTTACCGACCATGTTTCCACGGTTTCACCATTTAGGAACCTAAGGCATATTTTGCTTGGTTAGTTTGCCTCATACTAGCGACACATGGTTACTTAACCCCTTTGCACAGAATACAAATATTGCAAATTTTTTCCTGTTATGCATGAGCCTATTTAAGGCTTTATAACTCAGTATTTGTGTCACAGAGACTGTGGAAAATTATTCCTGTGAAGCAAGACATTTGGAAATCCAATTTCAGAATAGGAATTAAATTTCGGAATTCACGGACGCCGGCGTCTATACCTGCACGAAGGGGTTAAACTAACAATTTATTAGGCACACAAATGATAGTCAAACCTGTCCTGGGCCTTATTTGTCATTAAGTTCGACCAGAGTATTTTGAAAGAACTCTAATCGCCTGAGATCTGCAACCTAATTTGAATATTAGAGTTTTTCTTAGTGTCTAATTTGATCTGTTTAAAAATGGTGTGATCTGACATTGCTTGCAATATAGAAATACAAGCGCAAAATCCTAAAGGGATCTCTAATTCGTCATGGCACACATGGATATTTCTGTCAAAATGTGGCTTAAGATAGTATTTTACTACTTTAAATATGAAAAGCACCTAATTAGGACAAATGAAAAGCTTATTGAAATCTTGCAATTGCAACTGTGGTTGGAACAAAAACCAGCATACACAAGGGGCTAACGAGGACTGAGTTAGAGGACGGCTGTTTTACTGCCTGTGGATTTTGAAAAAGTTGTTTATCATTGAAATTCAAATTCAGAGGACTTTCCATAAATATCTTGCAAGTGCATCTTCCAATTTTGAGGTTTCTGTTTAATATCAGGAAGACTAGCCTACACCCGGGGATGACTGTGCCTCAACAATGTAAAGAATTCAGGGGATGTACAAGCCAGAGCTCAGCGCAGACTTGCTTAATTACTGGTAAACTGGCATTGTCAGGTCCTGCCTGTGCCAATGCTTAATACCAATGTGCAGTTTCAGATTAATTTGCTGCCGAACCACAGAGAAAACTTGACTCAGACAGAAGGACAGACAGGGTTCTCCTCATTTCATGGTTGGATTGCAATGTTTGATATTCATTGTACAGAAAATAAGATGCCAGTAAATATGTTCCTGGGGTAATTTTGATCTGCATTAATCTTAAAGTCTTAAAAAAAAAGTTGCAACATTTTTGTGAGAAAAATAAAGATACTTGGAGAGATTGAGGCTTCCTTGCATTTTTAAAAATGACACAACCTACGGACACCATCGGCCAGTTTCACAGATGGACATTTAGCCTAATCCTGGACTCAAGAAAATTAAGTTGAGAACTCTGCTTAATCTGTGTCTATGAAATTCGTCCATTGGGTCCTATCATTAACATTTGATTCTGATGAAGGGGGTTGGGTTGGAAGAACTGTGTTGTTGGGCCCTTGAGCAAATTTTCTCTGGCCTAAAGACCTTCACTGAGGCTTTACTCTTCTACTTTCTCATTCTCCTTACTTTTGCCTGTTCTCTGAGGAATTTCTTCCATAGCATCTGAAAATACTCAATGACAAAAGACCATCTACGAGGTGGAACTGCATCTGAAACCCCCAGGATTTATGCATTCTTTGACGTTTCTGTGATTCTAGCCAATGTACAGTAGAGTCTGCCGTGGCGAGAGGCCAATCTGCACATCTTTCTAATGCTTTGAAATGGTTTCATTTGAAACTGCAAATCTCTCAGAGGGAGAAACACAGCTTCATCTGTGTAACTATGAAGCAGCTTTTTAATGGAAGGGTCACATATGAATTTCGCACAAGGAACTGCTTAATTGAGAGAGGAGATCTGATGCATCTTCAGATGATTTATTTACTTGGTACAGAGCAATGTGGTTTGCAACTTCAGTACCTCAGACGACTGTCTGCCGGACTAAAAGTAGATTCTGAAATGAATAATAATTCATTGATCAAATAGTAAAATTACTTTGAGAAAGGGAAAGCCATCAGCAGAGGGTGCTAGAACTACAAATTCACAAGAGGAAATGATTTGAAGCAAGTGGTGCCGTGGACAACTTATCTCGTCCCAGCAAGCATTTCAGTGCTTTTGTTTTGACTCAGTTATAAGAAAAACAATATACCTATTTTCTATGTATTTCAGGAGCGATCAGATATCCCTAATGTGCTGCCACACATCAAATTTCAGTATGATCAGAAGAAAATGATCCATTTCAGGCTATGATCCAGAGAAGGAACCAGATTAAGAGGTAGAGTACAATCCAATTCAGGGTTCATTGATAGGAATATTGTAAGATGAATAGGGGCAGAGCCCTGAGCAGAATGGCACAGTTCAGTTAAGATGGTAAAGAGCTTGGTTATGGGCATGTCCGCACCTGGCCTGGCACACACCTCGCGGGGGAGGCACGCTAGACGCTGAACCAATCAAAGGAGATGACACATCCAAAACATACGCAAGTTGCTGAATGGGAGGTGGAACAATGGGAATTCAACCAGGGGTTGTGACAATTTTATGTACATTTGAAATGAGTGTCCAAGCTGCAACAAATCTGAGTGTAAGTACGCAGTTTGAGTTAAAGCAACGCAAATACAAATGCAAGCAGGGGCTATTTGAGTGCAAGAGCAGAATTTTGGGGGAAAACTAAGCATAAGCATGGAATCAATGTCTAATCTCAATTTGAAATGCCATGCTCTTAAATAAAGATAAAACGAAACTCCATAGTTAGCCAGCTATCTAATTAGATAGCACACTGGTTTGCTCAGGTAAATGTCAGCTTAGCAATAGTTGCTCACCATTTGTTGTTCTCCAGTTGTTTTTTGCAGCACATCACACGAGAAGATAAAAATAAAGACCTAGTTTAAGTAGTTACACTTTTGCCATCTCTGCCTCTCAGCCTTCTTATTTTGCTCACATTGTTGCGTTCTTTAATGCTTACATTTTCAGTGAAGTCTCTTAGAAAGGCTAGCAAACCAAAATTGCTTATTTAGAAATTTCATTGGTTTTCATACGTACATCCCATAAATCTCCACAAAAGGAAGAGCGTTTTCCATAATATTAATAGAATACATGCAGCCTAACTGCCATCTATCTATATATATATATATATATATATATATAGCTATATATCCCTGTGTTTAGCATACTCGAACATCAGCTTTCATTCCAAAGCACAATGAAGGCCTAGCCAATTATTCTGCTAACTGCAATATATCCACACAGCCAATCAGTGATGGAGACCCCATCACTGCCAACAGGCTCTGACTGTTTAGCAACTCTTGTTTTGGGGAAAACAAATATATGAGTGTAATTTCTATGCTGCAAGCTCTGCGGGAAAAAGTATTGCCAAATTTATTAGTTGAGAATGCGTTTCCCATCAGTAAACATAGTTTTTTATTTTATTTATTTAACCCTTATTTAACCCCAATATAGTCAAAAATTTCTCCCCGTTTACTGAGTTTTTGGCCAGCGAGCAGCGGATTTGCTAGAAAGAGTACTATACCAAGAGGAGAATTACAAATTATTGCGGAAACATGGAAATGTTTATTGCTATGATATTGACCGGCAGGCATTTGACTTCAAATCACACTTCCGGAGAAATATTGCATTTTGCCAAATAATCACAACAAAATTCACTTTTCCACAAAATTCATAATTCTTAGATTCAAGTGCATCATGGTATACCGTTTTAACTTGCTTAGCAGAACATATGAACAAATAAGAAAGCTGTACTTTTCCCATGATAAAAAATTTGCATTTCTCTAAAAATGCTTAAATTGAAAATATATTGCATTTTGTGATGTAACTTCAAATTTACAGATGGACTGCAGATGGAAATTAGCTACCTGCTAAATCTAGCGCACCCATCTTTTTATTTCTTGAAATGATTAATGTAAGTGCACATGGTCCTTAAACTCAAAAAAAAAAAAAAAAAAAAAAAAAAGAGCACTACACATAAGATATTCAAAAATTTAAAAATGTTGGTCCCCATTAGGGAGATTTTTTTGGCATTGGTGCCGTATATACTGGAAGACATGCATGCGTGCCATGATTTATGTAATACAATCTGTCTCTATCCACAAATAGAAAAGATACAGCTATCGATAATGGTAACGGTACAAAATCATATGCTTAAGTAATGCTCAACTTAGGCATGGCTCATGATCATTTAATGCATGAATTAATGCAGGACGTATCATAAATTCCTGTTGCTCACCATTAACAAATGCTGAAGTCAATACGACTTTTTTTTATTAGTTCACACGCAACAGATCATCAGTGAAGAGATGTTCATTCATATTTACTTCATACATTAATTATTTTTGCAACCAAATTAGCTGGATTCCTCTAGCAAAAAAGTTTTTTTCAGGGTGATGCATTAGCTCAGCCTCGCAGCCTTTATTTTGAGGACAGTAATGAATTTGTTCAAGGTTGCAAAGTAAATCATTTATAATTGGATTTGTGTTGTCGAAATCAGTGGAGAGTAGCACGGTAGAGAAAGATGCACTAAAACCAAAATTTTTTTGCTTGTATTATTTGATAAATTAAGAGTGAATGATCATATATGTTTGAGTTCAACAAAAAAGCCATAAGCCTTCCCAATGAACTGGGCAACTGTGAGTAAAAAACATTTGAAGTGTTCAACATTAATCATGAATCCACATTTTATTTACCTGATTTGTGTCCCCTCAAGTGAATTAACATCATGACAGTGAAGTGCACATCATTACATAGCACACAGTCAGTAGTACTGCTGCAGCTACACTGAGTCCCGAGCTTTGAGGGGGGAGCAGACCTTGGTGAATGACACCTCAAAAAAAAAAAAAAAAAAACTTGTACAAAATCACTACTAGCATACATTTTTTAGAGGTCTATTTGATATCTGCACCCTGAAGAGCCAAAATCAATCAATCAATCAATCAGTGTAGGTGGAAAATCTAACGAGCTGGGCACATCTGTTATTTAGTTAATGAAATATTTTCTATAGCTTATTTATTGTTTTATATCTAGCATATCATTTTGTTCTATGATGCTACAGACATATAAAAAGAAAAAACCCATGACCGAGATCAATTTGTATTTTTGAGCGATTATATACCCAGTCAACATTTTCACAGTATTTCTATTCAATTCAATTTAATTTAATTTGTATAGTGCTTTTCACAGGTAGACTGTCACAAAGATGCTTTACAGTGAGAGATAAAATAAATAAAGGGGCAATGCCCAGCCTAATCCCCACTATAGCAAATAAGGCAAAAAAAAAAAAAAAAAAAAAGTGTTCTTTTATTTTAACCAAGGCCTGTTCCTGGCTCAAAGCTCAGGCCTCGGTGCAGCCACACCAGCGAATATTACCAAATGCCCATAAATTAATCATGCACAAATGAATGGCATGACATGACTTTACTTGGGGGGAAACATATGGGAAATAATCTGTGAAGTCATCATTAAGTGATGGTGGACACACTTTCCACTCAGTTGTCTTATTTATTTGGTAGGCCTTTGGCACTTTGTGCCAAAAACATATCTAAAATATATCTGACCATTTGCCACTAATTTACTTTGTGCCTGTTAAATGATTTAAGCATCTTTCTCTACCAGCCTACATTCTACGGCATTGAACAAAACGAACAAAATTTTAAATTAATTATTTTGCAACCTTGAACAAATTTCTTCATTACTGTACTCAAATGACTTGCACCACAACATGACATGTGTTTTCAACAATACAAATACAATAATAATAACTAGAAAAGTGCAGTTCCAGGGGAAACTGTGTGGGCAAGCTGGAAGTTGGTGATAATGTGAAGTTCGGATTGCTGACAATGTGAGGTTAAAGCTGCTGTAAATTAGTTTAAAGGTTCTTAAAATTAAAATTGTTTGTGACAGTGGGATAGGCTATTGTATCATTTAAAGGGATAGATCGGATTTTTGACATGAAGTTGTATGAAAGCACTTATTTAGGAAGACCTCCCCAAGATTGTACACACATCAAACCTATTTATATATTTATTCGACATAAATTGATGACGCACCCCTACTTAAACATTGCCATAAATATTTATAAGAAAAATATTACATGAGAAAGAAGTTTATTTGTCGCAAAATTGCATCAATATTATATTTTCAGATATTTGGGAATTATTCGGGCCTATTTGCCAAGGGGTGAATTTGGCTATCTGTAAAGCGGGGCCCAGTTCTGCTATTTGCCCAGCAGCTGGGCCAAAGATTTAATTTTGTAATCCGCCCACTCTTTTGAAGTTTTGCCATGAAGCGCTGCAGGGCTTAATAGCCTCTTCCTAAAAAAAAAAAAATAAAAATACCGCTAAATAAAAGGCTACACGTTGTTCAGCTTTCCAACGAAGTTCATTCATTTTCCATTCAATAAGAAAAAAAATCAAAAGCACAACAAATTGAAGAAAGGTTTATAGCTATAGAAATCAGGCCAATAAATATTTTGACCAATGTCATTTTGGTATATATATATATATATATATTTAAATTATTTCAACAGGTAACGTTATCTTTAGGTAGGCAAGATGAACAGAACAACGAAAGCAGCACTGTAAATTGGGGTGTCATTATTTATCAATAGAAACTTCCGAAAGTGATTGGTCTCATGTCCCAGCAAAGTCAAGCGATAATGTAAAAAAGTAGGCCTATAATAATAATAATAATAATAATAATTTAGCAAGTAACGTTAGATGGCGGCATTGATCCATTTATGGAAAGCCGAACTACTCTATGTGATCAATGGGTTGCGTTTATCAGTAAAATTAAAGGTTGTATCAGCGATTCTGGGCCAAAACATAATTTGTCAACAGGATATTTTTCCTCACGAACTGTTAGCATCTCCTCTCATGAGTGGGCAGTGAAAACTCCGTCTCTGTAGGCCACCTACAGCCAGGTAGACATAATGGGGACCTAGGCCCCCAAACATCAACAAACGTGTTCCAACGAATTGGAGGGCAAAATGCTATGCACGACAAGTGGGTGGGACTAAAAAAGTGGGCAGAATGAAAGTTTGCATATCGAGGAAAAGGAAATCGCAGCTAAAAATAGGGAAAGCATACCAACGCTGGAGAGAATTCCGGGAGTTGAATGGTTTTAATTTGATGCCCAGGTCGCCTTTGTTTCTACTTGAGGTGAGTAGAGCTGGTTTCGGTTGGATGAATTTAAATTGTCATCCCAAGAAAAATTGAGGGAAGCTTGTGTAATTAAGGCTATCAAGATCATGCTGGTCAGAATGAATCAGAGAGATCGATATCTTTGGAGCAAGTTGGTAACCTTTGCTAACTCTCGGTTGGCAAGCTAGTGAGTTTGCTAATTCTGTCTGATCAAACCAGAGTTTGTGTTCGTGTAATAACATGTTTTCTCTGGTTAGTACTCAGAGTTGAAATTTAATGAAGGTATTTGATAAGTTTAGCTAAAAGTGGTGATTATGTGACGTTGTTAATATCATTTTGTGAAAAGCTAAGATACTTGTCAGATACCTTGTTGTGGCCAGCACTAATGATGTAAATTTATCGCCTTGCAATGGTCGCCACTGTTGCTATCACAACGAGCTGTACACGCCATTTACCCAGCTGAGTGAGCCAATCAGACGTGAAACAATTTTTTGCACAACAGATTACAAAGTCAATGCAAAGACAAAACCGTGTATTCGCGTCTTTGTATTAACTTTAATCTGTCGTATGAAAAAAATCTGTTTCGTTTGGTCCGGTGTGAAAAGCAACTCAGAAGTTTCACTTTAAGAAATTTTTTCATTGAAGGGGGCAAAAAGGCTCTGTTGTGTTTTTGAGCACGTTTCAACTGTCAACAATAGTGAAGTCAAATCGCTGATACAACCTTTAACGCACTGTCTCCTTGTTATTTTAACTGTAAGCGGAGTCCTGCGCGCATGTTACTGTGGTTTACAGTTAACATTCACAGAACCTCTGTTATGAACTGATCGTAAAATCACAGTTAAAATAACTGGCAAAAAATGCGAGTTTATTGCTTACTCCAGCCTTAAACCTGGCTACTTTCGCTCAGGAAAAAGTCATATCAAGTGATGAACGAATAGCGACTGAGCGCATTACTTTCATTCCTTTGTACTTAACTAGCTCTATTTTGATTCCAATATTTTGCCTATTTTAGATACGATTATAAATATATTTAGCTAATGCAAACAGTTGCTGGTAGCCACATGCTGGAATAGGATCTCGAGCAATTTTTTTGTGCTTTTTACTGTAATCTTACATCAATGTGCTGTCCTGGAGCTGGTTTGAGCGACTGTACCAACTGATACCGGAAATTCTTTCACTGAGTTTGACGCAGAATTATTCTTTTACAGTCGTATCCATCTTCTTCTCCGAACAATGATAATGTTAAGGCCTGGAAAAGGGCCAGCAGAGGTCAGAATCGAACCGCAAATGATCCATCAGTTATGCACCCTACCACTGTGCTACAATTTTGCTATGTCATGTAGAGCCATTTGAGTTAATGGCTGAATCATTTAGTCCAATGGAGATTTTAGCAAAGGTCTTTCTAACATATTGCGACTTCTAACTCAAAGATGGTAAGTCTGGGGGCTTTGGTGGCTCATCGGTTGCAGCCATACAAAGGCTGTGTCTTCCCGAAAGTGACCTGGGTTACTCGGCTCAGGTCATTTGCTGCATGTCTTCCCCCCATTCTTCTCCCTAACTTTCCTGTCTCTCTACACTGTATAACTGTCAAATAAAGGAAAAATTCCCAAAAAAAATAATCTTAAAAAAAAAAGATGGTAAGTCCAATCTATGAATTGGAGGTTAAGTCTGCTGAGTAAAATATGTCAAAATTGTCGTGTGCAAAAATATGGGGAACACGAGCAAGTTAGAAAACTTAAGCCTTAAACCTGAATTTTCTTGTCTCATTTAACATTGGAGTTAATGGAGTTTCGGTGATTGTTTCTTACAGCCAAAACCGTTTGTCCAATTGCTTCCATAGTTACATTTTCATGACCAGCACAACTTTTGCTACTTTTGCTTTTGCTGAATATAAAAATGTTAATGCGGAGTGAAAACTATGGGAGTTAGAGCAAGTTTAAGAGAAGAATTCTCGACAGTTTTGCAGATGTTCGCCACTCTATGCTTGATGTCACTACACTCTAAGTTCCCAGAATGAATTGTAAAAAAAAAAAAAAATTTTTTTAAATTATCATTAAAAATTTATAGAAGTTACAAAAAAGTTGAACGGTAAATAAATTATCCAAGCTTAGCTTAACATTTTCTAGTTTGAATGACGTTTCTAGCTACAAGTATGACTGTAAAAAAAATAGCTGAAAATTGCTAAATTTTGAAAAATCTGTTTCATTGTTTCCTATGGGACAAAAATATTGAAATAAAAATTAATAACTCAAAAAGTGTGAAAGATATCAAGAAGATAAATACAAGCAACAAGATTCAGAATAAGCTGAACTTTTTAAAGTTTGAATGAAGTTTCTAGGTTAAAGTATGTAGGAGTAGTGAGTCAGCACAAAAACCGGAGAATAAAGAAAGAAAGACAGAAAGAGTGGGAAGAACATTAAAAAAAACGTATGTTCCACACTGTAAATGCATCAAAATACCATGTGTCTATACTCATGAAGATATTTTTTTTTTTTTTAAATCACAGAGGCTAAGCTGATGCATCATCCTGGGCTTATATGAAACTTTTCTGACAAAAGAATCCAGCTAATTTGGTTGCAGAAATAATTAATGAAAGAAGTAACTGTGAATTAACATTCCTTTATATGATAATCGATATAGACTGAACTAATCAAAAAAGTAATAGTGGCTTCATCATTTGTGGATGGTGAGTTAACAGGAATTCAGGATATGTCCTCCATTAATGTATGCATTAAATCATCATAAGTCATGCATTGGCTGAGCATTACTCTAGCACATGATGTATTGCCTTTTTATAAAGTGATACCATGAAAACCACATCAACTTTGATTTATAACAGTGACATGCTCACTGCAGTGAAAACGGGTTCCCATCAACCTGCGGGCCCAGACGCAACTGTACCCCCCTGCACCGCCAGCATTCTGCTGCAGCTCAGAGGTTAAATGCAGATCACATTCAGTCGCTATTTTCCATTGGTGGCATATTGTTGATTAATGTACTTATAACCATCCAAACATTAATGAAATCAAATTTATAAAGCTGCTTCAAGTTAACGACCAAAAATGGCAGAAATCGGAAGAGTAAAGAAAAACCCTAGAGTACAACTGCAAAGACAAATAAAATAAACTCTGCACAGTTTGTGCCCAAAAATTCAAGGGAAAGCATCATTTAATGAAAGTATATTTCACAAAAGTCTCAATGCACTGCACATCTGAAAACACAGTAAAAATATTATGAATATGATCGATTGCACATAATTTGGGCATTAGTATCACAAAAATTACACAAAATGACAACAAATAAAAATATAAATGAAAAGTCTTTGACTAATATTGGTTTCCAAAAGTTAATTCTCTTCAAATCATGGGAGGTTTACAAAGTATTTTGAAGTCAGATAACCAAATTAGCCAGATAAACTAAGTAAATCCCAGACAGGCTGGATTATGGATTAAAGTAATTCCAGCTGTTCCAGGTTTTATATTGTAAACCCAGTAATCAGTAATCCTGCCTCTTCAGACACTCCCCAGTTTGGCTACAATACATTGCAGAGCTGCTCATACTTTACCAGTAATAAGGACCATAATTCAATCCTGAAGCTTCTAAAGGTGGTGAACACAGGTACAACACTGTTTGTGAGGCTGCGTTTTACATGGTCTCTCACTGCTGTATTTGTAATTGGCTCTGCAGTAGTCATCTTCCCACACATGAGGTTGGAATATGAGATGATTGAAGGTTAAGCTGTTAAGGGGATTCTTTCACAACTCCATATTTAAAGGTCAGCCTTTTCACTTCTTAGTTTTTGTGGTCATAATTCTGCCTTTTGACATCACCAGTGAGTAATATACTCATAGTAATACAACCCCAATTCCAGTGAAGTTGGGACGTTGTGTAAAACATGAATAAAAACAGAATGAAGTGCTTTGCAAATCCTTTTTGACCAATATTCAACTGAGTGCACAACAAAGATAAGATATTTAATGTTCGAACTGATAAACTTTATTGTTTTTTTTGTTGTTGTTGTTGAAATTTTCACTCATTTTGAATTTGATACCTGCAACACGTTCCAAAAAAGCTGGGACAGGGGCATGGTTACCACTATGTTACATCACCTTTCTTTTTAACAACACTCAACAAGGGTTTGGGAACTGAGGACACTAATTGGAGAAGCTTTGTAGGAGGAATTCTTTCCCATTCTTGCTTGATGTACGACTTCAGTTGCTCAACAGTCCGGGGTCTCCGTTGTCATATTTTGCGCTTAATAATGCGCCACACATTTTCAATGGGAGACAGGTCTGGACTGCAGCCAGGCCAGTCTATTACCCGCACTCTTTTACTACGAAACCATGCTGTTGTAATACAAGCAGAATGTGGCTTGGCATTGTCTTGCTGAAATAAGCAGGGACGTTCCTGAAAAAGACATCGCTTGGATGGCAGCCTATGTTGTTCCAAAACCTGTATGTACCTTTCAGCATTAATGGTGCCTTCACCATTGAGAAACGTTGTTCTTAGACTGTTGGACTATTTGCTCATGCAGTTGTTCACAAAGTGGTGAACTTCGCCCCATCCTTGCTTGTGAATGACTGAGCCTTTTGGGGATGCTCCTTTTATACCTTATCCTGACACTCACCTGTTTCTAATTAACCTGTTCACCTGTGGAATGTTCCAAACGGGTGTTTTTTGAGCATTCTTCAACTTTCCCAATCTTTTGTGGCCCCTGTCCCGGCTTTTTTGGAACATGTTGCAGGCATCAAATTCAAAATGAGTGAATATTTCCAATAAAAGTTTATCAGTTTGAATAATAAATATCTTGTCTTTGTAGTGCACTCAATTGAATATAGGTTGAAAAGGCTTTGCAAATCATTGTATCCTGTTTTTATTCATGTTTTACACAACGTCCCAACTTCATTGGAATTGGGGTTTGTACTTGAATAACACACAATCTCACTGGGTACAACTCTAAAAACAAAGCCCAGTGGAAACAATTAGATAAAATACATTTTAAATAAATTTAGACAAACTCTGAGTATGTCAGATATATTTGTACACTAAGTTTAAAGCCACAATTTACAGCAGGGATGCCCAGCTCAGTTCCTGGAAATATATTGTCTTGTCAGTTTTCATTTCAGGACTAACAAAGCACCCCTGATTCAACAGAGCAGGGCTACCCAACTCTCTTCTGGCTGATCTATTGTATTGTTGGTTTTCACTCCAACATTAACAAAGCACACCTCACTCAACTCATAAAATTCCTATTGAGCTGATGATTAGTAGAATCAGGCATGTTAAAGTAGGAGTGAATCCCAACAGCAGGGTTCAGCAATCCCACACTGAAAGTCACAGAAATGTTACATTGTTTGAAATAATCTAAAACACGTCATCTCTATTTTTTTTTAAAAAAAGAGCAGGATGAAAGCAGCTCTAAGTTCAACTGCTCAGCTGCTCACAGTTCCGTGACAGACTTCACAATGCTACTCCGCCGCTGATTCAAGTCGTAAATCTTCTTGAACTTGCCATGTAGGACGCAGATGATAGTTTTGCGGAAGGTGGAAGACAGGAAGAAGTAGATGACAGGGTCCAGACAGCTGTTCAGAGCTGAGAGACAGAGGCTCAGTTCATTCAGGAAGTGCAGCATCTGTTTGGCATCTGGGTCGCTGGTCACGTCCATCTGTGACAGCACGTAAGGGATGCGGACTCCGTGGTATGGCACAAAGCACACGGCAAAGACCACCGGCACCACAAAGGTCTTGGCTATTACCCGCCTCTTCTTTTTGCAAGCCTGCTCATCATTCCCCAGAGAAAGACCCCAAAGTTTCCCACCGATCTGGCCATAGAAGGCGAGGAAGAAGAGGGTGATGATGAAGAACAGGAGGATCATCAGGAGGTTGATGACTCCTCCGGAGAGGCCTTTCTTGTGGAAGTGGAAGCAGATTTCGCTGCAGGGTTCTGTGTCATGTTTCCCGAAGAGGAATGGAAGCGTCCCGCACGCAAGCACTGCCCACACTGCGTAGGCCGTCCGGCGCCCCCACCCCACACGCTGAAACCGGAACACGCCTACGGGCTTCATGATCTTCAGATAACGGTCCAGGCTGATCAGACAGAGGAAGAGGATGCTAGCATACATGTTGACGTAGAAGAAGATGCCAACGGCGCGGCAGAGGTGGTAGGGTCCGAGCTGGTGGTGGTAGTAGATCCTCACGGGCAGACAAAGCACGAGCAGCAAGTCGGCCAGTGCCATGTGCCTCATGTAGATCGTCAGCGAAGAGTCCGAGCGAGCTCGTCGAAAGAATACTCCAGCTGCCACCACGTTACTCAGCAGCCCAATGATGAAAATAAGCGAGTAGCAGGGAGGAAGCACCAGCGACAGGAAGCCATCCTGGATCATGCAGCTATTGTTGTCAAGGGAATTGCTAATGTTTCCTGGGGCCATGATCCTATGCATATGCATCCAGGTCCAACCAGGCGATCTCCCTCAGCCCTAAGAACAACATCAAAGAACACTGAGGCAGAGACACAAAGAAAGCCCATAGAGGGACTCCTCACCAGCTCTTGTAGTAGGGGCAGGATATGAGCTCTCAAAATTTGAGTACAAATCTATCAACTGAATGATGTAAAAGGCACTTCCTTTGAGGTATGCCATGTAAGTAATTTTACAAGTTAATTAAAATCAGACAAGACATTGTGTCATCTTGCTGCTTTATGACAACACACAAAGTAAATGTGAGAACGTGAGAGCGGCTTGGAGCTTACCTTTAGCGTTGCACTTGCTTTTTAACAATCCTGTACGCTCTCACACCGATATGAGTCAAGTAACTGGTGTGAGAGGAGTTTTGAAAACACGTCAAACTTTACTCAGCACCGGGGGCTGGGTAACCACATTTCTGCAGAGAGAACCCTACATTTCCATTGCAGTCACTAAGCCAACACAGAGCTCAGTCACCAAGTCAAGTGCAGAGCTCACTATTGAAATACTCACAGGCATAACTTTTGGAGTACTCACAGATATCACTGTACATATTTCTCACTGTTAAAGTATGCCCAGATCTAACTCTGCACAGATCATAGCTAAAATACCCACAGATCTCAATGATAATGCCCTAACAGATTATTACAGGACTCACAGATATCACTGTGCACAAATTTCACTGTTCATGCTCTCACAGGTTTCACTCTTAATGAGTTCACAGATCTCAGAGTTGAAATACAGATATCACTTTTAAAGTACTTACAGATCTCATTGTTACAGTTCCGACAGATATAATTACACACAGATTTCACTGTTCGTATACTTGCAAGTTTCACGGTTAATGTACTCGGGTCAATGACAAAAAAAAAGTTTTTTTTTAAATAAATCTTTAAAAATGTACAGAATACATTTATTTGAAGTTGGAAGAGTGTGTTTAAACAAGTCTTAATGGTTGCACAACATTTACAGGGTTTTAGTACAGTTTTAGACTGTATTTGCAATTTCACCAGCCAAAAAATGTCAGGTGGCGCAACCAAAAGTTTCTTGAAAAAAAACACACTTCCCTCTTTTTTTTCTAAGTGATTTTTTTAGTAAATATACCTGAGAGTGTGTACTCTGCCTAAAACATTACTATTTTGTAATTGAGCTCGGTATTAAAAGTAACTTATGGATTCTTTATTGTAGGGGTCAGGTATTTTGGTTTTCCAAACAATTTATGAACAATTAAACTATTAAACTTTGTTTATTTGAAACGTTTTAAATATAGAATTATGCCCCCATATTAATATAATATTAATTCATATTTTAAATTACATATTTAATACATTTCACAGTGTTAACTTGCTCGAACGGTTGCGCCACCTGACATTTTGAGGGTTTGAGATGGGAAAACATAAAATATATATCATTTTTATGATAAACTGGAAATATGTTCAAATTAAACAGGTTTTATCGCATAAAATGATGCTTTTTATGAATAATTTAAAATTATTTTAAACCAAAGTAGTGCACTCGGACAATGTCAGGTCATTGACCCACTCACAGATCTCACTTTTAATATAATCACTGATTTTAATGTTAAAACATACGTCTCACTCTTAATGTACTAACAGATCTCACCTTAGTAGTACTCACAATCTCATTGTTAAAGCACTAACAGATCTCTCTGTTAATGTACTCATTAATCTCATGGTTAAAATGCTCACAGATCTTACTGCTTGCTCATTGACCAGCTGCGAGGCTGATTTGGCTATTTTGAAATTACAGTAGAACACAACACAACACAACACAACACAACGGAGATCATTATAAATCATGGTTTGGTATCAAAGAACATTTCAATCCATTATGGTTCTTTATCTTGCCAAAATAAAAGCATCACTGTCCCCACCCACTCATGTAGATAAAGGGGCGTAGCACCTCTCCTATTTTACAATTTATTGAACAATTTACCAGCAAACAGAGCCCTTCTGGGCTACTGCCTAATATTATTTTTATTATTAAAGTGAAATGATCATTACCTGATATTGTAAGTTCCAAGAAACGAGTTTAGTTAAAAGTACCCACGTTTGGCACATTAGTATAAATATAAGACGCAGTAAACCATTTCCTGCCGACTAACATCAGTCAGAGAGGGAAATGAAGCCTATGAACGGAAATGAAAGGTAAACGAGTGGCATTGTGCTGGTACATAGATTCCAGCCCTCATGCAACAACACTAAAGCTGAACGCAACTCTGAGCTGCTGAGGCTAGTGTAATTTTGGGTTTCATCACCAAACTAATTTAAATAACACAAAACAGTAGTCAAGCATAGAATTTAAACTATTTTTCATTTCAATAGAAGTAATTTTCGATTCAAGGTCTTTATGTTTAAAAACAGTTTTGATGTCAAAATAAGATATAAAAAATCTTATACTCCAATAAGACACCTTGATCAAAGACACTGTGAGGATATAAATCCAAGTGTAAGACCATACCTCCAGCCGTCCAGCTCGCTATTAAGACCCAGATTGCATTCTTCACTCAATCATTGCCTGCATCTGTGTCTCATTTCCACCGTGTGTTAGTAGAGTGCTATTTAAGACCGGGCTTCGCACTTAGTCATCGCGAAGTCTCGTAACCACATACCTGTGTTGCATTCCTAGTCTTGTATAGACTTAGTTCCCCACGTTTTGTGTGTATTTAAACTCTAACGTATTGCTATTTATTGTTTTATTCAGCACTTTATGCCCAGGACCTCATTTCCTGAGTTGTTTTCTATTTGTAATACATTGTTACTGCAACTATAGCCCAGACTCCATATTACGTATAGCATTTTTAAGGAACCTCAATTCCTATTTATTTTGTGTGCTTCATTCATGCCTTCTGCTGTGCAGTTGGCATAATAAACTTTCAACCAAGTCCATCCTTGCACCTGAGTCCAGTCCACAACTTCCTGTCCTAAGTGCCTGTCACGAGGGTACGTGACACAACCCTTACACCAAGCATTTGCATTAAAACCATAATATTGTGCAACTCTTGAACGAATGTGCCCATGAGTGTATTTCCTGTTTTGGCAGCAGTGCCTAAAATCTTACAGCAAGTGCTCCTGGGATTGGTAGAGTCATGTGCATTAATCTTTCCAAAAACTTCTAAAAATATCATAGCAAAGTGCAGACTTCCAGCTTTAATTTGAGGGCAGGCCCAGCTCCATGGGGGTGATAAAGGGGGCTTTGCCCCCTCAGTTGTATTTTCTGCCCTTCTGCTTTAAGTTTTATTTACCCAATAGGAAAACAGCAAAATATTGGCCCAGACAATGCACAGAACGAGGCTTCCCATGGCTCTGAAACAAAGCGCAGCTTGTGCGTTGTCAAATAGATTTGTACGTCGCGGCACGCTGTACGTGATGTGATTAAGAATAAATCAAACAAACAGTTAAAACTGGTAACACTCTAAAAAAGTCTCTAACTTCACTGCAGTATAAAGTAGCATCCTTGCCATCAGCCAAAAAAGCAGGTTAGAAGATAGATATCAGAATGTGGCTTTTTATGAAAAACCAGAACACCTCAGCCGGTGCCAATAGCCCCAGCTGCAGCCGAGTCCAAACAGAACCAGCTCGCTCCACCAGCCGCAGATGATGTTACCCTGGCGGGCCTGGCCACAACAAGCACAGTCAGAATGGGTCTATCGCCCGCTCCAACTCCGATCTTGGGACAGAAGAGCTAGCCCAGGTGCATCTATGACGCTGTAGATAGTTATTTTGTGGTTTTTAGCAATCATCTCTCTTTGGTTGGAATCGTTCATAAATGTCATTATTTTGCATCTTGTAGACCTACGTTCCAAGTGCTCAGATTCCCTAAATTGTGCGAGGAGACTCAGGTTTAACACGGACTTCATCACTGTTGTAAAATAAATGTACAGTTGTATAATTTGATTTTGAAACAGTAGTTCAGTCAGGTCCACTTTTTCAAAATCCCCAAATTATATAATTTGCAGCTAATTTATTTGCAATATTTGAGTTTGGTGGCATGGCTCTGTTCTGGGGCCTCCCCGCCCTACCATGTGTATGCATGAAAAGCCAGTTGGTAGGGAGAGCTAAAAACCTGCCCTTCCATGCATTCGCATGAATGCCATTGGCGGAGAGAGCAGCCGCAAACCCCTAGGGGTACAGAACAGACTGAGCCATCAATGACTGCGTCATCATTGACTTTAGTCAGAAAAATGTGTAAAGGAGGAGCTGGGGATGGAGGTGGGTTGCGAAATGAGCAGAGAAAGTGGCAATAGAGGGCAGGCAGAGCATCTTTAAATAGAGCACGTTGTTTAAGATTTGCCAATTGAGTGCCTGAAAGGAATCAGCTGAGCTGTTAGCTGATGTGGGCTTGGCTTGGGATCTGTACCATCACTAATGAAGGCAGGCTTGCGAGCTAGACTCCGTGGCCTGCCTGAACTACCGCTGTGCGCAATTTGTTGTTTTTAAGCCTATCAGATGCTTTTCCATGGTTGAATCAATTAATCAAAGCAAACCTAATACTAGAACAATTTTAGGTGGTGTGGTGATCGGACAGTATGCCCCAAATATTTTTATTTCATGTTATTACCATGACGCGCGAGGACATGGAACAGGTGGGGAATCATTTGCAAAGTCAATACGCCACTATATCGGTACCCACGGGCAGAAATAAAGTAGAATTAGGCATAACAAGATTATAACCCGATATTTTACTACATAAAAAGCTTAGCCCCCTCGCTATTTCTAATTGCCTCCTCAGTCATTTCATCCTGGCGCCGGGCCTGTTTGAGGGCCTTCACATTTAAATCAGGCGAACAGTGTAGGGATTACAGCAATTTTATAAATGAATAGATTCTAAACTTAATAGCATTACATTATCCTCAAGTCAAATTCTTCAAAACTTACAGGGTTCCAGACTTCAGATAGTTATTGACTGCAAATGATTTGTTTCCAAGTATTAAAAATGACAATTTAATTTATGATTATGTTAGCTTGTCCAACTCATGTTGAGCCCCAAAAATTGGGGGGATGACTGCTTTTAACAAATGAGTTTCTCTGTGATCACAGATTAAATAACAGTGATCACACCTGCAAATAGAGGTTGCAGCTGTGCCCACCACTAACATGCAGGAGGGTGAGATGGCAGCATGTGATCACAGAGCGTTTCCTGTTACTGACGAGAATCAGGCCTATTCACCTCCAGTTAAAGCCGCAGCGGCTGGAAGTTTCGTTGTCTGCTTAATCGCACGTGGTTCTCTGCAGGCAGCCACAACCTGACCGATATTGAACAAAAACAGTGAGATGTCGCAAAGACCACCTCACAAACATATACACATACAAACACACACACACACACACACACACACACACACACAAATGTGTGAGACTGGCTCAATTTTAACTTTCATTTTGGTGCTGCAAGTTTTGCGCATCTGCTACCTTCTCAAACGGAGCTCATATTTTCATAAAACACCATGATTGATGATCATTTAATTTTCTACCAACAAATTACAATATAATTAACTTTATGTACAACAAAATACAAATATATATATATATATATATATATATATGGCAAGCCGTTTAGGAAATTATTATATATATATATATATATATATATGGAGTAAAAATTTGAATATATAGAATGAAACACTGAATATATGGCATGAAATGTGAATATATGGAATGAAAGTCTGAATATACAGAATGACACTTGAATATCTTGAATGAAACTTGAATATATGGATTGAAACTTGAATAAATGGAATGAAAGTATGAATATATGGAATGGAACTTTGAATAAATGGAATGAAAGTTTGAATATGGAATGGAACTTTGAATATGAAATTTGAATATATGGAATTGAAACTTTGAATATATGGAATGAAACTCTGAATATATAAAATGAAAGTCTGAATATAAAATTGGAATATGTGGAATTGAACTTTGAATATATGGAATTAAACTCTGAATATATAAAAATGAAAATATATGGAATGAAAGTTTGAATATATGGAATGAAACGTCATCTTATTGAATGAAACTGACAATTAGTTAGCGTCATCTTGTTGAGACAATTGCAAAAGTTGCTGCAAACATGAGTGACATTTTGAGCACCAAATCTGGTCTCAGCAATTCTAAGTAATGAAGATATAATCAGCACTTCAGCGAACGCACGTACGGGCCATAACACTCAACCGAATCCAATATCATTCTACTGATGAAGAAATTTATTCACTCTTTCATAATGCAGGGAGCGCCACAGGCCGCAGCGCTGCGAGTCAGGCAATTCAGGGCAACGTTAATCCTGGAAGAAACATGCCTCCACCTTCGCTGGTGTACTGCGGTCAAGCTATCACCAGTTCGAAAAACGACGGTCGAACTATCACCGCAAAAAATTTGATGCGCAAATACAGCGGATAGCGCGGTAGTAAAGTCACGTGATGCAATTGCTGTCAAGAACCGGCTTGAGGAAAGAAATAACGAGGATTCTTCAACGAAAGTATGCGCGTATTTTGTTCAGAAAAAAAATCGTTAACAATATCCATAATTTGGTTTTAAAATGATTTTTATTTATTTCCTTTTTTCACTAAATAGTTGGCACTTTGTGCAGATTGAAATGTGAGATTTTGGTGAAGTGCTGTAACTCCAGATCACAAACGATTGCATCTCACATTACCAGTGTTTAACAATAAGCAAAAAAAAAAAAAAAGGCAGATATTAGATACCCCGAGTAAATATAAAACGCAGTTTTAAAATGATGATTTCATTTATTGAGGAAAAAAAGCTATCCAAACCTACCTGGCCCTATGTGAAAAAGTAAGTGCCCCTCATTGTTAAATCATCAATTAACTGTGATTAACCACATTTTTTGAGTTCAAATTTCATTGGCCACACCCAGGGCTGATTAGTGCCAGACCTGTTGAATCAAGAAATCACTTAAATAGAACCTGTCTGACAAAGTGAAGTTGGCTAAAAGATCTCAAAAAGCAACTTCTCATGCCACGATCTAAAGAAATTCAAGAACAGATGAGAAACAAAGTCATTGACATCTATCAGTCTGGAAAGGGTTGCAAAACCATTTCTAAAGCTTTGGGACTCCAGCGAACCACAGTGAGAGCCATTATCCACGAACGGAAAAAACTTGGAACAGTGGTGAACCTTCCCAGGAGTGGCCGGCCTACCAAAATTACTCCAAGAGCGCATTGACGACTCAACCAGGAGGTCAGAAAAGAACCTAGAACAACATCTAAAGAACTGCAGGCCTCATTTGACTCAGTTAAATTCTGCGTTCATGATTCAACAAGAAGAAAAAGACTGGGCAAAAATGGCTTCCATGGGAGAGTTCCAAGGCGAAAACCACTGCTGACCAAAAAGAACACAAGAGCTTCTCTCATATTTGTCAAAAAAAATCTTGATGATCCCCAAGACTTTTGGGAAAATATTCTGCGGGCTGACGAGACAAAAGTTGAACCTTTTGGAAGGTGTGCATCCTGTTGCAAATGGCGTAAAACTAACACAGCATTTCATCAAAAGAACATCATACGCCTGAACCACAGTCAAGATACTTGCTGAGCTAAAATGTTGTTCTTATGCTGCTGTTTATTGATTACAACGGGATACTTTTTGTCAGAAGATTCCCAGGCAAGCGACCAACAAGGAACGATGACCTTAAAACAATCAAAACTATTCTTTTTTTTTGGACATGGATATTTTTCATATATTCCAGGTGTAAACAAACAAGCTTGGATAAGTGCGAGAGGAGTAAAAATGTAAAACGACGGTCAACACGACGGAACAAAAGGCATATGGCGCAAACTCTATTGTTTTTATTATTAGTAGCGGGGGATGTACACTTTAATCCCGCCCATCAATGGCCGAGTTACAAAGTAACACTCCAGCAATAAGATCCTCCAGGCCTACCTGGCTGTTGAGTGGAACGTTGGTCCTGAACGGGCAGAGCAGCGCTGCGAGTACGGCGACTGCGGGCCTTGATCAGCAATACCTGTTTGCTGAGGAACTGGGGATGTGGCTTGAGCAACTGGATGTGCTATCCAAAGAGGGACACCAGGAGGCCCTTGGATCGGACTACATCGTTCTCTACACGAGCGAAGGCTGTGGGACCTGTAGCCAGTCTTCAGGGTTTGACATTCTTAAACATAAAACAGTGCCAACGGCAGCTGATTACTCCGGGTCCAAAAAATTTAAACTACGACGAGTACCGATAGCGGTTAAGTCCGACTATTGGGCTTTGAAACAGAAACAACATTTGTTTTTTCAGACGGTTCACCACGCCGGAGTGGTATGGAGTGCAAAATCCAAACCCAAAGGCATTCTCGGTGGACACCTAAATATTCGGAGCATCATTCCAAAAATAGATCAGATTCGCGTACTTCTGACGGAATCGAACTTGGACTTCTTGTGTTTGAGTGAAACCTGGCTTCAAGGTAATATACTAACATCTATGATTCATGTACCTGGATATTTATGTTTTAGAAAGGACAGGTCAGTGGCGAGGGGAGGGGGAGTTCTGATTTATATTAAAGACACATTTAAATGCAGGGAGATTTCGCTTAATACTACTCTTGAATGTTTTGCCGTAAACGTGAGTCTTTCGCCTTAGATGAATTTTAATGTTGTCGTTATTTATAATCCACCGTAGCACAATGCTTCTTTTTATGATGATTTGAAACAGTTAATGAAAACTTTTGATCGAATTGAAACATTATTTTATGGGGATTATAATATAAATTGGCTGGATAAAAGTGGTAAAATGAAATTTAAAATGATCATGTCCAAATTCCATTACCATCAACTGATTAAAGAGCCGACAAGAATCGCTAGAAATAGTAGAACCCTAATTGATCTGATATTTACCAACAGAGAAGAACGAATAACAAAAACCTACAACTTGATTACGGATTATCTGATCATAATATGGTTCTGACTGTGAGGAAGCTGACGAAAAAACGCTTTGATGGCATTTATAATACTTGTGAACCAGTGCGCATAAAGATGATGATTCCAAAGTCTAAAATAACTGAATTTGAAAATGAACTGGATGATATTAATTGGGATCATATTTTAGAGACAAACAATATTGATATCTGTTGTGACTCCATTACTACAACTCTAACTGAATTAATAGAGAAAATCACAAACTGCGTGAAATGCCGCAAAAAGAGGGCAACTTTGCCATGGGTTAACAGCGAGATTCGTAAGCTTATGAAAAAACGAGACAAGGCTCTAAAAACATTTTTAACAAGTAAACTCAATACAGATTCATTAATATATAAAGGATTTAGGAACAAAGTACTGCAAGATCTGCGGAAGGCAAAGGCCTCATACTATTTGCAGCTTATAGAGGACACCAAAGGCCAAAGCGCGCCTCTGTAGAAATTGTTGAATAAACTATCCTAAAACAGGCCGAGAATTAAAGAACTGGTCTGATGGAATATTGTTGCAAATAAAATGATCATTTTTTTGAAATCTGTTGAAGAATGGCGCGAAAACAAATCCAAAGAGTAAGATGGTTGAACTTTATCCTGACTCATTTCATATTCAAGACTGGTGAGTTGCAAAAGTTGTCAAATAAAGCTAAGGATATATATATATATATATATATATATATATATATATATATATATATATATATATATATATAAAATTGACACAGTAGATTTATTAAGAAATATAGTTGATTAATTAGACCAATTTCATCTAATAAATTTATCAAAATTCTAATCAATTCCCTAATAGTTGGAAACAGGCTATTATAATGCTTGTCTTCAAGTCCGGGGATCTTGACCAGATTTGCAATTATCGACCGATATCTATACTGCCGGTTATGTCAAAGGTATTGGAGAAGGTGGTTGCAAAACAGTTGATTGCTCATCTGGAGACCAATAAACTTTTGCATGAGCTGCAGTTTGAATTTCGAGCAAAATACTCCACCGAAATGGCTAATTGCTATTTTGTTGAATGTGTGAAAAGGTCTCTGGATCGGGGAAATGTGGTGGGGGCAGTGTTTCTGGATTTGAAGAAAGGCTTTGACACTGTCAACCACAGCAGTCTCCTATCCAAACTAATCACATTTCACTTTTCTAAACAAGCTCTAGACTGGTTTACCTCCTATCTCCAACATAGAGAACAGTGTGTTAAAATTGGTCAGGTAAAATCTCCCCTCATGAAAAACAGAATGGGCATTCCTCATGGTTCTATCCTAGGGCCACTGCTCTTCAGTTTATTCATTAATCATTTGCCCAATAGCTGCCCAGACATTAAGTGTGAGCTTTATGCTGATGATGCTGCTATATATGCATCAGCTAAAACGCCAATGAAGGCAGCTGAAATCTTAGGCACTCACTTGGATGGAGTTTATCATTGGCTGCAGCAGAACCATCTCACATTAAACTAAAAAAAAAAAGGTCTCCATGTGTTTCAGCAATAAAAAACAATATGAAAAGCTTAAGATTAAGTTTCAAAATGAATATATAAATGAGGTAAGTGAGATCAAATTTTTAGGCATAATTTTAGATCCACAACTTAAATTTGATAAACATGTAAAGAAAATGTCAAAAACAATAAAAACTAATTTAAACTGCTTTAAACTCTTCGGACATGTAATACCCATAAAGGCTGCCCAGCTTTTTATGCATGCTATGGTATTGTCCCACCTCTCGTACTGCATTACTGTTTGGACTCAAACTTCAAAATCCATAATTAATCGTCTTGCTCCTTTATACAATCAAGCTGTTAAAATTATGGATAGAAAACCAATGAGGTGGCATCACTGTCATGTTCTCAAAAAATACAGTTTATTAAGTTTTGAGAATTTTATAGATTTTGCATATATTAAATTGATTTTTAAATGTCTGAATAAGGAACTCCCAGAAATCATATGCAAACTAATTAACAAACTGGATGGCAGAACCACCCGAGGAACTGTGTGCGGGAACTGCAAAATCCCATACAGCAGAACCACACATGGTCAGATGGCCTTCTCAGTAAAGGGTTCTCAGCTCTGGAATGCTCTACCAACAGCAATCAAGCTGACAGAAAATTTTGCAATGTTCACATCTATGACAAAGCGCTGGCTCAAAGATACCAGATCTGAATGTTCAATTACAGTTTTTATATGTTTTATGTATATGCATGTGTGTATGTGGATGATATATATATATATATATATATATATATATATAAGGATACACAGATATGTAGCCTATGTATGGTATAGAAATGTGTAAGTATGTATGTATATGTTTATATATGCAAGTGTTTTTTTTATATATTTTTTTTTTTTTTTTTGCTCTTATGCTTTGTGGATGAAGTCTGATTGGGGACTTGGGATGCAAATTAGCCTAGGCTATAATCTCATTGTGCAAAACATCTTTTTTGGTTCTTTTGGACTAAAATTATGTTTAATTTGCATTGTCCCTGTATAAGTAAACTTGGAATCAATCAATCAATACCAACAGTCAAACATGGTGGTGGTAGTGTGATGGTCTGGGGCTGCTTTGCTGCTTCAGGACCTGGACGACTTGCCGTAATTGATGGAACCATGAATTCTGCTCTAAACCAGAAAATCCTGAAGGAGAATGGCCGACCATTATTTTGTGACCTCAAGCTCAAGCGCACTGGGGTTATGTAGCAGGACAATGATCCGAAACACACCAACAAGTCCACCTCTGAATGGCTTAAAAAAACCAAAATGGAGGTTTTGGAGAGGCTAAGGCAAAGTCCGGACTTAAATCCGATTGAGATGCTGTGGCATGACCTTAAACAGGCCGCTCATGCTCAAAAACCCTCCAATGTGGCTGAATTAAAACAATTCTGCAAAGAAGAGTGGGCCAAAATTCCTCCACGGTGATGTGAAAGGACTTATTGCCAGTTATCGCGAATGCTTGATTGCAGTTGTTGTCGCCGAGGGCAGCACAACCAGTTATTAGGTTTAGGGGGCAATTACTTTTTCACATAGGGCCAGGTAGGTTTGGATAGCTTTTTTCCCTCAATAAATGAAATCATCATTTAAAAACTGCATTTTGTATTTACTCAGATTATCTTTGTCTAGTATTAAAATTTATTTGATGATCTGAAACATTTAAGTGTGACAAATATGCAAAAAAAAAAAAAAAAAAGAAATCAGGGAGGGGGCAAATACTTTTTCACAGCACTGTATATATGTGCACACACACACACACACACACACAGTGGGCTCCAATGCCTAACCAATGCTTTAAAAAATACAAAAAAATATATATTTTCATGGAGAAACACTAAATAACAACATAGAAGAAATACTGTAAAATATTAATGTTCCAATGGAACCAACCAAAATCATTTACTAATTTAATTAAAAATCAGTTTGCTCCAAATCAAAATTGTACGGTTAATGGCACCCTGAAAGATTATTGTAAATAACATCTACCAAAATTAAACCAGGTATTAAATTCCATTTATTTATGTTTTATCTATGTGTTAAGGAACTATATCATCACCCTATTAAAATAATGGCCAAAGTAGTTTTTTTCCAAGTTTTTGGGAATACACTTTACCAAATGCAGAGCATTTGATATTTATTAATCATTTAAAACTTTTGTCAAAAAATGACTTTGGCCATTATTTTAATAGGATGAAGATATTGAGCTACTACATTACTTCCTGTTTCACTTCAGTAAAAAAAAATGCGGTAAAACACATGCAATAGCCCTTTGTCATCCAACGCCATGAAGAAAACAAAGCACCTGTCAGTTCAAAAGAGGCAGATGGTCATAGACCTTCATAAATCTGATAATGGCTACAAGAAGATTCACAAATGATTGAATATGCCACTCAGCACTGTCGGGGCAATTATTTAAAAATTCCAAAGATATAGAACTGTTGAAAACCTCAAGGGTAGAAGACGCAAATGCATTTTGCCCCCAGGATACAGAGGAGGATGGTAAGAGAAGCCACAAAATCCCCAAGAATCACTGTGAAGGAATAGCAGGCCTTGGCGGCATCTTTGGGTCACCAGGTTTCAAAAAGCACCAGCAGGCGCCACCTCCACAACCACAGGCTCTTTTGAAGGAAACCCTGACCAGATGACACAGAGGCAAGTGCTTGGAGTTTGCGAAACGTCATTTAAATTATGGCAAGAACAAGGTTTTTTGGTCAGATGAGACCAAAATTGCATGTTTCGGTCAGATACAGCATCGGCATGTTTGGCCTTGAAATAGAGATGCATACAAGGAGAAGAAACTCATACCCACGGTAAAATATGATGGTGGGTCAGTCATGTTTTGGGGCTGTTTTAATTCAAGAGGTCCAGGGGCTCTGGTTAAGATTAACAGCATAATGAATTCACTTATTTTTTTGTCAGCAGGTATGTTAAGCCACAAGTCAGCCATTCTGGGCATTGTTCTGAGCGTTTTATGATGTTGTAGTAAACTTTTGCAAAGTCATCATGAAGGCTAGTGATGTTTTTCAGCCAGACGTTTGCAATTCCATCTAAACCTGGGGTTTTCCAGTTGCTCGGCTTATTGATTGCTTGCGTGGCTTTGTCTGTGCTGATCTCACCCCAGCCTAGGTGGGCAATGTCATCTAATAGTTCTTGCTCTCTTCTGATCCAATCAGATTGGTCATTGTGAGGCTTTTTTGTTTCCCAGATGTCACTCCAAAATGATACAACTTCGGCTTGTGAAGGAGGTTTTTGTACTTCAATCAGTGATGTGCCATCGGAGGTAAGTTAGGTGAGGCAGAATCCTCACCATTAAACAAACGATAACTCCCATATACTTTTCTTGATTAGGAATCAGAGGATTTACTCTGACTAAATGGCAGAATGACAAGCCAATTTCAGTTTTTACGACATTATTGCTCAGTGCATCGAACTTAAAATGCTCATGAGACAGCAAATTTGTACATATTCGCTAACAGAAAGCTAACACAATGCCATTTACAAATATTAAAACTTTCTTATGCCGCATTCAATGCTAGGTCAATATGTATACGATAATCTTTTCCCGCTTAAATGCATACTTTTTAATGCTATTTTCCGTCTTCTTTCATTATACGATAAACGAAAGGTCAAAACAATACACGGAATTACCGAGGGAGTTGAGATTTTTTCTAATTATTAAGATTCCCATCCTTGCAGTCTCTAATCAAAGCGTAAACATAAATCAATCTTTTTGTCATTATCACCACTGAATGATTACAGGCTACATATAGGCTAGGTCTTAATTGTGCAGTAAAAAAGTAACAATTGATTGATTGTCAATCAGGCATAGTACGTGGAAACAGGTTGACAAAATCCAGCGGTAAAAAAGGAGAAGTCACTGCTTCACCTGACCGCAAGTCTCTGACTTCAATGTTCTTCTTGCCAATTTCCCTGAAAAACTATTTGGCATTTTCTTTAAAGATCTTATTTTGTCTGAAGAACCATCCTCTTTATTATTATTATTATTGTTATTATTATTATTGCAAACCCTAAAACAGAACAAAAGGAATATGGAGAAAGGCAAACTTGCATGAAAGTAAAATAATAATTGCATCTAAAAAACACATAGTTCACACTGCAAGCAATAGACAAAAACTATATTTTAATGTCAGTAGCTAGCTGCGAGGGAAGTACCATGGCTGGCTATTGCCAAAGTGTTTATTTGTTACAGTTACTCACGGTGAATAATTCCATGAGTGCCTTACCCAGTCAGGGGCACAGTGTTGTTTTCCCAGTCTATCTTCATTAATCTCTATGCTCTCGCGCCCACACATTGAAATGTCCTGAATGGCCAACACCACCACAGGAACCTTTAAAATTCATCAGTGACTACCGCAGCCTTGTTCTCTCATGAATAGTCACAGGAATTGCTACCAGTGTGGATTTCTCTTTTTAGCTACACTGAAACTAGGTCAGTTCCAGTTGAAACTGAGTTTAAACTCTGTTTAAGCACAGTGACGCTGTTAGCTTCAGTGTTTATTTATTCATGCACAATCTAGATGAAGAAATACATGGGCAAAAGTGTTAATTAGATGCCTTTAAACTATTTATGCCCATCATATGTGGGGAACATGCCAACAGGCATTATGCAACCTCAATTCTACAAGAATTGGGACAGTTTGTCAAATGCAAATGAAAATAGAATTTAGGAATTTGTAAACTTGAAGTAAGTTAGGGATCTCATCAACAACAGCACACAATATAGTGAAAATATTCAAAAAATATGGAGCAATCTACTTGCATAAAAAACAAGGTCAAATACCAATATTGGATGTGTGTGACCTTTGAGCCCTGAGACAGTACTTAATTAAGAACCAAATGAACTAACCACATGGGCTTGTAAATATTCAAGAAGACCTATGTCAATGAGCGCAGTCTGTCAGAGCATCATCAAATGCAAATTAAGACTTTACTATGCTAAGAGGAAGCCATATATCCACAACATCCAGTAGCACTGCCAACTTCTCTGGATTCAAGCTCATCTGAAATGGACTGAGGCAAAGTGAGAAGGAGTGCTGTAGTTTGACGAGTCCATCTCAAATTGTTTTTAGGATAATGAACATACTTCTCACGGCCAAACTAAGTGTTATCAGCAACATGTTCAAAAGTCAGCATCTGTGATGGTTTGTTGATGCATTAGTTTTCTCAAGATGCACATCTGTGAATGCACATTTTTTTTTTTCTTAACCAATATTTTATTTAATTTGAAATAAACATAAACAACAACAACAAAAAATAAAACAAAGCAGTGAAACAAAGAAAACACATACATGACAACAACAGAAAAAGAGTAGCCCATACATCATTCAATGAAAGAAAGAAGGAAAAAAAAAAGGGGAGAACATTACATACATACATACATACATACATACATAATACAGGACTACATAAAACACAGTATGGACATTTCATAAAGTTTAGATGTGTCACATAGATCAGGGAATACAACACTGAGATACAGCAATAGGATACTCAGAAGGGAGCATTAGACATTCACAGGGGAACCGGAGGGATGCCAGACAACAGTGCAGTGCGCCCTACGTATGAGGTCTACTATACAATCTGGGAGATGGTTTAAAAAAGGCGCCCACAGCTTATCAAAAGCCCTCTCATTCCCCTTCAAGACTGCATTTAACCGTTCCATTGGCAGAACTTTAAAAATTTCTCCGTACCACTGATTTATAGTTGGAGGTCTAGGCTTAATCCATTGAAATAAAATACATCTCCTAGCTAACAGTAGAAGTTTGTTTAATAATGTTTCCTGGACACTTATCATGGAGAATCCTTCCTCTGCGATACCCAGTAAAAACAAACCAGGACTCATTTGAATTTTTTTGCCAAAAATGAGATTAAGTTCCTTTGAAATTTTTTCCCAAGATTGAGTAATCAAAGAACAACTCCAGATGCAATGTAAATAAAACCTGACCTCTGTCTTACATTTTACACAGAGGGGAGAGATCTGAGGATAAAAAGTATGAAGAGATTGGGGTGTGCACTGCAATCTGTGAGGGATCCTATACTGACTGTCTGTCAGCCTGTTGCACAAAAATATACTACCTACAGACCCCACTGCACTGAACCATTCCTCCTCCCCAAACTTAGTCCTGAGATCCCTCTCCCATACGCTTTTAATTTTACCAATGGTGAATGTATCGACAGATTGCAATTTCCCATGACCGTGGGTTGTAAAATTTTTACTGCGGTGAAAATGTAACAGAAATGAGTCAATAACAGAAGCTACTGGCTGATTGTCCAAAATATTAAGATTATTGATAAAATGTCTAATCTGAAGAAAAGCATAAAAATGTTTAGAGGATATGTCATATTTGACTTTCAGCTGTTCAAATGAGAGTAATTTTCCAGACTCAAATAAATCCCCACAATCTTAATACCACGATCATACCAGCATTGGAATATACTTAATCCCAATCCAGGGGGAAAGGCTTTATTTTGCATAATGGGGTGCAAGACAGAGAAGGGACCCTTCCTTTGGGTAAACTTCACCACCCTTTCCCATGTTCTAATCGTGTTCATCATAAGTAGACTGTTTCTAACCTCAGCCGGAAGCAAAGATGTTTTATTTGTAACAAGGCTCAGTAAAGACAAAGAGGGACAATGCTAGGCGTCTATATGCACATTTGACGCAGAAAGGTACATGCTCAGTTTGGAACAGCAAATGCTGCCATCCAGATGTCTTCTATTTCAGGGACATCTCAGCTTGTTCCAGCAGGGTAGGTCCAAGCCACACTCTGCATGTATAAAACAACATGGCTTTGTAGTCATAGAGTGTGGATACTAGACCAGCCTACCTGCAGCTCAGACCAGTCTCAAATTGAAAACGGGTAGCTGATCATGAGGTGCAGAATGTGCCAATGGAGATGCCGGACCTGCAGGAACCATATTGGAGAAAGATAGCAGATACCCATTGGAAGAAGACTTAAAATCAATCTGTACTGTTTCTCAAAATAAAATGTACACAACCTACAAACAACGACATGTCAAAATGATTACAGCAGCATTTCTCATTGACTACCGTAATTTTGGTAAAGGCTATTTTTGTGCATAATCCACAAAATATAGGTATCATAAATATCCACAATATCATGTAAAGGAACCTTGAACAACAGGGTTCCTGTATGGAATCATAGGGTTCTTATTTGGACCACTTTTGACTGAATTTACACTTTTACTTCAACTGAGCCAGAAACACAAAACAAACATCGCTAGCATACATATTGGTGAAATCAAGCCTCTATCAGACTTTGACTGAATCACTAATACTTTTACTAATGTATTGGCTATCTTGGTCAGCCAGCTATTTGATAGAGGCAATGTGAAGTCCTACTAGATTGTACAGGACCATGTGATGCAGTGTATTTTTTGTATATTAATTTAGTATGATGGAACTTCACAGATTCAACCAAATTTTAATCAGCTAATCTGCTATACTATATCTATTAATGTGCAAAGTTAGAAAGTTATGGCTCGTACCATTTTTTTTTTTTTAAAAAATATTGAGTATGAAAGTGACTCACTTACTTCCATTATGGCCATATTTGCACGCTATCGCAGGGAAAAAATACAGCTCTTGAAGATGAGACAATCTTCACAGGTTTATTTCACTTCTCTAAAAAAAAAAAGTAACTGCACAAAAAAGAAAAGAAAAAAACAGGAAACAGCTACAGTACCTTTGTGGGCCAAAAGGTGCTTCAAAGCAGCTCCAAACCAAAATGAGATGAAATAATAGTAAGTTTGAGGCAAAAGTTTGGGGTCATGACTGACCAAGTCTCCATGTGCTGACATCTATGGTCAGGGACCCACCTGAATGTGAAGGTAAAATCTCGGTATGATCTCGATTGTTGCTAATGGTGTGGAATAGTCGTGGTCTCCACTGGGGGGTTAAGCTGTGGAATAGTCATTGTCTCCGTTGTATGTTAAGGTGTGGAATAGTCTTGGACTCTACATAAATTAATGTATTGAATAAGCCATGTGTTGTGTTCTGTACATTCGCCAGTAGGTGGCGTACGCTTACCTGTTACTAATGCATTGTACATTGTATGAATGAGAAAGAAGAAGAATATACACGAATGAATGAATCACATACTTCTGTGCTCCGTCTTAATTACTTGCTTTGTACTTTATGCATACAGTCCTTAGTTAGTTTTACTACTAGCAAAGAACAGAACAAATTGGCGACCAGGTAAATATTTTTTATTTTTTGCAATGGCTTCAGTTCCTCCGTTTTCAGCTCAGTTTTTACCGTGCCCTGGGGAGCCTTCTCTGCCACTGGACACATGGCTGAAAATGTTCCACAACTACTTGCATGTGGTTGCGACTGGCATAAATGCATGGCCGGACTCCCGCAAGCGTGCATTGTTTCTACACTGCTTGGGCACTGAGGGCCAGAGACTCTTTTATACACTTCGATCAAGGTGTGGATGGCGCCATGCATTCAGAGCGAAAGCATGCATTCAGAAAGCGTTCCCAGGGGCCAACGGAATCTGTCCTACAGTACGTAGCTGCTCTACGGGAACTTGCAGTTACGTGTGAGTTTGGCTCCAATGCAGACGAAATGCTGAGCGGCCAGCTTGTCGAGCATCTGGCAAACCCTCAAATATGCGAGAGACTTCTCTTAGAGCCAGAGTTAAACGCACAAAAGGCCATTGCACTTGCTATGCAAATTGAAGCTGCCAGTGAGCAAGCAAAGCTCATTGCTGGTGGCGACTGCCTGCCTGTGCAAGCCGTCTCTGCACCTGTTCTAGGACGCCGCTGCAATAACTCGCCTCCCCGTGCTCACCATGCGATGTCTGCTCCTCTTCAGAACGCTTCTGCTTCTTCTGCTTCGTCTTCCTCTACTTCCTACTCTTTCCCAAGAACGTGCTACTGCTGCGGATCAGATGGACACCTGGCAGATGCTCCATCCTTCCCTGCTGCTGCTGCTACATGCAAGACATCTGCCAGAAGTTCGTATCCTGTACATGAATGAACAATCTGCTGCAGTTGATAAAATCTGCAGTACAGTGAACATTTCAACCGCTGCTACCACTGCTGCTGTGCCTGTGGAATGGACGGTGGATTCAGGCTCCTCCATCTCCATCCTGCCTAAGCGTGTCTACCAGCGACACTTCAAAAGTGAGAGACCGCATCCTCCAACAGTGAAGTTAGTTACCTACTCCCGTGCACCCATTCCTGTGCTCGGATGTTTTCCTGTCACTGTGGCGCTGGAAAAGACTAAATGCAAGACTTCCCTCTTCGTCGTTGAATCTGACTGCTCTTCTCGGCATGGACATCATCAATGGCCTGTGTCTGAAATTCAGAGGCTCTACCGTCCTGCCTGCCGTTGATAATGCTGCTCTGGTGATGCTCACCACTCCGCTTCCTTCTGTGCGCTCTCCTGCTGCTCCGCTCCACCTCACTGCTCTGGGTTGCGCAAAGGGATTTATGCATAAAGTCAAGATAAATGCAGACGTCCCTGCCATACGCCAGAGGTTGCACCGCTCACCCCTGTCTGCCCAAAGTGCTGTCAGTGGAGAAATTCAACGTCTCCTCCATGCGGGCATGATTGAGAGAGTTGATGCGTCTCCATGGGTTTCTCCAATAGTCGTCGTGCTGAAGAAGACTGGCGGCATTCGAATGTGTGTGGACTTGCGTGAGCCCAACAAGGCTATCACTGACAGTTTTCCTCTGCCACAGATTGATGAGATGCTTGAGCTGCTGTGTAGTGCGACAGTGTTTTCTACCACCAACTTGGAGAGTGCATGTTTTCAACCACCCCTTCACGAGGAGAGTTGTGACCTTACGGCTTTCATTACACCTGAGGCACTTTTTAGGTTTTGTCGTGTTCCATATGGCCTCGCATCTGGACCCTCTGGCTTTCTGAAAATGTTGGCCATGATTCTGACAGGACTGCCAAATGTAACCAACTACCTGGATGATGTCATCATCTGGGGTAAAACACAGGCTGACCACAACCCTACTCTGCAAGCTGTGCTACATCACCTGTGAGAGGCTGGATTACAAGTGAACGAGTCCAAGTGTCACTTCAATTGCTCCAGCCTCCAGTCACTGCCAACGGAATCCAGCCTGATGACGGTCACATCTCCGCTGTTGTTCGTGCCCCACTTCCAACTGATGTTAGCAAGCTGAGGTTGTTTTTGGAATTGCTCTCATGGTACAACAAGTTCATATCAAATTTTGCCACTATTGTTGAGCTGCTGTGCGATTGCATCTGCCATGACACTGAGTTTGAGTAGTCTGAGGAGGCACAGCGCAGCTTTGACACAGTGAAACAGCTGCTTGTAAGCAGCCCAACTCTTGCTCTGTTCAACCCTGATCTACCCACCTTCGTTTCATCAGATGCCTCTGCTTATGGCCTCGGAGTCGTTCTCTCACAACTCCAGCCAGACCAAACTGAGCGTGTGGTTGCCTTCGCGTCCAGAACTCTGACTCCTGCTGAACGGAAATACTCAGCAGTCGAGAAGGAAGCTCTAGGATGTGTGTGGGCTGTCGAGAAATGGAGGACATACTTGTGGGGGAGAAGATTTACTCTGCGGATGATTCACCAAGCCTTGACAATGCTGCTGTCTACAAAAGGGGGGGAGCCGACCGCGTTGGCATGCATATTGCGCGCTGGGCCGCGTGTCTGCTGTCCTTCACGTATGACGTGTCCTACCTGCCTGGGTTACTGAACAATACTGCCGACTGCCTTTCTCACTTGCCTCAGCCTGTCTCCACTGCTGCTGAAAATATCGACCCTGAACCAGAGTTTGTAGCATTGTCCGTCAATCACTTGTCTGCTGTCTCCCTGGGTGAGTTTGCTGCTTCCTCTGCCTCCTGCTCTGAACTCTCTGAGCTACGCAACCAGATCGCCGATCATTGGCCTCCTTCTCCTTCTGCTCTGAGTACCACCCTGCGCCCATACTACAAGCTCCATGATGAATTGACTGTACAGGGGGACTACATTTTTTGTGGCTTACGCCTCATTGCACCTATTTCACTGTGTCACACCTTGGTTGGCCTGGCTCAAGAAGGGCACCAAGGCATCGTGAGAACAAAGCAACGCCTCCGCGAAGTCTACTGGTGGCCTGGCATGGATGACCAGGTGAACTCGCAGATTAAGACGTGTGTCCTGTGCCAGTCCTCTGATAAGTCTGCTGCTCCTTCTACTGAGCCAGTAGAGTACCCATCGCAGCCGTGGGAAAAGCCAGGGATTGATGTGGTCGGTCCATTCAAGACAGCAACTCCGCTCTGCCGCTTCGCCCTCACACTGACTGATTACCATAGTAAGTGGCCAGAAGTTGCCTTCACCTCCTCTGCTACTACTGCCAACATCACTACCTTTCTGAACTCAGTTTTCAGTTGGCTGGGAAATCCTCTGTCCATTGTATCAGACAATGGACCACAATTCTTGTCTGCAGAATTTGAAAACTTCCTGACAGAGAAAAACATACAGCACATACGCACTGCAATGTACCATCCTGCTGCCAACGGTGCTATTAAGAGGTTCCATCGCGTTCTCAGATCTGCTGTTCAGTCTGTCATCCTTCAGCACAGGTCTTGGAGAGATATGGTGACTGAATTTTTACAAGTGTATTGCGCCACACCACACGCGACTACTGGCCTCACTCCATTTGAGTTGCTGCATGGTAGAAAGATGCGCACACGACTGAACATTCTGCCTCCACTTCCTGTCTGTTCCAACGCCGATGCTCTTCGACAGCGAGTCGAGCGTAATCAGGAGAAAATGAGGATGTATACCAATTCCCGTCGCAGAGCTCGTAGGCCGGGTTTCGAAAAGGGGGACAGAGTGCGCATCCGGAAGCCTACGCATTCACCAAAGGCACATCCACGCTACACACAGCCACTTGCGATCAGAGAACAGGTTGGACTAAGCACATATCTGTTGACTGATGGCAAGAAATGGCATGCCTCCCGCCTAGTAAAATACCATGCACCTTTTTTCAGTCTGAGGTGTCTTCACAATTGCAACAAGACCTACTCAGTGATAACATTACTGCCACCGTTCTACCACACACAACTGTTGCAACCCCTGCTTGTCCTAGACGTCCTCCAGCCTGGCTACAGGTTACATAACCTGATTCCATTCATGCTTTACAGAGACACCTACACTGACAAGAATTATACAAGAGTAATGTAGTTAATCTTAACTGTTCTTTGTTTGCTATTGATGTGTTCTCCTCTGATGATTGCTGCACCTTTTTTAATTTTCTACCATTTATATTGTGATACTAAAGGTTAATTAATTGCCATACAAGTATACTTACAATTCAAACAATTCATATTTTCAATTAACCTTTCCTATGTGGATTTGCTTCCCCAGTAGATTATTCTTTCCAGTTTTAGTTTAAACGGTTTTACTCCTACGTGCATGGACATTTACTACCTGTCTTACCTTGAAATCCGTGTCTTAATGGGGACTTGCCCGGATGACATCACGAAAAACGTGAATAATCGTCACGTGATGTGGATGTCGGGCAAGCATCGGGCATCTGCCATAGAGAACCATTGAAAACTAGACGGACTAAACTGCTTGTTATTTGTTTTTTCTCCATGGAATGAAGTGAAAATGTGTGCTCAAAGGTAGTTTAAAAATAGAATTACTCCTCCCAAGGCATATATCGATGAATATTAACTGATTACACTAAATGAATGGGCAAATGACGAGCGGTAAATTTAGTCTCACTCCTCCCTTTCTCCCCTGTCCCAGGCTGCGACTTACGCCCAGGTAACCTGGTTAACCTGCTGCCTTCTGATACTTATGTAGACCCATCAGCAGCAATAGGTGTACAAAACTCCTTTATTAGTCTTCACAAGCTTTGTTCCCTTACCTAGCATTATTCTTGAACATCAACATATTTTACACCCTGCGAGGTTTGAAATAAGCGGTATCGCAACACATTTGCAATCTAAAAATGCTTACTTTCGAACCAAAATGAACAATACCGGACAAATGAATCGCAGCTACTGCGAAAGAAAATCCTAACAACATAGGTGGAACAACTTCAAATTCTACCATATAATCATACAACTAGTGTATTATCAAGTAGGTTAACAAACTGTTACTAAGCTAACTTGCCGTTACAAACCTGTCACAAGGGTCACAAATTAAAGTATGAATACGAAGTCTCCCCCGTTATCCTGCTGTAATTCGAGCATTGAACACGTTGCTTTTGCATTTCTGTAGTTGGCTAAGCACAAACGAAAAAAAGGGTGGTTATTGATGCGGTTTATGTTACCTGGACTGCCCCTTATCTGTGTTTCCCCGTTAGCTGTCGATGGTGAAGTGATTTTTTTCAGAGCCATTGTTGCTATTGCTCGGTCTGCTCTGCTGAGTCAGGAATGCGTTTCTCGAAAGAACAGATGTGAACTTACATAGTTGGAGCCATTGACAGTGAATGGACGAACTATGTAAGTTGCTAGCTTAGTTAAAAAACTATGCTTTTGGGAAATGCACCCCAGGTCCGCATTGTCAACACAAGTTAGTTCTAAAATAAAAGTTGATAAAATCGCCTAAAAACCTACTTTTTATAACTCAGGACATTGCCTCCCGTTGTTTGCTTGCCCGACTTCTGGGTTTGGAGAATGACGTTCACCATACGTACAGGCTATTTTTAGATATCGGGCAGGTCCCCATTACTTGCATTGTACTTTATGCATACAGTCCTTAGTTAGTTTTACTACTAGTAAAGAACAGAACACCATGGTGACATGAGAATTCAGCGACATGAGAGTAGTTATACTGCGAATCCAAAATTATGTAGTCCAAAGCTAAATCAAAGCTAAATGACGGCACATTTCTTGAAATTATTATGCATCAAATTATGATGAGGGCACTATTATTTGCACAAAAGGGTTCTGATTACTGGATATATGGATAAAAAATGTGGAGGAATTAGGCTACTGATGCATGTTTTCATATCATCTTTTCATTATGCATTTGTGACTTATCCGCTTATCATTGTCGGTACACATGCAATGGCTAACGCTGAAAGAGGGGCATCTCAGTTTTCAAACATTTATAGACCCTGCAAGGAAACATGGCTCATTAGTGCTGATCTGGGCATATTTTACGCATTTGTCACAATGTCTACATTTACTTGAGGCAGTCGACCTCAAGAAGCAACAAGCAACACTAAGATAGATCATGTGACCGTACCAGTCACGACATGTCGGGGGCGGGGCTGGGATAAACGGCATTTCAGGTTAACAAAAACTAATTCGACGTTGGCGGGCAGTACTTCGGTTAACCACAACGTGGCAGCAAATTCCAATGAATGAGAAGTACAATTTGCGCTCGATTGCTATCAAATAAATTCCGGTGAAAATGGATCATGGTTGCTTCGTTTGTTTTCAGCTGTACTTTCACATAAAAAATGTAGTCAGGGCTGAAGTATTGTGCTCATTTCCCCGTCTTTATTCAACCCTCGTCCAAATATACTTTGGCACAAAATGAAAATTATTTAAAGGGACGGGTTACAGATATTTGTAGCTGCATACAGCGTTAGGTTTTGATATTGTGGGTATGTATGAAGCATAAATAAAGCGCTATAGACTCTGGTATTCAAGATCGAATGCAGCGCAGCGCTCGACAACTGTAGCATTACTCAGTAGGGTATAAACATCAGTTCTCTAAGCCCCGTAATTGCGCAACAGTACAGCTGCATCTTATTTATAAAATGAGTGCTGACATTTTTGTGGTAAACACCATCACGATAGGGGTGGCGAATTTCCGTTGCATAATTTGTGCGCGATGTTTTCAATGCCTCCCGTAATACAACGACCCGCTATAAACATTCAGAGACAGAACTGTCCCTAGTCCGTGGAACGCGTATTCCCGTTACACTCCGTCCCCTGCTTTATTCTGTCTTGGTAGATTCCCCTTCGCTTTGTCAGCAGCACGAAACTGTTCTAAGGAAGCTGCGGTGATCCAGCCCCCTCCATCGTATAAATGTCGATGTGTTCTGTTTGTTGTGCCTCTGCAAGGAAAAACATCTGATCTGATCCGAACTTAGGACTTTAACCCTGAGAGTGGGCTTTATCAGAGTGCCGCGGTTCCTTATCGTTCCTTTTCCATCTCGCCGCCACACCAGAACAGTCTCCTGCGGAGCCTCAGCAAGGGCACCTCTGGTTTATTTTAGGTAGCAGTTAGGATGACATTAAAATCTAATAAAAATGAACCGGCGGCAGTGTTCGAGGGCGTTAACAGCGCCCGAACTGCACTCTCCGATCTATACCTGGAAAAGCTGCTGCAAAACAAGCCGAAATCAGAGAAGGTAAGAAGCTTTGGAGATGACGACCTCTGCTTTAAGCAACTTCCTTGTTTTGCGTTTTTTGGACCTCTTGTCAATTGTCTCTGGCAAATTCATTATACATTTTTTGTCTATGGGGATTGTCGCCACTTCCCTTCTACAGGAATAACCGATGCGTTAGTGATGCGAAGGTGACCCGTTATTTTGCGTCTGCTCTTGAAGGCAACACATATTGCGCTGGCCTGAGTTGGTACAACCAGGTTTGGCCGATGGAGATTATAATAAAGATAACTAAGTTTTCCGTTCATTTTGGCGTGCGATGTTTCTTTTACTTTGCCGACTTTGGTTTCGGTGCTAATAATGACGATCTATGATCCGCATTTTGATTCAGTCAAGGTATGCAATATAGTGAGAGATTTTGTTCGACGTCGGCTGAAAAAAAGGCTGTCGTGTGACATTCATTTATCTTTAATTATAGACTTTATGTTCATCAGTTTGCGAAACAAAGATTGAGCAGTGGCCTGTTTACCAAGTAAGTGGTTACTTCTGGCCATCCAAGTCTGATATGCTCATGGAACGTATCTTGGGAAGGGAGCGGGGGCATAAAGAAGTAAGATAACTCATTAAACGTCTGAGGAAGGGGACATGTACTAGTGTGTTGCCGCTCACAACGTTGCTGTAATGTTGTGGCAATTTTGCACCATCAAAAACACATGACGAGCGTACCCGGGCCAAAATACGTAAGTTCCGACTGGGCCAGAATCGGCTCATTTCTATCTGGGACAATATTCCGTTGTTACGTTGTGAAAATATTTTCTGTGGTTTTGGGTGATCACAGCGCTGAACTTCTTTATCAATAATATTTTCTCGGCGCTTCCGAAGTCGCATCTGCAGAATTTAGTCTCCGTCATTGTGCTGTGGTGTGCTTATACCGCTGCGCTGTTTAGGGGAAGACTGGGGTCCGATGAGCCATGGGGACCAATGAGCCATATCACTATTTTGCGATCAATCGATGCCAAAGGTGTTTAAATAGGCAAAATAGTGATATGGCTCATTGGTCCCCATGGCTCATCGGACCCCAGTCTCCCCTACATGCTGCACTTTGTCCTTCAATTTAACGAGCGAAGCTTTCCCGGGCGGCTGTCAACTGCGGCTCTCAAACACACTTTCCGGAGGGGGGAGTATAGGGTACGCAGGTGTTTCAAAAACATTCAGACATGATAGATTTGAATGTCTCTATTGGTGTTGTCCTTTGCGTAGTAGGGCCACGGTGAGTGCAGAAGCCGAGAGAATGCCTCTTCCTAAGCCTTCCCCTTGCTTTTTTTTTTTTTTTTTTTTTTTTTAAGCAGAATTTCAGGTTGCAGCTGCTTTGACACCTGATCTCTCGGGACTAAGGGCTAAACAGGGTGAGAACACAGTGTGAGTGTTTGTTGTTGACTCATAAGGATTTACTTGCTTAAAGGCTTTTACTGCAAGCCAAATAAAGAGAGGGGTTTTAGGGAAACCTGGCCTGTGTGTGTGCGCACGTGCGCGTGTGTGTGTGCACGCGCGCACATCATTGTCAGGTCTAAAAAATCATGGGCGTGCATGATCATACATGGTTATGTTGTTTTTCATGTTTTTTGAATGTTGACAAGTGACGGATGAGTAGAAATGGGCAGGGGGAAGTATTGGAACTATTTTTGTGTGAGTATTCAACTATGACACACTTCTCCTCACTGATCTCCCAATTCCACATAATACTTCAGAAAATATGTCACAATCCCCTGTTTGGAGGGTGGGTTGGCAGACAGATGGTTTTGGTTTGCTAAAGTCTGATATTTAGAGAACTGGTTCCTTGTTCAGATGTGAAGCACAGGTCTTTGTGTGCCTCACCTACACGTGGGGTTCATTTCTGTTCTCCAGAGGACTAATAAAGAGAAAAGGCTCCATCTGTCAGGGTATTGTGGGATCTGTGGTACAAATGACTGCCCACAGTTAAATTTTTGGAGCTGTTCAGTACAGCTAACATGTGCATCACTCCTACAGTGCAAAGACTGAGAAATCCACAGAATCCATATAAATGTCTAGTCTTTCCTGCTCTTGAGCCTAGCGGAGTCAGCAGGTATGGCCTTATGAAGATTGGAGTGCCTGAGGTTGCCTAGTTCTGCAACTGTGCCCTTACACTGCAAAAGTACTGATCCTTCGCTGTCCCACTCACCTTGTCCACTTATCTGAAACTTTGGGCTCATTCTCGTGGTGGCTTTTTTACAAACTTCTACCTTATCCTGTCCAGCTCATCACAGATATGCCTATAAAAACACTGCATCGCTATGTATCCCCTCACTTTTATCCCTCCTTTTGTGACCACTGTGTGATTAGTGCTGTGGGTCACTGGCCCGTTTCCTCTATTTTCCTGACCACTGTGTGACTGTGCTGCACAGAAAGCGCTCTGGACCCCCAAATACCAAACATTAATATTCACACTCACGTGGCCAAAGGAGCATGTTATAATAATGCGCTGCGTCCTGGCTCAATTGGATACAAAAACCAGTTCATTGACTGCCACATTACCCTCCATCTCATTGATATCTTGATGCTAATATGGTGACCGAATTGTCCAGGGTGACTTACAAATAGCGGGGGGGGGGCATCCTCAACACTGAATGAATGTTATTTCTGTTCAGGTTCCTTAATTGGTTCAACTGTTCTAAAAATAATTAAAGAGAAACTTCCTTATCATATTGCAAATGTTTTTTTTTTCTGAGTAATGAACCAGAATTGGAAAGAAATTAGCGTGTTTGGCAGTAGTATGCATTCATACTGTAACCCTGAGATTTTTTGAGTACATGTTATCGGCCTCCATGACATTCCGTGCTCTGATATGACTTCACTGAATCAGCAGGATTCAATAAAGCAGGTTTTTATTGTTACCTTTACTACTCTGATTAAGCAACACAGATTACGCATTATGCAACATTTTCATTATAGTGATTCAGATTGCGGCATGGAGGCAGAATGGGTCGTTCGGTTGCCTCCAAGCAAGAAGACTGTGGGTTTGAATCTGGCCTGGGGCCTTCTGTGAGGAGTTCGCTTGTTCTACGTGTGTTCGTATGGGTGTTCTGCAGATACTCAGTTTTTTTTTCCCCCCACTGTCCAAAGACATTCATATCAGGCTCACTGGCGACTCCAAAATTCCCCATAGGTGTGAGTGAATGGTGTTTGAGTGCTGCGATGGATTGATGAGCTGCCAAAGGTGTTCCCTGCCTTTCGCCCATAGTCAGTATTACAGGCTCCAATGACCCCCTGATGAGGAAGGAGCATTTTAGATAGAAGGATGAATTAGAATGTACCACGCTTTGGAGGATTATATACACAACACATCTTAAATGATTTATTCTTAAGTTAACATGAGCAAAAGGGAATCCAATATATAGTAAAGATAATCAAAACCTCACAGCAAATTTATTGTTAATTAGCAGCACCATGTTTCTGGGTCTCATTGGCAAGCTAGTTAGGAACTATTGACAGTTGATTGCTACTCTGATACTCCATTCTTCCCTTTCCCCCTGTTTAACAGTGACCTTACGTATTATAAGTTACATTAATGCAGAAAGGGTGTGTTCAGATTCATTTCAGTGTTTCAACTTTCTAAAAATCAATTAATTAGCTTCTCAGGCCTTTTCGTTTCGAAGCATCAGTGTACATCTCTTCAGCCTTTTCAGATATGGCTGCTTTAAAAACTGGATGTAAGTCTGAATATTGTAAGGATAGAGCCTTCAGTGTTTGTACAATTTGTGATATGAGGCCTGCAACTCCCAGAGTTGACTCCATGGAAAGTGATCAAAGCTGAGGTCTGCTTTGTAAAATTGAGTGTGTACACAATGCTACACATTAATGTTGAGTTAATCATGTAGGAAATACAGCCCTTAAAAAAGATATGAACTAAAACTGCCTCATTGTTAAAATACTTTGTCCTGTTTCTTGTGTGTTGACCCAATAATTTCCTTAGGGATACATATAAATCAGATCACATTAGAATAATCTTATCTCCTTAATTCCTCAAGGTGACAAGCAGAACTCTCTGTGGTTTCGCTGTGTGTCAATATGTGTTCAGTAGCCTGTTTGTAATCTTGGTGGGTGGGAATTTGCCATGGTTGCCTCTTCTTTAGCTGATGCATGCAGTTTGGGCATAAAGACTCCTGCTTCTGATGATATAGCCTGACCTCTGGACTTCAGTTTTCAACACTTGAATTTGCTCCAGGCCTTAAGGTTTGCAGACAGTGTGGGTCAGCATTTTACTGAGAAAAACATTCAAGCCATTCTGATTATGATGATAGTGCAACCCTCTTAATCTTGCAGTGCTCTTGAAAGATATGTTTTATTTTGTAACAGTGAAGTCAGATTCCATAAGTTTTATGACTTAGAAACATTTCCTTGGGATGCAGCTGAACTAAAATAGTTAAAAAGAAGTTGTTTGTTGAAAGTAAGCAATGTTATCCTGCTTTTTAGGGGGAATAAAGGGATTTTTTTAGCATTAGCAGTCTTTGGCCTTACTAGTGCCAAAGTTTCTGGCTTGTGTTGTGGCTTAATGTCTGTCAGGCTTCCTCTGTGACAGGATGTGGCTTGAGCATACCTCAGCAGAAAAATGTCCAACAAGAGTGACTGTCCCAGTGACACAGCAACACAGCTATTCCAGTAGCCAGGAGCTGGTTGTTTTTTTTTTTTTTCTTCTTCTTTGTTTTATTGTTTGATGACATTTTTAGCAGTTTTTCGGCTGTCTCATGTCTCCTACCATAGTCTTCTATTGTGTAGGGAATCAAAATACATACTAGTAATTCATCCATATCCATGGACAATATAGTGTCCATAGTTAGCCTAACATGCATGTCTTTGAACTGTGGGAAGTAAACTGGAGTAAACTTACATGAACATGGGGAGGATATTCAAAATCAATACAGAAAGGTCCCAGGCCTAGATTTGAACCCACAACATTCTTGTTGTGAATCAAAATTGCTACAGAGTAGGCTGCGATGCCTCATGCCTTTGTTCTTCATCCTGCAGCCGGTAAGTAAGCATGCACAGCTGTTCCTGGAGCCTGTAGTTAGTAAATACACACACAGCAATTCCTGTGGCCATTAGCTGGTAAGTAAGCATATGCAATTATCCCTGTAGCTTGTATCTGGTAAATACTCATATACAGTTATTCCAGTTGCCTGTAGCAGGTACTTAAGAAAGCACAGCTGTTCCTGTAGTCTGTAGCCTGAAAATGCACAAACACAACCTTTCCTTTTTCTTGTGGCAGGTAAGTAAGCATACACAGCAGTTCCATAGCTTGTAGCTTAAATACACATGCAGAGCTGTTCCCGTGGCCTGTAACTGATAAGTAAGCATATACGGTTGTTCCAGGATCCGGTTGCTGGTAAATACACGTACACAGCTATTCTCGTAGTCTGTAGGCGGCAAGTAAACATATGCAGCTGTTCCTGTAGTCTTTAGCTGGTAAATACACATACACTACTATTCTGGTTGCCTGTGCTGGTGCATTTGTTTACGCGGCTATTCTTGCAGCCTGTAGCTGATTAATAGGCATATATGCATCACCAGGTAATCACCATAGTTATTCCCCGGATGCTGGGCGGGGAGCTAACACAATCCGCGCTGGGATTGAGGGGGTATCAGCTTACGTCTGATAGGGCCGACCGTTAACCAAAGTATTTCAGTCTCTGCTGCGGCGTGTGTTTTTTATCATAGTCAGTCGACCGTCAGCACATTCGAGGCGGGTGGGATGTATGTGAGATTGTTTGGTTTACTGGAGTCATAGTTGTGTATGTTGCAGTTAGGCAAACTGAGCATGATTTGTGTCGTGCTGGTCTGAGACCAGCTCAGTTCTGTGTGAGTAGATTTTGAGTGTTGTGCAATTCTCAGATCAGCGAAATTCTGCTTATTTTGTGCTTTTCACACTCCGGTGACCAGCTTGCCAGAGCACGGAACCGCAGCAGCGCAACTCAAAGGAGTCTCACGTGAATGTCAGGCAGCACTCGGAGCCAGAGACTGTGTGTGTGTGTGTGTGTGTGTGTGTGTGCATGTGTCAGAGTCAGGCATTTCTGCCCCACTTCCAGTCTGCTGCAGATTTCTGCGAAGGTCTGCTGGCTATTAAGAGCTTGAGGTGAGAGGCAGGAGTGAAAGAAGATAAATGGCAGATATTTGCAGTGATTTATTGAGAATATTATGTAGGCCGATTGCTCCAGGCGTACTGCATTAGTGCGGCAAGCTCCCCATATCATTGGTCTGTCTCTTCTCAGACCATGATGCCTTGCTGCACCCTGACATCTGACATAACCCCACACCTATGTGAGGAACTCTTGTACATATGCCAGTCACATGTTCATATGTGAAAAAACTGACTTCCTTTGCTTTGTACATTTGTCCTGACTGTGAATGCATATGTGCCAACACTTTAACCTTACAGTTAATTAGATCACATTTCTCTCAAAGTGAATAATCTTACTGAGCTGCACTGATCTTAACACTGGACCTGGAACCACTGACCTAGTTTGTCCCTGTCAAACACCTACACCACAACGCTAAGGCTACTGACAGCTTTGCGGCAGACTAATCAGAGTGGTGTTCTCAGGTATTGTGGCGTTGATTAGATGCAGACTGTAATTTGTAGTGTTAGCGCAGCATTACGAATACCACTTTAGGCTCTCGCTACAGACAAGGCCACTTACTGCGGCAGTATTTTAGTTCTCTGTGACTCCTCTCCAAACTGCTCTCCCACAAGAGACTCTGTAAATTGTTTTGCAGCAACTGGCCAGATTCCATTTGAACTCTATGGCTAGGGTGCTATGTCACAGTCATTAGAGTAAATAATTCACACTGAGATAAGACCTAAAGGCCAACTCACTCATCACTGAGACGGTTCTATTTACCGGCAGGGAACTGCTCATCTCCTGCCCTTTCTCTGAAATGAGGCTGACAAAAAACTGTCATAAGCATCATTCAGGAGCTATGACAAGACAGCATGTTGGCTGTGTATGTCAAATGTCATCCTGTTTTATGATATGTGTATGTGTGGGGCATTGCTGAGAAAGTCATTCTGTTTGCTGTAGCTTCATGGATCTGTTGTTCTCCCAACTTCAGCATCGCAGCTCCTCTTTAACTTCATGGCTCAGTTGTTCCCTGAACTTAAGTATCATACCTCTGCGCTTCAGCATCGCAGCTCTGCTTTAACTTCATGCCCCTCGTGTGCCCCGTACTTTAGTATCATACCTCTGCGCTTCAGCATCACAGCTCTGCTCTAACTTCATGCCCCTCGTGTGTCCCGTACTTTAGTATCACCTCTGCGCTTACCTGCTCTAACTTCATGTGTGCCCCGTACTTTAGTATCATACCTCTTCAGCATCACAGCTCTGCTCTAACTTGCCCATGCCCCGCAGCTCTGCTCTAACTTCATGCCCCTCGTGTGCCCCGTACTTTAGTATCATACCTCTGCGCTTCAGCATGCCCCGCAGCCCCTCTGTATCTACCTAACTTCATGCCCCTCGTGTGCCCCGTACTTTAGTATCATACCTCTGCGCTTCAGCATCGCAGCTCTGCTCTAACTTCATGCCCCTCGTGTGCCCCGTACTTTAGTATCATACCTCTGCGCTTCAGCATCGCAGCTCTGCTCTAACTTCATGCCCCTCGTGTGCCCCGTACTTTAGTATCATACCTCTGCGCTTCAGCATCGCAGCTCTGCTTTAACTTCATGCCCCCTCTTTAGTATCATACCTCTGCGCTTCAGCCCGCAGCTCTGCTCTTTAGTACTTTAGTATCATACCCTCTGCGCTTCAGCAGCTCTCACAGCTCTGCCCCTTTAGTATCATACCATGCAGCCCCTTTAACTTCGTGCCCCTCGTGTGCCCCGTGCATTTTAGTATCATACCTCTGCCTTCAGCATACTTTAGTATCATGCCCCCTCTGCGCTTTAGCTAGCATCGCAGCTCTGCTTTAACTTCATCACTCTCTTGTTCCCTGTACTTTAGTATCATATTTCTGTACTTTAGCATCACAGCTCTGCTTTAACTACATGGCTCTGTTGTTCGCCGAAAAGATACATGCAGCCTGCAGCTAATCAACACCCCCCTCGTCAGCTGCCAACCTGGGGTGAATACACTGTTTCGTTGACTAAGGTGGTACTGCCACCCCTGGCACCATGTGACAGAGCGGTCAGTCACTGCTAGTGGCTAGCTGAAATGCGGCAGAACTCCGTTTGACTTGTTTCCTCTCACCGGTCAAGTCCTCAATTCAATTACACCTCGTAACAGCCCTCATTGCCACTAAAAGAAAGCCAACTCGCTCAGTTTGCTGTATTAGTTGTCTAACTGGGGGTGCACACCTGGTAGACAGCGAAGTATGGCATTGTAAATTGCAAATTAAAATGTTTCACCTTACAGTCTCTGTTCTGTATCTCGTCACTTCTCCACTTCACGCCCATCACACTTTTTCCCGTCAATCTCACGCCATTCAGCATGCAAACCAGACTGCCAGAAAATCGCGGCACTTATTCGTTTCTGAACACAAACGGCACTTCCGTCCACGGTTTGCACAATGCATCATGGGGAAACCTAAATGATTCAAGTTGTAATACTTTGATTTTGGTAAACAAGTTGAGGTTTGTGTTTGTATTGATGGGGGAATTTTGTATTTTAAATGAGTTTGTTTTTTCCCGTGATTTGGTTGATGTATGGATTGCGGGGAGGGGGCGGGGCTATATAAGTGGGGGTATTCGCGTATCAAGGGGGGGTGGGGGACGAGCAGAACCCTAAGAGCAGTGAAGGGGAATGGTTAGGGCAGTGAAGGGGAATGGTTAGAGCAGTGAAGGGGAATGGTTAGAGCAGTGAAGGGGAATGGTTAGGGCAGTGAAGGGGAATGGTTAGGGCAGTGAAGGGGAATGGTTAGGAGCAGTGAAGGGGAATGGTTAGGGCAGTGAAGGGGAATGGTTAGGGCAGTGAAGGGGAATGGTTAGGGCAGTGAAGGGGAATGGTTAGGGCAGTGAAGGGGAATGGTTAGGGCAGTGAAGGGGAATGGTTAGAGCAGTGAAGGGGAATGGTTAGGGCAGTGAAGGGGAATGGTTAGGGCAGTGAAGGGACTCCAAAAACCCCATACAGGGAAATTGATTGAGGGTAGGCCAAGTGCTGGGACCTTCCCTATTGCTTTGGATTTTCTCTATTTGCATTTTTTGTGTGTGTGTGTGTGTGTGTGTGTCCAGCGGAAATCACTGTACATATACTTTGCACTTCGGGAATTTGGGACAGAGCATAATAAAAACAGTTTCTCTAAAATATACCACTTTGCCATTGGAATTTTGGGAATTTTTTTCTATTTGTGAACGCACGTCTGACCCTCCTGACCACAAAAAGGACTTTGTGACACACCACCAGCAGCATAATGCCACTGGTTGTCTTATTAAGAAGGTCATCAGCTTGACTTCTTCCATTGGGTCCTTGACTATTTCTAACTTGAAGGCTTTTCTGCTGCACTACAAAGTTCCTTAGAAGCAGTTTTATAGTACGAGAACCCAGACCATGTTGGGACCGGAAAGATGTCATGGGAAATCCCAAGGAATCACAACAGCTCACTTCAACTGACCAAACAGAGCACAGCCTGCCATTGTCTTCACATGCCCAACGCAGCTGTTCATTCTATGTCATCTTTTGTTCAAACGCCTCTTCCATACTATCTTCCCAAGAAATAGTCAGCTCAATTGGATGTGCTCGACTTGATGAATCTGACCACACAATTATACCTGTACGTTGGTTAGTCATGGCAATATGTACCGGAAAAACCAGGTTCTTGCCAAGATCCACTGAAAGCTGCCTGTCCTGAGCATCATTATTGATTGTTTCATCAGCTTCGAACTGTAGGTTAGTCTCTCTCCCTCTCTACAGAATGACTTTTGCTGCTGTACCTTCTCAGCCGGCTTCTGTTTGACACTCTCACATTGCTTCCTCACAATACCTACTAGCACTGACAACACCTGATCATGGCACCATATGGAGACCTAATGGCTTAGTGTGCCTCTCAACACCACAGCATGGACATAAGTCAGACTCAGAATAACCCCAGAAATTGAGGTTGATCGATAATGGGAAGAGATTATATACAGAACGCAGGAGAAGTGCTACTGCAGGTTGATCCATTGACCAATGTTCTGGCCACAACACGGTTCTAGATTCAATAGCATCCCACCTCAACCATGCACTCTGTTTGAACAAATCCCAGTCTGAGCAAATCCAACAACTTCCTTGAGTTGCAGGCTGGCTTCTGCTGTCTCCACCCCCTCAGTCTCTGACCATTTCCTAGCAGTTCATACCTCTGGCTGAATGTCCCCTGTGATGTAGTCAAGGGAATTCTGCATCATGAGACACAGACCAGCTTTACCAACTTTGAATTCCTCCACAAGTGAGGGAAATGGTAAATTCAACTAGCCCTTCTTCATGAACTGCGCAGCGGTCGAGAAGCAAGGAGGAACTCCAAGCCAGTAGCGAAAATGCTTGTTGATATGACGCTGTATTATTTCCTCTTGAGAAAGAGAGATTTCGTACACCTGTTAGGGCTACCAGACACGCGAAGAAGGCCAAATTGGAAAGACCAGATCTTCAACCTTCCTGAAAGAGGGGTCTGATCAATTACTCTGAGACCATTCCTAGTCTGCTCCTCCACTCCAGCCCCTCGATGGCAATCTGTTTGTGAAATGGTATACCAGCCTCCCAAACTCTTTACTGGTTCCTCTTTATCAGTGGGAATTGGATCACCACCAATATAAAACTAAAATTCTTTAACTTTGCCATCAACTAGCGAGAGGCTACGGCTTTTTTTTTTTTTTTTTTTTTGCTTTGAGTTTCAATCTTGTCCAAGTGAAGAACTCTGAAAAACACTGCAACAGTGTTTGAGCACTGGCACAGTCCTGAACAATTACTGTGATGTCGTCCATAAATGCCTGACTGGGTGGGAGAGTATCATCACCTTCAAGGACTTCTTCACGGGCAAAAGCTTCAGATCCTCGCTGAGTGAGCTCCTCTGCCAAAACAAACAACAGTGGGGAAATCACACACCCCATCATTAGGCCTGTTTCAAGAGGTTACCAACAAGTTGTGTACTTCTTTATTGTAAATCACATGAATGTAGAACCAAAATGTGCGCAAATTACTTCTTGTACCTTCCCAGGGACGTAAAAGAACTCTAGCGCCTCCTAAACGAGATTGGGTGGGACCAAGCCATATACATTTGCTAGGTCAAACCACACCACATGTAATTCTTTCTTGCCTCTCCTGGCACTCTGTATCGAATTCCATTTCAGAGTGCATGCTCCAGGCAACCAAGAAGACCAGGGACACTAGCCTTCTGAACAGAGGTGTTAATATAACCATTGCGTAACAATCAGCTTCACACCCTTCAAGCTATAATGCCAAAAAAGATCTTCCCTTCCATGTTTTATAGAGAGAAAGGGCAAAACTGTCCTATATCCACAGAATTCTGCTCCTTCGGAGTCGATATTCCATCAGTTTGGCACCAGCTTTACGGTGCAAGGTTCTCTCTTCAAGCTATTTTAACAGGTCAAATAAAAGGCATAACACACCTGGACAGTTTTTATAAAGCCTATACAAAATGGCATTAGGTCCTGGAGGGCTCTTCGCCTGGGCTTTTCAAACAAACTCCTGAACTTTGCTAAGCCAGAAATCCACGTTGTCAAATGAGAATCACGGTTGAGAAGGATGCGGAATATCTTCCCCGTCTGGAATAAGGAGAAACTTGAGTGGGTCTGAGTACACCGCCTTTAGTTGAGATTATAGACTCTCTTGTGGCACATCTAGAACCCAACTCTTGATTTCTTTAAAGGAGGATTATCATGACATACCAGTTTTGACATGTTCTGTTTCCAATAGCTGTTGTCATAGTATGCCCAAAGTGTATTTGGTCAAAAATTGCCCCCCCACCCCCCACCACCAAACAGATTTTAATTATGGATTATTGCCCCTGAGAACTATTCAAGGAGACCGCCATTGTTTTAATCCAAGCCACGCGTTACTGTGATTTAGCTTGTGAAAGCCTGAAATGGTGACGTTATTGCGGTGGCTGACTGGCGATCAGCTGACACTCGCTTCCTTTCCAAACACAACACTGCTCTGCTCTCTCTCGGTTTCGGCTTCCTTTCTGGTAGACCAAAGAGCGCTACTTTTAAGTCTTGTTCATACATATTATCCTTGAAGTGATCACTACATGTGTTATTGACCTACCCGTGTATGGGCCATTACTGATTCCACGAACAAATTAATGTTGCTGACATCACAGACCAACCAGCCACTGCATTACCGTCACGATCTCGCGTCTCGTTAGGTCCGAGACCAGTGAATTCGTCGCTATGGTGCTGCCCATTAGGCTGCGTCTAATTCAGTTTTTTTCTATTAAGGGTGCCTAGGATAATTTGAAACGGGGTTGTTCAGAATAAGATTTAAACATTGAATACACAGTGGTAAAGAAATTGTATGTGATAATCCTCCTTTAAACAACTTCTTGGCGTATGTCTCCTTTACTCTTTGCTTCTTGCTTGTCCTCTTACTCTGGTTTTCTGCTCTGGAGAGTACCAGGATTTTCAGCTTAATGTTGTCAAGTAGAACTTAAATGGTGGGTCGTTCATCCGCCTAAGTAGACTTTAGTTGCTTCTTAAAGTTCCTTTGATGTGTTCTTAACTGACCTTTCTGTACTTGTCTTCTGTTTGGCTTCTTTGTCTTAGTACTCACCATGGCTCTGTTGTTCTCCATACCTTAGCAGTGAAGCTCTGCTTTAGCAGCATGGCTCTGTCATTCTCCTACTTTAGTATCCTAGCTCTGCGCTTTAGCATTGCAGCTGTGCTTTAGCACCATTGCTCTGTTCTCCTGACTTTCATATCATACCTCTGCACTGTAGAATCCTGCTCTGCTTGAGCTTTGTGGCTCTGTTGCTCTCCTTACTTTAATATCGTAGCTCTGTGATTAAGTATCACAGGTCTGTGCATTAGCACCGTAAGGCTCTGTTGTTCTCCATACTTTTGCATCATAGCTCTGGTTTAGCACCATGGCTCTGTTATTGTCTTTCAATCTCATGGGTTAAATGCTGAGTAGAGGAAGCTGACTCATCTTGCTGAGTTGTCTTTCCATGGCTGCTGTTTTGGGGGGCAGGGAAAGAACAGATCATTTTGCTTGCTTCAGCTGTTTGTCTCCAGGCTTTAGGGGCTCTGTGTAGGCGTGCTGCTGATTGACTGAGTGCATCTGTGACTTCGGGCTATGGGCTTCCTGAGACAAAGCTCCGAATTGTTCTGCGAAGACCATTTAGGAGGCTGACGCCCCTGCAGCTGAGCTAGTCTGTCTCTCATTTCCCCACAAAGAGGTGGAAAATAAGGGCCGAGTGCTCTCTCCGCGCACAAGCACACGGCCAGATGGCTGTTTTTTCCTCTTTGGATGGGGGTTGGGGATGGGGGGCTGTAATATAAACTCTGTTGAAATAAGATTCATTTCTGTTTTAGCTGTTTTTAAATGCTGTAATATCAGTTGCAGTCCCTCTCATCCCCCCATAAGAAGTTTTATCAGAGAAAATCAATAGGGACTGCAAAAGTTTTTATTTGGAAATAGCCCAGTTTCCAGGGGAATGCACCGTTAACACTCAACCCCAGAATACTAGCGTGCTTTGATAGAGACTTCACGCAGACACACAGCTGTTCAGGACAAAGTCTTTATTTGCCATTTTAATTAGAAAACAGATGCCTTTGTTTCTCATTTGCAAATACTGGTGTGTTGAGCACCAGAAACATTGGCCATATTAAAACTTTAATGCAGCATCCATGGAAAATGTCATCTGAAGAGATTTTTAGTTTTACATGTAAATCTCTGTGTGAATATTTGCAGGCACGTGTGCGCACGAGTGTGTAAGTGTGTGTGTGTGTGTGTGTGTGTGTTTGTGTTTGTGTGAGTGAGTGTGCACGTATGAGTGTGTCCATGTAAATGTGTGACTCTGTTACACCTTAAGTAGCTGCAGTATTTCTTTCTGCCTGCTATGATGCATTATCACACGCTGCATCAGTATAGCCCTGGTACTCCTGAGACTCTCATTACTCTAGCAGTGCCGCGATGTGCTGATGCCTTGGACCTGGTGTTGGGCTGTAACACTGATTAATGGCGCGTGAGGAGCACGTGCGTGGGGGAGGGGGAGACGGACAGCCGCAGCCCATACAATTTCCTCTCAGATGGTGACAAAGAACATTATTTATTATTGTTATCTGCTCTGGACCGAGATGACAAACCCACTACATGATTGAAGTGGCTGTTTGTGCATGCAGTTTGCACATTCTTTTTTATGATGGATGTGTTTTAGCATATCAGTGTTATTCCTTGCATAGAATAAGCACTACCCTCTGGCCTACACGTGCGGGCTATCTGTATCCATAGCAGCTTTCCGTTGTGCTGTCTGCTTCTTAGGCTGCAATTGTACTGGCTTAATGAGGTGTTTAAACGCGGGGTTAATTTTTAACTCTGCGCAGATGTCAATTGTGGAATTAAACAGAGACGCTCAGGCAGGAAAGAGAAGCGCTTCGGGACTCATCTAAAGACCTTTCCCACTGAAATGAAAGTGAAAGGTGATATTAAGCAAGACTTTGGTGAAATGGAAATTTAAATAGTATCATGAAGATGTTCAGGGCAGCATGTGCATGTCATGTGAGGGGTGTCAAATTATTCATAGTACTATCCTTCCAATGAAAATAGCATTTTTTTTATGCGGTTTTTATAGGACGTGACATCACTCTCAAATTGCCTGATCCAGTCTGTTACCACTGTTTACAAAAAGAAATGGTTCTTGTGAAATTGTTTTATAGGCAGGGAGTAGAGATTTTCCCTCAGAGAAAATAAGTTGCATGTTCACTCCATACGCACTCACTGAAGCTTATTGGGACATTCAGCATCTTTAGTTTAGCAGGATAAATGAATGGTAAACATTATTGATTTAAACATATCTGTGCTTATCTGACTGTGAGGTATTTTCTCCCGGTGTTTTCCTAGTGTATTAATGGCTCTCTGTTTGGCCACATCAGTATATCAGACCCTGAGATCTCTCTTAGCTGTCAGTGCATTTCTGCTGTTAGGGACTGCAGGACACATCGCAGTCATATTTTTCACAAGTCAAACATGCGCTCAAGAAGGCAAATTTAAATGGTAAACAATTAGCTGTACAGTTTTACAATTTTGTATGACCAATTAATTCAGTTTTTACATTATCGCTTGTGGACATTTAAATCGAAATGGGAGTGGCTACAGAGGTTCATTTTCCCCATAGGTTCTGCAATACTGGAGCACTCCGTTGATGCTCATCGTAAAAATATGCTGTATGTTATTGTGCAGAAGTACACTGAATTACTGCAGCCAAATCATTGTAACATCTCTTGTTCTATTGATGTTTACAGTATTGCCATCCATTTTTGTTCGCATCATAAGTGAGCCAACACTTGCCGACACTCATAGCAAACGGAACAACATTTGACTTTTTTGGCGAGTTTTGACGAACATTCAATCTTGTACTAAGGCCAGGGTTTGTGGTTGCGTTATTCTCAGGTGGTACCGCAGACCTATGAGGCAAAGGGGGGCGGCATCTACACCAACGGCAGCCCCAAGATCATGAACGGCGAAGAACTGACCAAGATGCGTGAGGTGGCCTTCGAAAAGCATCCCTCAGAGCCCATGGTAATGAACGCTCATAACCAACTGCCCTCTCCCTGAATCTGTCATAAACACTCATCCCCAATCACCCTGTATGAGAATCTGTTGCTATAAACACTCATCCCCAATCACCCTGTATGAGAATCTGTTGCTATAAACACTCATCCCCAATCACCCTGCATGAGAATCTGTTGTTATAAACACTCATCCCCAATCACCCTGTATGAGAATCTGTTGCTATAAACACTCATCCCCAATCACCCTGCATGAGAATTTGTTGCTATAAACACTCATCCCCAATCACCCTGTATGAGAATCTGTTGCTATAAACACTCATCCCCAATCACCCTGTATGAGAATCTGTTGCTATAAACACTCATCCCCAATCACCCTGTATGAGAATCTGTTGCTATAAACACTCATCCCCAATCACCCTGCATGAGAATCTGTTGCTATAAACACTCATCCCCAATCACCCTGTATGAGAATCTGTTGCTATAAACACTCATCCCCAATCACCCTGTATGAGAATCTGTTGCTATAAACACTCATCCCCAATCACTGTGTATGAGAATCTGTAGCTATAAACACTCATCCCCAATCACCCTGTATGAGAATCTGTTGCTATAAACACTCATCCCCAATCACCCTGTATGAGAATCTGTTACTATAAACACTCATCCCCAATCACCCTGTATGAGAATCTGTAGCTATAAACACTCATCCCCAATCACCCTGTATGAGAATCTGTTACTATAAACACTCATCCCCAATCACACCCTGTATGAGAATCTGTAGCTATAAACACTCATCCCCAATCACCCTGTATGAGAATCTGTTGCTATAAAAACTCATCCCCAATCACCCTGTATGAGAATCTGTTGCTATAAACACTCATCCCCAATCACCCTTATGAGGTTACTATAAACACTCATCCCCAATCACTTTGAATCTGTAGCTAAAAACTCATCCCCAATCACCCTGTGAGAATCTGTTGCTATAAAAACTCATCCCCAATCACCCTGTATGAGAATCTGTTGCTATAAACACTCATTCCCAATCACCCTGTATGAGAATCTGTTATATGCACTCTCATACCCAAACACTTTCTGAAAATTTGTTATGCAAATTCATACCCATTTGCCCTGGAATCTTGTATAAACAGTCATAACCTTCAGGTCACTTTGAAAAACTATGTAATTTACTAAATTTTTGCATTACCTTATGTTGTGCAATTCAACGATAAATCCACGTCATCAAAGTTTTTCGTAGAAATACTATGTCATTTGCTGCCACATTTTGAAAGTAACAGACTCACTGTTTTAGCTCTTGTGCTGACAAGTACAACATCCACACTTTGTCCTGCTGTGCAGTACAGGCTCCATTTTGTTTCCTCACGGCAGGGAGTGACGCTGAAATTAAACGAGAGACAGAAGTGCACGGTGGCCAGAATCCTCTATGGGGGAATGGTGCACAGACAAGGTAATGATCACATGACACACAGACAAGGTACTGATCACATGGGCTGTGTCCAAAATCATTTGTTATCCGCTGTATGGTGCACAACGTGGTTTGTCGGCCTTTTTGTTGTAGTACAGATTCTCGACAGTTAAATTCATCCTCTATATCGTTGCACTATAAAATATCCACAATTTACTGTAAAGTATGGAGAAATAGCGATGGTCACTAAATTGATCTGCTCTACACTGTAATGAAATTTGATTGTGTTCAGCCATGAAGAAGTCCCACAAAGGTAATGGTAATGTAGGTTTATGTGAACGCTTGCTCTAGCAGTTGCTTCAATAGCTCCTAATGACTAAAGTGAGATTGCATATAAACTTACTTGTTTACCAAGCCAAACTAGAGTCATGGTTTCATAACGGGGGATAGCACTTTCCATATAAACTTACATGTTTACCACGCTAAACTAGAGTCATGATTTCATAACGGGGGATAGCACCTTCCATATAAACTTACATGTTTACCACGCTAAACTAGAGTCATGATTTCATAATGGGGGATAGCACTTTCCATATAAACTTACATGTTTACCAAGCCAAGCTAGAGTCATGATAATGAGGATGGCACCTTCCATTTAAACTTGCATGTTTACCATGCTAAACTAGTCATTATTTCATAATGGGGGATAGCACCTTTGTTAACTAAACCACACGGAGATGTCATTTCTATTTACGTTTGTGTGTGGAAAAACTGGGAACACCTGGGCATGTCACTCAAATTTGGTGAACCTTTAAGAAGCAACAAGCAACTGTCCAAAGACCTCTTTTGTTTTTTCTCTTCTTGTTTCCTATGTAGTTCACTATATGACAAACACAATATAGTGAATGAGTGAACAACTGGGCCATATCAAACACAGTTATGGTACACAGACAAGCTACTGATCACATGACACACTGACAAGTTACTGATCACATGGTACACAATGTTCCCCTATGATGGGGGCGACTTGGGGCCGGGGAAGGATGCCAGAAAGAGAAGGAGGTGAAGAAATGAGTGATGAGGAACTGAAAAATCCTCTTCAGGAAGAGACATGCCTTGTTTAGTCATTAAAAAACCTCTTCCTAAGAGACGTGCCATGTTTAGTCACTAAAAGTCCTCTTCATGTAAATACATGCTATATTTAACCTGTAAAACCCTCTTCAGGAAGAGACATGCTATGATTAGTCAGTGAAAGTCCTCTTCGTGAAGAAACATGCCATGGTTAGTTGCTAAAAATTCTCCTCACAAAGAGAGATGCCATGTTTAGTCACTAAAATCTCTGTCAGTTTATAATCCATTAGGTTGCCATGAGTCATGTCAAGCCATCATGTCTCTGATAAATTTCTCCCGTTTTCCAGGTTCTCTGCATGAAGGGGATGAAATCGCGGAGATCAACGGGAAGAGTGTGGCAAACCAAACCGTGGACCAGCTGCAGAAGATTCTGGCAAGTCTGATCTTTAATTGGCTCAGTGCTGGAGCTATCAGCCCTGGGGTTCAGGAACTGATTTCCAAAGATGGGATAACTGATGACACTGAAAATTCTGTAGCAGATTTTCTGCTGATGTGCATCATAAATAATGAGCCTGAAATTCCATTAAAGCTGGGGTGCTCCTGAGCTGAGTCATCCAGTGCTCCTCATTGCTGGTTTTCTCCGATCTGATACAGAAAGACACGCACGGAGTCATCACCATGAAGATCTTCCCCAAGCAGCCAAGCCGCTCCCTTGTCTGTGAGGTAATTTCACAGAGGCTTTAGAACTTAAGATAGCCCCACCTTCATTTTGTGGTAATTACACCAAAACTCTATCACTTCGGCTAGCCCTGCCCTCATTTAGTAGTGATTGCACCAAACCTTTAGCACTTTAGGTAGCCTCACCCTCATTTTGTGGTGACTGCACCAAAACCTTTGGAGCTAATGGTGCAGAAATGCAACATTTTCTTTGACCAATTACTCGTCACATTGCTTAAAAGAGTACTCAAATAACTGCTTTGTAGTATTTTTTTTCATGTGGTCCAGTCTACAAAATTTGTGCATTGTAATCTATGCAGGCAGCATTAGGTTGTGGTTTAAAATGCTATTTATAAATCTATTCTTAAATTAGGGCTGCACCGAATAGTTGGAAGCTTTATTCATAACATTGACAATCAAATTCTAAATTAACATTGGAACGCTTTGGCTTTGTTTTGGCATGTATTCATAAAAACAGTATTCCTGTTTAAAGCCGGTATTTCTGCACAATTACAGACAAAGATTAGGCAATACTAGTATTATTAAAATGTTACTTTTTGTAGAATTAGATTCCAATGGTGACTGCATAAGATTGCTTCTGACTCTCGTAATCCAAACATTTCCAATAACTCCAGAGTGTTGTAAGGTGTAAAAGTAAAAATTTATTGAAAAAAGATGGATGAAGTAATTTCCAAAATTCACAACATGTTTTATCTAACAAAATATTCTGCTTCAGTTAGTATTTTTTGATGCGGTCAAAAACTGTATCCCACTTGCCTCATGCACTCTTTACCTGGGCGGTTTAGCAGCAATCTAGCAGCACCATCACATGTAGGCTGTATAACCACAGCAACAAAAATGTCAGCTATTTCACTATCTCGGCTCTAACACTATTATAATAAATTACCAAAGTCTGTACAGAAAAGATCATATATCTACATTCACTTGGCCCTTGGTGCTCCATCATGATGTTACTTTCATACCAACAACTGCTGTAGGAAGATGTCAAAGAAATTGTCCATTTGGTAGCTGATGATAATCCTTAATTATTAAGCCATTTCATCATTATTTTGTGCCTTTTATTGGTTACCCGGCTGGCTGCATGTATTTATGTTGACAAAACTGACTAGCTACATTCATTGAAGAAAGCTGATTTAATTTAAAAAAGTGCTCATTTAATGGGATGAATCACTTTATTCAAATTGAGGATTTTGTCTGAGGATATATTTTTTTTGTGGTTATGACATCCTGTAGCTCATAAAATGGCATATTTGTTAGCTAATCTTACAGGTGACACCACTCTGAGCCACTATTTCATAGGGTTCTACACGCCTTTAGACAGTGTTTCCGTTTTAAATGTAAAAAATGCTATAATGGGAGATGGAATTCAGAAATGTTTGGATTAATTAATCATGTGCATAATTGTCATCCTTTACAATATCATGTGTATTATTAAGTATGTTTTCTATGTAGCCTATCCGTGGTCACTTGGTCTTTTCCTAATGAATAATTTATGAATCATTATACGTTTATGTATTGTTCTTAGTGGTTCCGTAATGAATTGTTTGATTGTTAAGCGATCAAGAGATCTTAAACGGTAAGTGGTTGGGTTCAATCATACATGAAAGGTGAGAGGCTTCTATACCTCTGACGGTACGAAACTGAAAATCCCGTAATGCAGGCATGACCTGGAGTTGAGGTTGAAGAGGGTGAAACACAACAAGCATGGTAGCTTTTTAAATTACACACACAGACCTACACAGGGAACTAACTGGGATAAAATGTAGAAAAAATATAGGACCATACGATAATCAATTATCATTTTTTTTGCAATGAATTATGATTTCTAAGGCAAGTACTCCTTAACCTCATATCTTGTTTGCACCCCAAGTTTGCACTTATGCTGGCCCCACCCTTATCTGAGGTAATATCACTGAACCGCGAGCATGTCCGCTAGCCCTGCCCTCATTTGTGTGGTAACCACACCGAACTCCCAGCATTTCAGATGCCGGCATACCTACAGCTTTTATCAAGATACTGTGGGTGTTATATTAGCTTTAGCAATATTTTCTGAAATAATCAGTCACATGGATTTGTCACATAATGTCTGAACTGAGATTCAATAAACTTTCAAAATGTGGCATTCTTCATTGCATCAAACTGCATAATCTCAAACATCTCTCATAGTGCGTAAAGAAATACGGTCACCAAGATGATAAATTTTCTCTCAGCACATCATAAAGTGTCAGAAAAATAGTGCCACAGAACTTCATGATGACAGTTGCAGTATCGCTGTTTTAGTTAAAATGCTCAGCTCGGAGGGATTCTGTTCTCTACATCAGTGAGAGCTTGTTCACCTCACTAACCCCATAGAAATACACCACAGACTAGACAGCAGGACATCTGCGTGAAACGGTCTTATTTAATCCAGCTTTATCATACCGAGAAAGACTAAACATGTCACAAGAACTGTACTGTCCTCCTGTCCCAAACTGTTACCAACTAAGCTCCCAAAACAACTGTGCACTTCCACCCTGCATAACAGGGTTTATGAAGATGTGTGACGCTCTGTACATTCCTGCTTCAGTGGAGAACTGCTGCTAACTGTAATCAATCCAAATCTGTTCCTCTGTTAGGCCCATCCTCTTCTAAGTCAATGAAAGACACAGGTGACTATTCCAGCAGTAGATGCTAGCAATAGCTTCCATAGCCCATTACCTTCTAGCTTTGCTGGTCTGACCAGAAACACATGGAGTATGTGTTTCATTCTGCCATCTGCTGGCCATACTGAGTTATATAACATGCCTTGTCAAGTCTTCGCAAATAGGTCATTTTTAACAAATTACTGCAATGACTGTTTAGAATATTGTGATGTTGTTCATTTGGATTTTCATTTGAATAATATTCATTGAAATATTTTAATTAATTAATTAATAAGTTCAAACTGTTTAAATGCATATTTTGGGAACTTTTTTCATTTTAAAATTATTTTTTGCATACTTGAACTTACACTGGTACAAAAACATAAATTCTCTTGAACAGTGTGGTAAGTGATGGCAGTGTTGTTCAATCTTGTAGACTTTTGAGCCTAATATATTTTATCATACCCTCATCATGACAATAACATATTTCTGTTCTAAGATATTTCTTTTTTCTCCAAATCTTTCCTCTGGAAGCATAGAATCCTCTTTAAAAAGTATGAGAGGTTAATTACAGTAACTCCAGCGGTAAGGTTTGTCCATTTGTTCGCTAAACTGGAGTCCAAATGCAAAACATGATGGTTGATTGGTATTTTCTTATTTTATCTTAGCTATTATGCAAATTTTTCAGTGGTTACAAAAATGTAATTGATAAGAAACTTCTACAGTTCACATTCAGTTTTGCATGCTGTCGAGAATGATGGATAATAATATTCATGAACTGGCGAGTAGTTGGGATATTTTTAAAATTTGGCTCCTTTCATTCAACGCAGCTCAAACCCCTCCCCCTGTTGCTGTACATTGGCAGATTTGCTTCTAATATTGGCCATCTATCTATTAGCATATTAGAAGTAAATGGTGGGATCAGCCCGCAAAATTGCAAAATGCTGGGACATGCATTCATTTTCACTGAAATTCCTGGTAGACTCTGAGTCTTCTCTGTAGTCCTGATGAAGTTTATTTCAGTTGTGCTGGTCTGCTTTCATCCACAGATGTTCGTGAGAGCTCAGTTTGACTACGAGCCCTCTAAGGATGATCTCATTCCGTGCAAGGAGGCAGGACTTAAGTTCAAAACGGGCGACATAATTCAGATAATCAACAAGAAGGATCCAAACTGGTGGCAGGGGAGGGTGGACAGCTCCGCAACCGACTATGCTGGGCTCATTCCCTCCCCCGAGTTACAGGAATGGTATGTTCCAGCACTAAAGGATGTTGAGGAAAAGCAGTCATGGGCTGTGGCCTCTTAATCACAGCCCGGGGGTGGTTTATCTTGATTGTGCAAACTCAATATTAATTACAGCAGTGGTACACCACACAAACAGGAGTTTAGGATAATTATATGATACTTGGGCTGTAACCCAGAGATCGTAGGTTTGATTATCTGGCAGGTCTCTGCTGTCATAGCCTTGAACTTAGGATACTCAAAGCCTGAGTTGCTTCAGTTTATAAATGTACTCATTGTTATGTTAGTCACTCTGGCTGTAATGTAACTCAGTAAGTCCATTTGAAGCGACACATTATGTCTTGTTTAGTCATGTCTTTGGAGCATATGTGTGGCTGTAGATGGGAGACCCTATCGCTTGAGGGGAGGTCAGCATTCCATTAACCTGAGCTCACTTCCTTCAATGCAAGGTATTTCACACAGCTGTGGTGCAGTCTGTTTCTCTCTCATGCCCTCTCTCTCTCTCTCTCTCTCTCTCTCACTTTCTTTCTCAGGCGGGTGGCCAGTAAATCCAAGTCCTCCACAGCTGGCAGCCAGTCCTGCAGCCCATTTGGGAAGAAGAAGAAATGCAAAGACAAGTATCTGGCCAAGCACAGCTCCAGTGAGTCATCTTTTCCCCACAGGACAGCAGTTTCAATGTCCATTAGGAAATTAATGCAAAAAATTGGCTTTGGCAGTGGGCACTTGGCAATGCTACTGCAAGTATCAATGTAATGCAAACTTGTTCCATTTAAATAGAGAAGAAATTGAATTCAGTTGAGGTCTGGGCTTAATTAGCTGCGTCTCCACCAAACACTTTCGGTATCGAACGCTTACAATCAGCACGTAAACTGAACAACCTGGCACAGAAACTCTAGATCTGGTTGGCGTTTCCACTGCAGACAGCACTCTTAAATGTAGACGAGATTGTTAACAGTAGTAACAATGTCAACCACGTCCTTCGTTGAACAAGAGTGACTATTGTCTCTTGACCAGTCAATGGTCTGCAGTGTCTGGCTCCACCTTTTCATATCTCTTTAGTGTGCTAGGTGCCTCAACAGTGGGGATGCAAAAATGGGTTGGATTTGAACGGTACTTTGCTACCATCCACAACTTTTGACAATGGAAACACCAAAATGAGTGTTCTAATTTGTAAGGAACTGAAATGATCTGAAGCGGACTGCTTGGTGGAAACAAGGCTTTTGTGTCTGCAAAACTGGTATAGTATGTATTAGCCACATTATTCTGAATTTATCATTTACAAATTCACTGACATTACTAAACTAGTATATACAGATAATCCATTTCTTACAGCCAGTTATTTCATGTGCTATTAATATGTTGACTATATCTACTAAAGATGACGTGTACCATGTATCTGTTTGGTAAAATGAAATATCTCTGTAGTCTTTGACCAGTTGGATGTGATCTCCTATGAAGAGGTAGTGCAGCTACCCGCCTTCAACAGAAAAACTGTGGTGCTTATTGGTGAGTTAAGAGCGATGCACACTCCAATGACATCACACTAGCATGATATGCACACGGGCCAGTGACAAATAAGCCTTTTAAAAATTTTTTTTTTTTTTTTAAATAAATCTTTAAAAATGTATGGAATACATTTATTTGAAGTTGGAAGAGTGTGTTTAAACAAGTCTTAATGGTTGCACAACATTTAGAGGGTTTTAGTACAGTTTTAGACTGTATTTGCAATTTCACCAGCCAAAAAATGTCAGGTGGCGCAACCAAAAGTTTCTTGAAAAAAACACACTTCCCTCTTTTTTTTCCTAAGTGATTTTTTTAGTAAGTATACCTGAGAGTGTGTACTCTGCCTAAAACGTCACTATTTTGTAATTGAGCTGGGTATTAAAAGTAACTTATGGATTCTTTATTGTAGTGGCGGGTATTTTGGTTTTCCAAACAATTTATAAACAATTAAACTATTAAACTTTGTTTATTTGAAAGGTTTTCAATATAAAGTTATGCCCCATATTAATATTATATTAATTCATATTTTAAATTACATATTTAATACATTTCACATAGTGTCAGCTTGCTCGGACGGTTGCGCCACCTGACATTTTGAGAGTTTGAGATGGCAAAACATAAAATATATATCATTTTTATGATAAACTGGAAATATGTTCAAATTAAACAGGTTTTATAGTATAAAATGCTTATTATGAATCATTTAAAATTATTTTAAACAAAAGTAGTGCACTCGGACAATGTCACGTCATTGACCCACTCACACGAGACATGCTTCACACGGCTTCACTTTTTACTTAGGTGCCCCGGGAGTTGGAAGAAGATTCGTCAAAAGCACTCTGCTGACTAAGTACCCCGAGAAGTTTGCCTATCCAACACCACGTGAGTGCAGCTTCCACTGGGCCTTTCATTGTGTCACATTTCCTGAGCTGGCAGTTTCCATAGCGGCATAAAATAAATACATTACAACAGATCACTGGAGCTGCTATGCAGCGAAGGTCAGATGGGTTACAGTTCTCATGAAGTACCAGGATCTGAATCTTCTCATGAAGTACCAGGATCTGAATCTTCTCATGAAGTACCAGGCCTTGCCTCTGCTGTTCTTGTGGGGCTTTTGTTCAAGGTTTTCGACGATGGTGGTCAGTTAAGTCATTAGCTAGGAGTGAGCATGAGAACAAGAGATGCCAAAGAGCTACATCTAGGTGTACATGCAAGTGCTACTGGATAGTGGGGGAAGATCAAAATACTAAGGACAGATAAGTGATACTAGGTCAAGGTACTACTGTAGAGGAACAGTTTAAAGTTATTCCTTGTGCAGTCTGCTGAGACGTGTCCCGGCCATTTCGAGACCTTAAAATTACAGGGTTCTAACTAATATTTACAAAGTTCTGAGGAATTCGCTTGCGAAGTTTGGCCACTCAGTGTACTCTCTGGGAACTGGAAGTTTGTTATTCTGATCTGAACCCAATTTAACAAATGAATTGAATACCCATTCTTAATCATTAGATAGAACTATTTATTACCAATTATGTGCAATAGTTAACTCAATTTTGACCAAAATGTCAGTTAGAACCCTGTAATTCTAAGGTCAAAATTTGTAGAGCAGGGCCATCAAAGTCCAGTCCTGGACGGCTGCAGTTCTCAGTTTATGTAATTTCCTTTTGATCAGCAGCCAATTTAGCCCTTGAGATGGGGTGTCCGAACTCTAGCCAATCAACAACTCAAATTAAGCCCTTTACTGCAGAAACGCATAAGAAACCAGCCGACACAGCAGCCCTCCAGGATTACAGTTTGAGAGCCCTGCAGGAGAGGAATGGGTTGATAATAGATGCTGGGTGATAATGTTACTAGCCCACGATAACATGAGTTTGTGCTCCTGCAGACACGACTAGGCCACCCAAAAGGGATGAGGAGGATGGAAAGGACTATTTCTTCATCTCCAACGAGGCTATGACCAGATGCATCACGCACAATGAGCTCCTAGAGTACGGCAGTTTTGGGGGGAACATGTTCGGCACCAAACTGGAGACTGTCTACAAGATACATGAGGGGAAGATGGCCGTACTGGACGTAGAGCCCCAGGTAGGGTCGGAGTTTGGCTGAATGTGGAGCCCTGGTGGGGTTAGCACTAAGCTGGCCGTGGAGCCCCACGTAGGCTGAGGGAACGGCATGGTCTGTCAAATCTTGGTCCAGAAAGTATACATCCTTCCCAGATTTAGTTCCAACCACCTGGATCTTCTCATTCTAGCAACTCTGTAGCCAAGAGGCAGAGCTAACGAGTTATGTAAGCCAGCTGAGGTTATGGGTGAAAGAGCCACTTTACAAAGCTTTTACCTCCACACCTCAGCCATCAGCTAAATTGTTGAAGCGTTTGCCCCTCTAGTAACGAGCTATGTCTGATGCTACCCCACCCAAATGAGGCATTCTGAAGTTAAGCCAACCCTACCGCCTCACTATCTGCTGAAATGACTATTCAACTATTCAAGGAAAGCTATTGCCAAAAAATATAACCAACTGATGTCACATCACATAACATACTTGCATGTCATCTATGAACAATGCTAAGATAACGAGTTGAATCAGCATATGCGAGGATTTAAGCCATTTATCAAATGTCAGAAGGGTCAGGAGGTCAAAAACCACATAAATCAATCCTGGCATACTTCCTTAGTTCCATCCTGATTATGCATGCAAAGCTTATTTTGTGGTGAAATGATGCTGAATAACCTTTTCATCATTCACACCCTTTGGAATGCAGCATCAATGCTATTTATTAAGCACTGCAGGTATTCATGAGTGAATTAACACTTTCCACAGAGGACGAGTAATACTGTGCATTTGATTTCATCTGTAGAGCAGCAGTGTGCATAGATTAGATACTGCAGTGAATGGTTTCTTAGCAGTTCTTTCGTTTTCCAGACTTTGAAGGTTGTTCGAACTGCAGAGTTTGCACCGCTTGTGGTGTTCATCGCTCCCACAGATACCGCTCCACAGGTGAGATTGATACAGTTTTACTGGGTCTTGTTTCTCGAAGCAAGGTAGCAGAGTTAGCTGGATAACTGATGAATAAACAGTCCTCGTACAGCCTGTGCTCACTCCATAACTTTGAGACACATCAATCAGTTTTGCTACACTGAACTTTCTGCTTCATGATTTGATTTTGCTTTCCTTCACAGACGGAGTCCCTGCTGTCTATCAAGCAAGAGTCAGACGCCATCCTGGCCGCGTACGGGCACTATTTTGATGTGGTACTAGTGAACAACGATGTAGATGAGACAGTGAAGGGAGTGGAGGAGGCTATCGAGCGGGTGACTTCAACCCCGCAGTGGGTGCCCGTTTCCTGGGTGTACTGACCTTTGACCTCTGCCCACGGTGCTATACCTTCCCACCTGACCCACGAATGCGCAGAATCACCTTCTGAGTGACAGCTCTGCGTTTAAAGCAAGGCTCTCTATCCAGTCCTGGGGGCTCTGCTGGTGTATGGGACCTTCCATCCAATCAGCGGCCTCAGAAAAAAGATGTGTAGACTCTTTGACCAATCAGTGATTTAAATCAAGCACTCCAGTGCAGGAACTTGTGAAAATTCAGCAGCCCCCTAGGATGAGTGTGAGGTCCCTGGTTTAATGTTGAAATGTCACAGAAGTTTCGCACCTTAAATGTCAGATCGCACACACGAGCAATAGCCATGTTATGTTTGATGTCTGATGTTTTTTAAACTGTGCTCAACAGCACGTTAGTGTTGAGCCAAAAGCTTTATGTGTTGAGGATTTTTCATCACTACACGGATGTACTTCCCACAAAGATATTGATTGATGCTATGCTAGGACCACAACTGTGAAATTAGCGTTAGACAAAGGAATACTACAACAGGGACTCAATGTTTTTTCTGTGGTTTTTCAGTTCTCGCCATCCTGGATGAAAACGCCATAATATCTGATGTAAATAAGAATTTGATCAAATGATCTTAAAATACAGGGGAAAACTGTCAACTAACTACACATTATTTTTGTTGTTTTGGTTTTCATGGGTCTATAATCAGCTCCAAACGTAACAGAACATACCTCATGTCTGAATGCAAGGCACTTTTAGACTTTATTAAAAGCTCCCTTAACCAACACTTGTCCATCACTTGTGTCATCTTCATTGAAAAATATAGTACAGGGGACAGACACCTCGAGGTTTTTCCAAGGGCTTGAATTGACCCCACTCAATCTCTCACTCAACAAGTCTGTGCCTACAACTGCAGACTTGATTTTGCATGGCCCGTTCCCCTTTCAGCATCACAATGTCCCCATACACAAAGCCAGGTCAGTGTTGCTCCAAACCAGAGAGGAAGAACCCGGCAGGCCTGAACATTTTCCTAAAAACCTTCATGGAAACAAGGTAGGAGCTGCAGCTCTGGCCACTGACACGGCAGCCAGAAATGTTATTTCCGAAATGCTTAGGATGAGGTTCTTTGTCCCAGAGGTCAGACACTGGACCCTGGACATGGTTACATGTTCGGAATTCCTCCAGTCAAGATAGAGATCTTCAGTGGAGACAAATTATCCGAGACCTTGATCACAGGTGATGGCTTTCAGTGCCAAATCCCAATAAAGCCTACAGGCCCATTCTAAACAGCTGTACTAGTTAAAAATTTGCTGAACAATCTTGACTTGTTTCGCATTTAGGCTTGAGATCAATCATTTTAAGATGGAGTCTCCTTCAAAAACAATTGTGTAGATTATTGAAAAGTAGTATTAAATTCCTACTTTCCATACCTATTAAAGAATTTAGTTACAGCTCATTGTACATTTGCTGTTCCGCATAAGGCAAGTTAACTCCATCAGTCAAGTTAAATGTAGGGTACGTTTTCCCTCATTTATCTGTCCACGCACTTTTGAGGAAGATTTCAGGAAACCTTCAAATTTTCGTGGGAACAGTAAGGTGAAGAGGTTCTTAAAGGTCAAGGTCACAAAGGTTATAATCAATGGCGCAGGCAGAGAGGTAGGTACTCTACCCGGTGCCCTTGTATTCAACGATAAATCTGAACTTGCACTAGTGCTCTTGTAAACTCACATCTTTACTTGCCATTTCTGCAGCCATTACACTCAAGAAACATAAAAAAAGGATATTTCACTTGAGAGAACACACCGATCTTTACTGCAAGTTGCTACAGATAAGCACTGTAACAAAAGGACAGTATACAATCAGAGTTCTGATTAGATAAAAAGGCCTTTGCTGAGGGCAGCAAAGATTATCGCACCATTTGGGGGGGGGGGGGCACGTGGCCAATGTCGTCAGAACGTCAGCAGCCACATACAGCAGAAGTCCTGATAAAATCAGTACTCTGATCACTGTGTACTGTCAGGTTTTTATCTGTACAAGGTTCAAACACTCATGCATTAACTGGATCCTTGTGCTCAGAGTTTCACAAGCTCAAGCACAAATTGAGGAACCACTTCAGCAAGTTGGAGGAGTCCTAACCAAATTTAGGTCAACATGTACGTGACTGAAAGAGCCCACTTCCTGGAGGATTCTCGAGTTGTCAGAGTTTTTGAAAAAGCGTCTCATTGCAACACCAAAACCCACAGAGCCAAATGTGTGCGTGAGCAGATTCGAGCAGGAAACGCCCTCCATGGGAGAGAGCTGCCGCCACCGACTCCTCACCACCGTCTCTATTCCATCCGCTATGTGGTGCCACTATTAGTCATAGTAAACAAGTGCAAATGAGACAGACACAAAGAAAAAAGACAAATCACTGTATTAATTCATAATTATGCTTCTCTCCTCTGAACTTAGCCAATTTTACTTATTTACAGTACAAAAATAAGACATTCTGCAAAAACAATGTCTCAAAGCACAATAGCGTCCCACTCCCTTAAGAAAAAAAAAAGTTACATGACTCTTCAGGAGAGAGAATTTTAAAAGGTCAAAACGAGTTTTTCTTAAAAATAGTTTAACTGCCCGTTACTGCCGTAGACTTTGAGAAGCTTCCAGTGCAGAGATCTCAAACGCCAGTCCTGAGAAGCCGCAGTCTCTGACCACACCTGTGATTTTCATTCAACATACGACCACTTCGGTAGTCAGACAGGTGAGCAGTGCTTAAGCCAATCAGTGACTTAATAATCGATCGTTTAGATGCAGGAGAGAGTCATGACCAAGCCAACACCGCGGCCCTCCAGGACCCGAGCCAGCCCCCACAAAATCAGCAGGCCTCTGGTGTGATGAGCAGAGACTCCGCTCAGCTGGTGGGGGGTGCGGTGTCTGTACAGGTGTGCGCCGAGATTCCGCTCTCGCCGTCCGAACGGAGGCCAACAGTCCAGAGCGTTCAGATACAGCAGAGTCACATGACTGTTTCACTCCGCCTCCTCTTCCTCCTTCAGTTTCTTTTTCTTCTTCTTCTTCCTGGCGCTCTCCCCCTCCTGTGCGGACGGTAAATACACAACGGTGAAGACAAACACCACACTCCCTCAGGGGCCCGCGGATTGACGCCAAGAACAGCTCTAAACCCTGGTGGTCACTGGAGGTATTGCAGCCTAAACATTTTCCCATTAAAGCATGTTCTAAACTTCACAAGCCTGGTAAAAATATACTGATATGGATATGAATTTAAAATTAAAATAAAAATGTAAAAACTCTTGAAACCAACTTACACCAATCCCGTACAAGTTTTTACTCACATTTATGCCTCTATGAACAGACTGCACACAGCGGCGAGCAGGTCCCATGAGACTCCACAACCGGCCTGCAGATCTGGTCAGTAGTTCTAGGATAACCCCATAGGCGGACCTCACCATTCCCCAATGTGTGTGTACTAAGCCCGAGCGCCAGTGAGAGTGTAGGACTCCAGCAGCCAGCGTGGGATCATCCACACGCCAGACTGAGCTGAAAGACACTTTAATGTGGCAGACTGACTCCCTCCAGAGCCACTGACAGACAGGAGAGGGATAACCGTCTGCAGTGTGACACACACTCCCGCTCACCTCAGTGGTGTTCAGCGTGGCGGCCGGTGCCTCCTCTCTCTCACACACACACACACACACACACACACACCTCAGTGGTGTTCAACACGGCGGCTGCCGCCTCCTCCTCCGACAGCTTCAGCTTCTTCTCTTTCTTCTTCTTCTTCTTCTCCTTCTTCAGCTCCCCGTCAGATTTGGGGGTGCTGGGCACCGAGGCGGCGGGGGTCCCTGAATCTGCGCCCGCATCGCTGTCGCTCCCGCTCGTCTCACGTTTCCTCTGAGGGGGACAAACAGCTGTCAGCCTCTGAAGGAGCAGGAGCCACAGAGTGGGGCCCATAGTCAAGACAGGCATGAAACACTGGGCCCGGAGTCAAGACGGGCATTAAACACTGGGCCCGGAGTCAAGACGGGCATTAAACACTAAGCCCGGAGTTAAGACGGGCATTGAACACTGGGCCCGGAGTAAAGACAAGCGTTAAAGTGCCCCTTCCCTGAGAAAATGGACTTATCTGTTAGTATTTGAATATGGTAGGTCCATAATCATTTTGTGACATTTCGTGGTTCTTGAACTCCAGCACCACTTGAAGTATTGGTTTTTGCAAACAGAAGGAAATAGGCGGAGAATTTACGTCAGTGAAAAACGTGTTGCAGTATTACGAAACACTGCAAATTGAATAGTCACATTCTCGCCGGTTCTCGCCCACTCTGGAGTGTAACCGCCCACACAAAGATTCGAGCAACGTGCCAACTGTCAGTGTCATCCACTGTCTACGGCAGGGGTCGGCAACCCGCGGCTTTGGAGCCGCGTGCGGCTCTTCAGCCCTTCTACAGTGGCTCCCTGCAGCTTTGAAAAAAATTAATAACGGCTATTTAAATTTGTTTTTTTCTTCCAAACAAAATATCGCTTATTTTTGAGATCAGGGTGATACTGTGACACTGAAAAAAAGCACTTAATATTTGTGACCCCGCCCGTGCAAACACGGCTAAATTCGCCTGATCTAATTTTGAGATAAAGACCGTCAAGTAGTCCCTGTGATAAAAAGTGACAAAGACGTGTGATGTGAGTTTATGGCTGTAAATGATAGGTTACATATTGGGGTTTCGAAATAAAGTTCAAAAATTCATTTCTAACATCATACATAGGCTATTAAAATTAATGAATTTATTTACACTTCATTTACACGGAAGTTGCCTTCCACAAGCCTGGTCTATTATGTTTTCAATCGGCTTTTAGTTTACCTTCTGCGGATGAACGCCTGATAGTTTGGGTGTCATTTGGTTTAGGAACTTCTTTTCTACCATTGAAAATGAATGTAGACGATAATGCGCACCATCGTAAAGCAGGTCAGTCTAAGGTACGGCAGATGAGTTGCGATTTAAGCCGGGCGAGGATTTCTCCACGGATTGAGTCATATCACCACGGAAATTTCAGAAATGAAGCGTTTGCATATGTTGGTTAACGTCTTGTGAAGCTAACAAGCCTAGTTTGAGGACATGTCATGCCTGCCAAAACTTTGAAATGACCTCACTCAGTCAATATTAGAGATATCAGTGAGATTTTTTCACGGAATATTCCATACATGATGTAGAATGACCTTGCGTACAAAATAAAAACTGTTCATCACCAGTAAATGACTTTAGCTGGGTTATCACAGGCAGGGATATAGGTGACCTACTGGCAATTGCAAATGACGAGACATCTGTTTCGTTGCGTTTTCATTGTGGCAAGGTGGGATGATGAATTGGGGCCAATGAGTGTGGGGCTCGATGCATGGGCTACTAACATGAAAGCCCATCCGGGTAGGCTATTCCGAGAGCTAGGCCACTTTTAGAATTTTTTTTTTTTTTTTTTTTTTTTTTTTTTAAAAGACAATCAATAGCCTAATCGCAGGGCTGCCAAATTTCTTCGCATTCTCACGCATAAGGCGTAGGTCTCACGTTTTTTCGAGACATATTCACCGAAGTCAGCAATTGTTCAATCAGCGCGTATATTAATGAGACTTAAGCGTAATTGAAGTCCTTGTGCATGGCAGTTTCAGTTTCACCAGCGTGGCGGTGGATTTCGCCACTAGAAACACGGAAAGCGATTATATGACTCTCTTTAATGCGCATTGAATAATTGCTGACTACAGCATAGGAACGCTAATGCCACGAAAAAGCGTGAGACTTGAGCCGAATGCGTTGGAGTTGACAGCTCTATCGAGACGGCTGCGAGACATTTCGTCTAATAAGTTGGATAGGCTAGTAAAATTACCACTATGAAACGTCCATTGTTATACGTGTTGATGGCATTTCCAGCATTGCATCGGCCTCCTATTCAGTTTCGGGGTCATATATATATGCATACATAAGGCAATATTGTGAACGTTGTGTAGCCATTGCTTCGCTGAAGTCTTACTATGCTACCTGTAAAATCTGTTGTCTTTCACCATCTATGGTTGTAGCTAGCTCCGCTCTGGGCCAGTATGGCATTGGGGCTGTTTACATGTTGAATATTCACGAATGTAGCTGAACTATTCAATCAGCGCGAAGCTCATTTAAAAGCCGGATATTCATGAGGGAACTCACCCGTCTTCTCAGACTGCCTTTCTGTGATGCTTAAAAGGTCATTAAAAAAGCGATCCAAGGCACTTTTCCCACAAATAATGGTATGAATACGATGGCAGGGCATTGGGGATTAACACAAAATGTCAGGATATGTCTGGTAGGGGCACTTTAAACACTGGGCCTGGAGTTAAGACCGGCATTGAACACTGGGCCCGGAGTTAAGACAGGCATTAAACACTGGGCCCGGAGTTAAGACGGGCATTAAACACTGGGCCCGGAGTTAAGACGGGCATTAAACACTGGGCCCGGAGTTAAGACGGGCATTAAACACTGAGCCCGGATTAAGACGGACATTGAATACCAGGCCCAGAGTTTAAGCACTCAGAAATCTCCACACAGCGCATTAACAAACCCCAGCCCTGATCAGAGGCATTTCAGGGGTGCTGGCTGGCCAGCTATCACCATGGAGCATTAAAGTCACCCAAAAATGAGCCCCTCAGAGTGAATGTCCCTGCTTACCTTAGAGGGCTGAGGAGTCTGTTCCTCAGTGACTGGCTTTGGAGTGCTGAAATAAAAACACAATTTCACTCTAAATTAAATCCTTAACCTCACTATCAAATACGACATAGTAAAAATCATTTTATACTGCATTTTCCACAATTTCACAAATGTTGAGGGAAATAATCAACACGTCACTCAATGCATCGGCAAGTTCTCCAATCCACCACAGGAGGGCAGCAGTGAGGCAGACAGGTAATGTACACACGGGCGAGAGGCCCACAGGCACCAACAGCACAGTGAACTCGTCTGAACCCAGGGAGTTGATTTAGCAGACTGACTCCCTCCAAGGTCACAAAGACAGAGAAGGGATAACTGTCTGCAGAAACAGTACTGCATTATCAAGCCAAAAATGTCATGGCAGTTTTAGTCAATTAGATCAAGCAGGGGCCAATGCAATCTGGAACAATGTAGAGTCAAGGGCCTGGCACCGGGACCCAGCAGCAGTACTGATCTCATGTGGGCCAAACTAATGTTTGGAAAAAGTCAATGTAGCTAGTCAAATTCAAGCACCCCACCCCTGCTCACAAAGCTACCGGCACACCTCTCCAACAGTCAGCACCCCCCCCCTCCATTTCCACCCCTCCCCCACCTGTAGTCCACGTATCCCGTCTTCCACTCCGCTGGGGTGCTGTTGTTGGGTTTGCCGTGTTTATCCAGAAGCCCCTTCTGAATCATCATCTTCTTCTGACTGGCCTGAGATCATCCAATCACATCCCATCCAAATTACATTCCATCCAATCACAGAAGCATCAACACATCACATTCCACAATATAAATACGCATCGCAGAGAACCCTGGGCAGAACCGCAGCAAGAGCAAACCTACAGAAATGCAGGCAGGGAAAAACTGAGGAACACTGCCTAAACTTCCATTATTCATAGAATACAAAAAATCCCCATGAATGATTATTCCAAGAAGAAACACCATTTCTACACATGGGCTACAGCTGATGATGTAGAGCCCATTTATACTGACATGTCTAATGAAACTTAACTAGCCATAAGAGGTTCAATTTAGCCCAAGACTGGACCCGATCCGTGTCAGTGAAACAAGGCCTGCGTGTAATACCAGTGACCCGGGGGACTCATACCTTGGGCCCGAGGCCCCACTTTCGGGGGTACGTGTCGCGCTCCATAATGACCCGCTTGATTTTGGCCACGACGCCATGGTCACATGTGGAGATCACCGCCGTGGTCATGAGGGCAATGGCTGGAGGGAAAACAAAGTCAGTTTGAGTCTTCGGCTCCTATTTCAACCACGTCTTTACTCAGACTGAGGTCACATGGCCGTTTTTCCAAGGACACTGTGACAGAAATGCCAGAGCGCCATTACAGGAGGGAACAGAGTCAGGCGTAAAGCTCCTGGAGCAGTTTGGGGTCAAAGGTCTGTGGCACAAAAACCATTTTGTCCAGACATCAAAATCCCAAACCCCAGCAGATTCCCACTCTCCCTACAGTAAGCCGTTCTCTGGCACTTCTCCCAGCATGTCCTAAAGGAGATGGACTTGTGCTCTATAAAGGACCAAGGACATCACAACAGCGCAACCACGTAGCCATCAGACATGGGTGATAGATAACAGGTCATCTTTGCACTGAGTGCTAATGCCATCTACATCACATCATCATGTGGCTGCGATTTTTATTTTTTTTTCCAGGACATTAACTGACTGATTGGTTCTACACCCCCGAGCCACAGTTCGAGAGAATGGAGATGCAACAGGTCCCATCTCTCGAGATTACACAATTCATAAGGTGCTTTTATTCAAAGCCACTTACATTCAAATCTAATCAGGCGCCAAACAGCCCCAAGGCTCTGAGGGGTTAAGGGCCTTGCTCAAGGGCCCAACAGCTGAACTGCACTCCCTCTCATGCATAATAGCCAGTACAGCCCATCCCCACTCGTAATAACTGAACCCCCACACTCGGGCCCCCAGCCTCACCCAGGCAAATGGCCTCCCCCTTGGTGGTAATGATGACGATCTCCTGGTTCACCTCGATGCCGTCCTCATATCGTAGCACACCTGGCAGCATAATCTTAGCGCCGTAGCAAATAGCATTCACCTGTCAAGGGGGGAAACTACAGTTACCGCACATCCTAACACCACCCAACACAATCCAGTCCAGCCCCCATAAGGCCCAGACAGACTGGAAAGTTAGTTTTTTGTTTTTTAGCCCTTTGAGTGGTTATCAGGTTTAGGCGAGGCGACTGCCCCAATGCTACTCCGCAAACTGCATTCTTTGTAAAAAAGCGCCATACAAACAAACCGCTGTGGCCTCATGAGGGAAGCTCAAAGACTCGAGCGCACTCACCGCGCTGTCCTTCATGACGATGCGCTTATGAGACACTAGCAGCTTCTCCAGGGGGTAGATGACCCGCCGCAGGTACGACTCGTCCTTGTTGTGGTCAAACTGCCACTGAGCGTCCAGCACGTCGTGCATCGTCACCATGTTGTCCTGGAACAGAGAAAAACAGTGTGAAACTTGGTTTTCAGCAATCCTGACTTAAACTAGTGGAAGTTTCACAAAGCTGGTTTATCAAGTTAGCTGAACGACAGCATTGAGTAAAACACAGTACAGTTCCTTCTCCTTCACTCCTTGATCCAGGTTTGAGGATTCTAGGTTTTCCCACAATGCACTTATCCAGCCAACTCCGTAATCGTTCTTGCAAAACAGGGCCCTGTTAACTATAATCCTGCTTTGAAAAACAACCCCGCCAACTCCTTAATCCTGCTTTGTGAAACGGGGCCCAACTAATTTAGCAATTCTGCTTTGTGAAACAGGGCCCAGATAACTTTGTAATCCAGCTTTGAGAAACAGGGCCTAGGACACAGATCACCATTAACCTTTATAATTAAAAAATAACCACAAAAGCGCAAATGTAGGCTGGAGCGGATTGATGAAGCACTAACAGCCATTTCAGAATCAAAACCGCCGGAACAGCCTCATCCTGTGCCAAAGTTAAATTACCAGAACCAGGGAGAAGCCTGGAGCTGAACTCAACACTTTGGACAGATAACAGGTCTTCAAATAAGCCCTCTCTCGAACATTCATTTAATACACAATTACAATGAGTCAGGCACTGCAGAAACATCCTTTCATACTCGTTTATGGTCCGTTAGGTAAGCTTTAACAAATCAAAGATTCCAGAACTTTGTGGCAAAGTGAGTAGTTACTTTTTTAATTAAGTTGGGTGAACATTTCTTCCCAACAGCTATCAGTATTTAATTTGGCAGTTTTAAATTTTATTGAAGATTAAAACTTAATTATGGAAGCAGGGTCACTCTTGACTGTTAGTGAAGACATTCCATTTCGATCCTGACATCATAATGTCAGGTAGGAGCTCATTTCTAAGGAGAAAACTCATTTTCTCCGACACCACAGGGATCATTCCGAGCAGAACCGCTGCCTCTCGGTTAGAGTAGAGTGTGCACCCCTCACCCGCTCCCCTAGAACTCCAGACCGGACCCTCCGCAGCTCCTGCATCTGACCCCCGACCCCCAGCAGCAGGCCCAGGTGCACGCACAGTGTCCGGATATACGTCCCCGCTTCACAGCTCACCCAGAAAATACCTGTTAACAGAAGCGGGAAAACGAATCCATTCCCGTCAACAGTAACACATGGAGCACACAGTGATCAAAATCTGTGGGGCCACTGCACTCTACACTTTGAAGGTTTCTATCCTCGCAATGGAGTATTTTTTTAAACCAAAAGTAATACTAGACCAATCAGACTCAGTCTTCTAAATCACTTGTGATTTTAAAACCGCTTTCCATCAAAAGTACAATGGAGATGAACTGTATAAATGGGCCCTTGATTATTCCAGAAGATTTGCAAATATAAACCTACCAGTGTAGTTTCCCCAATATTTACCATTCTCTAGGGTGCCAAACCAGCACTAGCACAATTACAGTGCCATTCTGATGAATGCTGCAGCATTATGAATCAGGTGGGAAATTACACCAATCACAGTGCGGCGTGAGCATACCCAGCCTCCTCTCAGGGTCGTACTCTATCAGCTTGCTCTCGTAGATGGTGCGCACCCTCAGCTGTCTCTTTACCGCGGCGATGAGCGGCGGCCTCTGAAACAGTGCCCCCGTCAGGGTCTCCAGCGCCTAGCGAGAGGGGAACCCCAAAACACAGCAGTCAGAACCAGCCTCACTCGCCCCACCCAGGGTCAGGGTCTGTCTTAATGCCCTGGGCAACAGTCTGTATGTGATCAGGAGTCAGGGCTCGTCCTACTGCCCCTGGGCTAGCTAACCACCCCCACGGCTAACCGCCCCAGTAAAACACTGAGGCAGCAGCAGCAGAGCGGGAGCCGCGACACTGAGGTCCAGAACAGACCAAAGCGCCACCTAGAGCCCAGAGGAGTCAGAGAATGGATAAACCGCATCATCATTTCACATACACTGTGGATACACCCAGGCATCTATGACAAATATACTCACTTTACATATAAACCCATTTACATCATAACACTATCTTACAGTATTACTAATAATTCCTCAACCAAAGAGCACTCTCAGACTAAGAACAAATAAGGTCCGGACTTCACCCACTGATCTCTGCAGGGATTGCACAGCACAGAATAGCACAGGACAGCAGCACTTACCCGGGCCAACTGATGCTCATTCTCGAGCGCATTGTGCAGCCGAACTATTCCCACATACTCTTTGCCTGGAGAAGAGACAAGAGCAGTCAGGAGAGGCTGTGATTACTGTGTGTATGAAGGGGCAGGGCACCCCAAACTACAGGGCGGGACCAGTGGGGGACTGACCTGCGCTCTGTTGGCTCTTAACCAATCGGGTGGCTCGATCCACACACACGATCAGGCAGCCGGTGACCTTGGGGTCGAGCGTGCCACTGTGGCCTGTCTTCTCCACGCGTAGAATCCGCCGGATCCAGGCCACCACCTCGTGAGAAGAGGGGTTAGCGGGTTTGTCCAGGTTAATGAACCCCGACCTTCAGGGTAAACATCAACAGAACACAATAAGTCAATACATAGGATGACAAAATAACATCACACAAGTTATATCATTATGACCATTATACATCGGACGGCATGGCATAATGCAGACACAGCACCATCACATTGCATAATGAGAAATAGTACAGCACCTCATAATTAAACACTGCATGACATAGCATAACGTGACAAGGGCAGGCCATTCAGCCAAACATGCCCAAAATTTTATACTACTGCAGCGTTCAGTTAACGATACCTGAGCACCGTATTAAAGTGTACAGGACACAAAATTGCTCTCTCCTGTTTTTGGTTGTTTGAAATATACAAAAAAAAAATCTTAAGAGTAGTGAAGAAAAAAGAAATCACATCCGGTGGACTGGACAGAATAAGTGACAAGAATTTTGTCAACCTTTATCTTTCATACGAAGAATCAAGACAGTAGCCCTTCTTTGAACCTTCTCCATGGCCTCTATTTCTCTTGTATCACTTCACAGGAGGTTTAAACAGTCTGCACTAAATGTGCACACAGGAGACCATTATAAAGCAGCCATCAGGAAAGGGTGATAGATGACAGGTCATCTTCGCACACAAGCGCTCAAACCATCTCAGTTCATCATGTGGCTGCACAGTCCAGCTTTATGGTGTAAGAAGCACCTCATATTTATGGCAATGTTACCTGACATAGTCCTGAATGTTTCTCTTCAGGGGGTTAGAGCCATTAGGTAGGGGAGTGTAATGGGCCGTCCTGATGTTCAGTTTATCAAAGTTCTGCAGAGAAATCACACAAGTCAATGAGAACCACTTTAATGCAGAGCCACACATTTACACACCTATGTTGAGCAGAGGTGGACAAAGTATTCAAACTGAGGACAGAGTGATTGATTAAAGTTAAATAAAAAAATACATCCTCTAAAAGTCACCTTACAAAAATACTCATTTTAAAACCAAACTTAAGTTTAAATTGAAATAGAGGGCATGATTTTTACATTGTACTTGACTTATTTGTACTTAGTCCACTGCTGCCTGTGACATGTCAGAACATAAGTCATGTGATCAGGAGCTTTCACTCGTCTTTGGCATTACCATGGCCGCAAGCCCCGCCCTGGCATGCCATCCCAGCTCCAGCACCCCAGTAAAACACTGGAAGTGCGCAGTGGGGATGGCAGCCAAAACGCTCGGGTCTAGAACAGACCCAAACGCTGCAGGGAGCAGGCAGGCAGCACTCAGAGAATGGATAAACAGCTTCATCATTTCACGCACAGCTCCCCCTGCTGGTGGGACAGCATGTTAAAGAAGCATAGGCAAACTGTATCAGAAGCACCTTCAGCAGGAGAGGCCATTGAGATGTGTCCAGACGGGCAACCTTAGACTCTGGTTTGATGAGGAAGTCACCAGTTTCCTGAATTTCCTACAAAAACAAGAAAAAAAAAAAAAAAAAAAAAAAAAAGGGAAAAGGCATCATATACAGCTCAAAAATAGGACCAAGGGTCCTGTAGCTTACCGGCAAGTAGTCTTATAGTGATGATACAAGTTATGAAAATTTCATGTGAAGTTTGACATTTGAATCAATAAAAATCAATGTCAAGGCCACTAAATAAAAGTTCACATACATTTATAAGACGTCCTGTGATAAAAACAAAATCTTAAGCTCTGAAGCAGTTTTGGTGATACAAGTCATTGAAAATTCAATATGTCAATTGTGAAATTAAAGGTCACAGAATGTCAAGTTGTGGTCAGCAAATGGACTTCATATATGACCTTCTAAATGTCTCTATACAAACCTTGGCTCAATCGGTGACCATTTTGGTGATACGAGTCATGGTAATTTCACTGTCAAGTTTGACCCTCAAAGGTCACTGACAGTCAAGTTGAATATCACCAAATAAAAGTTCATACATGACTTCCTAGATGTCAGTAAGACAAACCTAGGCTCCATCTGTGACCATTTTAGTGATACAAGTCATTGAATTTTCACTAGGTCACATTTGACCTTTGAAGGTCATTACACAGTTCGGCAAATTAAAGTTCATATATGTCTCTAATACAAATCTAGACTCCATCTGTGACCGTTTTGGCAGTACAAGTCATTGTAATTGTATTATGTCAAGTTTCACCTTCTAAGGTCACCAACAGTCAAGTTGAATGTCACCAAATGAAAGTTCATATGTGACTTCCTATGTCAGTAACACAAACCTAGGCTCCATCTGTGACCTTTTCAGTGACAGAAGTCATTGAATTTTCTCTTGGTCATTTTTGACCTTCGAAGGTCAATATGAATGTCACCAAATGAAAGTTCATATATGACTTAGAATACGTCTCCAATACAAACCTACACTCAATCTGTAACGATTTTGCTGATACAAGTCATTGAAATTTCACTATAGTTTGGCCGTTCAAGGTCACTGAAGGTCAAGTTCAAGGTCACCCAATAAAACTTCACACATGACTTCCAATATGGCCACAATACAAACCTAAGCTCTATCTGTAATAGTTTTGGTGATAGAAGTCATTGAAATTTCACTATATGAAGTTTGACCTTCGAAGGTCAAGTTCAAGGCCACCAAATGGAAGTTCCTGTATGACTTCCTATATGTCACCAATACAAACCGAAACTATCTGCAACCATTTTGCGGATATAACTCATTGAAACTTCACTGTGAAGTTTGGGCATTCAAGGTCACTGAAGGTCAAGTTCAATGTCACCCAATGAAACTTCATACATGACTTCCTATATGCCCGCAATACAAACCTAAGCTCTATCCGTAATAGTTTTGGTGATAGAAGTCACTGAAATTTCACTATATGAAGTTTGACCTTCTAAGGTCGCCGAAGGTCAAGTTCAAGGCTACCAAATAAAAGTTCATGCATGACTTCCTATTAGTATTCAATGCACATATGTTCCCAATCTTCAATATTTTCAAGCCTAGAAACCTTTGAAAATTGTAACATTTTGCTTGACCTCAAGTTTGACCTTTCAAGGTCATCTGAGGTCAACTTTAACACAGCCAAAATATAGGTCATATATTACTTCCTATGTCAGTAATACAAACTTAATCCCTATCTGCAACCATTTAGCTTCCACAGCCGATTTGGCCCATTCTCCGTAAGACCCAATGTTAAAGTACAGCGCCCCCACTAGACCCACTTCCGTCGATTCAATCAAAATGGCACTTACACTGTACATGAAGTGAATCAAGGTGAGTTGATTGCCAGATTTAGAAAAAAGTTATCAGTTTTTGAGAAATAATTTTTTGAAATCTCAAGACATGTCTTAACATTGTTAATATGTTCCCTGACCTCGAGTTTGACCTTTCAAAGTCATCTCTGGTCACATTTAATATTGCCAAAATACAGGTTATATATGACTTTCTATATGTCGATAATACAAACCTAATCTCTATCTGCAACCATTTGGCCTCCATAGCCCACCTTGCACATTCATAAAGTACAGCGTCCCCAATAGACCCACTTCCGTCGATTCAATCAAAATGGCTCTCGCACTGTACATTGAGGGTACCAAGGTAAGTTGATTGCCTGATTTAAAAAAAAAAATTTAATCACTCAGTTTTTGAGAAATAATTTTAAAATTTCTCAGTCCTATCTTTAACATTGGAGCCAAAATTTCAAGGGCCCATAAAAAAGACAAAAATGATTCAATCAAAAATCCGAGAAAAATGTCTGGAGATATGGTCTAGTAGTATATTATTGCAAATTTACACGAAAATTCATCAGGCCAAAAAAAAGATAAAAAATGTTCCAGACGACGGACGCCACACCATGACAATAGCTTATCGGCCCATAGGGCCGGTAAGCTAAAAACAGAACCAATTCTGCCCATTTCCATCATTACCCCACCATTCTCATTTAAACATGTTTGGAACAGAATATAACTAGATAACTCGGTCGCCACAGGGAGTGAGTCAGGCATCTCCCTGATCCCCAAATTTCCGACAAAATGGCCGCCAGCAGCCACATCGGACATCCAAAATTGCCGAAAATCGGTCTTGAGCATTGTCAAATAAATATCTTCGCCTGTGCAAAATTTGAAAAAATTCCTGCAATAATTGTTGCTTCCAGAGCCCTAAACAGAAAATCTCTGCGGGTGCGGCGGCCCCGGAGCCGGAACTAAACCATGGTATCTCCCAACTATCGTCGCCAGGAGATAGAATAAATCCTCATCAAATCCTCAGTAAAATTTGTTCAAATCATTTGTAAATATTTGACTGGCAGGAATTTCATCCTTTTTGCTGGATCTGCCCATTAATGTTGAGTCCATGCTATGCCTCTCTGAAGGTCATCGAAGGTCACCAAATGAAAGTTTATATACAACTTCCTGTAAGTGTTCAATGCACATCTTCAATATTTTCAAGCCGAGAAGCCTTTGAAAATTGTAATAATTTCCTTCACCTCAATTTTGACCTTTCAAGGTTGTCTGAGGTCAACTTTAAAATAGCCAAAATATAGGCTGTATATGACTTCCTATATGTCAATAAGACAAACTTAATCTCTATCTGCAACCGTTTAGCTTCCACAGGCCATTTTGCCCATTCTCCATGAGACCCAATGTTAAAGTACAGAACCCCCATTAGACCCATTTCCGTCTATTCAATGAAAATGGCACTCCCACTGTACATCAAGTGTACCAAATACAAGTTGATTGCCTGATCTAGGAAAAAATTTCAATAGCTTATCGGCCCATAGGGCCGGTAAACTAAAAAGGTCTAAAAGACCTCAAAGTCTTCGCTTTTCCAAAGATGATGTTTGCCAGAATAAATTAATGTAAAATACAGGTTATAAGCTTAGCAATGGGCACAATCCATGACATGCAGTTCAGTCCACACATTTGCATAATCACTACAATTATCGCCACCTAGATTTGTTAAGACTATCACCGAACATGAATATAATGACCCGCAACTGTTCCAACAGATGGCACTGAAAGCTCATATTTCAATTTTTGTAGTTGACTTGTCAAGTTGCATCATTTCTTCACTTCAGAAATGCAGAGAAAAAAAGTGCCATTGTCCTCATAGATAATGAGGATAAGACCAAATGTGTTGGCACATTGTAAATCCTTAACAGCCACTTACCCCCACTTCATCATCAGCAATCTTCTTCTCCTTCTTCTTCTTGTGCTTTTTAGCTGAGGCAACTAGAAACACAGATCAAGTCACCAGTTTGCCTTACAGCAGCAGCTAGCTGACATTACCAGGACTTTATAGCAGAAAGGACGAATTTCACTTGAATGGGCCGTCTAGTTCAAACAGCTACTTCGTCTTCATTAGACAGCCCCGTTCAACATCAAATAAAATACACTATTTGCGACACAAGATAAACGACGAAGTGGTTCAGCAATGCACTTGTCCTGAAATAAGTGCTTTATAGCAGCACAATGCAAGGAATTCAAACATGAATTCAATAGGTGTTGAACTGCTCAATAACACATTGTATAAAAAGGCCAATTTAGATTAGCCAAGTTTAGCTTACTGTGGTACCAGTGATTCCATCTAGTCCAAACACTTGTAGCAAACTGTGAGGAATGAATAACGTTTAACAGCCAGCAGCTCATTGGGGCGGGTTATTCGATATTCCTTGGCTGTCTCTGGCTAGTTTTCAATACTAAGAACAAGTTCCCAACTCCGCAGAAATAACCCGGGCTACGTCCACAGTCTTTTTTGCCTAAGAAAGTTCTTAACTCCTATAAAATGATCTGGAAATAATTATATGGCAGCCATGATAAGTGCATTCGAGGAAAGGTGCCTCAGTGCTTCCTCATTTCCCTCCTTTAGCATGGGGAACACAGAACCATCCTTTTCAGAAAGATGATAATGCTCTCCCACAATTCTGTGTAGCAGCAATATTAAAGCAAGGACCATTCATCTGGTCAATTTAAAAAAGACGCATATGATGGTCAGGGGACACATGATCATGTTGCCAAGTGTAACTGCATTCGGATTCTCTTGGCAGAGCGGTTGTCTTTTTACTCCATTACGAATTCCCCTTTACACCTTTCCTTTACCTTATGATGATTTCCACAAAGACGAAAGAAAAGTGGTTAGGAATTAGTGGATACGACGTAATTTGACTATTAAGATGCAGCCACAGGGTTCGAATTCTCTAAACCAGTGGTTCTCAAACTCTGTCCTGGGGGTCCCCTGTGTATAGTGGTTTTCATTCCAACCAAGACTGCAATTCCCGACTTTTAACAAGCTGTTAATTTTGCTTAATTAGGTGCTTTTCTTGTTTAAGATGTAATTTCCCATCTTAATCAACAGAATGCCGAACTAAGCTTTGCAATGCCCCAAAGATGACACATTTTACATTGTGCTCATTGCACTGTAGACAAAAAAAATTAATGAGGAAAAACCAGTAAGATTAATTTGCCAGCTTAATGACTTAACAGGTAACTAGATTAACGATCAAATAGAATTGAGCGATTTCTTCCCGATACGCCACTGAAAAACTGGCGGGCTGCGAGCCTCATTATCATTTGCGTTATTAAATTCATCATTTTCCTGATGGTTAGGATTGGTGGCCAGATGTACACATCAATACAGAGCTTGCTGATTGACCTCAGTCTTAAATTTCATCGGCTATAGATAACCTCTTCATGCATATTGAAATTAACTCTTTGAAATGTAATCAAGCACTACATGCCCACAGAAGATACATTTTTCATCAAATGCATAGACAATTCTGGCAGGATGCAATTTAAGATCTTAAGTACTTCCACAGTATAAGCTCCTAGTTTGGACATGGGTACTTAACAGCTAGTTCTGGTATTGCCATTGCAGCTGGAACACAAACCATCATACTCAGGGATCTCCGTGGACGGAGTTGAGAACCACTGCTTTAAACACTCAGGAAAAGTGCATCAATGCTTCCAATCTCATCTCGTTAAGAATAGGGTAGCTACACAAAACAATGCTATCCGAAGAGAAAGACGATAAAGCCCTACCACAATTCGGGTAGGGCTAATCTGCTGAAAACATTCTGCTGAAAAACTACTGGGCTATTCCATCTCAAATGGACCAGAAGCCTGGGCATTTGTAACCAACATCTCTCAGATTGTCCCGATTTTTCCACCAGCAGTTGCTAACCATCTATACTTTCCTTCATTTCTTTATTTCTTAATGTATTGTGATGAAATTTTCACCAGTTATTCCTGGGATGTACATCTATCAATATCTAGTTGAGTTGATAAAAAAAAAGATGAATTAGTAAGCGAATTTTCAGCAGAATATTTTCAGTAGATTAGCCCTACCCATGTAATATGTCATGCGAAAAATTTGTTTCGCGTCCAGTGTGAAAGCGGCTTTAAAGATGACATTGTTCGTTGTCTGATAACTTTACTGTGCTATTTTGCATCCTAAAAGGACTGTGGATTAGTCAACCTACCCAGTTGACCACAGCACAAGTAAAGGGGTAGGGCTAATCTGCTGAAAACATTCTGCTGAGAAACTACAACCATCTATACTTTCCTTCATAATTTCTTATTGATAGATATACATCAAGAATAACTGGTGAAAATTATCACAATATATTAAGAAATAAAGAAGTTATGAAGCAAAGTATAGATGGTTGTAGTTCTTCAGCAGAATGTTTTCAGCAGATTAGCCCTACCCCCACAATTCCATGTACTAGCACGCACCATCTATCCGGCCATTCACGTTTTTCATTAAGGTTACGGGAAAGAGATCAGGAATTTTACGATAAACCGCATTTTTACGACTATTCAAACAGTCCTCGGGTGGACGATTAGCTATAGGACAAATGCCCGATCATACAACCAACACCCACGTGGCACTACCGGCAAGCACGTGGGGGAGCTGCGGCGATGATCAACTTTATACTCTGGCTTTAGATCACGCCATAAACAAAGCCACTGGGATTTTAGCAAGGTATTTATTCTACTCTAACGTTACTTGAACGTGATACACAATTGTTAAGACAAATTAATCTGCCTAGCTTGCGAACGTTGTATTACATTTCAATTTCGGGTTTCATTTCAACTTGGCCATCTCGGAGACGTCCAAGTTGCAGATAAAGTGAGCAAACGTTATCTACCTGTATACAACAACAGCCACTTCAGACAATCGACATGATCCGCAAGATGTATTTAGTCACTGACGATCTAACAAAAAACATAACTTACAAGAGATCGCAGTTCTGGCAAGCCAGTCATTGAGAGCAGCCCAATTCGGCGTGTAAAATACGCAGCAAAAATACAGCTCGAGTGCAAGGGACCCACATATGAACTATAAAATTCAAATAGGTCAGTTAACTTCTTACTAAACGCTGCAATGGACAGCGCGTTAGATGCTTGTTCCCAAGTGTAATTTTAGGTTGCTAGCTACCATGTTTTTAATCCAGTAACGTTCGCCGGTTTTTCCCAACCACGTTGTCACCCCATTTTGCCCTACAACCGCTAACTAACGACGTAACTTCAAACTGTAGGCAATAACGAACATCTCTATGCAATAAAACACATGCAACTTTGCTTATTTATTTTAGCAGCATATGACATATTGTTGCTCCTGACAATATACGCAATAAATGCCCAGCAAACTAGTTAAAACAGGGGGAAATCCATGCACACTTACTCTCTCCGTCCGCCATTTTCACTACGCGAAATTCCAGCAGACACGTGGGTACATTTGCGCATGTCTACTTTAATGAAATCTCTAACCAAGATACCGCGAGATATGCTGCTGTCTTTGCTGCTGCCTCTTCCAATAGGCTCGTTCGAGATGAACTGCGCCTCGCCAGGAAAGTAAACGAGAGCAGGCGGCTGCAGTCAAGTCGGACAGTTTCCGGCAGCCTTGAGAGAATATTCAGGAAGTCACAGAAATACGTACATCCTATTCACCCGAGGTGTCCCCCCCTAAAAATCCTCACATCCCACTTAGCAGAAATATTTGCGCTGCTAAATACTTCAATAATTAAAACAGTGCAGTGTTAACATACAATAGACTATATTCAGTTCATGATCTGTGACATGAATCCCAATTAAACGTCCCCATCAGCCACAGGTTTTCTGTAACCAGACTAAACCTTCAAACCTGACAAATAAAATCGAACTCTCTCCCATTCAACAAAAGGAGAGAGTGTAAATAAATCGTCATATTGTTGAGCCAACCTCTAAACCAATCAGCTGTTAGATCAGGTTAGAGCCAGGCGGTGCAGTCGATGGAGGGCAACTGCAGCGCCTGGCTCTAAAAACTGCGGCCGCCTCGCTGTCGCGATTTTATCGCCGTCCACTTTTGTAATACGTCAGAGCAAGGCGGGATGAAGTCGGACACAAAACTAACTGGCATGCATTGTGTGCCGATCGCCGGTGGTCGAATCTGCGCAGATCTGGCTCATCTCGAACGAGCCTAACAGAGAAAGGAAGACTCCTCACCGAGGAGTAATTTTTGGTATCAGTCACGTGGGTGCCCCGCCCATTTAGATAGACTTGCGGCGGGTCCTGAATGAATTGATTCCAATGGGGATAAGTGAACAGTGAGCACAGATTATCACCGATTATTTTGCACCATTGTCACAGAATTAAATATTGGACTTATTTTTCACAGGTCACATATCTGCCAAACATTCTGGTGCTGCAATGGCATTTTTAAGACCAACAGATTAGGAGAAAATGAACTTTGTTCAAGACCTGTGTCTCTCTTAGCAGCAGTCGCGTAACATCTGACAATACAAAAATACAGTATGGACTGCGGGAAACCACGAATTAAACTTTCAAACTGAAGTAATGCTTATGTTTATATGTTCAGTAACACTGTTATTGTCATCGATGATTCATCGGTTTTAAAAGGAAAAGGAATATATTTGATCGCTATGATTTTGTACTTGATTGATGTCAGATATTAAACAAGCGGGGGAAAGCGGCAAAATCAGGCGCACAAATTAAATGTGAGGCGTATCTTGCATTGGCCGTCCACGTTAAAAATGCCGAAACGTTGTGCAGCAATAAGTTGTAATAATAGGAACGAGCTATACATCTTTTCAGAAGAATGTAGACAGGTAAGGAAAAAATTAGCAATTGTTGTATAACATACCAGCTTCATAAGCTTAAACTAGCTGATGCTTCAAGCTATAGCTATGCTAATTACAGTAAAATACGTTACGTAATTTGAGCATTATTTAATTCAGCCTTTATCACATTGCCTTTCACCAGATGGCGCTCTGCGCACCGATCTGTCTTTGGGAGCGCAAAGCATCATGGGAGTAACACACACTACTATTTGAGAAACATGGCGGCTCCCATGGGTGAGAATTTGTTTGTTTCGGAAATATTTCAAGTTGTTTATCCTAATATTGCACTTCTTTGCCACAAAAATTGTTAAAATCAGTTAAGCTGAGTTGAAAAGACTGTTTTAAAATGCATTTAAGTGCAGTTTAGTGGGAAAGAAGGGTTATTTATTGGGTGGCAACTAAGCAAGGGTGGCGATAATAGGTTTTGTTTTTGTCACCGACAGAGTCGACTCCTCGAAAAGTCACGTTTGCACGACTTCAACCACTGAAAGCCTGTTTCAGTTGTGGCAGTGTTCGTTCCAACAACCTCCGGCTGCTGAAAAATGCCGCCTTTGAGAAAGATTACTGTGCCATAACCTGTCGGAAGCACTGCCAAAACATCGTTCTTTTCAAATATCGCTTCAAGACACTCCAACTGTTTCTCTTTTCACTCAAAAACAAGCCCGAGTTTCTCCTTTGCTCTCTGTAAAGACTGCGCAAACGCCATCTTTCTAGCAACACGTGGTTTTGTTTCCAAAACGCGCACTGATACATAGGAACTATTTTGTCGCGTAAGCACTTCCCTCATCAAGCCTGAAGATCGTGATTTGTTCACTTAGACAGGCGGGTGGTGTGCTGCCGCCATGTTGGAGACAATGCCTTTATCATACTGCGGAGTCCCACTGAAATAAAAAGATACAGATATGGCCAAACATTTTCCTGTTCAAAACCTAACAACCACTCCAAGGGTAAACGCTAGCAATCCAAAATCTAATTTTTAAGCTCATGTCAAATAACATTTGCGAATGCCGTAGCTGGCCAGCTAACTCATATTCATAATGCTGAGTACAGCTGTTATCTGTGTTGTAAAATGCCTGATGTAGCAAAGTAAAAGGAAATATACACAGCACGCAACATGCAGATACGATAGATACTTGTATATCCCAATGTTTAATTGCTCGCCTTCTTAGCTACCACTTCTGACAACAAGATGCGACGGATAAACCGGTCAGCATTCATTCTGCAAATAGCCTACAACGCGCACACTTCTGCGATCGTGCCCACTTAGGAGACAGGATGGGCGATGAGGAGTCTTTTGCCTCTTCTTCTTCTTCTTTGGAGATTTCTGGTAGAATAGATGCTACTAGGCGTATTACTACCCTCCGCAGATACAAAATTAACTCAAATTAACCAAGGGAATTCAAGAGAAGGAAAAAAAAAAACAAATACCTATCCTACCCCCATTCTGAAATCCCCTTTCCTAAACTTTACTTTCCTATCACCTGACCCCCGCCAAACCCTCTCTCCAAAATCCTTTGAATTTCTTCCCCTTTAACATCCATAATTCCTAAAAATTCCCGCGCTGCATCAATCACCATTTTGATTCTCTCTCTTCTGCTCTCAAGGTCTCCAGAACAAATCACCACCATTGCAATAAAAGCCAAAAAGTGTCTTCTTTCCATTCCAATGAAATTCCCATCTGATATTCCAATTTCCTGAACCCTAGCCTGATCTTTCCTTACCTTTTCTTTTTCCACCTGCACCCTCTTAATTGCCTCTGCGAATGACATTCTCTCGTGTTCTTATTCTTTCCACCTCCTGTTCCTTTTTCCTTCTTTTACACTCCAATGCTCCAACCTCGTGGCTTCCCCCACAGTGAACAGATAAAGCTTAAAACAAATTACTATTTGCTTGACAAGTGAAAATGTACTTACCCCATTGGCAAGACAGTCAAAATAACCTCAAATCAAGGACAAATTTTTTTGTCTTACTAAGAAAAATGGTGATAGAAATAAGTGTTTTAAGTCTTAAAATAAGTAAATTCATCTTACCTAGTATTTTTTCTTTTCATTTTTTGCAGTGCAATAGAACGGATAAGCTGTCCTTCTCCATTCCTTCCCTTTGAGTTTTCAGCCTCCCACAAACTCCCTCCAAATTCAAAAAATCACTGGCCTCAACAGATAGCAGCACGCCGCTTATAACCTCCTTAATGTTTGAGTTTCTTTTCAATGGGAAACAAACTACACTCGTCAAATCAAACATTGTAATTTTCAATAATTTATCATAGTCTCTTATTTCTACAATCCACTACTACCGTTCCACCCCGTGTTGCTCTCACTGCCTTTACATCTCCGATTTCACTTTATATAAATCTTCCTACTTCGTGCATATCACTAAAAAGACCATTTGCACGGCAGCCTATTACTGCAGCCTTCATTCCCACAACATATTCTTCTTCCCCACTTTCATTCCCACTACCTTTTTTTTTTTTTTTTTTAGAACTTTCTGCCACATCGCACTCCATTTTTCAAATCTCCCGGTTAGAAAGCCCTAGACGCAAGTTTTCGCAGCTACCCCTTGTGAACTTCCTCGTCTACCTCTGCTGCTGCCTCTTCTTCATATATACCTCTTCTTCTTCGTCTGATATTGCATTCCTTCTTCTGATATTTCATGAGAGACGCTAAGGGGCGTATTGGTGCCCTCCGCAGTTTAGAAATTAACTACATCTACTTCCTGTTAAAAAACTGCACCTGGCCTACTCACATGCTTAAACTCTGGCTGCGTCCAAATAGTCAAAAATTAAGTCCAATCCACTAATTTCTAACTACTTTCCTTTAACCTTTGTGGAAATGTCATAAGGTAAAGGAAAGAAAAGAAAATTCCTAACGGCTGAGGGAGACAACCACGTTAATAAGAGAATCTGAATGCACTTGGTTATTTTTCTCAATATGGGCACTATTAGTGAAATGCAGAGTCTGGATCCCTTATTTTTGAAATAATCCCACAGGGTTAGTTTTTTTGCCTATTAAACTATAGGTGTCTGTCCTTACTAATTGAAAATAAAGTATCATGGGTGTATTTTCATTCTATCCATCATTTTGGGGGTCAAAAAAGTGGATTTTGGGGCATTTTGGGAGTGTCTCAAATCTGGATGATATTTTTGAAACTCGCAATACTCCAATGATTTCAATTTCCTTTGGCTGGAAGCTGTATGCATACATTAAAAGACACTGTGAGATAAATATCCTAAGCAAAAAAAAAAAAATCAAAGGTGGTGGTTTTCCGAGAAAAATCACTGAAAATAGGGGTGTCCAAAAAACCCACTCAACTCCATAACCATCACTACACAGACTCCCCCTGGAGACAGAAGCTGAAATCACAGCAAACAGAACCTTTATGTGACCCCCGTAGCAGACTGTGGACTTTTTTCAATATGGCTCTATGATTATTTCAATATTTCTCAAAATTTTGGCATCCTATGGTGAGTATACTTTTTAAACTCCACTCCGTTACATTCATTTAAATCCATGGAAACGGTAGACAAAATTTTAATCATGCTTTTGATAATACTTGTGCAAAACCCTCCATGGTATGGTAGGAAGCATCAAAGTGCATGGAAAATTCCACTTTTCTGAAAAACACTCATCTCCATAACCTCAACTCCGTTACCAATATTGGTTATGGAGGTGAGTGAAATGGTAATGGTAAATGGTAATGGTTTATCAGTTTCAATCAGAGGCACTGAAAAGGGTGATATTCACTCAGTTTCAGAACGCTGGTATATCACAATGTACCAGGAGAGAGCCTCACTTGAAAATGTAACGGAGTTGAGTGGATCCGAGGACACGGCAAAATTAAAATGGCCTGCCTAAAAAATTGTGCCCTGGTTTAAGCTCGGCCTTGTGGTTTTTTGAGTACCTTAGGGGCAACCCTACCCCTGGGGAAAAAAGAATCAGAATCAGACAACTTACAAAAAAAAAAAATGACATCCATAAAGTGCCTGTATTGAGAAAAATACCCACTTACACTAAGCAACATGATCATGAGTCCCCTGCCCATCATATACATTTCTATTCGCGATTTGCCGGATGAACAGTCGCCACTTTAAATATTGCTGCCGCATGGATTTGTGGGATAGCGTTATCTCCTTTCTTTTCGAAAGGATGGTTCGTGTACCCTATGCTAAAGGAGGTTAATTAGGAAGCTCTGAGACACCTTACCTTAACATTTAAAGAATTTGAATGCCTCTCTTTTCCCAAACTTTACTGCCCAGTCACCTGACCCTCACCAAACCCTTTCTCTAAAATACCCTGAATCTCTTCCGCATTCACGTATAAAACTCCCATGTCATGGTGATTCCAACATCAGATCAGTTCTTGTTGTTCACTTACAATATTGCTAATACAAAGCACAACCATGGCTATACAAAAAAGAAAACCATTTCTCACCCATTCAATTGATATCCCCATCTTTTTTCTAACTTCCTGAACCCCTACCTGTTCGTACCCCATAAATTTTCCACCTGCACTGTCTTCGTAGCCTCTGCATAAAATATATCCCCTGAAATCTTATCCTTTCCACTTTCTGTTCCATTTTTCTTTTTTTACACTCCAATGTACCAATTTCATTTCTTCCCCCAAGGTGAAAACCTCCTTCTCTTTTAAAATACATCTGTCCACCAAACATCCCCCTTTCCCACATCTTCTACACTTTTGTGTATCTGCCTCCTGCACACTGCTGCCACATGCCCATATTCTTGAGTTTGAGTTTATTTTATTCCACATACAGAAACAAATAATAGTTGCATTTTGTGCAGCAATTAAGCATAGTTATATCATGGTATGTCAGACAGTGGGTATAACATACCCACAAAATACAGGGGGGAAAAAAGAATGTATATAACTATTCATGCATGGCATGTGAAAAAAAAAAAACAAGGAACTCCTTAGAGGCGTTGCTTGTTGAAATAAGCTCCTCGCAGTCATACGGGCAGATAAATCATAAAAGATTGGATATTTTGTTTCATGTAGAATATCCTGAGAGTACAATTAACAGTGATATATGGGTCATACAGAAAAAAAAGATTTATACTACAAAGTCATAATTAGAATAGGCAAAAATGAAAGATTAGAAGAGAGAGGTTGAGAGTCACAGTATCAGGGTGGGAGTGCGATATGAATATTTGTGAACAATCCAGAGGGCGAACAAACAAAAACAAGAAGAGACAACAATTCAGTCATGAGTTCAAGAGAAGATGTTTGAGATATTTCTTAAATGAGCAAAGACTGCTAAGTTGTTTGAGGGTAGGATCAATATTGTTCCAATAATTTGGTCCCATCTAAGTAATAGTTTTTTGAGCAAAAGCTGTTCTAACCAAGGGAAGATGATATTGGTTTTGTAATGTTTGTCTAGTGGGATAGGTATGTACTTCATCGTTTTTGTGAAGAGTGAAGTAATGGCAGATGGGAGTTGCCCGGAACATGATGCATAAATGCACCAAGATTAAAGAAATAAAGATCATGAATTTTAAGCAATTTGTCTTAATTATGATCTTTATTTCTTTGATAAATTTAAATTAAATAAAATTTCAATAAAATTTCTTCATCTCTTGACACCAATAATATCTCAGTGGAGCCTTTTCATATTCTTTCACCCATCATAATCTAAAAATACCCTTTCAGGTAGCTCCGTTTTATATTCCAACAAAACTGACAAGCTTTCCTCCTCCACTCCTTCCCTATGGCTTTTCAGCCTCCTTCCTGCAAAACTCCCTCCACTTCCAAGAAATCATTGACCCTTAAAGACAGAAAAACGCTGCAAATAACCCTCTTAATGTTTTTGTTTTCTTGCATTGGAAAGCAGATAACACTAGTAAGACCATCCACTTTAATTTTCAGTCACTTATCGTTCTGTTTCCCAGTTCAGCATTCTACTGTCATTATTCCATCCTCTGTTACTCTTACTGTCTTAACATCTCCAATTTCATCTTTTACAAATCTTCTTACCATTAAAAAAGTCTGTTTGCAGAACAGCCAATTACCGCCACCTTTGTTCCCACAACAAATACTCCTTTCTCATATTCATGTTCACTTCCCTTTTTTCTTTTTACACCTTCTGCCACATCACACTCCATTTTTCCAAATCTGTTCATCTGCAATCCAAACTCTGTACCGAATGCCATGCACTTGGCGTTTCCATTTACAACCATGTTTATAATGAGTGGGGGCACTGTGGTAGAACTACAATAAATTAGAGGGCCTTCTGCTGATTCCAGAGTATTGCACTGAACACCAAATAGAGTTCAGTAGTTGATTGCTGGTATTTTACCATTTTAAAGTTGCCATCTTAAAACTAACAGTGCATGATAAAGAAATATAAAAACCCACCCCACATACAGTATTAGTTTCAACCATCATCAATCGTGAATTAAATAGACATGGCCGTGGAGGTATTGGTGCAGATGGGATAGTTCAGTCAAGGGAAGGTCACAGAAGAATTTACTCATTTCCAGAAAGCTGCCCGATGTACAGCATTGAAAAAGTTTGGGGGGCAGAGGTTGGGTTGTATTCCCAGCATCACCCTGGTTGTCAGCAGGAGGAATGGACTCAAGCACAGACAGGAGTAAGATGGCAAGAGCAGATATACAGTGGGCAAAATCAGGGTGAGATAGTCCAGGATGGTAACAAGCAGGTAACTAACAGCACAAGAGGGGAAATCCAAATCAAAACCCAAGTACAAGCCACTGGTCAAATGCCCAACAGTGAGATTGGCAATACCAGGAGGGGACAGAAACATAAGTCAAAATAACAAGCCAAAGCCAAAACCAGGGGATCATAATTCTCAAGAGGATAATCTGACTCAAAAACCATGGACAGATCAGCGCTAAAGAAACAACACTGGGAAATACACTGGCTCATTAGCGATGAGGAAATGTAACAAACTATCTAAGACCATGGAGAAAAGCAGGGCCGTATAAAAAGAGACAACAAGAGACAAACTTAAATTTGGTGCAAGAGAACTGGGAAGTGAGACTGGGGGTGTTGACACTGAAAAGGGAATGAATTGGAAGCAATTAACAGGATATTGAGGGCTGTTGCAGAAATTCAATGATATTAAAGACAATGAAAACAGGAAATGGGATGAAAAGATAACAAATAAAACAAAGTACCAGAAGACATGAAAACAACAATTAATACTAAAAGACTAGAAATAATCAGAAAAATAAAATGAACAGGTACATGGAGCACTGACGCACAAGGCAGGTGAGGAGACAGGCAGGGAGCTTATCAAGGAAACATACTGTAACAGGTGAGATACAGGGGAACAGAGTACAAGGGGGCATGGTAACAAGTGGGGAAATGAGGAACAAAAAAAAATAGCAAGGAAGGCAAGGAAGGGGCAACATGGAAAACATAAAGGAAACCAAATTAAGTAAATAGAATAATGAAACAATGCGTAGATAAAATCATACTGTAAATAAAACAGAATACCAACACTTACACTGGTCTGCAGCCCCTGGATATAATCCTGGGTCACCAAATCAAATGGAATAACACCAGTGGTTGCAAATGAAAAATATCAGCAATGAGGCTACATAAATGGGGCCTAACTAATTTTATTGAAATCAAATCATATTAAATAGACTGGTGTGCTTTTTTTCTTTCTGCAGTTTTTGCCTGAAGATATTGACTTATTTTCTTAAAAGTCAATTTTTGCTCAACACAGCCCAAATGACTAAAATTCCTGTTTGTTTTCCAGAAACTGAAAGTTAAGCGGTTAGATGTATTTAAATCTTTTTAAAATTATTCTTCTATAGTTTCAGTTCTGTATGCTTGAGAGCAAGCTAAATGATCACAGTTGAATGTAGCACAAACCAGTTGCAGCACTAGTGAAATACTAATGGGCAAAGGCCCATTTCCCTGACGCTTTGAGATTTTTACCCCGCCCCACCCAAAGGGTGAGGGCAAGGGGTATTGTTTTTGGTTCAGTTTGTTTGTGTGTTTGTGCGTTTGTTTCTGTGTTTGTTTGTTTGTTTGTTTGTTTGTTAACACTTTAGCAGCAAAACTAATGGCCAGATTCAGCCCAAATTGGGTTTAGGGATTGCCACTCACCCAGAATAGATGCCTATTTAATTTCGGAAAAGTAGGTCAAAGTATGTGCGAGGGGCGGGGTTTGTTGTCCCTGGCACCACTTGTTTTTTAAATAAAGATGCTTTAATCTTTTGAATCTCAAGAGAGGATATAAAAGAGAATTATTGTGATAGCAAGCCAACTGTTCTGCCTAATAGGAGTGCATATAAGCAAACAAGTCAACCATTAGTTACATAGAACCTTTGAGTGACAGGGGTGTGAAGTAATTTGAAATAGTAAAATGCAAAAAATGAAAACAAAGGGAATGGCATATACATTACAGCCAATAAAAACATGAAAGCAATAAAAATACATATCAGATGCAGCCACAGAGAAAACCAGGGGCAGATTGAACACAAATCTTCTTGCAATAACCATATCCCCCCAAATTGCCATGCCTCCTGGGCCCACATTTGTAAACAAGACATTTTGATGGCAGGAGACACAAGGTCACCTAGCATGGGGGTGTGTTAGCGCAATCTGAAATCACCCATAACACCCTCACCCTAACCGCTCCCCACTCCGTAAGTGCATTCATGTGGACGGACTGCCATGTTGAAGATGAAATGGGATGGACATATCTCTTGCTCAGTGGGCCTTGCAAAGACAATCTTGCAAGGGACAGTCAGTTGCAGCAGCAGGCGAGGAATACAGTGGAAGAGGTGGGAAGACAACATCCAGGAATGGACAGGAACAATCCTGGCCGAGTCCTAGACAGTAGTGGACAGAGACGGATGGAGGAGAGTGGTGGTCACATCTTAACAGGCATGAGAACAACATCTGTGGAAGTCAAGGGATAGGACCTAGGAACCTTTCACAAGCTCACTATGCCATGAGTGCAATGAGCATACCATGGTATCACATTTATGCCTTCATCTTTGTCAATGCTGTATATTAAAATATATTTTAGGAAAATATTTATTAAATTACAAAATCCTCCAAAATATTTTGGGTAAGAGGTGTATCATTAAGGAACTGCATTGTCTTGCACATCAATCGGATTCTAGGACGATGACAATCTCCACTTCCCATGGGTTTAAGGGCAAGAACATCCCAAAGTTTATACATGTATTCCACCCTGCTCATTGATGAAGTTCCCCTGATAGCGCAATGGGAGACTTCACGTGGAGTGACACTCATTGCTGAAGTGCAAGTGGAGAGGCCTGGTAGTGAATTTCCAAAATGCAGGGTGGCAGAGGAAGATGTATTAATAGTCACAAAAGAACCTCTGACTGATTTGGCCAATAAAATGTTCCATGTCCAACACTGTCATCTGCTCTCTTCCTCAAATTTGTCAGACATTCCGGAGTGCTTCAAGTAAGCCAACCAGCAAGCACATAATGCATGAATATCAATGAGTCTTCCCCTTCCACCTTAACATTTTGGAAATTCGCAGCCTGGTGATTTGGATTTGAGCCTATGTGCCACTTCAGTCCTGCAGGGGGCACATGTAACCTCAAGGCAGAGGTATTTATTGAGAAAGCTGCAACAATGGCAGTACCAAAAAATATGCAGCACATGACACATAGCCGCCATTTTAGGACCAACTTGAAATTTGCTATGGCCGGTTCTCAACAGCATGCAGATATCTGTACAGACTGACTGCATGTTATGTACTTCACAATGGCTTGTTCATCTCACTCAGACGAACATTCAAGTTGCCTAAAATTGCCCGTTTGTTGCGCTTGGAGTGCAAAGTCGAACAGATTACCTGAATGATCCTACCAGACAGAAAGTATGGGAAGGGAAGGTGAATTGACTGAATCGGAATGCATTGTCACCACAGGCGTGCACAGATAGACTATTGGTGGTGCTATTGCACCTGCCCTTTGCCCTCTGGACCAAGCAAGTGCCCTTTTGAAAGTTATTATTTTTTTGTTTTGTTCTGTTTTACAGTGTAAAACAACTGTATGTGGCTGTGTGGCCCATGTTGATGTGATCATCAAAAAATTCTCGACAATTAAAAGCGTAAAATAAAAGCAGCAAACCCCTCCCCCCCTTCTCTGCCCTGCTTAAGAAAATAAGAAGTATCACCCAAGCATGATCTTCGGGGTCACCGCTACCAGGCCAAGCCAAAGTGAAATAGTTCGGGGAATAGAGCATATAGATGACGCTAGTATGCACTGACTGAATGTTGTGCTAATGTTCGTGCTTTGCGACCAATCAATTGTGATGACGGATACCATTAGGGTCACTCCATACTAAACTGTTCAATTCACTGTGTTGTATAAGAATGTTCAATAAAATTTTTTCTAAGAGAATTAAATGATTTGAATTGTTCAAATTTATTCACTCCCGGATTGAAGATATACATAAGAAAAAATCTGAGGCATCGGTTCAACAACACAGCAGAAAAAGTGGTGTCCTGATGTCAGCCTAGGCATTGTGGACATATTTTGTAACAAAATTTGGCAGCCAACTTCATGAAATGCTCAGGACATGTCTGTTGATACTTCGAAAGAAAGTGAAATGAAATATTGCAGAGAAATACCCATAATAACGGTTTCAATTGTCTGCACTAAATTATCGGGACTCGTCTGATCAGAAATGCAATTTGAAATAACCGTCGTGGGCGTAACCAGTGGCGTCCTGACGTGTTAAGTCCATCCCTGTGGGTTAATTTGCATAATGTATGCAAATAACGTAAAGATGACCTCGGCAAAATAACGGGTGCGTTCAAGCGCGTCTGCAAGTAAAGCCGCTCGCGAGATTCCTGAAAAAAACTGGCGAGAATCTTGCCAAAGTTGCCCGATAAGCCCTCCAAACCCTGCGATAGCAGCTATAACAGCTATCGAGGGTTTGAGGGCTTTTCGCAAACTTTGGCAAGATTCTCGCGTAGTTTTTCGAATCGCGCAGCCGGGCTTACTTGCAGACGCCGAACGCACTCCAAGGTACTCACTTCCTGCATCAAAATTTCACAAGGCGTCAGACAATCATATATACCATGCTTTTAAAAATAATGATTGAAAAAAGAAAAATTTTCCGTGTCCTAATATTGTGTCACGACCATGAAAATGTACGCTATCACCATAGACTGTATAAAAAGATGGACGCAGCACACGGGTCTAAAAAGTGAAGCCAATGCGGTAATTGCATTCCACTTAATGGCCAGCAGATGGCGACGTCGGTGGTTGCAGAACTTGAAAAGGTGTATTTGAATTTTCATCACCATTGTAACACATTTGTGCAGTTTAATATGGAGTGAGCCATTAGGTTAAAGGGGGAGGGAGGGCTAATGATCTACAGAACACAGAGATGAGAGGAGAACAGCAGAAAACAACATTAATTTACAATATTCAATATGAAGACCACAATGGAAAAATGATCAGTAACATTTTCACGTTGTGGAGAAATGATGAATTAAAAATTGAAAATGACCTCAGAAACAAAGCACTGAAAAAATGTGCAAAAAATATAAAATACATAAAATATTATCAAAATATATAACAAATTATGTACTATTAAAATATTATTATAATATTTAATGCATAACATATATTAAAATATAAAATTTGGACTCTGATCGTGTTTCCTTTGTGGTCTTCATATGAAAAAGATTTTCAATAAATGTGTAATATGTTTGATGCCAAATATAATGTAAAATAATGATATTCTAAAAACAAGAGCCATCTGGCAACAGCATATCCCCCCGCCCCCAAAGGCACATCTAGACATCATGCTCAACATACCAAGATATGTGAAATTTACAGACGGACGCCTGCCCGCCCGGACGGACAGATTGGATGTGTAGTTGGCCCCAAAGATCTAGACATCATGCCAACATACCAGTGAAGGTGAAGATTGATTACAGACGGATGCCAGCCCGCCCGGACAGACAGACGGACGAGGCAATGGCTATATCCCCCCGCATTTTGATGCCGGGGGGATAATAATAAGGTTTAGCATCATTACATTGAATATTTTAAGTGATATATGCGCACACATACCAATCATGGTTCGAAACAGTGCTAAATTTGGTGAATTATAAAAGCCAGAAGTAGTTCTAAATGAAGAGGCTTTTGGGAGCCGAAAGAGCTGCCTCTCATTGCAGAGCGGAGCCACATGATTTGGCTTGAACCAAAAGAAGCCGGAGTTCCTTTTCGTCCGTATTTTCGTAAACATGTTTCTGGTCATCCATTTGATGTCACTAACCTGTCTCTGCTTCTGTTCGCGAAAACACGCCCATGTGTCTACGAGTTTTCAGACTTCTCGCGATTGTTCTCACCTGTCCCTGCTTCTGCGCTCCTGCATCTCGCCGACTGGTCGTGAAAACATGGCTGACGAAGAGCAGAATGGAGATTTTCCGTACTTGCCTTCGGGGGCGGCGGAGGGTATCATTTTGAATCCCTGTGCTTTGAATTTCTGCAATAGACTACGCTTCTACATCTTTGTTGTAGATATGTTATTACCTGTCGCAGAATAGCTTTTGAAACCCTTATTGCTGGGCGATTAATGTTAGCAGAAACATGATAAAAGTAACGTTATAGTGTTGCTAGCTTGGCTAACGTTAGGCTGGAACCGGTGGAGATGAGTCTTTGAATAGACATTAACGTATCCAAGGTCGAGAACGTTGGTCATACAAATGTTGCGTCGGATTCAACTTCTGCTCACTTGAGACTATTTTGCGTTACGTTATCCCTTAGTCTTTTAACATCTGAGAGTGGAATGAACGTTCCTCGAGTTCGAATAGCTAGTAGCCAGTGTTAGCGACTGAAGTTGCATTGCTAACGCTAAATGACTATCTTGTTGCTTAGAGTGGTTAAGCCGTTTTACGTTGCAAGAGTTGGCTACGTTAGCTGTAATCCCGTTTATATTTGATTCACGCTGGACAGCGCAATCTCTTTACTATGTCACCTTCAGCTTAAACTTCTGTCAATGGTGCCCTGAACTAGCCAGCTAAATTTTTAGCTGCATGATCCACACATCAATGATACAGTAACGGAAGCAAGCTGGCTGAACAAACTTGGTTAGCTCCTTATTTGCTCGCTGGTAAATAGCCATATGGCTTCAAGGGCTGCACGCTAATCCAGTCCGAATCATTCCGCATGTTTTTATATGCACAATTTTATGAGGAAATGTATCTGCAGATTCGACAATATCTGATTTGTGTTGCACATCGTTAGGCACCTTGTATCCCCGTGTTTTAGACAATGCCGCCATATTGTCATTCATTTTTTTCCCTAATGTTTCTTTTGTCTCGCAGTGAACAAGATGATAAAAGAAAAAAGTGACCTGTTTTCTGATACCCACTGCAAAGTATGCAGCGCTGTCCTGATTTCAGAGTCGCAAAAACTTGCCCATTATCAGGTTTGTCGCTCGTTTCTAGTGCATAATTTTCTGAATTACTTCGGTACGCTTGAGAACTATTCTGGAAATACTTTTATTGTCTCCGGTAGTCTTCCTAAATTGAATTTAACGTTTTTTTTTTCTTTTTTTCTAAATCTATCAGGTACTTCCATGTAAATCTACATAAGGGCTGTTTCACAATGGGGTAAATTCTAAAATATTGAATAAATTTAACTATTTTTCTAAAATTATTAGCAGCAAGGTGACATATACCATTCATTTTAAGTTCTGCTATCATTGACTAATCTGCAGAAGCCGTTTATGTGATGAAGAAATGTCAAATGTCGAAAATTTGACCGTACGATATTTTTTTTTTCTTGACATTTTGGTGTCTCATTTTCTTTTAGATACATTTGTATTCCTCACCAATAAAATACCACTGCACCCAAGTGCAATCATTATTTAAAAAATGGGCAGTTTTTTTAAGCTACATATAATATTTGGGGGGTCAGAAACGCATCGATTCATGAAATCTTGACTTTTTTTACCAAGGCACTCTGTCCGTCAAAATATGTCTTCTCCGGAAATGTTTTTTACATTATTAAATATTTCAACAGAGGAGGGGTTAAGTTTGGATGTATTGTATGATTTTTACTCTACATATTCATATGATTGCGCATGAGGAATACTGTGTCAGTATATGCACTGGTTATTACACTGTGTTATGAGTATATGTTCTTTGTCCGTCAAAAACATGTCTTCTCCGGAACTGGTTAAAAAGGTGGAAATAGGCAAATTGTCATTTGTATGAATTTTAGGAGAACCCGTGAACCCAACGCTCCAAAATTTTCAGCATGTGTCCTCAACAACATATGTAAACAAACAGGCATCAATTTGATTCTATATTCCACATTTGATTTTTGGGGGTCCGTGAGACAAACTTTGGTCCCTGATTGTGAAACAGCCCATAACAATTGTGAGTTGATTGCCCAGCAATGAATCGAATAGCCACTTGAAATTAATTGAGAAATGGTCTATCAGAGTCAAAATAGGGTAAATGTAATGGCGATGTTCACGATGACATCAATGTTTTGATATGTGGTTGGCAAAAAACGCTCATCTTGCGCTAGTAGATATCCGTCCCTATATGTACTTACTAAAAGATCTATAATAGGGATGCCAGTCAGTTGTGTTATAGGTTGCACCAACAGGTTCGCTAGGGGTTCAGGAATCACATTTTTGAGGATTTTAAGCGAAGAACCAAAGAGGCTACTTGCCATGTTATTTATGTCCTGATCACGCTTTCTGCCAACCGCTAAACTGCGCATGTACAACTGTGACGTCATTGTTTGTAAACAGTGAACATCGCTATATGCGCAGCGAGCAGGTGAACCGATATAAGACCGGTGCTGTGCCTGATTCTCTCCCCCATTCGAATCATGTTCACCCTAACAATGCACTACAATACTTCTTAAACGGCGAACAGAGCGTTTGTCCAATTTGCTCTAAATCTGAGATGAAAACAAATTGATACTGAGAGCCGGGGGTAAATGTGTGACCATTGACACGCGGAAGATTACCATATCGCAACAAATCTGTGGAAATGTAGCAGCAACAAAAATTCACCGCTTCTGTGGCATCATCTATGGTATCTTTCTTTTGAGCGAGCTTATTTCTCTACACCCTTGGCGTTGTTTGTTACGTCATTTTCCTAAATCAGCGGCAGCATCTCATAACTTTCTCATTGGTGAACACGATTTGACTAGGGTGCAGAATCGTGAATAACTTTGACAAAGCTTCCTTGGTGTGTTGATTCTCTAACGTCAAATTCTTCATCACTGTAACCAATGCAGAGCAAGAAGCATGCTAACAAAGTGCGCCGGTACATGAATATTCATAAGGAAGAGGAGCCTTCACTGAAGAGATTCAAGTCGCCCTCCACCGACGATGTAAATTTTAAATGCATTCCATTCTTTCAGAAAGCGTTGTCTTCTATCCACTGGCCCTTCATATTTTATCATAATTTCTTTTCCATAGGTCAGCGATAATGGGGATTGCGCCGAGGTGGATCGTCAAAAAGCCTGCCCAGTGTGTAACATGAGCTTCTCCTCGGCGGTCGTAGCAGAATCTCACTACCAGGGCAAAGTGCACGCCAAGAACCTGAAGCTGAAGACCTTTGGTTACCAAGCTCCAGGTTAGGGCTATTTTTTCTCTCCTGATTGCTGTAGGCTCCAGATTAGGGTTAATTTTCTCTTTTTATTGCTTTATGTTTTTGCATGCTGGAGGATGCGAACTTTATTGTTGTCAGGTACTCACTCCCTTACGTGAAAAAAATCCCTCATTATTATCACCGGCAATAACGTTGTTGCAGGGGGTATTAAAATGAGCTCCGTCCGTCCGGAGCCATGACTCAAGAACCAATTGTAAGATTTCAACGAAACTTCACAGGCGGGTACATTATGACATCACAATGTATCATGTTGAAAGTAGGTCCCCAGGTCAAAAATCGATCTGTCTGTTGTCATTTGTCGAAACTTCCGTGCTATTCTGTCATATGTTCCTGTTTGGGCTGTAACTCTCTTATTATTTGGCCGATCGTTTTCAAACTTGACAGGTGAACACATCATGACCTATAGGTATGTCATGAACCAAAACGAAGTCACTAGGTCAAATGTCCGTTTGTCACTTCTCATATTCAGCCATCTCACCATGCAATGTATTCCTGTCCGGACTGTAACTCTCTTGCAGTTATGGGGGAAAGGGATGATTATGTCAGTGGCCATGTTCGAAACCGCGCTCTACGGTCTGCATACACTATTCTCAGTACACACTAGTCACACTGGAGGCGTCGCCTCCCACAAATGCCGCCATTTTGCATTTAAAGTTGCTTCTTCTTATTATTCCTCAGCGAGTTTTTCTGGCGGTTTATGTTGCGTTGCATCTTGGGCAAGTTATGTATGAATAGTGAGCTTACGATGCACCCACAAAATATCTGCCCAATCTAGTATACATCCGGGAACTTCTCGTGGACACAAACACTCCCCGCACATTAGTGAACACCCTACCCCCTAAATCTGACGTCATCGGTAGTGCGAGTAGTACGTTTGTGCGCGGTTTCGAACACGACCAGCTTGTATACCCTGTGATCAGCTAGTGTTGTCCTGCATATTCAAAAGCTGAGGTTCTCAAACTCGGCCGAGGGGGAACCCTGTGTACGCTGGTTTTTTAGTCCAACGGCTATGGCAATCCTAGAATTTTAAAAACCTGTAAATTGTCCGAACTAGGGACTTATATTGTGGGATCACGTAAACTCTTAAATCACATTCTAACAGAAATAGCTATGCATGTGATGAAAAATGCACCCTCTGTGGGCATGTAGATGAAATTTCAAACGGTTAATTTCATTATGTACGATGAGGGTTAATGACGATGAAATTAAAGATTGAGGTCAGTTAGCTAGTTGATTGATCTATTGCTAACCACAACCAAAATCTACACCGTGTGACCGAGATACAGTGCTGTGAAAAAGTATTAACCCCCTTCCTAATTTCTTCTTTTTTTGCATATTTGTCACGCTTAAATGTATCAGATCATCAAACAAATTTTAATATTAGACAAAGACAACCTAAGTAAATACAAAATGCAGTTTTTAAATGATGAGTTCATTTATTAAGGGAAAAAAGCTATCCAAACCTACTTGGCCCTATGTGGAAAAGTAATTGCCCCCTAAATCCTAATAACTGGTTGTGCCACCCTCGGCGACAACAACTGCAATCAAACGTTTGCAATAACTGGCAATGAGTCTTTCACATCACTGTGGAAGAATTTTAGCCCACTCTTCTTGCCAAATTATTTTAATTCAGCCACATTGGAGGGGTTTTGAGCATGAACGGCCTGTTTAAGGTCATGCCACTGCATCTCAAGCGGATTTAAGCCCGGGCTTTGACAAGGCTACTCCAAAATCTTCATTTTGTTTTTTTTAAGCCATTCAGAGGTGGACTTGCTGGTGTGTTTCAGATCATTGTCCTGCTGCATAACGCAAGTGCGCTTGAGCTCGAGATCACAATCTGAGGGTTGGAGATTCTCCTTCAGGATTTTCTGGTAGAGAGCAGAATTCATAGTTCCATCAATTATGACAAGTTGTCCAGGTCCTGAAGCAGCAAAGCAGCCCCAAACCATCACACTACCACCACCATGTTTGACTTTTGGTATGGTGTTCTTTTTATGAAATGCTGTGTTAGTTTTACGCCTGATGTAATGGGACACACACCTTCCAAAAAGTTCAACTTATGTCTCGTAATTCCACAGAATATTTTCCCAAAAGTCTTGGGGATCATCAAGGTGTATTTTGGCAAATGTGAGATGAGCCTTTGTGTTCTTTTTGGTCAGCAGTGGTTTTCGCCTTGGAACTCTCCCATGGATGCCATTTTTTTGCCCATTCTCTATCTTATTGTTGAATCATGAACACTGACTTTAACTGAGGCAAGTGAGGCCTGCAGTTCTTCAGATGTTGTTCTGGGTTCTTTTGTGACCTCCTGGATGAGTTGTCGATGCAGTCTTGGAGTAATTTTGGTAGGCCGGCCACTCCTGGGAAGGTTCACCACTGTTCCAAGTTTTCTCCATTTGTGGATAATGGCTCTCACCGTGATTCACCGGAGTCCCAAAGCCTTAGAAATGGCCTTGCAACCCTTTCCAGACTGAAAGATGTCAGTTTCTTTGTTTCTCGTCTGTTCTTGAATTTCTTTAGTTCGCAGCATGACATGTTGCTTTTTGAGATCTTTTAGCCTACTTCACTTTGTCAGACAGGTTCTATTGAAGTGATTTCTTGATTCAACAGGTCTGGCAGTAATCCGGCCTGGGTGTGGCTAATGAAACTAGTCTCAAAAAAATGTGGTTAATCACAGTTAATTCATGATTTAACAAGGGGGGGGCAATTACTTTTTCACATAGGGCAGGTGGGTTTGGATAGCTTTTTCCCTTTATTAATAAATGAAATCATCATTTAAAAACTGCATTTTGTATTTACTTGGGTTATCTTTTTCTTATTATTATTATTATTATTATTAAAATTAGTTTGATCTGAAACATTTAAGTGCGAAAAATATGCAAAGAAGTTAGAAATCAGGAAGGGGGCAAATACTTTTTCGCGGCACTGTATGTCATCAATTCACAGTGCATTTCCTGCCTTTCAGGATGGCGGCCTTGGAAATCTTGAACGGGCTGTTAAGTCCATTTTTGGCAGACGATAAATAAACAATTTCTCTAGATAGAGCATTTTCTTTATTGCAGATCTTCTAACAAGTATAGTTGGAACATTGTAGGTGAAATTTGTGAAAAGAGTGGAAGTTCCCTGTAAGATAGGTGAGGAAGTGAAGCGATTGCATTGAGCTGCATATTTGTGGTAATCTGGTGAAGTTGACTGCTTTGTCTAACAATATATGCTCATGCTAACATTCACACCACACACTCAGGAGCATGCACACACACATTGTTTCCCCAACATGGAGACTGCAGCATTGTAGCATTACTGCTCACTTTCTGTCATTGCTGCTCGTTAGAGTTCTTTTTTTTTGCCCTGCTTTGAGGCAAATGAGGCCATTGGCTCAGAATAATTGTTTAAAGAGATTGATTAAGCTGTGGCCTATATTATTGTGCTGATATTATCTCATGGAAAATTTTTTGTGGCCGCATTTGGGAGTTTGATCTCATTGTCATGGTTATTGTTTTGCCAGCCATCTAAAACGATAATGATGATAAACACATGACCAATATTGGCATGTCCTTGCCAATTTGCATATTCCCCTCTTTACAGTTTCATTACTCATGATTTTGGCACCAGAGATTATGAGAATGACTTTAACAAGCTGAAGTAAAATCATTTGTACATTCGTAATAACTTATTAAAATGCCTCAATGTCTATATTGCAGAAAAATAATAAAATTTAAATAAATTTAAATAATTAAATTTATTTAAATAAATCAATCCATCCATTTTCAGCTGCGAGTCGGGGCCAGGTTGGGGGGCTTTCAGCCTAAGCAAAGAGGCCCAGGCACCCCCCCTCCCCAGCTAAGTCCTCCAACTCTTCCTGGGGGCCCCAAGCTGTTCCTAGGTCAGCTGGGAGATGTAGTTTCACTAGTGTGTCCTGGGTCTGGTTTGGGCAGCCTCCCAGTAGGACATGCTCACAAAACCCCTAAAGGGAGGCGTCCCGGGGGCTTCCAAACCAGATGCGCAAACCAACTCAACTGACTCCTCTTAACGCGGAGGAGTAGCAGTTCTACTCTGAGCCTCTCCCAGGTGTCTGAGATCGCAAAGGGTTGGCCAGCCACCTTGAAGAGAAACCTCATTTTGGCTGCTTATGTTCGCAATCACGTTCTTTCGGTCGCTACCCAAAAATTGTGGCCGTAGGTGAGGGTTGGAACGTAGATCAACCAGTGCATTGAGAGCTTTGCTTTTTGGCTCAGCTCCTTCACAAAGGCGGAGCGGCACAATGTCTCCGTCAGTGCTGTCGCACTGATCCGCCTGTTAATCCCCTGCTCCATCCTACCCTCACTTGTGAACAAAACCCCAAGATACTAAAACTTTTCCTCTTGGGATAACGACTCCCTCTGGACTCAAGCCGCAGCTGCACCTTGATATCCTGTTCATGAAAATCATGAACAAAATAGGTGACAAGGCACATGCTTGGCAGCGTCCAACACCAAGTGGGAACGAGTCCACCATAATGCAGAGTATGTGAACACAACTCGGGTTTTGGTTGTATAGGGTATGGATGGCTCAAACTAATGGCCCTGGAGCCCCATATTCCCACACCACCCCCCATCGGATACCTTGTGGGACACGGTCGTAAGACTTCTCCAAGTCCACAAAACACATATAGGCTGGATGGGTAAACTCCCAGGATCTGTGCAAGGGGAAAGGTTTGTCCACTGTTGCACGGCCAGAATGGAACCCGCATTGATCAACCTGAGTCCAAGGTTGAACAGTCAGACAAAGTTTATTTTATTTTATTTTTTTTTTTTTTTTTTTTTGCTTTTCAGCACTCTGGCATAGGCATTCCCTGCGAGGCTGAGCAGAGTAATCCCCATATAGTTGGAGCACACCCTCCAGTTCTTTTTTTTTTTTTTTTTTTTTTTTTTAAATGGGAACCACCACCACAGTCTGCCAGTCCAAGGGCACTTTGTCCGAGATCCACACGATGTTAAACAAGCAGGTCAACCATGAGAGCTCAACAACATCCTCAGCCTTCAGCATTTCAGAACGAATCTGGTCCGTCCCGGTGACTTGCCACTGTGGAGGTTTTCAACACACCTCAGTGACCTTCACCAGGGAGATGGGCGAAGACTCGCCTGAGCGCTCCGTCTCTACCTCCTCTATGGAGGGCATGTCCGTCGGATTCAGAAGTTCCTCCGTGTTCCTTCCACTGCCAAACAATATCTCCAGATACGGGATAAGCTCTTCCAGAGGTGTGAGTAAAAAATCATTTGGACAGGGTTTTCTGCCAACCATTGGCATTCAACCGTTACAACTTTTAGGTTTTCCAAGTCTGGCTGGCAGTCTTCTCTGCCATCTGATCCAGCTCACCACTGGATGGTGATCAGTAGACAGCTCTGACCCTTTCTTCGCGAGTGCTCTAGACATGATAAGGCGGCAGATCTGATGACACGATTACAAAATTGATTATCGACCTTTGGCCCAGGGTGCTCTGGGGCCATGTACACTGATGAACCCTTATGCTCGAACATGGTGTGGCTAATCCATGACTAGCCCTAAAATCCAGTAACAAAACACTGTCTGGTTCAGATCAGGGAGTCCATTCCTCCAAATTGTTCCCCTCCAAGTGTCTCCGTCATTGCCCTTGTGAGTGTTGAAGTCATCCAGCAAAACTATGGAATCCCCAGTTGGAGCATTTTCCAGGACCTCACCAGGGACTCCAAGAAGGTTGGATACTCCGATCTGCTATTAGGTGCTTGAGCACAAACAACAGTCAGAGCGTTCCCCTCCACAACCCACAAGTGCATTACGAATACCCACTCGTTCACCAGTGTGAACTCCAACACAGCGGCATTCAGCCGAGGACACTTGAGTATTTCAAGGCCTGCCTGCTGCCTCTCACCTAGGGCGACTCCGGAAAGGGAAAGTGCAAACCCTATCTAGTAGTTATGTTCCAGAACCAGAGCAGCGCGTAGAGGCTGCGTGTAATCCCACTGTATCATAGCTGTTACAGCTTAACCTCTCGCACAAACTCCGGCTCTTTCCCTGCAAGTGTGGTGACACTCCATGTCTAAAGAGCCAGTTGGCTCCTCTCAGCCTTTTTGGGCTAAGCTGGCTGCCTCCTGGGGAAAACTCGGCCACTAGGAACTGATCTATAAGCTCCCCTCCCAGGTCTGGCCCCAGAAGGGGACCTCAGTGTCCCTATTTCAGGCTAGGTTCTATCTTTCAAGGGCGATGTCATCGGGAGCATGGAAATATCATAGTGTGGAAGATCATTTTTTTTCACACGTTGTCAGTTAGAAGCAGCATGATTGGTATTGAATAAATGCACCTTTCAGTCATCTGTTCCCCGATTGTCTGGTACCTTCTTACCCCCCAGTGTTTTTTTTTTTTTTTTCCTTTGCTTTTATAAATGCAGTGGTTAGGAATGCTCATCCATCCTATGGAAATGGACACTCCTCCTAACAAAAATTTCACCAGTCGGTTTATTTTGCTCTGTTTTACCCTACATCTTATCTGTTGAGCTTGCTCTGCTCTAACCCCTTAGTGATGGTGGCTGTAAATGAGACAGGACACTTGTGCCATTATTTGCAGTCCTTCGAGGAATGTCTACTCACTCCAGCCCCCTCATGTCTAAGAGAAGTGTACACTAATGCCAGCCCCCTCATGTCTAAGAGAAGTGTACACTAATGCCAGCCCCCTCATGTCTAAGAGAAGTGTACATTAATGCCAGCCCCCTCATGTCTAAGAGAAGTGTACACTAATGCCGGCCCCCTCTTGTCTAAGAAGTGTACACTAATGCCAGCCCCCTCATGTCTAAGAGAGTACACTAATGCCAGCCCCCTCATGTCTAAGAAGTGTACACTAATGCCAGCCCCCTCATGTCTAAGAGAAGTGTACACTAATGCCAGCCCCCTCTTGTCTAAGAGAAGTGTACACTAATGCCGGCCCCTCTTGACTAAGAGAAGTGTACACTAATGCCGGCCCCCTCTTGTCTAAGAGAAAAGTGTATACTGACTATAGCTTTCTCATTTCATGTTCCAGTGCCCCCGTCGAAGACGGCGAGTAAGAAGAAGCTGGAGGCGCAGACCGAGGCCTCTCTGGGGCCAGCAGAGGACGATCCTGACCGCTTCTGTGCCATCTGTTCCGCCTCCTTCAATAACCCAGCCATGGCCCAGCAGCACTATGCCGGTAAGAAGCACCGGAAGCAGCTAACAAAGAAGAAGCTGATGGAGACGTACGGGCCCTCCTCTGCACCTGGTAAGCTCCTCCCACACTGGGCCTAGTCTCTCCTGCACCCATGTCTAACTCCTCCCACCTGCCTGGCTCCTCCCCCACTAGCATCTAATCAGTGTACACCATGAGATGAATTAAAATTATCTCACCCGTGTCCCTCTCTGTTCCGGGGACATGTCAATTTTTTTGAAATCATGGTGAATTTCAGTGGAAACAAATCTGAGAATTGCGCTAATTAAAAATAATAATAAATGAGTTGGTGACTGGAATAAAATTCTGAGGAAAGCTTCTACTTGCTGCGACAAAGATTTATGTATTTATTTTATTTACCTTTGCTGCTCTGAGACCTCACTGCAGTCAAACCAAAATTTCCTGAATGGTTTCATGGAGCGCTAGCCTGCAATATTCCAAATGACAATGCTGACTACATTTTTGCCCCCTTTCCAGTTCTGCTGTGGCAATCATACATTTGCCAAGTTGGCTGAATGGAAAATAAAAACTGAAAGTTACCTACTTTAGACAGTGATATGCAGTGAATTAGCTGAAGCTTACTATCAAGTTAAAGGTTACAAAGTACAGTTGACTCAAATTACTGGCACTCCTGACTGGCAATGCACAAAAAATACTTCTAGAAATTCTCAAATATATATTTATGGAGAAACTGCAGCTCACTTGGTTTATTTCAGACTTTAGTGTTATGTAAGTTCACAAGTGGTAGTATTTTTTTTATGCTTGGGTCCAACATTGGGACAGTGAAGACACCTTTTGTAATTTGTGCAGGGGGGGGGAACCCAAATATAACTGCAAGCGGTAATTACGGGGTCCAAGCAACATGAGGTAATCATCAGTTTTGAAGCAGTGAGGACATAAATTGTATAAAATTTTCAAACAATTTCCAGATTGTGTATGGTATACTTTGCCCTGCAAATTTCAGGTTGATTAGTCATTGCCATGTCTTTGAAATAGCAGCTTTTACCTGATTGACAAATAGCAGCCAGAAGCTTATTTTTTCTCATTGGAAAGACCGTTTGATCCTCATGCAGAGATGCAATAAGCAAAATTAGAACTATTGAGTCAAATGGTTGAAAATAAATACACAATTTTACATTGTTTTTCTTACCAGGGCAACATTTTGGCCAATTGAAATCAAATTTGTTGTACCTCTCAACGGCGCTACCATGTGGCCAATCAAAGTAATTTGCATCGAGACTGCCCTTTTACTCATCCGTAACAATAGTAAACAGTCTCATGATTGATGACAGTTAAAGTGAGTATGCAGGGCTGTACAGTGCGACATGAAAATTGGTCCGTGCGATGAATGAATGAAGTGTTGTAGCACCGGTGCGATGAAATACAGAGGCGTGTGTGTGCGAGAGAGGGAGACGTGAAACAGTGCCACCTCGGAGGTTAGTTAGGTGAGGCAGAATTCTCACTGTAAAGCAAACTATTAATCCCCTTTGCTTGATTAGCAATCAGACGATTAACTAATTTAGTGAGACCATTCGGCAGAATGACGGGCCAGTTTAAAGGGCATCAAAAGTCGATTCCCATTGTTTTTGTTTATCGGTCAATCAGCGAGCCGCACCTGCGCAAATTAACCGAAATAGAAGGATTATCTACGCATACATTGGTTGATGAATGAAATTGGTCATGAGACAATGCAAGATGTCAACAAAAGCAAGTGATTTGTTTGTAAACATTGGACGTTCAACGTCCCGTCGGAGAATCGACTTTAGATGCCCTTTAAGTTTCCGCGGCGTTATTACTCAGTACATCGAACCTGAAACTGCAGATTTACGCGTACCTGCTTACAGGAAGCCGAAGAAGCAATGCCATTAAGTTCTTAAGCTGAGTTCAATGCTTGATCGATATGCAATATATTCCCCTTTAAATACGCATTTTTAAACCCCAATCAAAAAATGGGGCGTTTATTTTCAGTTTTCTTTCATAATCCGATGAACAAAAGGTTAAAACAATACACGAAACTATAGAGAGAGCTGAAATTTTTTCTATTGATTAAACGTATTTCCATCTTTGCTGTCTTGAATCGAAGCGTATACATCAATTAATCTTTTTGTCGTCATCACCTATCAGTATACAGGCTTCCTATAGGCTTTGATTTAATAGTTTTGATCGTCAATCAGGTATAGTACGTGGGAACAGGTTGACAAAATCCAGCGATAAAAGGTTAGGCCACTGCCTCACATCACTGCACGTCTCAGGAATACACTAATGAATAACAGCATGTATAAACAGTACTACACTATGTTTATATAAACAGTATGCACAGAATGCATAAATAATTAAAGAGGTTCTTTATATTTCTGTGAGTTATGTGCCTGCATTATATTTGAAGTGTGCGTTGTTTGTGTCAAGACTGCTAAGTTCTGGAAATTACTTAAAATTGTATGAATTTAAAGAATTCAGAGACCTTGAAAGTACTTCAATTTACAAAGAGATGTTTAATATTTTATATGCCTTTAAATGATAAACTGCACTACTTGTGGTTGGTTTTAGAAATATAACAGATGCTTTTACTGTGCTACAAGTTTTTGTTTTGTGCTACAAGACTATGAACCTCTGTAGCACCAGTGCTATGAGCAGGAAAGTTAACGTACAGCCCTGGTATGGGGGCTAATGAAATGTAATTGGCTGCTGTTGGCCATCTTGTTTGAACTATCTCTTTGTTCTGATAGGTTTTCATGGCAACTATCATTGTGAAGCAGGCAAAATTTGAAGTTACTCGCACAATTGGTTGAAGAGTTATGACCATCTGTTTATTATAGCTCCACCTACGAATGGATTTAAACCAAATTCGGCGTGATAAAGTTGCATGGCCTGTAGATGTGTGATATCAAGTTTGATGATTGGACATTGCATTAAGGAGTTACAGCTCTTAATACTAATATAGGCCACGCCTTAAATTTTGTGTGATTGATCTCACTGACTTGGAGGTTTCACATACATTTCAAAATGGCAGAAAGTTTGCATGTACAGAAATGGGTGTGGCTTACATGGATTGATTCATCTTGACCCTCACAATCTAACGAAAAAGATTTTGTTTCTACAATCTATGATTTAGAGGCCAAATTGTATGTCTCAGAGTGCCACGTTCTTTTGGGAACTGTTGATCATTTATGTTTCATGAAGCTTTTGTGAGTTTTCGTGTTCTCTCCGAAATTCTGAAAAAGGACATTTATTAGACCTATGTGCATTACTTTTTGTTTGTTTTCTCCTCGCTACTGGCATGTTTTGTGCGATTCAGGTGTGTGTGTTTGGTGTATATTGTGTGACTAAATGAGAAGTGTTTCTATATAGTGTGTATGCATTCTTGACGTTTGTTTGTCATGTTTCTTTGCAGCCTCTACTGAGAAGGGCTATCCTTGCACGGTGTGTAACATCGAGCTGAACTCCGTGGAGCAGTACCAAGCCCACATCAGCGGCTCCAAACATAAGAATCAGTGAGTTCCTCTTTGTCCCTCTGCTCTGTCCATCTCCTTTGTCCCTCTACGCTCTTTCTGTCTCCTCTGTGTCCCTCTCCTCTCTTTCCTTATCATCTCTATGCCTCACCTCTTTGCATCCCTCCTCTCTGTCCCTCTCTTCTCTGTACCTTTCCTCTGTATACCTCTCTGCTTACTGTTCAACTCAGTCTCTCTCCTCTGTCCCTCTCCTCTCTATACCTCTCGTCTGTCCCTCTCCTCTCTGAATCTCTCATCTGTCCCTCTCCCCTCTATGCCTCTAGTCTGTCCCTCTCCTCTCTGAATCTCTCGTCTGTCCCTCTCCGCTCTATGCCTCTAGTCTGTCCCTCTCCTCTCTGTACCTCTCGTCTGTCCCTCTCCTCTATGCTTCTCACCTCTCCCTCTCCTCTCTATGCCTCTCGTCTGTCCCTCTCCTCTCTATACCTCTTGTCTGTCCCTCTCCTCTCTATGCCTCTTGTCTGTCCCTCTCCTCTCTATGCCTCTCGTCTGTCCCTCTCCTCTCTATGCCTCTCGTCTGTCCCTCTCCTCTCTGTACCTCTCGTCTGTCCCTCTCCTCTCTATACCTCTTGTCTGTCCCTCTCCTATCTATGCCTCTTGTCTGTCCCTCTCCTATCTATGCCTCTTGTCTGTCCCTCTCCTCTCTATGCCTCTAGTCTGTCCCTCTCCTCTGTGCCTCTAGTCTGTCCCTCTCCTCTCTATACCTCTCGTCTGTCCCTCTCCTCTCTATACCTCTCGTCTGTCCCTCTCCTCTCTATACCTCTTGTCTGTCCCTCTCCTCTCTATACCTCTTGTCTGTCCCTCTCTTCTCTATACCTCTCGTCTGTCCCTCTCCTCTCTATGCCTCTCCTCTGTCCCTCTCCTCTCTATGCCTCTCCTTTGTCCCTCTCCTCTCTATGCCTCTTGTCTGTCCTTCTCCCCTCTATGCCTCTCATCTGTCCCTCTCCTCTCTATGCCTCTCGTCTGTCCCTCTCCTCTCTATACCCTACTCTCTATGCCTCTCTTCTTTGTACCTCTCCTACCAGCAAACTGGGGCATCTCATCTTCACATAACGGCTTTTGTGTTGACAATCCGATGGATCACGTGGACTGTTGTCATACCGTGCGTGAGGGCAGCCGTCACCATTTCAGAAGGCTATATCTAGGAAACTCTTGATGCCGTTTCTTCAGTATTGAACGCATATACCTGACATGGGGAGAACATGCCCGCTTGATTGTTTGGGCTGGTTTGGCCTTGTACCTTGACACTGTAACTTTGACTTTGAAATTAGTTTCCTGAACATTATCTCAGGAACTGTTAATACTGGAACTCTGACTATAGGCTCAAAGTAAAGCATTCACTCCATTGGTGTGCATTTTTTGGGGGGAAAATTATTACCTTTGACCATGACACTGTCCATTAAGCAAAAATATTTTGCCTTGTTCATAAATTCTCAGCTTCTGCTGGTCCCTTAACTCAGGTTCAGAGTTTAAGGCCTTTGCCCTACTGTTGTTTACCAGCCAGCATTGTTTGGAGTTGATATATTTCTGTTTGGTTTGTATTTGGCTGCTTTGTCATGTTTTACGCCTTCAGCTGATGTACAAACCTCTGTTGGCCCCAAATTCAACCTCACAAACATCACAGCTGACTTGTTAAACTCAGTTTAATCATTGCTTAATTTGTGATGTTGCGTGTTTGAGTTGGCTTAACTTCAGTGGAACTGATAAGCTGTATGTGTGTGTTCAGTGTGAGGGTGAGGAAGGGGAACAGCACCTTCACACCCCCATCCCAAACGCAGCAGCCCCCAGCGTACACCTCTGAGCCAGAGCCCCCCCTGTTGGAGGATTGGGGTTCCTACGCCCAGGACTACGAGTGATTGGAGACTTGGGGCCTCAAATTGAGGCATGGGGTGACCAGAGCAGCGCAGCAGCGTGAAACATCCGCGGGATACACTGCGCACCCAAAAACACTCTCTCTGTCATCTTTTTCTGTCTGTTTCTCTCTGTCCATCCATCTTTCTCACCGTCTCTTTCTGCCTCCCTCTGAATTTTTTCCGGAAGGTTCTTTGATGTTGGATCATGTGTCTCTGCAGTGGGCAGTGCTCTGAATGTAGGGGCTGCACAGATCTGCTGGTCACACAGATGGCCGCAGTTTAAGTGCAGTAGGATGAGAATCCACTTGTTTGTTCCTGAGTTTTTTTTTATATAATGTTATATATATACGTACATATAATTTTTATCTTTTTGTGTTTCCTTCAATTGGTAATTTTTATTTACTTTTGATTTTGCGCACGAGATTTTCCATTTGGCTTCTGAGTTGAGCAAATGCTCTGAAGGATTTCTGGTTTTGCCATTACTTTCTATTTTACCACAGTTTAGTGGTCTTAAAGAACCGATGAGATGTGTCTGGTGTTGGCAGAAAGCACTGCGCCGGCTCTTATTTAGATATTAATTTATTTTTTAATCACCCATATTTTTTCTTAGAATTGTCATCACTCAAGATAATGAAATTTCTTTCTTAACTGTTAGTTCCGTTACTTTAAACCAGCTTCATTTTAGTTGAATTTGCCTATTATTTTTACGCATTTTTAATAAAAGTAACACACATTGGCTCCGTTGATACCGAAAAGGTGCTGTGACCAGATGAACTTTTCAGATATTTTTTTTTCTTGGCAGTTGCAGCAGTCCTGCAATAATGTTGAAATGTTTTGATTTCCATTTTCTTCTAAGTGGTAAAATGTGCTGCTTTAGATTCTCATTTATCTCCGTTTGACCTGACTGTCATGACACATAGTGCTAATTTAATCATCCCCTGACTGCACACACAGTGTTGGTGAGAATGTTTGTTTTTGAGTATAGAGAATGCATATTTTTAATTGGCTTTGTGTGGTGAGCGCTTCTAAATGAAGCCTGCCTGGTTGAACCGTACATAGCTAGTTTCTCTGGCTTTGCTGCAATGGCGAAGAGCCGGAGAGACGAATGAAAGCATCCAAATTATTTAAAGGACTTGAAGCATTACTGCTAATGTTACCGTTAATGTCCGAACTTTTCAAGCTTGGTAAAAAAGACTACATTTTTTATGTCCTAGATCGAAGTCCACAATAACTTTACTAGGGTTTCAAGTCTTCAAAAATTCTGTTGCTGTGTAAAAAAAAGGATTCTGTTATGTCTGGTTTTCTTTTTCTGTGGATTATGTGCCTAGGGAATAACTGAATGTGAGAAGGCCATGCTGCCTACTTTGTGAACTAAGATGGTTACAAGTAGCCAAGCTTCCTAGATTTGTACTGTTTTGTATGATTTGCAGTTTGTATGCAAACTACATGCTTAATCAATATGGTTAAAATAGCCTTTGAAAGTGTTGTGGGAACGTCCTCAGACATTTTCACGTTTGAGGTGGTTTTCTGCTGTGGTTTTTGATGTCATCATTCTTCATGGTGGTTACCCTCTGGTTTGGTGAGTAAACTATTTGATAAAATGATTGAGTTAATGATTGTGGGGAACTGTAGTGGGGTCACTCTAATATGTTATTTACCATACAGGGCTGTAAAACAATGTCTAACTCCACTGTTAAGGGCCTGCTCTTTCAAACCTCATTGTGTTAGTCGATGTTGTACTTGACAAGATTTATTTTAAATATGGTACTTGTCTGCCTAGAGAAAATATGAAAATGTATATCTAGTAAAACATGTTTTAACAATGCCTTGTTTGTCATTGCACAATTCTTGCCTCTGACCTCGCTGAATTTGTATGGGATTGTAGTTTCTGGATTTCCCATGTGGTCTCTCCACACTGTGCAGTTTTTCACCAGCAGGTGGCACCCTCATCCTCCTGGTTATGTGGCTATAAAGGGAAAGCAGTTCCTTATACAGCGCGTTTCAAAAAAAAGGTAATCCAACTTCAGCGGGTTCATATACCATGTTTATATCATTTCACCATTTCTATGCAATTTGTCAGGGAAGAGGATGTCCTTAGCTCATCATGGATACCACTGACTGCAACATTAGTTGCACGTGACTGATTAAATGACCTTTGAAAATGGCAGATTCGAATTTCATTTTTCCAGGTTTTGTTTACTGGTGGAAGTCAGAAAAAAAGAGTCCCTCTGCCTGTGCACCGACACCTTCAACATTTCCACCTCCCCTTTCGACGCAAAGCTGACAGCGACGGAGCATGTCCTCAACTGCATGTCTCACCACGGCCAGATCATTTCGCAAAGCCTGAACTTCATTTGGAACGCGCTCTTGCAGATCGTCAAGATATCTGGGAAGAGTCACAAACACTTTGTTTTTCAAATGTCCCCAAAGGAAAATCAAGTATTGTGTCAATTTCTGAATGTCTTCCATGCATTACCAAAACTTGGAAAAATGAAATTCACATCTGCCATTTTCAAAGGTCATTTAATCAGGTATGCGCAGCAGTAATGTTGCAGTGAGTGGTATCCATGATGAGTTTAGGACGTCCTCTTCCTTGGCAAATTGCATAGAAATGGTGAAACGATATGAACGTGGTATATTAACCCGGTGAAGCTGGATTACCTTTTTTTGATATGCACTGTAGTTTATATATAGGTTTAACCTGTAACTTGGTACAGTAGATGATCTTGAATCATGCAGTTGTTTCCAAACTGGAGCCTTGCAATTTACTGCGAAGTTTAGTTATTGAAAGCAGACCACTTTCATGGACCGTTTTTGATTGGTTTATGTTCCTAAAATGGTATGTGTTGGCATGTGTGATTCTCTGTGTGGGTACGTGGTAACAGAAGTTTGGTGAAATGGAATTTGAGGAATTGGTTTCATCATCTTAGATGTTTCTTAGAAGACTTGGTGAGTTTCTTTGATGTGTATTTAAAAGAAAAAAACTCTCCATCAATTCTCAAAAACTGGTGCTCTCAAAGCTTTTTTTGGCTTAACGGTCAGTTTGCAGCCTAAAGACTGGATGTTTTATGCTTGAGTGGCGCCCATTTTACACCTGCAAAGGTACTGGAAGGGATGTGATCATATGACTGAAACCAGCCTTGAAAGGGAGAGAGATGGACAGCGAGGGATTGGAGACTGGGGTGTGTTTTCCGAAAGCACAGATGCTAATTTACATAGTTGGAACCATTGACTATTAATGGACGACCTTTGTAAGAAGCTAACTTAGTTAGCAATTAAGCTTTTGGGAGTCGCACCCCTGTACAGCTGTTCCAGTGTTTGAGATCTCTTGTGAAGAGGCTCTTGGAGCGGCTGGGATGATTGCAGTCAAATCTATTAAATGCTGTGCGTGCCATTGGCTAGTAGTGTTTGGCTTGGACTTTAGTGTCAAATTCAGATCAGCATGCTGGTGATAATTTCCCCTGCCTGTTGTTGCACATTCTTACCATCAAGTTATAATACCCTCTATAAATGTTCAGCATCCTTGCTCAGAAGTTTGTATTATGTATCTTTAAGGGATGAAACAACCTCCATATGAACTGACATGATTAACGAGTGAGATCTGCACCATTTGATAATGTGAAAATAGCGTGGCACCAGCAGAACGTGCGCAAAGGATTTTTAGAAGGATTAAGTTGGCTGCCTTTACATACACTTTGCAAGCATGTTTTGTTTTTGTTTTTTTTTTTTTTTTTATGTGTGCCTTGGAAATATTCCAAAGTGCATCGGAAAGAGGAAAATAGGAACAAGCATTTTCGACCTTTCCCAAGTGCCCCACGTACGCATCTGAGCCGCCTCGTTGGCCTACGCACAGCGTGAAGCTGACGGGTTCCTCACTTCTCCGCATTTGATAATCATGGCAGGTGAGAACACTAATTTCTCATAAGGACTCTCCCCTTTGGGAATGGCTTAGAAACATGGTCCGCAGGAATTTAACCTTTGATTCCACATTTTTCATAGCAATAAAGAACATTTTGTTCGGTTTCGATTCAAACTCCAGAAGGAAAACGTTTATTTTGATAACATCAATGCACCTAGGATAAGAAAGGGGCTACTATCCGTGTTTACAGTGTGGACCGCGTCACATCTGCTTTGTCCCGCATCTGAGGCACACGGAGTGAGTACGAGGACGTAACGCCTTTTTGTGTGTACCTCATTGCCACTGGGGGGCGGTGTAAGCCATATCTCTACTCATCTGCGGAACTCCAATGAAAGGATTTTGTTTCATTTAAGTCAGTGCGTCCACTAATATTACGATCTCCGAACTTAATGACGCTAAATCGCAAAGATTATATCGGAAAATGATTTTGTTCACTTTGTGTATCCTCAGTCTTCGAATCATATATCACATACACTGGAGTGCAGGATAAATAGGGTATTTCATTATACAAATAATACAGAAGTCGTAATGGAAACCTGTTAATCTTGGGGCTGGATATGTGCTAGAGATTTATGAAATTTCACGATAAGTTCCCCCGTGTCAGCTTGCCATAATATACAACCAATCATTACTCCCCTGCCTGGATAATACAAACATCAGGGTCAGGCTCGAAGTCGATTTCGTTGTCAGTTTCATGTGAAGTACCCCAGGTAATACATGGGAGAGGGATGTATATCTATTCAGGTATATCTGGTCTGTAAGTTGAGGTGTGTTTGCACAGGACCCAGAACCCTGGCTATAATCTTATAGCCAGCTGAGCAACCACGAAATGAATAATCAATAGGCACGTTCCTGTAGAAAGTTCTCCAGAGCATTTGCAGCGTCGCTGGATAGTTAATCTAGTGTTCGAGGGGTGTTGCTGGAAGTGAGGTGCAATTTTCTCCGACCTTACTGCCAATGCAGTCTGTCTCGGCCGCACGCAGACACAAACATGCAGAGATGAGATGCGGACGCGGGAATCTCATGTTTTAAAGGGAGGTGTGGCGGTAGTAACTAACGTCATCATCTCCGATAACTGGGACTGCCGTACCTCATTACATTGGAATGCATTGGAAAACTGCCGTACCCGTAGCAACTGCCTAAACTGAAGGATATCCGCAAATGAATAAGGAACATTTTAAAAGAATAAAAATGCATCCCTGATGACTGAACAAATTACTGTTTTCTCACACGAGCGCCGAGGGAGTTGTCACTACGGCTTGTGAGAGATCTAGCCTCAAGTGTGTTGAGATATTATCAGTGATTAAAAAAATAAATAATTTTGCTGATTCCTGAGTATAGATACCGGTAAGTCGGCTGCTATTTCCCAGCGTGACAATACAAATGTGGAGTACTGAGCGTTTGTGGGGCAGACGGTGATTTTACAGCCGTGCTGGTCACTTCAGGCTTTATGGAGGCGATGGTGTGTGTCCGCTCAGCTCGCTGCTGATGCTATCAGCTCTGCAGCGGCGGCTCGACTGCGCTGGCCCGCCCGCCCGGGGAGATAAGAATCTCTCATTGGGTGAGGCGGCTGGAGCCAGGACCAGTGGAGCCGTACCCTCTGTCAATCCGTAACCCTCACACATCCCTCGCACTACCCCAAAGTTCATCCGTCTGGGCTCATTGTCTCTTGGCGAGTGTGCGACGCTGCTCACAGTCTTCCGGTAAAGACTAACAGCTACCGGGACAGAGGTCCGTGCCCCCCAAAGGCCAAATCAGACCCACTACAGCCCCTTTTTCAAACCCAGAGCTCCTCTCTCTGTCGTCCAGATTTAGACACAGTACTGCGCAAAAGTCTTACGCAACATTTAAAAAAAATGTTAATCTGGCTTTAAATGTTTACTCTTGTTCTTCACATTGGTATTGCTGAAGATAAAAAGTACAAACCCCAATTCCAATGAAGTTGGGACCTTCTGTAAAACGTGAATAAAAACAGAATACAATGATTTGCAAATGCTTATTGATCTATATTCAATTGAGTACGCTGCAAAGACAAGATATTTAATGTTCAAATTGATAAACTTTATTGTTTTTTTGTTTTTTTTGGAAATATTCACTCATTTTGAATTTGATGCCTGCAACATGTTCCAAAAAAGCTGGGACAGGGGTATGTTTACCACTGAGTTACATGACTTTATAATAAGCATATGGTAACTGAGGACACTAATTGTAGAAGTTTTGTAGGTGAAATTCTTTCCCATTCTTGCTTGATGTACGACTTCAGTTGCTCAACAGTCCAGGGGGTCCGTTGTCGTATTTTGCACTTCATAATGCGCCACACATTTTCAATGGGAGACAGGTCTGGACTGCAGGCAGGCCAGTCTATTACCCGCACTCTTTTACTACAAAGCCACGCTGTTGTAACACGTGCAGAATGTGGCTTGGCATTGTCTTGCTGAAATAAGCAGGGATGTCCCTGAAAAAGATGTCGCTTGGATGGCAGCATAGGCCTATGTTGCTTCAAAACCTGTATGTACCTTTCAGCATTAATGGTGCATTCACAGATGTGCAAGTTACTCCATGCCATGGGTAGTCACACATCCCCATACCATCACAGATGCTGGCTTTTGGACTGCGCCGACAACAATCTGGATGGTCCTTTTCCTCTTTAGCCCGAAGGACACGACGTCCATGATTTCCAAAAACAATTTGAAATGTGCACTCGTCAGACCACAGCGCACTTTTCCACTTTGGGTCCGTCCATCTCAGATTAGCTCAGGCCCAGAGAAGCCGGCAGCGTTTCTGGGTGTTGTTGATATGTGGCTTTCGCTTTGCATGGTAGAGTTTTAACTTGTACTTGTAGATGTAGCACCGAACTGTGTTAACTGACAATGGTTTTCCGAAGTGTTCCTGAGCCCACATGGTAAAATCCTTCACAGAATGATGTTGGTTTTTAATGCAGTCACAGGCATTCAATGTTGGTTTTCGGCCTTGCCGCTTTTCTTCGGCATCTCTGATATTTTGGACTGTGGATGATGAAATTCTTAAATTCCTTGCAAGTGCATGTTGACAAATGTTGTTCTTAAACTGTTGGACAATTTGCTGACACAGTTGTTCACAAAGTGGTGAACCATGCCCCATCTTTGCTTGTGAATGACTGAGCCTTTCAGGGATGCTCCTTTTATACCAAATCATGACACTTACCTGTTTCCAATTGACCTGTTCACCTGTGGAATGTTCCAAACAGGTGTTTTTTGAGCATTCCTCAACTTTCCCAGTCTTGTGTTGTCCCTGTCCCGGCTTTTTTGGAACGTGTCACAGGCATAAAATTCAAAATGAGTGAATATTTCCCGAAAAACTATAAAGTTCATCAGTTTGAACTTAAAATATCTTGTCCTTGTGGTGTACTCAATTGAATATACATCACTGTATCTCCCTGACGTCGATAGTCGGGAGATACTATGGTTTAGTTCTGGGGCCGCCACCGCCACACCTGCAGAGATTTTCTGTTCCGGGCTCTGGAAGCCACAATTATTATAGGAATTTTTTTCTAATTTTGCACAGGTGAAGATATTTATTTGACAATGCTCAAGACCGAATTTCGGCAATTTAGGATGCCCAATATGGCTGCCGGCAGCCATTTTGTCCAAAATTTGGGGATTGGGGAGATACACAGCTCGGTCCCTGTGGCAACAGAGTTATCTTATTGTATTCTGTTTTTATTCACATTTTATACAACATCCCAACTTCATTGGAATTGGGGTTTGTATATTTGAAATTCTAAATGCTGATTCAAGAAATAGTTCTATATATAAATGTTAGTATATAATTTAAAAAAAAGAAAAAAAAAGTAAAAAAAAAAAAACCCGCATTTGCATGCTGGCACACACACAAATTTACCTGTGCTCACATGCATACACACAATCACTCACACTTGCAGAAATTCACGTTAACACAGAGAAACACACATGCACAGCCCTGAAGGTGTGCAGGACACTGCTGACTCCTGTTTCCAGATTCGAAACGCACTACAAATCACAATATGTTTGTCTGCCTCTGGCTGCTTGCGTCTGGAAAAGCAGTGACTCTTTTACCTTTTCCTAATACTTATGGATGCAGAATTCTCAGCTTGTAGCCAGACCTTGATGTAAAAATGGTAAAATGGAGTTCATCGTGTTGTCCATGTGAAGCACCATAAAGCGGCTCATTTTCCCTCTGAATCCGCTTCAGTCTCTCAATAGATTAATCCAGTCTTAATTCTGCTGTCATTCCAAAGGTATTTCTCACTGTTCAGAGAGGTCAGAGACATCAATCATAAAAAGCAGGAAGCGGCGAAGTCTCGCTGTGAGGCATTCATTGTGTGTACAATACAATCCCGCCATTTCACTCTCCCTGCTCCGGGATTGGTTAATGAATGCAACTGACACCTTTACAGACAGTGAGGCCTTCTGGAAGTGATGTGCTCCTATTCAGTCTTTCACAATGCTGGGAGAAAATGAGTGTGTGTGTGTGTTTGAGAGAGGGAGAGAGGGAGTGTGGTAGATGACCACTACATTACGCAGCTCATGTTTAGTCATGAGTCATTTCAGATGCTCATTCTCCCTCTAAATCCCTGAAGGAATTGATTTTTTCATCTTCCTCATTAATATAGGACAAAAAGAAGCGATGAACAGCACTGATTCTTTGGAGTCATTAACGGCTGGTGAGGAGCCATCCATGGACTGCGGGTTGCAGATCTTTCAGATCTTATTTACTTATTTTTGTAATGACAGCTGGCATCTGCGTGGTCGCTGTGGAAACAGGAGAAGCTCAGGAAGTTTTGAAGAGGGTGGCTGCTAATTGAAACATTATTTTGGAGGGAAGAGCAGCCCAAAACAACTCTCTCCCGCCATCAATCATCCGCTGACTGTGCGACAGCAATGGGGGTGTGTGTTTACTCAGTGTGCACAGACAGGATGGTGGTGGGGGGAAACAGGAGGGTCATCGACTCCTTAATGAGTCTACGTTTATGAGTGTGCGATCAAGTGTGAATGTGTGTGTGTGTGTGTGTGTGTTTTACTATGTGACCATGTGTGAATGTGATTGTGTACGTGTGTGTGCGTGTGTGTGGTTGTATGTGTGCTTATGTGCGTGTGTGTTATGTGATCCTGTGTGAACGTGTGTGTGTGTGTGTGTGTGTGTGTGTTTCTACCTGACCTGTATGACATCATATATGTAACAGTGTTCAGCCGCCCAGGCGCTTTGTAACTGACTGATTCCTATTGTCAACTGCATTGGCAGTATTTATGTCCCTTGTACAGGAACCCTTGTACTCTTTTTTTTATATGGGCATAAATAAATATTTCATGTGTGTGCTTGTGTGCGTGTGTGTTATGTGATCCTGTGAGCGTAATTGTTTGTGTGAGTGTGTGCGTTTGCGATGTCTCTCAACCCTCTCTCTCTCTCTCTCTCTCTCTCCTTTTCTCCCCCATCTCTCAATCACTTGCTTCAACACAAATTAGCATTCTAGGCAAGACCTCGTGTCCACTGAGCATCATCACTGATTGTTCTTATTTGAACAAAAATATTGCATAATGACTACATGGTGCTTGGACCCTCGGTTATGAAATATGGGGTTGAATCTCTCAGATTTTCTCTTTCTCCCATTGTATGTGTTAGTTGTGTTAATAGTCAGTTAACGTGTGCCCTCAGTTGCTATACGTGTTGTGCATGTACTATTCTGTGCTGTAATTCTTTGTGGGTGCTGTATAATAATTATACCACTGTGAGACGCTACGTATGGACGCATGCTTGCGTTATTACTGTAATTAAAAGAAAAGAAAAGACGCCTCCCTGAATAAATGAGTTCCGTATGCACATGGCGTCGATGCAAACGAGCATGTTGTGCTGAATAATGTAGTCTCGAATAGAAATAGAAATTAAGTCCCCACAAGTTTATCGCCTCCGAAGAGTTGTTCCTCCGTGTGTCCACGCAAGAAGCTGTGCATCTGTTTTCATTATCGCCACAAGTTTGTTGAGTTATGAGTTGGCTTGAGTTGGTTATTTCTAATTTGGCTTGAATTTCTGTTCGATTTTTGGACAACGTCCCAATAATTTCTTTTTCAAATCAAAAATCTCTCTTAGTCACTCTATCATTCCTGTACCTAATTGACATTACATTTATCTGGCATATTGAGTGGATATTGGCACATCAACAGAACTCTAGTCAGAGGTGCAGTTCACCCACGGTATCAGCTGATTCATAGTGATGAACATCAAGCTTAGGTTAGATTGGGGATACTGTATATCCAGTGTCCGCTTGTTAAGCCCAGTTAAAGCTAAAACAATCTTCTGGTCTGGCAGTATTTCCAGATGTAACGTGAGCCTGAGGTCAGAGAAAAGAACAGATGAGGATGATGGCGGTCAGAAGGAAGGCTGCGCTGTGACCTTCTGTTTTTTCCCTGAAAGAGCTGGCCTCTGTTCATACCCTGCAGCCAGATATGTGGAGCGAGCCATCAGTAGCGGTTTCGCAATCTTCAAGCTGTCACGCTGTCACGCTTCCGGAACAAATAGGATATGAGCAGTCTTTTTGGCCTCCGAGGCCGGGCATTCCTGGTGAAAAACTCATTTTCTACCGCACTCTGTGACTTTACCGGAAAAGAAAAAAAAATTAATAGTTATGTTCATCTTACAACCCCAATTCCGAAATAGTTGGGACAAAGTGTAAATTGTGAATAAAATCAAAACTCATTGACTTTCAAATCACACCAGCCAGTATTGTATTCACAATAGAACAGAGATAACATAGCAAATGTTGAAACTGAGAAATTTTACAATTTTATCCACAAAATGAGCTCATTTCAAATTTGATGGCTGCTACAGGTCTCAAAAAAGTTGGAACAGGGGCCTGTTTACCATGGTGTAGCATCCCCTCTTCTTTTTAACATAGAGTGGAGGCGCGTGGGCATTGAGGAGACAACTTTCTTGAGTTTAGCCATTGGAATTTGATCCCACTCTTGTTTAATACAGGCTTCCAGCTGCTGGAGAGTTTTGGGTCTCCTTTGACGGACTTTTCGTGTAATTATGCGCCAAATGTTCTAAATCGGTGAAAGATCAGGACTGTAGGCAGGCCAGTTCAACACACGGACTCTTCTGCTACGAAGCCATGCTGTTGTAATAGCTGCAGTATGTGGTTTTGCATTGTCCTGCTGAAATACACAAGGCCTTCCCAGCAATAGGTGTCGTCTGGAGGGGAGCATATGTTGCTCTAAAAATTATATACCTTTCAGCATTCATGGTGCTTTTTAAAACATGCAAGTGTCCCACACCATATGCACTAATGCATCCCCATACCATCAGAGATGCTGGCTTTTGAACTGAACGCTGATAACAGGAGGGGTGGTCTTTCTCCTCTTTAGTCCGGAGGACACGACGACCATGATTTCCAACAAGAATGTCAAATTTGGACTCGTCTGACCACAGGACACTTTGCCACTTTGCTACAGTCCATTTTAAATGAGCCTTAGCCCACAGAACACGGCGGCACTTCTGGATCAAGCTCAACAATGGCTTCCTTTTTGCATGATAGAGTTTTAGGTGGCATCTGTGGATGGCACGGCAGACTGTGTTTACAGACAGTGGTTTCTTGAAGTATTCCTGGGCCCATTTAGTAATGTCAATGACAGAATCATGCTGGTGTGTGATGCAGTGGCGTCTGAGGGCCCAAAGATCACGGGCATCCAGTAAAGGTCTTCGGCCTTGTCCCTTACGCACAGAGATTTTTCCAGTTTCCCTGAATCTTTTGATGATGTTATGCACTCTCGATGAAGAGACCTTCAAAGCCTTTGCAATTTGACGTTGAGGAACATTGTTTTTAAAGTATTCCACAATTTTTTTTACGCAAGCCTTCACAGGTTAGAGAGCCTCTGGCCATCTTTACTTTTGAGAGACTCAGCCTCTCTATGACATCCCTTTTATAGCCAATCATGTTACACACCTGATGCAAGTTAACTTAATTACTTGCTAAATGTTCTTTCAGCTGATTCTCTTATATATTAATTGCTTTTTCAGCCCCTTTTTTGCCTGTGTCCCAACTTTTTTGAGACCTGTTGCAGCAAGAAAATTTGAAATAAGCTCATTTTGTGGATAAAAATGTAAAATGCCTCAGTTTCAACATTTGAAATGTTACCTATGTTCTATTGTAAATAACATATTGGCTCGTGATCTGAGAGTCACCGCATTTTGATTTTATTCACAATTTACACTTCATCCCAACTATTTTGGAATTGGGGTTGTACATTTTAAAGGTTATCAATATTCTATTTCTTCTCAGCTAAATAAGAGAAAATGTTGTCAATGAGGAGAGATAGGTTTCTTTCAATATTTAGCAAATATTTTCTCTTTTCAAGCAAACTAACAAGATCAGATTTTGTTCTTGAGAGAAAAAAAAAGAATATTTCTTCCCTGTGGAGAGTCATTAAAAGTTTTTTTTTAATTTTATTTTATTTATTTATTTTTTTTTTACAAATTTAGCATTCTCAAATAGCTCTGAATGTATAATAGGAACAAGAATGGTCAAATATCAGATCCCGTTATCAGGAGTTACAGCAGCATAAGTGTTCAGATGAGAACACCTCTGATCACATATTTGTGATTTTATTTCCTGAAAGGATACGTATAATGATGTGGCTAAAACACTTATTGAGGTGGAATTATAGTTTCTGGGGTCTGTGTTTATACATTTATTCATGTTTGTGCCAGGGCAGGTCGCTCTGTGTGAATGAAGACCATGGGAATGGCTGTGACTCTAGTTTTGTTGTTGTTTTGGGGGGGGTTGGGATGGTGGTGGTAAATGGCAGTTCTTGGTGGAAATGCTAACACCTGTGTGCTGTTATTCCAGATCAGCTCCTACTGCAGAGCAAAACATGGTGGCTATAAATCATCAGCTCGTTCTCTCTCTGACCGTCTGCACCTCCCTCACACTTTATCTGTCTCTCGCTAACTCTCCATTTCTGTCTGCCTGTATGTTACTGTCTTACTTTCTCATACTTTCTTTCTCTCACACTCTCCCTCTCTTTTCCTCACTCATTCTTATTTTCCCCTTTCCCTCTCTTACTCACTCTCACTCTGTCCCTTTCTCTCTCACTCTTTGCCTCCTCTCTCTCTCCATCTCTCTCTCTCTCCCGCTGTCTCTCAGGTCCCCCCGTCCCTAAGGGTAGACTGGTTATAGTGGTGTCCATAGTGTCTATCTGAGGTGACACTGTATTTCCCTGATATGAGGGGGTGTTGTGTTTGTTCTGACAGTAGCGCTGCAAACTCTTAACATTTCTGTCTGTGTAGCTGCTGTGTTCACTCTTGTGTTTCTCAGTATTGGTGTTTGAAGAATGTGGTTTGCAAAAATTGAGGCTGCCTCTTCATGTATTTATTTGTTCATTTTATTCATGTATTCGGTTTGTGCGACTCTCCAGTGGGAATTAGCCTGTCTAAGCTTAGCCAGTTAGCGGTATGCTGTTTGTTTCCTGAGTTTTAGGATTGGTGCAGGTGGCTTTGTGGCTTCAATTTCTCACAAGCACCTTTAAGGTCATTCAACTGCCCCCCCGCCCATAGATCTGCAGATTCCTGTGGATTATGGCTAATTCCTCTGACAGATGGACACACTCTGTCTGCCGGGAATAAGCAGCATGACCTGTTAACTGGGCACTTGGCCCACACCTGTCATGACCCTGTCACATGACTGGCAAGCTGCAGTTTCCTGTGTACCAGAGTCTGGCTAGTTTGTCTGAGGGTCTGTGACTGTGAGGGAGTGTGGCTCTGAGGGTCTGTGACTCCGAGACAGTGTGACTCTGAGGGTCTGTGACTGTGAGGGAGTGTGGCTCTGAGGGTCTGTGACTCCGAGACAGTGTGACTCTGAGGGTCTGTGACTGTGAGGGAGTGTGGCTCTGAGGGTCTGTGACTCCGAGAGAGTGTGAGTCTGAGGGTCTGTGACTCCGAGGGAGTGTGGCTCTGAGGGTCTGTGACTCCGAGGGAGTGTGGCTCTGAGGGTCTGTGACTCCGAGGGAGTGTGGCTCTGAGGGTCTGTGACTCCGAGGGAGTGTGACTCTGAGGATGCTTGACTCATTCCTGCGTTTCTCTGACAGATTTGAGAATCAGATCAGATTTCTGGGGGGTAAACACAGTGTATTAATTAATTAATTTGTTTGTTTGTTTGATTGAGCTGGCAATCTCACCAATCGAGTTTAAACAGGGATTTGGGCATGTTTAATTTCTGGGTTGAGGTCCACAGCAAAATCTCAAACATATTTGCGTGGTGTGACATTACTTGTATTTTTCAGAGCAGAGCAAGTTCAGTGTTTGCCTTGTTTAAAGGTGACCTCTGTGGTGTGAAACAGGAAGTGATTTTATGTCTAAACACAAACAGATGTGTCCTGATTAGCCCAGCACATGTGCAGTGACCGAGACCCCTGAAGCAGATAGCAGGTGAGTGGTCTCACTCGCTGGCCATGAAGCTCATGCGACACTCGCCGGCACTCAGGCTAACTGATACTCAAACCTGCTGCTTGGTCCCAGAGAACAACTGCCTTATGGACCAAAGTTTGGGTCGGGGTTAGGGTTCCTCAAGGCTAGGGGTAGGATTAGTTAGGGTTATTGCAAAACTGCACCTCTCCCCTTGTCTCTTATATACTGCACACAGAGCTCACAGCCATTGAGGTGGGTTAGATGTAATGTCTGTACATGAGTGTGTGTGTGTGTGTGTGTGTGTGTGTGTGCCTGGCACACATGTACACACACACACACACACACACACACACACACACACACACACACGCACACACATATACACACACATGCGCAGACACATAAAGACACACAAATAAGACTACACAAAATGATGAATTTATATATAAATTGGCTGCAGTGTTTATGTCTGTGCAGCATTATTTTAGTATTTGAGGTAGTACCACTAAAACAGGACCACACTGAAACAAGCAATGTACAGTCTCTCATTTCATGACCTGAATTGAGCAAAGCCGAGCCAAGAGACCAATAAACAAAGCTTTTATAACAATCTATAGCAGGGAAACTGGAATTTGCTTTAATTTCAGACAAAATGACAAAGGTTTTGCATGGGTGGAATGCTTAAAGGGTCCCCTTACATATGATTATACTTCCAAAATTTATGGTTTTTCTGTTTGTTTAAAGCCCACTTTCAACATTGAGGGAACCCGTGTATCAAATGGTGATTTTCAAGAGGAGTGCCCCTTTAATTAGGCTGTTTGGTTGGTGTGTGGAGGCTAAGGGTGTGGAGTATGGAGGGACACCGCAGATGGGGGTAATCAAAGACTGGCGCTCTCTCCATGTTTGGAGTATCCCCCTGTGTACTGCTGAGAGTGCAGCTCCTTCATTGGGGAATACTGTCACAGGCCCAGCACTGTTCATCAGAGTTTTTTAGCCATAGAATTCTGAAACAGGTGAACCGACATGATCATGGCATGAATGCGTCAAACCGTCGGACAAATTAGGCAAGGCTTCACTCGCTGCCATTGGCCAACCTGAGTAGAATTGTGTGGTATCACCTCTCTGATCTCACTGCAGTTCCCAAAAGGAATTCAGCCTTACCCATTATTATCAAATTCAAGACCACAGAGACCCTATGAAATCGTCCATTGTACTGCTTGTCCTGTGGTTTAATTAAAATAATTTAATGCTGATGTCACAGTCTCTTCTGTCGACAGAAAGTTCTGGGGCCCTTGAACACTAACTTAGAATTTTGAAAAAATTCCAAGACCTGCTCCTCAAATGAGTCAGGAAAGAAGTCATCTTCCCCTGGAGCATTAGAGCAGTGAGGCAGTGGAGCACTGGAGCAGAGGAGCACTGGAACAGCGGGACAGTAAAGCACTGGAACAGTGGGACAGTGGCTCCTTCTGTAAGTGGTACACAGGGGCAGCAGATTTAGGTTAGGGTTATAGTTCTGACCGAGGTTTATTCAGTCATCCAGAGGCCATGGGCTACACACTCATTTACACACACTGCCAGCCTCAGGGGCGTATTGACCCCGGAGCCGGTTTTAAGAGGCTTATGCCCTCTGTGCTGGAGGAGGAAGTGGGGATGAATAGATGAAAGAGAGGGAGGAAGGATGAGACCATCCTCCGCCAACCGCGACATGGAGACCGGCGGACTGCAGGAATTAGAGAGGGGGAGGAGTGGTGGGGGAGGGAGAGTAGGAGGGAAGGGGATTTATTATGCCATGTTTTCAGAAAGACAGACAGACAGAGCACCCTCTTGGGCATGTGCATTTCTCTGTGTGTACACAAACTGAGTTTATCCAAACTTGTGTGAGTGTGCGCGCGTGCGTGTGTGTGTGTGTGTGTGTGTGTAAATGCGTATGCGATCTAAACATGGAGGACAGGGATCTAAGCATACTCCCACCTCCAACAGAATGCAAGTGTCAGGGAGCACAGAGCAGACTTATTACACCACACAGTGTCAGACCAGGTGCAGGAGTGTATCTGTCTGAATCAGTGCATAAATGAGCACCACTGCATTCCTGTTTCCAAATTGTGTGAGCCGGCTGCATATTTTATCAAGGTAACCAATCTGTGGAGGAGTGTCTGGCACTGACCTTGAAAAGCCAAACCACGACATTTGCCAGGCAAGGGGCCGCATGCAGTAACATTCTTTAAAATTCTCTGATACAGCCCCAATTCCGAAATAGTTGGGACAAAGTGTAAATTGTGAATAAAATCAAAATACAATGACTTTCAGATCACATGAGCCAATGTTATTTACAGTAGAACATAAATAACATTTCAAATGTTGAAACTGAGACATTTGACATTTTTATCCACAAAATGAGCTTATTTTAAATTTTCTGGCTGCAACAGCTCTCAAAAAAGTTGGGACACAGGCAAAAAAGGGCTGAAAATGCAATTAATATATAAGATAATCAATTGAAAGAACATTTAGCAAGTAATTAAGTTAACTGGCATCAGGTGTGTAACATGATTGGCTATAAAAGGGATGTCTTAGAGAGGCTGAGTCTCTCAGAAGTAAAGATGGGCAGAGACTCTCCAACCTGTGAAGGCTTGCGTAAAAAAATTGTGGAATACTTTAAAAACAATGTTCCTCAACGTCAAATTGCAAAGGCTTTTAAGGTCTCTTCATCGACGGTGCATTACATCATCAAAAGATTGAGAGAAACTTGAAAAATCTCTGTGCGTAAGGGACAAGGCCGAAGACCTTTACTGGATGCCCGTGATCTTTGGGCCCTCAGACGCCACTGCATCACTCACTGGCATGATTCTGTCATTGACATTACTGAATGGGCCCAGGAATACTTCAAGAAACCACTGTCTATAAACACAGTCCACTGTGCCATCCTCAGATGCCACCTAAAAACTCTATCATGCAAAAAGGAAGCCATTGTTGAGCATGATCCAGAAACCCCGCCGTGTTCTGTGGGCCAAGGCTCATTTAAAATGGACTGTAGCAAAGTGTCCTGTGGTTGGACGAGTCCAAATTTGGCATTCTTGTTGGAAATCATGGGCTTCGTGTCCTCCGAGCTAAAGAGGAGAAAGACCACCCCTCCTATTTTCAGCATTCAGTTCAAAAGCCAGCATCTTTGATGGTATGGGGATGCATTAGTGCATATGGTGTGGGACACTTGCATGTTTTAAAAAGCACCATGAATGCTGAAAGGTATATAAAGGTTTTAGAGCAACATATGCTCCCCTCCAGACGACATCTATTCCAGGGAAGGCCTTTTGTATTTCAGCAGGACAATGAAAAACCACATACTGCAGCTATTACAACAGCATGGCTTTGTAGTAGAAGAGTCCGTGTGCTGAACTGGCCTGCCTGCAGTCCTGATGTTTCACCGATTGAGAACATTTGGCGCATAATTAAACGAAAAGTTCGTCAAAGGAGACCCAAAACTGTCCAGCAGCTGGAAGCCTGTATTAAACAAGAGTGGGTTCAAATTCCAATGGCTAAACTCAAAAAACTTGTCTCCTTAATGCCCAGATGCTTCCACTCTGTGTTAAAAAGAAGAGGGTATGCTACACCATGGTAAACAGGCCCCTGTCCCAACTTTTTTGAGACCTGTAGCAGCCATCAAATTTGAAATGAGCTCGTTTTGTGATAAAATTGTAAAATTTCTCAGTTTCAACATTTGGTATGTTATCTCTGTTCTATTGTGAATAAAATACTGGTTGGTGTGATTTGAAAGTCATTGCAGTTTTGATTTTATTCACAATTTACACTTTGTCCCAAATATTTCAGAATTGGGGTTGTACTTTCTCTTACTTTTTGTTTAGAGAAAAAATATGTAGTTAACTCCAGAGGCACTAAACGTTCAAAGCATCCAATCTGCTCTAAACTACTGTATGTGCGCTGTATGCTGAATCCTGAGCTGGAGGCGCATGGCCCATTGTTTGTAATTAGCATAGGTGATGCCGGCAAAACACCATATAAGGGCTGGTGTTGTGCCGCATGCAAATAGCCGACTTTGGCAATTAGAAAGATGCCAATGAAAAAGGTTGTCAGAAGAACTTCTGCAACAGTGAAATTTAAGTGCTGTTCATTTGACAACATTGAAAGAGCACATGAACACACTTCAGGGTAAACAAACAACGACTGGATGCTTCTTTACGTGGCACAAAACAATTTGCCGTTGGCCATAATGGACCACTTTTCGGAGCTTCTGCTCATGCGTACAGACCATGTAGACTGTGTTAAACTAGGTACGGTCTGCACAATTGCCAAAAGTATCAGCTGCATATGTACAAACACAAAACAAATTATCCAAACGAGCTCTAAAAACAGTGAAATTCATTTTAAGATGGATTTTATTTATTCAAAATGTTTTAAGTGTTAAAAAGAATACATTTAAAATGGAAGACATCTTCAATATATTGAATCGTAAAGAATATTGTTGCAAAACAGCTTGACTTATAACACTTATAATAATACTTATGCTTTACGTATAAGCCTCGCAAACAAATTTACACAAGTTCAGAATCTTCAAAGGACATTTTTATTCAACTTCAGAATCTTCAGAAGACACATTGAGATTACATGTCATCATTAATGATGATAGGAAAATGCTCCATTACTTTGTGATGCTATGAACGATAATTTTATCAAAAATAAATTGGCCAAAAACTCTACTGATTAATCTCAGCAACTGAATGAATTAATGTTTGGTTGTTACTCCACCAAATAAACTGGAAAAAGTTCAGAATAATCATGCGATAGAGGGCTACTGCAGCGCTTTTATATTTTTGACAGCATGTCTCTGCCACACACACAGATGCACACTTGAATGCAAATACATTATAGCGCACACATTATTGTCGGGTATTACTAAGTACACACAGACACTGCGTATCCAGTTAATGAGTTCATGTCCGGTAAGTTTGAAGCATGAATAAGCAGCTCTTTGTAGGCAGGACTACCACAATCGCTCCTGCTATTCTTTCAAGTTTCCAAATCATGCTACGTTGTCATTATGCTGCGATTTTCACTAAATAGCTACAGGTTAATTCTTCCTGGTTTGGCTGAGCCTTGCCTTTTTTGCTCCGGATGCCAGGAAATCCAGGGCTGGCTCAGCGGAATGGATCTCTATCATCCACCATTGTGTGCCTGACAGGTCAGTGGCTGCATTAAAGTTCTCCACCCATCTGTGAAATTGAGCAGAGATGAGAGCCCCTTTGAAAACAAGAATTTTTTCTGCCTCTGTTGGGTCAGGGAGAGGATGGGAGGGTGTATTTTGTTTGGGGGGAGGCCGTGGTGTTTGTTTCCTATGACTTCCTCTTCTGTACTGCTCGCTTCCTGCTGGAACGATTGAGTTTCATGGTGCATTTCCTCTCTCCCCTGCAGACGGCCGGCAGTCTCCAGCTGCCCGATTAGCATAAGAGTCCAGAAAGCACAGCCCACGGCACTCCTGACTCTTCCTCAGGAAGTGATTTTCCGCATAATCCCTTCCGCCACCTACACACACACACACACACACACCAGAAGAAGAGATACAAAAGGTGGAAAATTAGCAGGGGTATGTGTGTGTGTGTTTGGGGTCAGTGTGTGTGTGCATGTCTATGTGTTTGTGTATGTGTGTGCACATGTGCACTTGGATGTGTGAGTGTGCCTGGGTGCATACTTGTGTGTGTGTGTGGGTATGTGTGCGCGTCGCATGTGTTTGAGTGAATGTGTGCATGTTTGTGTCTTATTTCAGCTCAGGAGGCCAGGCTGTAACCTGAACTCAGGCAAGATCCTTGTGTTTTGTTCAGGCCATTGAAAAAAGTCATCTGCATTCAAAGACAATTTTTTCTCCACCACATTGCTAAAATAGTTGATCCAAAGGTCCATTTTTAAATCAACCTTGGCAGATGCAGGCTAAAAAATTATTTTGCATGCACTCACACACGTACAGACACACACATGCGCAGCTTCATCCCCATTAGGAGAAAATCGTTATTTGCATTCTGAGAATACATATAATCTTGCAGCAGGTGCATCCTGCAGTCTCTCTGACTGTTACAGGGTCTGAAATGTGGTCAGTGAATCGCCGCAGCTTGATACTCATATGGTGTTTTCACGATAAAGGGATCCTTACCTTTTAAACTGCTCAGCAAAACAGACAGCTTACACATTATCTGTAGTGCCTTTTCTGCTGGTATACCATATGGGCATGATGTTATGATCCAGATCTGGAATCAAGTGTGGAGGCAGAGTACAATCCAATAGTAAGGTTTACTGATAGTAATACGGTAACAGTGGGATGGAACCCAGAAGCAGAGGGCACAGTTCAGTTCAGAAGTTTTAGGCCTAGCAGGGCAAAGCCAAGCTCCGGACTGCCAGGTGGAGAGCACACTTCGACAGAGCCGAACTGTCCACAGTGAGGACGGAGTAGCTTGAGGAGAACTTGGTTACTATCCTGATGACTGTAAAGGATTGGGAGCTTGTTCCTAACAAACTGGACAGTGGAACAGACAGAGTAACAAGACTGCAGTTGCGATCCTGGACCCTGAATTAGGCTTGGGAGCTTGGTCTTACTAAACTGGACAAAGGACCAAACTTGAACTGGGTTAACTTGAACATGGTCCCAATCCTGGACCCAGAGTAGGCTTCAGAGCTCATTCAAATTCTCTAAGTAACAAGGAGGGCCTCCGTAACGTATTATCATTAAAGGTTACTTTTAATACTCTAAAGACGAAGAGTTTCTAGTAGGAAATTCTGACTGGTTCTAAGCACATACGGCATATTACAATCCAATGACTTGTAACTCAGTGCCCGGGGGTTTAAATACACTTCACAAGTACATCAGGAAGTAACAATGCAACAAGACACAGCCGGGGATAGGGGCACACGCAAGGCGTAAACCAATCAAAGGAGACAGCCTCACTACTCCAGTTTTTAGCCCACTCCTTGTCCTCATCCCCTGCAATCCACATGGCTGGTAACCAATGAGACCTTGTATTCATCTGGACCTGCTACACAGCTGAACTCATGTTGCCTCTGCCTAACCATTTCTGGCCATTTCTTTTTCCTGTTTCGCTCTTTTTCCCAGCCTCTCATAACTCCTCCAACAGCTCACCCCGTCACATACAGTAGAAATCGAAGTTCTCTCTCTCACTCATCCGTAACATCTCAGGTGCTTTCTAAACTTCCTTCTCCTGCTACATTTGCCAACCTCTCCGTTGATACTGTTACATAAGCCTTTAATTCCTTTCTCTCCAAATCTATTGACTCACTCTGCCCTCTTGTCTCCAAACCAGCACACTCATCTCCCCTCTGCTCATGGCTGACTGACACACTTAGTTCGAGTCATCCTTCACTTTGAGCTGCAGAGAGGAAGTGGAGAAAATCCATATCCTCCATTATACAACAGTTAGTTCCGACCAAGTAACTTGATTGGACAAGAGACATTCCACGAGTGCTGACATAGAGTATAGCAGCACTGGGACTTTTTACAGACATTATCACTCCGCTGTACTGGTGTTCTAATAACCGTTAATTAACGTTACATAAATTGTTAACTATCCGCTGTACAAGCGTTCTAATAACCGTTAATTAACCTTTCATCAGTTGTAAACTATCTTAGATTGTGGCAAACTTTGCACCACAAAGATGGACATATTTCCACAAATAACATTTGATCTAAATTATGAATGGTCATCAGACTCAGAGGAGGACGAAGGGAAGGAAAGAGGCCTGGATACATCAACGCAAATCAAGTGCACTGAAGTGACATCTGCCGACCTCGACAAATTAGAGCAGAGCAAAAATGAAGCTAACACTGTAAGGCAGACAACCTGGGCTCTGAACTGCTTTCAGACTTGGCTGAATCTCAAAAATATCCAGGTCAACTTTCAGTTAGTTAAGAAGACCGAGCTGAACACAGTGTTGAGGCAGTTTTATGGATTGATCCGGACAACTAAAGGGGAGCTCTACAGCATCAGCAGCTGGACTTCGGGCTGGATTAAATCGTTATATCAACGAACCTCCGGTTAGCCGTTCATGGAATTTAATGCAGGACACAGAGTTTATACCAGCTAATGTTTTCAAAGGAGTCGTCTAAGAGATAAGAAGGGCAGGGAAGGACAAAACAACACACCACCCCCCGATCTCACCTGAACACCAGCGCATCTTAAAATATTCTGCAGCGATGAGTCCAGAAAATCCGAAAGGCTTACTGAACAAGGTCTGGTAAGATATTCAGTTGCACTTTGGATGCAGGGGCAAAGAGGGGAATCGGGATCTCAAACCTGACTCATTCATCCTTAAATGTGACGACAATGGAGCGAAATATTTCACCATGACGTTCAACGAAGAAACAAAAAACCATAAAGACCCACTGGAGAGAGACAGAGAAAACTGGAGGGGCTCTATGTATGAGGAGCGAGGAATTACGCTCTGCCCGGTAACGTCGCTCGAAAAATACCTAAAGAAAATTCCGCCTGATGCAAAGGTCCTGTATCTGCAGCCGAGGAGGGTAACAGTGGCAACAGACAGCTTCTGGTATACCGCCGTTCCCCTGGGAGTAAACCAGCTGTCACAGATGTTACCCAGGATGTGCAAGGAGGCAGGGAAACACACGTCTTACACCAACCACTGCCTGAGAGCCACTGCCATACAGAAACTGTGTGATGTGGGACTCGAGGCGGGGAGACTATGGCAGTGAGTGGGTATAGGTGAGATGCTTTATATAAACAGACACAAACTACGATGTCAATTTTGATTCATAGATAATGTGTCGCAGAACATAAAATACATAACTAAACAAAAACTTGTTTCACAGGTCTGAAAGCTCGCTAAAAAGTTACTGCAGACCATCTATGGAGAGCCGGAAACGATGGAGCAACGTGCTGTCTGATCGAGCTGTTAACTCATCAGAAACACATATCATGCCACCAAAGCGTCTGTCAACAGACTCTTATTTCAGTAGTTGCACAATAAATGGAAACATTCAGATAAATGCGAATGATACAAAGTAGTGGTAATAAGCAGACACAGAGTAGCAAGCTTGTGTGTAGGAAATGTTTATGAGTTGCCTGGCAACAGCCGTGTCTCCCTTCCAGTTGCAGAACTATTTGTGTTGGCGGAGCCAAATAAATGATTAAATAAACAAATAAATCATAATCTCTTGTCGCTTATTACTGTTAACTAATAAAACACGCTTGTAGAACTTTTGTATAAAAGGAATATCACACTCGAGGTCGTGCTGTTGTGCTGAATATCAGCACTGGTGTGATTATCTGTGGCACTCGGCCACGACCGAATCACACCAGTGCTGATATTCAGCACAACAGCACTCCCTCTCGTGTGATATTGCTTAACTGACCTCGCTGTGTACCAAACACTGCTAGCAGCCTTCACATCCACCACCACACTGACTAAGTCCTCATTTTATCAATCTAAAATCAATGCATGCTTGTCTAACCCACATAAACTTTTTACCACTTCCTCCTCACAGCTTACCCCCCTCCCTCTCCTCCAAACTCATTTCTCTCAGCAAATGACTTCTGGCCCATTTTCAGGAGAAGGTGACCGCCATACGGAGCTCCTTCACTCAGCTAGTTATGCTACCAGATCCACCCAACAATCCCACTCCTGCCCTGTCTTCCTTCAAGACATTGGAGGCCCGGACATGTACACCATCTACTCACGACCCATCGTGCTACAATCTATTCTCTAGACCCCATCCCATCTCCTATTCTCCAGTCTATAGCAGGTGAGATTGTTCCTTTTTTGTCTGCAATTATTAACCATTCCCTTGCCTGTGGACATGTTCCGTCTGAATTCAAGATGGCTCACACTACCTCACTCCTCAAAAAACCCTCCCTAGACCCATTTGATACCAAGAATTATCATCCTGTTTCATTGTTACCCTTCCTGTCCGAAACTCTGGAACGTGCTGTGCTTGACCAATTATTGTCTTATCTCCAAGAGAATCACCTCCTAGACCCTGACCAGTCTGGCTTCCAAGCAGGCCACTCATCAGAGACTGCTCCTCTGTCTGACGAATGCACTTACCATGGCACATGCCTCGTCACTCTCCTCAGCCCTGATTCTTCTGGACCTGTCTGCTGCCTTAGACACAGTTAACCATCAACCCCTGATCTCCGCTCTGGCTGAGATGGGGAATTTCTGGGATTGCCCTCTCTTGTTTTGTTTCCTATCTTGCTGATAGGACATAACAGGTGTCTGGGCTCTGTCTCTTCCTCCCAGCCTCTTACCACAGGTGTCCCTCAGGGATCTGTTCTTAAGCCACTGTTATTTTTTATTTACATGAAGTCTCTTGGCTCTGTTATCTCATCAAATGGTTTCTCTTACCACCGTTATGCTGATGACACTCAACTTTTCCTCTCTTTTCCTCCTGACATGCAGGTCCAGGGCAGAATATCAACGTGCTTGGCCGACATCTCAATGTTGATGGCAAGACATCATCTAAAGTTCAACCCAGAGAAGACAGAGCTTCTCTTCATCCCCCATCAAACCTCCCCTCCCCAACAGCTTGCCATCACTGTCGACGGCACTGCAGTTGCCATTATCTGCAGGATAATCAGTGTGACACATCCTGTGTTTGGGGGTCTGAGGTAGTGAGTCATATGTCCCATCAGCACCACATACTTCCTTTCAGCAACATTCACTTCCTGTCAGCACCATCCACTTCCTGTCAGTACCATTCACTTCCTGTCAACACCACTCACTTCCTGTCAGCACCATGCACTTTCTGTCTGGATTGTCAATTGGAGGCAGGTGAGGCATGTTTATTCAATGTATTCTTTCACATGTTCCTCTCAGAAAGTAAGTGAAGGTCATGTGGCCTCAGATATCAAAAAATGCATTTTACTGTATATCTAGATTGTATGATGTAGTTTCTTTTATGAAAATACTGCAAGAGGCTTGAGCCCTGCTCATCAATGTCAGCACCACCCTGGCTCTGCCTACATTACAGTCTGGCTCCGCCTACATTATGACACTGCCCACATTATTGTCTGGCCCTGCCCATGTTTCGACCCTGTCCATCTGGGATCTTGACCTGCTGCTGTCGATATTTCCAAAACAACAGGTGGAGGGGAAGGGGTGAGAGGTCTCGCTCTGTTAGTGGGCCGGAGGGAGGGGGGGGTCAGGACCCTGCTGGCTCAGGCTGTACTGGTCCATTTAGTCTCAGAGAGAGAACTCCAACCCCATGATCTGCTGGCCCAGACTAATGCACCACATCGGTGACAGAGGGTATGAGAGCGTATCTGCCTGAAACATCTGTACAATTTACAGCCAGACTGTTTTAACTCTTACGCCTTATCAGAGAGCACCCCAATCATCAGAGAAATCACAGGAGCTGGGTGTTTGGTGCGTGCACGTGTGTGTGTGTGTGTGTGTGTGTGTGTGTGTGTGTGCATGTGCATGCGTGCGTGTGTGTGTGTGTAATGGGGGTGTCAAGTGCAAACCACCACAGGTGCAGTGCTACGGTCAGATCTGTCTCTTCCCCCTAAACTCAGCCAGCTGATCTCTCAATGTGGCTCTACTTCCTGGCTCAGCTGATAACTGCGCATGCTCACAACTTACATCCCAAGAAAGTGAATCAAGCTGGCTTTAGATCTAATTACTCAACCACTGATCATATTTTCTCTCTACAGGCATTAATCCAGAAGTATGCAGGAAAAAAGAAAGGGAGATTTTACTGTCTCTATTGATTTTAGTAAGGCTTTTGATACTGTTAGAATTATTAATTCTATGTATGAGACTTTATCTGCCTGTATTAGAACTCCAAGTGGCTTATCTGAATATTTCCAATGTAATATTTGTAACGGTCAGGGTTGTGTATTAAGCCCTCAAATGTTTATTATACAACATATTTATTAACAAGCTTTGTGACATGTTTGAGAAGGAGGGTGGCCAAGGTGTAACAGCTACTTGTGATTTCAACAGTTTATATTCACTTATGTCTGCTGATGATGTCTCAGCTGTATCTGATACATCTGATACATGTATTCAACTTCAAAAGAAACTCATGTACTTCATAAGTTCTGTAAAGCTACTGGCATGAAGGTTAATTTAAGTAAAACTTAAGTTTTAGTTTTTAGATATGGTGGTCGTTTGCGCTCATTTGAAACGTGGTCTTATGATGGCAATGTCATTGATACTGTATCATTTTATAAATACCTTGGTGTAATATTTACTCCTATACTCAAATGGACTAAAGCGTTATCCTGTTTATCATCACAAGCCAACAAGGCCATATTCTCTGTTCAGAATTTTCAAAGAAAACTTGGTGATATTGATTGTAAAGACTTGTTTAAAATTTTTGATTGTATGATTACACCCATTTTGTGCTATGGTTCAGAGATATGGGGTACCACATATTGTAAGATTATTGAGTCTGTACATGTTGAATTCTGTAAATCTGTTTTGAAAGTAGGCAAATCAACCTGTAATAACATGGTACTTGGTAAAATGTGGTAGAGAACCTCTACATTTTGTTTATATGACTAGAGCTATTAAGTACTGGTGTAGATTATTACATCTTCCCAGTAACCGACTCCCAAAACAGTATTATTTTATGTTAAAATCTTTGGATGTGTCATGGTTTTGGAGGTTGGCGTTTGTTTGGGAGCTTTCTTTGTTACTCTCGTCCGGGACCATATCGTTTTGCCCACATCGGATTCTTTGGCCAGCTAGCATTAATTGTGGAGGAGGCGCCCGGACTCTACTTAAGCCCAGGTTCCGCGCTCGCCACCTTTGCCAGAGTGTCATTGTTACGATTGCACTATAGCCCGTAAATTCTCTAGCTAGAAAGTTGGTGAGGAATCAGTTGCAAAGAGGAAAGTGTTTGTAAGGGAAATTATCTCTCTTTTCCTCTCTCTTCCTCTGCCTGTGCACCGTCCTGGTGCTTAATCTTTTGATCTCGGCTTCAGAGATTTTTCCTTTATTTCGTTCGGTCTAGCTCGCGTTGTTTCCTTATTTTTACTCGTACGAGATTTACGTCCTTTGGAAGCGCGAGCCCCTCTCTCTTGTTCTGTCTGTGTTCGTCATATTACGCTGCAGGGTGAAGTTGCCTTCAGACGTCGACTTCCAGGCAGCTCAGCCTGTCAGGCTGCGTAAACACCGCCCCCAAGTACAGCCAATCAGATTGCGAGCTAGAGTATAACCAATCTGCTCACGAGGCAGCCAATTAAATTCGGAAGCCTTTACTCGGGAAGTGGGCTTAAGTCAACAATATTGCTAAAAACGAATCGTTCAATCCTCTTTTCTCATTAAAAGAAACTGATTAGTGAGGTAATGTTAGATATTTCAGCTATTTTGATTATGTTAACCAATGCAAACAAGTGCTTTTTTTTTGGTCTTACAGTTAACTTATACACTGAACCTTAGCTAAACAGGTCATACTTGTTAACTGAAACACTTCTACAATATAACTTCAAGTATAACTCTGTTTGAAACATAAAATGGCCTACTTGTGAGATATTTTGTACAATAAGCTGTTTAGCTGAGCTTCTTAAAAACTTCAACTGCCAGTTGCTGTAACGTTAGCTGCCTTCAAGGCTGATTGTAGAGACTAGTGCTTCGCAAGCTGGTTAGAAGGCCAATGTTGATTTGATATTGTATAATCTTTAATAGTATTCAGTCAGATGCCTTCAAGGCTGATTGTAGAAACACTAGTGCCTTCCAGGCTGATTGTAGAGACTAGTGCCTTGCAGGCTGGTTAGAAGGCTGTTGATTTCATATTGCATAATCTTTGATAGTATTCAGTCAGATGCCTTCAAGGCTGATTGTAGAGCACTAGTGCCTTCCAGGCTGATTGTAGAGACTAGTGCCTTGCAGGCTGGTTAGAAGGCTAATGTTGATTTCATATTGCATAATCTTTGATAGTATTCAGTCAGAGGCCTTCCAGGCTGACCGTAGAGACTAGTGCCTTGCAGGCTGGTTAGAAGGCTAATGTTGATTTCATATTGTATAATTTTTGATAGCATTCAGTCAGATGCCTTCAAGGCATCAGGGCCCGGGGTGGGTGCTGGGGCGGGTGCTGCTGCAGGAACATCAAGGCCCCGGGTGGGTGCTGGGGCGGGCGCTTTTTTTAGCGGGGCAGGGAGATAGGGCTCCACGACGGCGCCGAAACATCGTTTGAACTCCTAAAAAGAGTGTAAAAAGTAAAGACGATGTCAATATGCAACAACACTGCTGTCATTTTCTGAGGTAACGTGGTTGATTTCGAACTGTAGTAAATCTATGGGCTGAAAAATAGAAGATTTTAAATTAGCCTTGGAAGGCTCCAACTCAGTAGAGGCCCCCCTCAGTAATGCTGTGGGAGACTCTACTGTCAGCCTTGAAGGCATCAGAATTGTAAACACACACACACACACACACACACACACACACACACATATATACAGTTGTACGCAAAAGTTTGGGCACCCCTGATCAAAATTTCTGTTACTGAGAATAGTTAAGCAAGTAGAAGAGGAACTGATTTTTGAATGGCATAAATTTAAAGATACAACACTTTTTTTGGACATTTTAAGCAGTATTGGTGTATTACTTTTGTACAATTCTAGAGCAAAAAAAAAAAAAAAAAGGAAATGGGCACCATGCAAAAGTCTGGGCACCCCAAAAGATTTGAGCTCTCAGGTAGCTTTGACTATAGTCTCAGATCAGTATTTAGCTTGTTAGGGCTATGGCTTGTTCACAGTCATTTTAGGAAAGGCCAGGTGATGCAAATTTTGAAGTTTAAAAATACCCAGAGTTCTCTATCCTTGGCCCAACAATCAGAAGCCATAGGGTCCTCTATGCAGCTGTCTAGCTCTCTGAAAATGAAAATAATTAATGCCCACAAAGCAGGAGAAGGCTATAAGAAGATAGCAAATGTTTTTAGGTTGCGATTTCCTCAGTTCATAATATAATTAAGAAATGGCAGTCAACAGAATCCGTGGAGGTCAGCTTGAGGTCTGGAAGACCAAGAAAACTGCTCATTGGATTACTAGAAAAGTAAATCAAAACACCCGTTTGACAACAAAAAGACCTTTGGCAGGATTTAGCACACCATGGTGTCATGGTGCACTGCCCTCACGGTTCAGCGACACTTGCTCAAATATGACCTTCATGGAAGAGTCATGAGAAGGAAACCTTTCCTGCATCCTCACCATGAAATTCAGCATCAGAAGGTTGCTAAGGAACATCTGAACAAGACTGATGCATTTCGGAAACAAGTCCTAGATGTCTTTGGCTGCAATGAGCAGAGGTATGTTTGGAGAAAAAAGGATGCAGAATTTCATAAAAAGAACACCTCTGTAACTGTCAAGCACATGGTTGGATCAATCTTGCTTTGGGCTTGTGTTGCAGCCAGTGGCACAGGAAACATCTCACTGGTCGAAGGAAGAATGGATTCAATTAAATTTCAGAAAATTCTGGAAGCAAACATCTCACCATCTGTCAAAAAGCTGAAGATGAAAAGAGGATGGCTTCCACAACAGGATAATGATCCTAAACACACCTCAAAATCCACAACTGACTACCTCAAGAGGTGCGAGTTGAAGGTTTCACCGCAGCCCTCAAGGTATCCTACCTCAACAGCATTGAAAATCTGTGTGAATGGACCTCAAAAGAGCAGTCCATGCAAGTCAGCCAAAGAATCTCATAGAACTAGAAGCCTTTGAAAAAGAATAATGGGCAAAATCCCCCAAACCAAAATTCAAAAACTCTTAGCTGGCTCCAAAAAGTGTTTACAAGCTGTGATACTTGCAAAAGGGAGTGTTACTTAGTACTGACCATGCAGGGTGCCCAAACTTTTGCTTTGGACCGTTTTCCTTTTTTTTTTTTTTTTGCCCTTTTGAAACAGTAAAAGGATGGAAATTAAAATATAAAGGAAATGTGTCCTCTTTAACTTTATGCCTTTTGGAGAGCAGTCATTTTTACTCGCTTAGCTATTCACAGTAACAGAAATTTTGATCTGAGGTGCCCAAACTTTTGCATACGACTGTGTATATATATATATATATATATATATATATATATATATATATGAAATCATTAGCCTACCAACCAGCCTGCAAGGCACTAGTCTCTACGGTCAGCCTTGAAGGCATCCGAGGAAATACTATTAAAGATTATACAATATGAAGTCAACATTAGCCTTCTAACCAGCCTGGAAGGCACTAGTGCTCTACAATCAGCCTTGAAGGCATCCGAGGCAATACTATTGAAGATTATACAATATGAAATCAACTAACCAGCCGCAAGGCACTAGTCTCTACGGTCAGCCTGTAAGGCACTGGTCTCTACAATCAGCCTTGAAGGCATCTGACTGAATGCTATTAAAGATTATGCAATATCAATTCAACATTAGCCTTCTAACCAGCCTGCAAGGCACTAGTCTCTACGGTCAGCCTGGAAGGCACTAGTCTCTACAATCAGCCTTGAAGGCATCTGAGGCAATACAATTGAAGATTATACAGCCTTCTAACCAGCCTGCAAGGCACTAGTCTCTACAATCAGCTTTGAAGGCATCTGACTGAATGATATTAAAGATTATGCAATATCAAATCAACATTAGCCTTCCAACCAGCCTGCAAGGCACTAGTCTCTACGGTCAGCCTGGAAGGCACTAGTCTCTACAGTCAGCCTTGAAGGCATCTGAGGCAATACTGTTGAAGATTATACAGCCTTCTAAACAGCCTGCAAGGCACTAGTCTCTACAATCAGCCTTGAAGGCATCTGAGGCAATACTACTGAATATTATACATCAAATCAACATTAGCCTTCTAACCAGCCTGCAAGGCACTAGTCTCTACAATCATCCTTGAAGGCAGCTAACATTATAGCAACTTGCAGTTGAAGTTTTTAAGAAGCTCAACTAGACAGCTTATTGAACAAAATATCTCACAAGTGGGCCAGTTTTATGTCTCAAACAGAGTTACACTTGAAGATATTTTGTAGAAGTGTTAAGTTAACGTGTATTACTTGTTTTGCTAAGGTTAGGTCTATAAGTTAACTGTAAGACAAAAAAATAGCACTTGTTTGCATTGGTTAACATAATCAAAATAGCTGAAATATCTAACGTTACCTCACTAATCAGTTTCTTTATTGAGAAAAGAAGATTGAACGCATTCGTTATTCACAATATTGTTGTTCTTAAGCCCACTTCGAGTAAAAGGCTTCGAATTGAATTGGCTGCCTCGTGAGCGGATTGGTTGTACTCTTGCTCGCGATCTGATTGGCTGTACTTGGGGGCGGTGTTTACGCAGCCTGACAGGCTGAGCAGCCTGGAAGTCGACCTCTGAAGGCAACTTCACCCTGCAGCTCATATTACTGTGCTTCCTTTTGTTCCGGCCACTGCATTTGGCGTCTCGAAATACCAGCCATCACAGGATGATGTTGGACGTAGTACATGAGTAACTCACATTAAGAATATATTGTTTCAGTTTGGATTTGCACGGATTAGCCAAGATATTGGTGATACAAATGTTTTTATTCATCAGTTAAAACAGAGACTCTATGACAACCTAATGCAATCCTGGAGGTCATCATTATCCTCCAACAGCAAATGAGTGTATTATAACCAGTTGAAGTCTCTGCTTAATATAGAAAAATATTTATGCTTACAGTTGCCTAAGAATTTAAAAGTAGTGTATTCTAGATTTCGTTATTGTAATTTTGAATTAGCTGCTGAGACTGGCAGATATGAAAACATTGTTTATAATGAAAGATACTGTGTGTTTTGCAAGTCCAGGGATATTATGTGTGTGGAAGATGAATGGCATGTATTGTTTATTTGTGAAAATTATTCAGACCTGAGGAAGAAATATATATCTAAACATGTCAGCAAATATCAAACAATTCAAAATTTGATTAATATTATGCAAAATACCAACTATGAAGTTATAAAAGATGTATGTCTGTCTCTATACAATGTAAACAAAATGAAGAGGAAATGTTGAAGCACCTGTAAAATATCTTTGTCACGAAATGAGTATCTTGGGCCGGAGGCCTATTACTGAATAAACTGTCTGACTGTCTGACTGACTGACTGAAAGAGAATCTGCTTGACTGCAAGTCATAATCTGATTCCATCCTTGGAAATCCATCTTTGTTTTGTATTATATTCATATATTTTAGTTACTCCGACATTATGCTTTTTTATATTAAGGAGCTTTCTATGGAAATTTCAGGATTCAAAGGGCTATTTTAAGCTTTAGCCAAGGGATACCAAGAATGTAAGCTGATTGCCATTGCCAAAAATCATAGAAGAAGAAACCTACTTTCTAGATATTGACTTGCATTTGAACAGATTTAGTTCGTTCAAAGTTGTGAGCATGCGCAGTAATCATGACACAGGTCCTTTACTTTAAGTCCAGGAGAAGCGAAGTTACAGTGTTACAGTTCCAGGAGCAGGATTTTGCATTTGATAATGGGTTCAAATACTAGTGAGTACCCCTCTAGGTGGAGGCTATGGCTGTGTATTTGAAGGGGTAAATCTTTAAACAGATCTCTAAATATTAAATCTTTAAAAAGGAAGTGTGAAGTGTGCAGCAGAAAACTCCATCAATGGGGCAAGTTGTTCCTTTTGGACTGGAGTGTGTGTGTGTGTGTGTGTGTGTGTGTGTATTTGTGCTGTCCAGTACAAGCAGTTTGTTGACCACAGTTGGACTTCTTCCACAGGTTATCAGAGTTCACCCCACAGTCAGCCGTCTGCTCTCGCCTCTCTGCCTGTTTCTCTCTCTCTCTCTGTTGCATCCTTTACCTCTGTCTCTATCCATCTGTTCCTCTCCGTCCGCTGTCCCTCTCACTCACCCAGTCTCTCTCTCTCTTCCTCGCGCACATGCCGTCTCTCTAACTTCTCTCTCTCAGTCTCTCTCTTTCACTCACACACACACGTGCCCGCGCACAACACTCACACGCATCTGTGCTTAAAGATGTTTTCAGCTGTCAGTGTTGCCAGTATAAGTGCCTCTTTGTTCTGTGAGTGGTGTGAAGGCCAGGCTCCAGCCTCCCCCAATGCCCCCCCATCAGTGTGTGAGCACATGACCCAGCTCATGAGGTCACTCCCACCTGAAGGTAGATCACTGTCCAGTGTCATACTTATCTAAGCACTGCGTCGCTCCAAGGTGAGCCTGCAACCCGATCCCCAAGACCCCACCCCCAGTTCAGCTGGGCTTGTTTTCACTGTCAACAGAGCACTTGTGAGAATGAAGAGCAGAGAGTCCATTTCGAACCACAATTACAGACCGACACATGATCCAGTCATCTCACGTGCACACACACACACACACACACATATGCATGCATGCATACATGTACAATGGGCTCCAAAATTACTGGCACCCCTGACTGGTAATGCACAAATAATTCAAAGAAAAAAAATTATATAAAAATTATATACGATTGTGTGTGTGTGTGTGTGTGTGTGTGTGTGTGTGTGTGTGTATATATAATATATATAATCGGTGGCGGCTGGTGAACTGGCGATAGGGGAAGCTCAAAACAATCCCTTAAAATTAATAATTGGTCACGACCTGTTTTCAATCATTAATTTAAATTACCATTACAGAAACTCTGAAAACTCTCAACATTATCAGATGTGGCCAGTTTTCATTTATAACGCATACCGATTATGAGTCTGGACTTTTCACGCTTTTCCTTATTCAGGGATTGGAAGCAATGCATGTGTTTCATGATTGTTTAAACCAGGGGTTCCCAAACTCAGTCCTGAGGCCTCCCTGTGTATGCTGGTTTTTGCTCCACCCTGGTTTGCAATCATAGGATTTTAAGAAGCTGTTAATTTGTCTTAATTAGGCGCATTTTTGTTCAGAGCAGCAATTTATCCTCTCTTGACAAACAGTATTTTGACAGATATGCATACAAACAGTGAGGAATAAATTCTGCATCCACATTGCAATATATGAGTAACAGCTGCATAAAAAGAGGGAAAAAATGTACCCAATCAAAGGAAAAAAATCATTGGGTTCCTAATTGGTGAAACTGTGGGCACATGGTTGCAAAAACTAACAATTTACTAAACACGCAAATGACAGAGTCAAACCTGTTTTATATTATGTTATTGTTATTGAGTGCAAGCAAATTATTTTGAAAGAATTCTAATCACCTGTCTTCAGCAACCTGATTTGGAGGTTATTGATTTTCTCAGAACCTGATTTGATCTGTTTAAAAATGTTATCACCTGAAATTGCTTGCCACAGAAAAAAAAAAACAAACTTTATATGTCATGGTCTTTTATTCGGTCTTTTATTCTTCATGGCACAAATGGATATTTCTATTAAAATTTGGCTTAAAACAGCAAATAACATATTTAAACACAAAATGCACCCAATTTGGACAAATTATTAAAGTCCTATGATGGCAATTATGGTTGGGACAAAAACCAGCATACACAGGGAGGCCCCAGGACCGAGTTTGGGAACCCCTGGTTTAAATGAAATAAGATCATTTGAAACGTCTTTATGCAATTCCATTGCCTCCAACCCCTCCAGTGCACAAGGACTTCAATTTTGCGCGAGAATCTCTTACATACGCGTTGATTGAATAATTGCTGACTACAGCAGAGGAACGTAAATATGCCACTTAAACTCACACTGAATGCATGAGAGTTGACAGGTATGCGTTATACATGAAAACTGGCCACACCTGATAATGTTGAGAGTTTTCGGAGTTTCTGTGATGGTAATTTAAATGAATGATTGAAAACTGGTCGTGACCAATCATTAATTTTAAGGGATTGTTTTGAGCCTCCTCTATCGCCAGTTCACCAGCCGTCACTGATATATGAGTGGCTGAAAGCAAAAGTCTACTATCTGACTTTTTCCAAGTTCTGAGAAAATAAGACTTGAAGTTTTGTTTGAACAGAAAAATGACTTTATTTTGTACAAACAAAATACGCATATTTTCGTAACCGGAATGACTCCAGAAAACTGTTAAAATAAGTAGGTCATTTATCCCCAAAATAAAGATTTTAGGGCCTAAATTGTTAGTTAGTAGCCTATTGCACAACAACATATTGCTGTCTAATGATTACTAACTGAAATGATGTTTACCCCCGGTCATTTACTCCCGCAGACAGTTACCCCCTCAGACAATTACCCTCGCGGATATTACCCCCACGAATAATAACCCCCGCGGCCGGTTGTGGTTGTGCCCATCCGCGGGGGTAATATTCTGGCGGTAACTGTTTGCAGGGGTAATTGTCTGAGGGGGTAACTGCCCGCGGGAGTAAATGACCGGGGGTTAATAGCTGGGGGATTTGTCCAGGGGTAACTGATGGGGGGGGATAAATGTCTGGAGGGGTATCTGCCCTAGAACCTTTTCCACTACAGCCCATCAGGTTAGGCAACTTCGATACTTAGTCATCCGTCTCTTCCTCAGAATCACGGTTGGGATCAGGGACATTTTGGCATGAAAACTTTGTAGCTTTATGAATAACCTACTGGCAAAGAGATCTGTTTTGCTGGGCATCATCAGATTAGTACCTACCTGCTTACACACCCACCCACATAAAATTCTGCCAATTTTGTATGGTATGAGAATTCAAACTCATTTCAGGGAAAATGGAGGTTAGTAAGCCTTTGCTCTCAGCCACTCAAAATTATGGAGAAATTGCATATACTAAAGTGTGTAATACTTTATTAATGTTTCGATGGAAACAAACAAAATCTTAACAATTATTTCATGCAAACTTAATTTCAACAAAATCAAGGTTTCATAATAATTGGCACCATTCATTTAGTACTTAGTGCAACCACCTCTGGCAAAGAAAGCAGCATGCAGCCTTTTCCTGTAATTTTTGACAAGGTTAAGGCACACATTTGGGGGGATTTTGGAACATTCCACTGAGCACATCTTCCCAAGATCCTTCAAATTCTTCGGTTTGAATTTATAAACTGCCCTCCTCGATTTAGCCCACAGGTTTTCAATTGGATTGAGGTCTGGCGACTGATATGGCCATTGCAGAATGTTAATTTTGTTGTCACAGAACCATTTTTGTTTGGATCTTGAGGCATGTTTCGGGTCATTGTCTTTTTGGAAAGTCCACCTACGACCAAGTCACAACCTTCTGGCGAGGTGGGGTGTAACAAATGGGGGCTTGTCCGGGTGCAAACAATTATGAGGTGAGCAATCTGTATGTAATTGGTGGCCTTTGATTGTAGTTGTCACCCCACTCTTAGCTTATAAAGGCAGGTAGGTTTGTTACACCCCACTCTTAAATTGGCCTGATGGGGTGAACAAATTTTGTACCACTGACCCAAAACCAGAGACAAAACACCAGAGACAAAATTACCAAGTCCATGGGATTTATTTATAAAAGACAGACAAAATCCAATAAACTAAATCAAAATTTCCAAAGACACCAAAAAGTCAAAACACAACACAAATCCCGTGCTGAGAGGCAGCAAACACCACAGTACAACCCATACCAGAAGCCTCTCTCCTCCAAGGCTGGCACTGGAGCATTTAAGCCCTTCATTCACAGGCCAGGTGCACCTCGTTTAGCAATTGATGAAGCAGCTGGGCGGAGCCAGAGGACAGGGGTGGAAAAGGGACAAAAAGCACAGGGAACACAGACAGCCGTAACATCAGTAAATGATTTTGGTTGGTTCCAATGGAACATAAATATTGTGTAGTATTTTTCACATGTTGGTATATAGAGTTTCTCTATAAATTTTTCAATTATTGTTTGTGCATTACCTGTCAGGGCTGCCAGTAATTTTGGAGCCCACTGTACATGGAAACATACACCAGCCATTTAATGCCCCCACAAATTCATGCTTATTCACACTTCAGCCATTGCAATTAGACTTTTGCACACTGCTATTCTCAAACACAGACTAAGTCATTGAATTGTAGTTATTTATTAATTTCATAAATAAAAATAAATAACAAGTATGTTGCTGTTATTTACAAAATTAGATGAGACTGTTTCAGCTGGTACTGTAGTTTGAGTTTGATTGGTGTTCTGTTCCCCATGATGCTGGGGTCTGAATTGTGTACTGTTCACCCCAGATGCTGCGGTCTAATTGGTGCTATATTTCCCCTGATGCTGAAGTCTGATTGGTATAATGTTCGCACTAATGCTGGAATAATTCCCCGTGGTATTGGGGTCCGATTGGTGTCCTGTTCCCTCAATACTGGGGTCTGATTGGTGTACTGTTCTCCCCAGATGCTGGGGTCTAGATGCTGGAGCCTAATTGGTGTACAATTCACTCTCATACAACAATCTGATTGATGTACAACATCCCCTGATTCTTGGGCCTGATTGGTTTACTGCTCCCATTGATGCTGAGGTCTGATTGGTGTGCTGTTCTCCTGATAATGGGGTCTGATTGGTATATTGTTCCCCTGATGATGCAAAGCTAGGAGACCAATTGCTGAAGTTTTGGGAGAGGAATGTTGCCCCACTCTTGTCAGATGTAGGATTCCAGCTGCTCAACAGTCCTGGGTCTTCTTTGCCAGATTTTTCGTTTTATGGTGTGCCAAATGTTTTCTATTAGTGAATGGTCTGTACTGCAGGTAGACCAGTTCAGCACTCAAACTCTTCTACTGCAAAGCTATGCTGTTGTGATGGATGCAGTATGTGGTTTGGCATTGTTTTGCTGAAATATGCAAGGCCTTCCCTGAAAGAGACGTTGTCTGGATGGGAGCGTATGTTGTAAAACCTCTATATACTTTTCAGCATTGATAATACCTTTCCAGGTATGTAAACTGCCCATGCCATAGACACTGATGCAACCTGATACCATCAGAGATGTAGGCTTTTGAACTGTGTGCTGAAAACAATCTGAATGGCCCCTCTCGTCTTGAGACCGCACGACACAGCACCCATGATTTCCAAAAAGAATTTGAATTTTTGATTCATCTGACCACAGAACAGTTTTCCATTTTGCCTCAGTCCATTTTAAATGAACTTTGGCTCGAGAAGATGGCAGCGTCTCTGGATCGTGTTCACATATGGCTTCTCCTTTGCATGATACAGCTTGCAGTTTTAGATTGCACAGCAAACTGTGTTCACAGACAATGATTTCTGGAAGTGTTCCTGTGCCCATGCAGTGTATTCCAGTGCAGAATAATGGCTGTTTTTAATGCAGTGCCGCCTGAGGGCCCAAAGATCACGAGCATCCGACGTTGACCTTCGGACTGGTCCCTTGTGCGCAGATTTTTCTCCAGATTCTCTGAATCTGTTGATGATATTGTGTACTGCAGATTCATAGACTTCGCAATTTTAGATTGAGGAACATTTTTCTGAAATTGTTCCACAATTTTTAGACACAGTTTTTTGCAGATTGGTGAATCTCTTTACTTCTGAGAGACACTGCCTCTCTAAAATGCTCTTTTTATACCCAGTCATGCTACTGACCTGTCGTCAATTAACCTAATTAGTTCCAAAATGCTCCTCCAGCTGTGTTTAATAAGTACCACTTTCTTTTCCAGCCTTTTGTTGCCCTTCTCCCAACTTTTTAGAGATGTGTTGCTGCCATCAAATTCAAAATGAGCTAATATTTTTCATGAAATGGTAAAATATCTCACTTTCAACATCTGATGTATTGTCTGTCTATTTTCAGTAAAATGTGGGTTTAGGAGATTTGCAAATCATTGCCATCTGTTTTTATTTACGATTTACACAGCATCCCAACTTTTTTGGAATAGGGGTTGCATAAAATTTTTTATCATATACAGTATATACTGCTGAAATGTTGGTTTTATTAATGTCTTTATGAATATTAAAAATTGTTTTGCATCAGAGCTATGAGTGTGCAGCCAATTTCAATATTTTTCATTTTTTTGCCGAAGTCAGAACACGTACTGTTTTTTTTTTTTTGCTTAACCCTGACTGCATTCCTTCAGCTAAAAATGGTTTTAAAAGAATCGTAGTATTATTTGTGGTCTGGCCGCAAACATGGCTCCACATTTTCCACAGGCAATTCTGAGCAGTGAAATATCATTAAATGTCATTAACGCCTTAATGCCATGAGTAATATGAGGATTTATTTCAACTGAAAGTGAACTCTTGCTAAACTGGGGCGCAAAGAGCCAAGGAAGACCAAAACATGGCCAATTCAGAAATGGTAATGACAGAGGGATTGCCTATTGGAAACATTTATATACAACCCCAATTCCGAAATAGTTGGGACGAAGTGTAAATTGTGAATAAAATCAAAATGCAATGACTTTCAGATCACATGAGCCAACATGTTATTTACAATAGAACATAGATAACATTTCAAATGTTGAAACTGAGACATTTTACATTTTATCCACAAAATGAGCTTATTTTAAATTTTCTGGCTGCAACAGCTCTCAAAAAAGTTGGGACACAGGCAAAAAAAGGGCTGAAAAAGCCATTAATATATAAGAGAATCAGCTGAAAGAACATTTAGCAAGTAATTACGTTAACTGGCATCAGGTGTGTAACATGATTGGCTATAAAAGGGATGTCTTAGAGAGGCTGAGTCTCTCAGAAGTAAAGATGGCCAGAGGCTCTCCAACCTGTGAAGGCTTGTGTAAAGAAAATTGTGTTCCTCAACTTCAAACTGCAAAGCTTTGAAGGTCTTATCATCGACAGTGCTTAACATCATCAAAAGATTCAGAGAAACTGAAAAAATTTCTGTGCATAAAGGACAAGACCGAAGACCTTTACTGGATGCCCGTAATCTTCGGGCCCTCGGACGCCACTGCATCACTCACCGGCATGATTCTGTCATTGACATTACTAAATGGGCCCAGGAATACTTCAAGTAACAACTGTCTGTAAGCACAGTCTGCCGTGCCATCCACAGATGCCACCTAAAACTCTATCATGCAAAAAGGAAGCCATTGTTGAGCATGATCCAGAAGCGTCGCCGTGTTCTGTGGGCCAAGGCTCATTTAAAATGGACTGTAGCAAAGTGGCAAAGTGTCCTGTGGTCAGATGAGTGCAAATTTGACATTCTTGTTGGAAATCATGGGCGTTGTGTCCTCCGGGTTAAAGAGGAGAAAGACCACCCCTCCTGTTTTCAGCGTTCAGTTCAAAAGCCAGCATCTCTGATGGTATGGGGATGCATTAGTGTGGGACATTTGCATGCTTTAAAAAGCACCATGAATGCTGAAAGGTATATAAAGGTTTTAGAGCAACATATGCTCCCCTCCAGACGACATCTATTCCAGGGAAGGCCTTGTGTATTTCAGCAGGACAATGCAAAACCACATACTGCAGCTATTACAACAGCATGGCTTCGTAGTAGAAGAGTCCGTGTGCTGAACTGGCCTGCCTGCAGTCCTGATCTTTCACCGATTGAAAACATTTGGGGCATAATTAAGCGAAAAAGTCTGTCAAAGGAGACCCAAAACTCTCCAGCAGCTGGAAGCCTGTATTAAACAAGAGTGGGATCAAATTCCAATAGCTAAACTCAAGAAACTTGTCTCCTCAATGCCCAGAGGCCTCCACTCTGTGTTAAAAAGAAGAGGGGATGCTACACCATGGTAAACAGGCCCCTGTCCCAGCAGCTAGACCTGTAGCAGCTATCAAATTTGAAATGAGCTCATTTTGTGGATAAAATTGTAAAATTTCTCAGTTTCAACATTTGAAATGTTATCTCTGTTCTATTGTGAATAAAATACTGGCTGGTGTGATTTGAAAGTCATTGCGTTTTGATTTTATTCACAATTTACACTTTGTCCCAACTATTTCAGAATTGGGGTTGTAATTGATGTGACATTGTAAGGTTGGCAATAATCCTAATAAATGTAAAAAAAAAAAAAATACTTTGATGCCTTATTACTCAACTCCATTGTACAAATATTGACGCCAGCATCTGTAAATTCTGAAATTTAATTGCTAAATAATTCTGTGATTGAATTTCCAAATGTCTTGCTTCACTGGAATAATTTTTAAATTATTTTCTCCAGTCTCTGTGGCACAAATACTGAGTTATAAAGCCTTACATAGACTCATGCACAAAGGCAAAAATTGGCATTATTTATATTCTGCATAAAGGGGTTAGTAAGGTCAATTATGGAAATCTGTGCCAATTTATGAGCTCATGAGTTCCGAATATGCAAAAAATACTCTATATTGATAAATGCCACGTAAATTTGTGATGCAATGTACAATAGCCTAACGCAGTTTTCTCTTTATTCTTTTTTTTCATCTTGCATTGTCACAGACCGGAAGTTGTATAAATGTATAATATAATTGTACTTTTGGCCATGTGGCCTATATACTGAATAAACCTGAACCTGAACCTAATGCTATCGAAAATAAATTTGACAGTCATCCTACCAATTGGTCTTTGCAACTGTTGCTAATCAGGCAAAGTAAATTGCGGCAGGGTCGCTGTTTAAATGTTAAAAAAGTAAGGTTACCGTAGGTCTTTGTTACTGCCAACAGACCGTCACTGGTACACAGGGTACCCAGAGCAGATCTATTCATTGCAAAACAAATATTAATATTGTACATCATACTCAAAAAATAACTTTTCATTTCAATACATGATGTGGCCCGACTGAAATTCCTTTTCGAGCTGGATTTTTAATGAGTGTTTTTGCCAAGTAAATGAGAGGGAGAGGGCAAGAGGCACTGAGGCTGGGGCAAGAGGGGATACACCAAAAAGGTGGTGGTGGGAGAGGAGGTTGAGAAATCTCATTTTCAGGGTGTGTGTGGGGCGTGTGTGTGTGTGTGTGTGGGGGGGGGGGCAGGGAGGTGCAGAAGCACCCAGTATCCGGTCGTGGTGACGGCTGTTGACACACAATTTTGCGGGAAATGGTGGGTAATGTGTGACAGATGCGTGTAATGCTTCCACAAGGCCCTGAGGGAGAGTGAGGTAATGCCTTGCCGCTCTGTCGACTCCTGCTCCAACCTCAACATCCCGTGTGAATCAGTGGAAGGATTTGGGGATTGCTAAATATTTATGCAAATAAGTACACAGCCTCTACACACTTCTTTTTGTTGTATTTCAAGTCAGAGCTTTCATCGCTAGATTTATAGCGATGCATGTTCCCAAAGCAGCATTGTACTGACATTCCAGGATACTGACTGGACATTGCGTTTTTTGCTTGATTTTAGTTTGGTTTGTGTGAACTCATTAATTAAGACTGACAGATGACTCGGCACTTCTTATGTTCTTGCTATTGAACTCTGACTCTGTCAGATGGAAAAGTTGTTGTGTGTGGGATGCGTGTGGGAGGTGCACACCACTGTACATCGCCGCCACACCCCCCCCCCCGCTGTGATTGGCTAACAACTGGATCCACGCCCAGTGCCCCTCCCTAATCCCAGTTTTCAGATTTTGTGGGGGGGGGGAGGGGTGCTGCTCAAGAGGAAGTGGGGATAAATCCATCCTGCAGGTCACCTGAAACAGCGATGGTGGGGGGGGGTAAAGGCATGGTTGGAGTGGGCCAGGATGGAGGGTGGATTTGGGAGGAGGGAATCGGAGGGCTGGTTGTTTTCTGTCGTGTGGGCTTTTAGAGACACGGCCCGGATATCACAAAGGCTGCACCAGGGGGAGGTAAACAGCGGAAAGCCAGACTTTGCGGGAGCTCACTTTTCTTTGCCGTCTCATTCTAATTAGGGTTCGAATGGAGTGGCATTAACAAACAGCAAACAGCCCAGTGGAAGACCCCTGGGGAACTCCGGGACCCTGTTGCTGGCCAGCAGGGGCTTCGGGTTTTTGCAAGTGCATTACGACTTTCTTCTCCATAGTCACACCCTGACGAGATGTACACAAGTGGCCCTCGGCTCCAGCATTTTCCACAAACAGCCCCAGGCTGTGTGCTAGCTTTAATACTGCAGTCATCTGAGGCTTTTTGAGAGTACAAACCTCTTCCCAACAGAGCAGTGCGGTAAAACTGATATGTGCAATGCTCAGGGAATATGTGCCTACCTATTATTTGTACAAACAGACTTTGGGACTCTTAGACCTGTGACATACATAGGCGTGCTGCTTAAGCCTCATTGAAATGTCAGCCTAATCACAAATGCCTGCGGTGAAGGTGACTGTTTGCTGATGAACCCTTGACTGCAATGTGATTGCCTTCTTAATGCTTATTGCACATTCACCTACTTAAGATGAGGCCAACAGCCTATGGCAGGTCTGCAAACTGGAGGCAGCAACTAATAGCTAATTTGCAAACTGGAGGTGGCAGCCAATAGCAGCCCTCCACCCTCCACAGCCAATGTCCAGGGCCGGCGCTTGCCTAGACGATTGCCTAGGCAAAAATCCATCCCTTTAGTGGCAACAATTAGTCCTGGCTTGTTCTTAATGGTTTTCCTTTATTAACACGTTTTCCAATTTAAGAATAATCAAGTGGCAATTGAAGACACGGCTTCTCTCCCCCTATGCGATCTAAAAGCGACAAATGGGTTACATTCAGTTCCGAAAAATAATTAATTATAATTAGGTCTATGCACTGGCGCTCAGCGATGTAACTTTTTTTCCAGCGAGAGCGGCATTTCAGAACTCTTCAGTGAATAAAGGTAATTCTGGTGACAAGTACGTGGTTTCGTCAGTTTACATTTTCCAATCGGATAGCTGTCTATTTTTTACAGCAAGTTGCGTGACTGTGCTGCAAAAACAGGTGTGCGTACTTGTCGCCGAAATTACCTTCATTCGCAAAAGAGTTCTGAAATGCTGCTCTCACTGGAAAAAAAATTACCGTTGCTGAGTCCCAGTGCATAGACCTATTTATAATTAAATTATTTTTCTGCACTGAATGTAGCCCATTATTTTGTCGCTGTTAGATCGCATGGGGGAGAGAAGCCGTGTCTTCAATTGCCACTTACTCAGACCACTTAATTATTCTTGAATTGGAAAACATGTTAATAAAGGAAAACCATCTAGAATTAGCCAGGACTAATTGTAGTCAATAAAGGGATGGATACTTTCCCCCAAATTTTCAGGTCTAGCGCTGGCCCTGACAAACCCAAACAGGTATCCCAAGCTCTGCAAAACCTACGTCTGGTCTAACTGCACCCTTTTCAGCCCAACTTTGCGGACACATACAGCACCTCTCCGGTTAGCTTCAACTGTAGTGGCTACAATCGGGCAACGTTATGATGAAACTGCCACATTGATGCTTACCGAAGTAACACAAGCATACCGATCAGAATTACTGAATATAAGTTAACCAGTAGCATTTTTAATTAGCACTGCACGCAACCTAACATGCAGAAGCTGGTAACCGAGCATTCATAACAACCACAGAGACAAACCCTTGCAATACAGGTTTTACAGACAGCAAGTTCCGTTACCATGGACAGTTGTACCAAGCATCCAAATTACAAACAAATATAAAAAGTTAGCTTCAAATAAGGTTTATGTTCACACACCTTCTGTAGAATTTCCCCTGATATTACTCTTGCATATTTAGGATACAAACATTAGCAATAGTAACTTGGCTACATTAGCCGCAGTGCTACAGCCACAATCAACTGGCTATCACGTCAGGTTGGCTTATGCAGTAAAAGCAACTTACAGCTTCTGCGTCTGTGAGTCAGGGACAGTTGTGACCAATCCAGGCTTTATCTTCAGATATTTTCAAAGCCTGCTTTTGAGGCCAGTTGTTAGTGCTAACTATTGTTTGCGGTCCTGCTAGCCACCCGTAACACGTTAGCTTCACTTACATAATTTGCTGTTATATTGTTACTTACAGCTTGTGACTCCGAGCGCTTGATCGATACAACTGCTTCAGATTTGAGAGGCAGCTGAAAGGCTTATCCTGTGTCAAATTATCCTTTATTGACAAAGCTGTCTTTGGTGAAATGCTGAGCACAAACAGCTAACATTCCCTTTGGCCATGGCTGTTTGCTGCCAGCAAACAAAAAAAAGATGAAATTACGTTCTTGGATTACGGCAAAACCCCTGTATCTTATGTTTAGAAACTTTTCAGAGGTTGAGTACGGACATCCAACATTATAACATTACTTATATGTATTAAAAGAAGGATCAGCATAATAGGTCCCCTTTAACAACAAGGTGTACTATATTGGCAGGACAAGCAATTCTTTTACCATAAACAGTGGATCATCTGAATGACTGAGCATGGATTTACCAAATTCTTAGCTGCTGCTCACATCTTTTGGAATTTGGAATGATATCATGTCATGGATTCCTAAAACATAATTGATGTGTTCAATTTGTTGAACTTCGAGCTTTAGTGATTTGCCATGCTCTAACTTTTGCCTTTTCTTTTTTCTTACTGTTACACATACAGTAATTGCTGCCAACAAGTTGTATCTAAATTCTTAAAGGAACACTTCACACACAAAATGATGACTTGTATATCAATGAATCACCCCTTGTTACCTTGAATTTGTGAAGAAAAGTTAGCTGTTCTCACATGCCTCCTCAGTAAACAAACAATCAAAAAAGGGAGAACGTTGCTGATTAATTGAATTCAATGGGGGCATAGTTTAACAACAGAAAAACTATATCAAATCCTCTATTCATAAGCTCTAACAAAACTTATGCAGTATAATCCAAATTTCATATGTTCAGTCTTTTTCCAAGTACCGCTCAAACATGCATTTTCCCTAAAATTGAACTATTAAAACACCATTTAATTTCAATTGAATTCACGCGCAGAGTTCAAATGCACGTGTGTCCTTGCTGCTACTTAGTACGTGAGATTGTTTATGTGACAGTGGGCCTCATGCAAGAAGCGATATAAGAACAAATTTTCTCTTATTTTTGTTCGTATCCCTGATTTTTTCTTATTTTGTTCTTACCATTGATTTCTGGGATGCACCAATGTTTTCTTGTTTTTGCTCTTCTCTTAGCTAAGAGAAAATTTTACGAGTGGTTGAGAGCACTCTTACCGAGATAAACTGAAAACTGTTATCTCTGTCCACAAATTGCTTGTCCAATGCACGGAAACACAAGTTTTTAAACCTGAACATTAAAAATGCATCATATAATCAAATTTTGATTGCTTTGTTTTTAAGAAATTATAATGATTTTATTATTTAATTCTTGGGCTTAAGAGTTTTGCCAGCTGATCCTAATTAGGACTAAGCTATAAAGACCCTTAGATACTTGCATGCGTTGTACTTCTGAATGGCTTACCTATTGCTGTTGGACGCTTTGGCCATCCAGGCCTTGTGCAGAGAGCGCGTTTTAAGAGATAGGGCAGATCTGTTTGCTGAGACAGATGAATGGCTGCTGAGCCGATTTGCCACAAGCAGTCGGCTCTTTGCACACGGCACGTCACCTGCCCTCATATGGTGTTTAGTGGGTGTCATATATGCCAATTTAAAAGCAGCAGCCACACCACTATTTGATCTGCTCTAGCCAAGTGGCTGAAGCTAAGCAGGTGTGGGCTTGGTCAGTACTTGGATGGGAGACCACCTGAGAAAACCAAGTTGCTGCTGGAAGAGGTATTGGTGGGCCAGTAGGTTGCAGTCTTCCCTCTGGTGGAATAATGCCCCAGTGCAGTGACGGGGACACTGTACTGAAGGAGATGCCTGTTAGAAAGTAGGATTTTGTCTGCCTGTTATTTTTAGTTTTCATTATTGTTAGTTTTTATTTTCATTTATGTACCTTTTGTTATTTTTCTGAGTGATTGTATATTGTTCTGATTGATTGTCATTGTCAGTGTAAATCCTTGTGTTCTTCCCTCCTGTCAGTCCTTGTTAATGCACTAATTCCCCTGTTAATTCGGTGAGGTGATTCTAACTTCCTTCATTCTGTTCTTGCTGCCTGTCTGCACCTGAGAGTAGTTTAGAATCAGGGCCTGGGTGTGTAGAGCAGATTAGCATAGGATTCCACGCCCTTTCCATTCTACTCGCCTATCCCTGTCCTGCTCTTCCTGGCTCCGCCCCTCTCTGGCTTCCTGCCACAGCTGTTCCCTATCTAGTCAGGCAATCACGTTAATTGTCTTGTGCTTAAATATCCCATTCCCCCTTTGTTCCAAGTCAATTCGTTCTTCCCTTGACTCTGTCTGGTTGGTTCGTCTCTGCGCTATTTGGTTTGTGATTGCTCTTTTGAAAGTATCAGTCTGTATATTTTAGTTTTGTGTTTGTAGTGAGATTGCAGTGTGATAGGTCCTTGTATTCCCTTTGCCCTTGTGTTCCCAATTGTTTAGTTTCCCTAATCTCTCCTTCCCTATTTTCCCCTTACCCTTTTCCCCATTCCCTTCGTTCCTTTAGTTTATTTTCCCCCTTTTGTTCATTGTCTTTGTGCGGACTGATTTCCTGGTTTCCCGATCTTGGCCTGCATTACTGATTACGATTCTGCTCACCTGTATCTGTTTGCTGGCTTCTGACTATTTTCTGAACTGACCATGAGTAAGGGATAGAATCCCACGTCTAATAAACGCCCTGCTGAGTTTGATCTGCATTTGGAGTTTCCGTCTGTTCTTAACAATGCCGTCTTTCGGATGAGACGGTAGCCCGAGGCCCTGACTCACTGTGGTCATTAAAAATCCTATGACACTCTTCGATAAGAGTAGGGGGTTCCCCGGTGTCATGGCTAAAGTCCCAACCTGGCTCTTTCGACCTGCCACTTAATCATCCCCTGATCTAATTGGCTGTGCAAATTTCCCTCTCCCTCCTCACCTCATCCCCCAGGGCTCCCTTGAAAAAGAGATTTCAATCTCAACGGAACTTCCCTGGTTAAATTAAAAAATAAATTAATAAAAACAACCAGCCACGCGCTTCAAATTTACAATCAAATGGGATTCAGTATTTAGCACACCTGGGTAAAAGCAGATTTGGACGGTGCATCCGGAGTTTATTTCTCTTATTTTTTTCTCCAAGCAAAAAAAACGAGAAAATTTAAGACAAATTTAAGTGAATGTTGCTGCATGAGGCCCAGTGTTTCAAATAGTCAGGTTTAGCTAAAAAATCAAATGCTTGGGAAGTACAGAGCAAAGAACTGGATAAATGAGACTTAGATTATGAAGCAAGAGTTTGTGAGCGGATGTTTTGATATTGTTTTGCTGTTAAACTTGGCTCTCATTGACATCAATTCAACAATGGTTTTGAGTTCTTCAGTTACTGCGGAGGCATGTGAGAAGAACAAACATTTTTTCACGAATTGGTAACACGGGGTGAGTTATCGATATACAATTGATCATTTTGTTTGGCGAAGTATTCCTTTAATCAACACCTTTAAGTAGCAGAATTAGTTTATTCTGAAGGTGTTATATAACTATAAGTATCCGGCAAGTAGGTGGGCACTCGGGTTACCCTTGACCAAGATGGACATGGGTAGTGACCTCATGGTAGCCTTGTTTTCATGACGCAATATCCAAATGAATCCTTGAGTTTCCAAAGGGCCCAACTCCTTTTTCAAGGAAGGGAAAAATTGATTTATTTTTTTGCCTGTATGTTATGACCCATATATTTTTAGTTTATTTCTTTACAAAAGAGTGTCATTGGGATAATTTTGGCTGAAATTACAAGAAAGTTCCCCTTTTTGTTATAAGATATGCAGACCACTAATTCATTGGAGTTGGGCCCTTTGGAACCTCCATGATTCAATTCTTTCATACAAGTGATCGTTACATCACACCCACTGCTCTTTTAGGTGTTGTCCATTGACTGTAAACAGTATGTGATAAGATCAGCATTAGCTTGACTCTCTATTCTTCAAATTATGGTTCTTAAGGTCCGGAAACTCCTGCCCCCCCACCCTTTAGTCAGGTGTGAAGCCAGCGCAGGGCAATCAATGTTTCTAATGGTATAGTCAATTACCTGGGAGAAGGAAAATCAGGGCTGGATTTGGGTTCAAGGGACAGATTTGAGGATCCCTGGCTTATCTGATTCATATATCAGGAATTCCCAAGAGGAAACATATTTCAAATATTTCAGTTTCTTCAGATCCTATCCCCAAGATCTTTGATTAGCCAGTGATAGCCAGCATTTAGCTTTTTAAAATGTCTTTGGGTTGAGTCAAGATGCTGACAGTCTTTCAGTAGCCCTTCAATGGATGTTTAGTCAGAGATGTGGGCACTTTCAAGCTGTGTGGGAAATGAGGCTTTGGCGTATTAAATTTCTCCTGCTTCCCTTCACAGTAAAATCCAGAACCGCTCTGCTGACAAGGCCGTAATGGGCCCCTGGCAGGCGCACCAATCGGCTGTTTGCATCTGTCCGAGTCGGCCAATGTGCTGCGGTCAGTGCAGGAGACATGAAGGTTCAGCAAATCAAACATGGTCTCTGCATTTTGCTGGATGACCGCACTCATATTTTAAGGTTATGAACTTGCTCTGTTCATTTTAGCCAGAAAGCACAAAGCTAAAAAAAAATCCTTGCTTTAAATTAAATGACACTGGGGCACTGTGACACAAGTGTATAGCAAACAGTGATCAGTGCACAAAATCAGGATGATAAAATAAGTTTGCCATTTTGACATTCCAATCATAGTCTACTGCACAGTTTCCATGATGACATCGTAATCATAATCAATTGCACAGTTCCCATTAGGACACTATAGTCATGACCAACAGCGCAGTCCCTTTATGATGTAATCATAACCAGTTGCACAGTTCCCATTATGACATCATTATCATAAATTGCACAGTTCTCATTATGACAGAGTAATCATAACCAATTGGACAGTTCCCATTATGACATTGTAATCATAACCAATTGCACAGGTCCTGAGTACCCAGGGGTTCCTAACCTTTCAGAACCCATTGAATGGGGGCAAGGGAGGGGGACCAGGTGGTGGATGTGGGTGGAACACTTATGGCTGTTCTTGTAGATGTAAACTATCCCACATCGCCCCTTCTCCCGTGAAATTCAAACCAAATCTGTTGCGCTCCCAGGGGGCATCTCGGAAATACTACAGTGCAATAAATAATCTATAATAAAACTGTGGCGGAACCATGGGGCCTCATGTCTCCGACGGAGATGACGTTGAGCCCCAACCATCTACACGTAGTCCTCCAGCCCGGTCTGAAGGGGGCCGGGGGTCCGGTTTCGGCTGGGCCCTGTGGTCTCTGAGCTGGGCCGTACTCTGAGATACGTGATCCGCCCTGTAGCAGCACCACTGCTCTGCTGGGAACCCACAGGCTTTAAGTTTATTCCCTTTCCCTCTGCTGTTCCCCACTGTCTGTGATCAGTCTTATATAACCACAGATATAACCGCAGGTGTGACCACAGATATAACCGCAGATTACCACAGATATAACCACAGGTGTGACCACAGATATAACCACTGATATAACCACAGGCATAACACGGACATAACCATAGGGGCAATTCCAGCTACTGGGTAACATGAATACAGAAAATGAAAACATGAATAGCGGTCAAATTTGTTTATGGGCACATATTTTTTATGTTTAGGTGTAAGGATCAGAAGGATTTTAAGGTTTGAGACCTAATGATATTTTTTTGGGACATGCATGTTTGCATGTAAGAGATTGAGATTTTTCCTTCCAAAATCATAGTTTTCAATCTTGGGCTATGAACTTGAGTTGATGGAATGAAACATTATACATTTCAAAGTGTTGGAAGCACCATTAGTTGATCATCTGAAGGTATGCTTGTTCTTTACCCAAGTAGGATATGGTAGATGATTTGAATCTGTCACATGAGTAACAAAAAAAGTTTTAACTTAACTTTAATGTTTAAAAATATTTCCTCATTTTACAATGCTGCTGAATATTAATACCAAATCCAGGCACCACCTTCTCTATGTCATCCCCTGATATATAAGATATAAAATCAATAGAAAGCTGTCAATTGTTTCTAATTAAACGTTGTAATGTGAGTAATAATGTACTCAGGTGAGTAAAATCCACTGAAGAGGGGTGTAACTTGCGTAACAGTTTTTTGCAAAGAAATCAAAAAACTACCATAATTTGTTGATTTTTATTCGGTAACTAAGCAGTTTTAAGATATAGGTTGAAGCACATCCAAAATACCCATAATGCAGCATGTGTTCTAGAAAGTTCCATTCTGAGGTTGGAGAGAAAATCATTTTTATCCAACAATTTGCATGATTTAGACAGGTAAGTTTATGAATTAATAGTATTTCATGGATTTTTACAGAAAGATATTCATTTTAAAACTTATTTAAATGTGGTAGTGATTCCAGGAAATTTGTTTAATGCCAGTTTAAAGTCAATGGTATGCATGGCATCACATTTTAATAATGTTAATCAGGCTGCTGTATTGAAGTGAATTTTAAAATTGCGTGTAAAAGAAACAATTCAAAAATTGTTTCACAGTTCTAAAATTTTTTATTGAAAATGCCACTGTCCAATGCTGAAAGGCAAAGACTGTGCCAAGGGTCTTTTATGGCACCCTCACTGTCATCAACCATGACCAAAATTACATGATATTTAAGGACATCAATGAAGCAAACATCCAGAAGTGTTCTGAGAGTTTGAGACAGCTGATGAATAAACAATTGGGCCATGCCAGCTACAGTGAACAGAGACCATGTGACATGACTTTCTGAAAAGTGACAGGTCGCCATATAACAGTGTGATATTTACCAAGCTCACAGAATGTGATTTGGGTTGTACAATGATGTAAAATGAAAACGTTCATGTATTGGTGGTTTTGGAAAAGGGTCGTGGCACGGACTTACCTGCGGGGCATTGTTTTTTGCTCTTTGACGCTAGTGGTGCCTAAGACATCATGGCCTACTCTTCTGTTGAAATGTTATAAAGGATGTAAACGAGGAATTTCCTTGAATAGAATGTACTTGTATTGTGGGTATCGTAAGGTGAGTAACAATGCTTTTTTCTTTCAAAGCCTTTTGTGCAAAGTTACTCTTATATATCATTAAAATCTTGGTTGTATTATAGAGTTACTAAAGTTTCAAATATACATAATCCATTTTATTTAGCAGCGAATCATTTAACTAGGAGGACACGATGGCGCAGTGGTTAAGTGTGCTTGCGCCAAGATCTAAAGGTCCTGAGTTTAAGTCCTTGACATGGTTTTTGCGGTCAGTTCTTATGCAAAAATGCCTCTCTACTCAGGTGTATAATCAGGTACCAGCTACTTGCCAGGGAAACCTTGCCAAGAGCTGGGGGTTAACCTGCAATGGACCAGCATCCCATTTAGGGGGGAGTAGCAATACTCCATGTTGCTGCATGCTACTGACACCTGAGTTTAGCACAGGCCTGATGAGCCACTTGCCTTGTAGTAGACTTCACCCTGCAACATTTAACAAGAATATTGAACCAAAGTTGGGTAAAAACAGAATAACCATGTTACCCAACTTTGGTTCTATATCCTTGTTAAATGTTGTAGGGTGTGGTCTATTACTTCAAAGGGAATCCCCAATGGTTATATTGGCAGCTCAGAAAAATCTAGTCTGCCAATATAACCATTGGGGATTCCCTTTGAGCAATTACTTCTATATTTTGATGATGGTAAGAGGTCACCTCAAAGTAGAAGTGAGAAAGTTTTATCCATTTACAGGCAACTAAATCAACTTCATGCTTTTGCTAAATCAAATAAATGTTACGTGAGTAATTCTGGAATTGGCCACTGGTATAACCACTGATATTATAGCTGATAAACTCACAGCTATAACCACAGGTTTAACCAGTGATTTAACCAAAGATATAGCCACAGGTATAACGACAGAGTATAGCCGCAGATATAAGCACAGATATGACCGCAGATCACTGCTGCCAATGTTGCCCGGGTTGAGCTGCTACAGTCAGGACTGACGGTACTGCAGGTATGTGTTGGTTCGGTTGTTTAATTTTTAAAATCAGGGTAAATATTTTTGCTTATAAATGCAGTTATTGCCAATTTCCTGAGTGGTATCAGGGTAACAGAATAACTAGGGCTAGGGTTTCTCCTTTCGCCACCTGCAAAAACTGCCCACACACACACACACACACACACACATTTACAATACACTCAAGTGCACCCTCTCTCACAATCACACATGAGCACACAAATATTCACACTAAACACAGACACACGCACACTTGCACTAGCACACACATATTCGCTCTGCATACATGTAATCTTGCATGCACACACACTCCCTCAAGCACAAACATTCACACAAAACACAGGCACGCACACACACACACGAACACACAAGCACACACGCTTGCACAAGACACACACAAATTCTCACTGAAAACATGAAAACACAGCCTTTTCCCTTTCCTCAATAGTATAAGAGAAACTTTACAGCACCAGGATTTTGGACTGGCACTGCACTATTGACATTGCTGGATTTGGGACAGAATCTGCTCAGGACTGGCAGAACATCGGTAACGGTCAGGGATTCCTTTTTTGCTAGTGACCCATTGATAACTAAGGCTAATTCTGCAAGTTTCTGGGGAAGGGGACCCAGCTCGGCACACAGCCTATAGAGACTTAGTGCTGCCTGGGTATATGGCCAGGGGAGTGGTGATGACTCATTGTGCTGGTGCCATATCCGGACTCATTCAGAGTGCCCCCCTTGGAAACCTGTGTATGGTCAAGCGTCCGAATATTTCCTAGTATCGAGAGATAACGGGATGGCGCACAGATAAGCCCTAACCCTGTTATTTACCAACCTCGGGCTGCAAGAGCAGACTGTGAAACATTATCTAATGCTGTGGGTCCCTGGTGTAGCTGGCCAGGCTCCATCCAGCAATGTCTAATGATAAGCAGGGAGATTACTCTCCTGTGTCAGGTCTGTCTGCTTGACCATATGCCCATTATTTTATGGCTCATAATTTGTCGGTCATAATTCATATTTTGGATGCGTGCAATGTGCTCTAATTGGATGGAAAAATATCTCCTCCTAATATAATTAGTGTATGTGTTATTAGTAACCTGGAATCACACCCTTGCTCAGAAGATTAAACTGTTAGTGGATGCATTTGTTCTTCAGAATTTCAGCGTTACGGGCATTGTGGCTCAGGATCAGTTCTACAGAATCTCAGTTACTGACATTATAGATCATGGTAAAGTTCAGTATTGTCTTTGATAGGTCTTCTGTCTGCATGGCAAAGAGTGTTTGACTACACCAGCAGCCCTGCGCTTTAGTGATGGACATTATTCATTAACAGCAGGTCATTTGACTCGTAAATTCTGCAGCTCAGGAAATAGAATTGCATTCCCTCAGAGATCGAAGAGCTGTGGACATTCAGCTTTTATGGAGTCCGCAGACATTCCTAAAGCCTGACACCTGAATTATGGAAGGAGAGAAAAAAGCCTCAGGTTATCTGAAAGATTGAAATTCCAGCCAAAATGTTTATATTGGCTGTGGGCTGTAATGCGGACAAAAATTGCCCCTCTTGTGTGGTGTAGATAAGCTCCCTTTTTGAATTGGAGGAATGCAGGGTCATGATGCTGGCTCATGCACTTCTATGGCAAAGTTACCTGTCTGAGGTCATACATCTCAATGTCCTGATACCTAGGTTTCAGCTGAATGGAGGTTGACTTTGACTGACAGGGCTTCAGGCCTTGGGGCATTTGGGGTGGGCCTAGCCCTTAATTGCATTGGGGAGGTAAACAGCCCCTCAAATTAAATCCACTCAGCTGTTTTAAGGGCATTGCTTTACAATGAATTTGGCTTTAAATTCAGCATTCTTCACAAGAATCTATCGTGTAATCTGACTACAACCCAGACCATTACCACTGTTACTCAAGAACAGGAGGCATTTGGTTGGCTTACTGACCCGCTGCACTGTAAACCCTGATAGTGTGGTGAACTCAAATGTTTTGTGGAAACCAATTACCGGTACCTCAAAAAATTGTGCAGGCCAACTTAATTGCCTTGTGTGGAAGGAACTTGAAGAAAATAAAGAAAAGTTATTTTTACATGTTTTTAAGTGCTGTGAACACAAGAACATTAAGTTGACATACTCAATTTTTTGGAGGTAATCGGTTTCCACAAAACATTTGAGTTCACCACAGTTGTCAGGGTTAACAATGTGCAAGAACACGTGATATGCATTTATATTACCATTGCAAGTTATAACAATTCATCGCATAACCTTCTGCATTACTCTACATTCCTAGATTAACTGTCAAGATAAGTAACAAATTCACACTTCTATTATACTTCCACAGACATCCTACCAGCTCCTGAAGGTGTTCAGGAATAATTAGGGTCCCCAAAAGTATCCCTAAATCAAAACCGGACTCTAGCCCTCCTCCCTGATAACTGATACATGCAAGTCTCAGGTCTGCAACACATCAGCAATTTCAAAAATGTCCGCCATTTTATCAATGATTGAAAGTCAGAAAAATAGCTCAGAACTCACAAAACACTGCTCTCATACGGACCCCTACTTGCATATTTCGCTGGGGTATTAATTCAGTCAGTCAAGCTGAATAAATATGTGTTGGGTAGGATGTGCACAAACTTTTGATTCCTAAGCCAGCAGAGCATGTTTACTTAGAGAGAGTCCTCATGCACAGTACCAGTCAAAAGTTTGGACACACTTTGCTAATGTCACAGCACTCTGTTTTTAGAGAAATTTAAATGGCTTAACTTCTCTATATAATCTCAAATGGAACCTGGTAAGAGGTAAACAGACAGAAGTTAAAAGAGAATAATTTACTTGTTTGAATGGTGTCCAAAATTTTAGAATTCTCAAAGAAGCCATATTTTGCAAAGTAAGCAGACAAACAAGCTCTTTCCATTTTCCAACAGCCATATTAAAGACGAGCTGTTTTGGAATTTATTGGGCAAAAAAGTAGATGAAAAGCAAATCACAAGTGCAGCACATCTTTGGGAACTTAGACGGCTGCTCAGCAGCAAACTCATTATAGCCATATAATTACTCTTGCAAAAAAAAAAAAAAAAAAAGTGAGTATGCTCTGTAAATATGACAGACAATTCTGGTTAGTTTGATGGATTTAAGAATTAGATCTCTTTTTTTGCAAAATAAAAGGCAAGCCTACCTATTTCTTTATTTAACGTGTCTTGTAAGAAAAATGTGGGTATGTCCAAACTTTTGACTGGTACTGTATATAACACTAGTGTACACTAGCAGCCGCTTCCTGATGCCTGACCTTTGACCCTGTTTTTTTTTCACTTCCTGCCGCCTGACCTTTGGCGCTGTCCCATGGGGTTCAGAGAAAGGAGTACTGGGACGAAACATGACTCAGGCACTGATCTCTGCCCTAGCCTGACATCACCTACAACATGCGTCACAGCAGAGCAACCACGCGAAAACGGGCATTTCCTCAACACAAACATCGTAAACAGCAGGAGCGCAGTGGAGCGTAGTCTGGGCTCTCTCTCCCACTCTGTGTTCATCCATGTTCTCTCTCTCTGAGTACACTTACAGAACAGTGAAGGAACAATGCAAATCCAGGCCAGTGCTCAAGTCTCGTATTAAAAGCTTCAAATCTCATTCCTACTGGTTTTTTTCCACTTGCAAATTGGGACAAATATGCCTCCAATGGGTTATAGACACACTATTAGGCTATAGATGGGAATTCTGAGGCTCATGGAATAATGATGCTCTGAACCTCTTTTTCATAAATATGTGCCCCCAAGCAGTGGGCCCCTGTAATCATCATGACCTTTCACCCTGCTAATTGAAGCTCCAATGTTACCCATGCAGTATGTTCATGCCCTGTTAATGTCCCTAAAGTATCCTAACCTGCCTGCTTTTCCTGGTATCCATGTAGGCAACAGAGTGTGTGCCTGAGGTCTGGTGTTACACAGGACTCTTAGCAGATCAGATGTGTGTGTGAGATAATGTTTGGTAATGATAAGGGCTCCCTAATGAAGCACAAGTGGATGGGCTTGGGGGGGGGGAGGGGGCTGGAGGGGTCTTGAAAGAGACTGTTATCAGGTGAAGCAGAAACGGCAGCAGCACACTCTCGTGCTCCATCTGTTCGCCTTCTTTAGACCCTGATTTGTAGCACGAGAGATAATCACGTCGGGCCTGGCTGTGTGTGGAGCCGGACCAGCAGCCTGAGCGGGAATCCAGCTGCCCACAGTCCGTCAGGAGATCAAACCAGAACTGATTCCGCACTTTCCCATTTTTTTCTTTTACCGCCTCCTGTTTTTGCCCGTTTGGAATGGAGAGTGTGGCTAAAAAGCCGTTCCACAGGGAGTGTATACTCAATAAATGAAACACTGGCTTCAAATCTTCAGCTCTTGTGAATGCCAGTGTAACCGCTAAGATTCAAATTATTGCAGAAATAAATTAGATTTCTCATATGTTACATGGAAACTGAGCGGAACCAATTAACGTGGGTCTAGAAAATTAAGTTCAAACGTTTAATTCTATAAGTTTAAGAGAGGAAGCATGGTAGATTGATATTTCATATAATACTATAAGATTCATCTTTATAAACACGGGAGAAAAAATGTGAAGCAGTCACAGAATGCAACACAGATGCATCAAGGGAGAAAACAGTGTATTTTAAATTATACTTTATTTCATTAAAAAAACCAAACAATAAACAAATAAATTATATATTTCTAACATAATTCTCGTGAAGTCTGAAAAACAAGTTTAGCATATTATGATTATAACAGTGACATTGAGAATGCACAAACAGAATGCCATGCACTAAAACCTGATTTTTTGTCTACTGACAGGATTCGAACAGAAAATAAACATTGGTCATGTAACACAAACCCTGAATTTCTGTGGAGGGCCAAAGCAATTAGTGGGGTATTTGAAAGGCATTTCACTGAGAGATAAACTCGAGAGCTAATATAGTATAAAGTTGTAGGTCACTAAACTGGTTTAGCAGCCATAGTAGAGGAAAAAATAAATGTAAAATGTCTGTCACTAAAATAGACACACAAATTATTTCTCAGGCCTCATGTACATGAGTGTCATTTTGGAAAAGAGGAAAAAATTTGATTTGGTCATTCATGTGCATCAACACATGAAATTTCATGGTTCCCAGGACTACCTGAGAGGATAAACAAGGCAGCTGTAACAGACAGATTGCAAAGCTCTGCTATCTTCGCTCTGAAAAAAAGAAACAACGTGGAGCCTTATCTGATTTTGGGGCAGGGGGTTGTATGTGCAATCCACTATTCCCTGAAGGACATTTTTTGAAGAGTGTGGCCAAGAAGGACTACAGAATTAGCATTTGTGCTTTAAAAGAGAGGGGGCAGAGCGCTAGTCGTTAGCATAACAAGGCCTCTGCTCCATTAGCACACAGAGACAAGCCCTACCCCAAAGTCATGCCCATTAGAGTCTTTGTCTCTCCAAAGCCTCTGTTTCTCCTCAAAACACACACACGCGCACACGCACACACACACAAACACACTCACACAAATACAATCTGCACTGGTTAAAATATTACCTGGGACAAAAGGAGAGGGTCCCATTTTAAATCAATTAAGCCGTGGGCCAGTCTGAGAAACTGCTTTTCCTCTACAGTACTGACAGTAGCAGCTACATCTATTTCAAAGGGGGCCCCCACCATGAATTGCGATCCTCTTTTCAAGGCCGACCTTTACACCATATTGTCATTACAGAGTGCTTTTCGTGCATCACAATCAGTACCGTATGGATGCACCCGTGACAGCTATGCAGCTGGTTGCCTTTGTAATAATGGGATAGCATCTTTTTGGCTGAATAAAAAGGATGATGTTTTGTGTCCTGTTTTACAAACATTGGTGGCCTGCACTGCATAGCGCTTTCAGATCCTTCGAAAGGCACTATATAAATGTGATTTATAAGCATTTAATTACTACAAATGCATAGCTGAGTGATATTATTTCCAGTAAAATGACATGCAGCTAGAACATTATTTCTCAGTCAAAGGAATCATCTCATACCATTTAACAATAATTTATAAAAGGTAACTGCCTTTTTCTCTTTGTGATATGTACATACAAAATATTTAATATTTAAGATATTCACAGGAAATCAGAAATTCAGGCACTTTGCCACCATTATAGCAACTCTGATACAAGATATCCTGAGATTTAAGACACTTTTTAAATACCAGATTGTAAAAAAAATCTTATAGATATATTTATATTTCACAACGTTCTCACCTTTTTTTATAACAAAATATATTTTCTCTTTTAAATTGTATAATACTGGATCTACATCGTACCAGATCTGGTGCAGCTCAGCTGGTTTAAAGACGTCTGAGCTGAAAGATTGGAGGTCCCCCCAACACCCCTGAGTCCGGCTGCATGGAGGGGACTATGCTCAGCTGCTTGAGAACAGTCAAACTGGCCGCTGTATGTTCCAGTCTCATAAAGCCAGTCATCCAGATAAGGTTCTTAGGATATCAGGCCTAGAACCAACACAGCCTGAGCCAGTTTGTCCATTCTAGTGTTTCATAAAGCAAGATCCACCCCCCCCCCCCACCCCAGTATAATGCCCATAGACTGATCATCTTTGCTTTCAGTTCTTTATCCTGGAGTGTACGTCGTGGTAACTGAGGAGGCAGGGGTCGGTGGACTGGGCATCATGGGTAAATACGGAATCATTGTCCGAGGAACAGGAGCTGGATGAGTCTTCACACGATGGGGAGTACTGCTCGAAGGGCGTGGATAGATCCAGATACTAGGGTGGAGCACACAAACACACGAGGTTAACTACTGCAAAATCACCCTAAGAATGGCCATTTTTTACAAGAGCTTTTCTCTCATTATGAGATTTAATAAACTTTTTCCAAGTTACAGTATTTTAAGTAATTGAGTGTTAAATTATCTCACCTAATTGGCAGATTTTATCAAGCAAATACAATAGAAATAAGGTTTTAAATCAAAATGGCAGACTGATATACTCCTTCAGATTTTGTTAATTTTTGGTTTTTGTGGAGAAAAAATGCAGGACACCCAAAGCCACCAGTCCCCCCACTTCAATAGTCTGTGGACTCATGCACAGTACAAGCACACTCCCAGGGACCATTCTGCTGTCTGTGCCTCTCTACTCAAAACTTTCAGCTTCTCCCAGAAAAATAGCTATTTCAGCTCCTAAAAGAGAGGGACTCCAGGCCTCACCTATTGCTTTTTTTTCAACTTGCCATAAATACTGTATGGATGTGATGACCAAAGTCATCACCTTATCTTTGCAACAATAAAAGCAACTTTGTAATTTCTGTCTGGACAAGTGCTACATATGTAAAGAACAATTAGTAAATCTGTTGATTGGCTGATGTATGAACTGATTGACAGGGTTTGTCTGAATATCGCCTTTCTGATGAGTGGCAGACCAGACAGCCAATAAGAGGCCAGTCTCATGTAAAGCTGCCAATGAGACTCACCTCGTCAGAAACAGCCAGCAGCACCCTGTCCAGCTCCTCCACCAGCTGTTTGAAGGTAGGTCTCTGGGTGGGAACAGCATGCCAGCACTCCCTCATCTTCATGTAGCTGGAGCAGGAACAACAAAAACCGTGGTCTCAGTCTAACAGTGAAAACCATAAAAACACATTGACCCCTTTGCGCAGTATACTAATATTTCTAATTTTTCCTGTTATGAATGAGCCTATTTAGGCTTCATAACTCAGTATTTGTGTCACAGAGACTCTGGAAAATTATTCCAGTGAAGCAAGACATTTGGAAATTCAGTTACAGAATTATTTAGGAATGAAATTTAGGAATTTACAGACACTGGCGTCTATATCTGTGCAAAGAGGTTAAGTTTCTAACAACTGTGAGAACCACAAAAACACAGTCAAGGCCAGACAATAGCGAGAACCATGAAACACATTCAGTATCCAACACAGATGTGAACGTAAACATGGACACGTGGTCAGAGTGTAGCACCACATGTAACCCAGTTAGAGGGTAACTGAGTGCGCAGGCCCGGCTACTCTAGCCCAGCATACGTCCTGCACGACCTCGTTCTGGGCCCGCAGAGGGTTGGAGGGGCTTGCAGTGTGAGACACTTACAGCTCGTGGGTGCAGTTGGAGGGTTTGTCCATTCGATGCCCCTCCTTCAGCAGCTTAAAGAGCTCCTCCACTGGGATGCCTGGATAGGGTGACCCCCCCAGGGTGAAAATCTCCCACATCAGCACTCCAAAAGACCACCTGTGGCAACACGAGACGGGTGTAAGTCCCTAAGGGCAGGCATGGAGCACAAAGCAGCCTAAAAGCTTCTGCCTGCCTCCACTTAGCACAGCCCTGTCCTGTTTACCCTCAGCTCTCCTTCGTTCGGTCTGTTTATACTGTTCTCTGAATGAGAGACACATTATAATGTCTCTATCCAGGCCTGCAGGCCTGGCCACAATGGGGTCTCTATGCTGCTAACATGAACGTGGCTACTTTATCGGACAAAGATAAACTAAGCTATGTACTAAGCTAAGCACTAAGCTCAAACTAAGCAACACACTAAGGTAAACACTAAATTAAGCACTAGGCTACACACTAAGATAAGCGCGAAGCTAAGCATTGTTGTAAACCTTACAGTAAATACTAAGCAAAGCGCATTCCCACTCAGGCTAGTCAGGTGAATCTATGGCTAAGTCGAGAAAAATCGCGATACTTACACATCACTCTGGTGCGTGTAGACTCTGTCAAACAAGGCCTCTGGTGCCATCCATTTCACAGGAAGCCGTCCCTGCAATTAAAAAAATGCTTTGCTGTGAGTAGTCAGACAAGTTTGCATTTTAAGCAACACAGCTCTGTGATTGGTTAGTGCATAATCACAACAATATGGGGCTCAGATTAGTCAGTGCATAATCAGAACACAGCTTTGTGATTGGTGTTTGCTCCATCACAGGAACGCAGCTCTATGATTGGTCTTTGAATTACCAAGGCTCCACTGCCCTCCCTCTGATCCCCTCATACCTCAGTTCCCCCGCCACCATTTATCCCCAATCCCCAATTACCTCACATAAGCTGGCCTGTCACTCAGGGGACCGCATAAAACATCTGTCCTGAAAAAACATTGCGGCTGTAAACACCCCCCTTCCCTTGCCCTACACGGAATGAAACCCATCACAGTGTTTTAGGAGTCGTACTGGAACCAGCTGCAGAACCCCTGAGAATATGGGAGAGAGAGAGAGCACAAGAGCAAAAGAGGGAGAGAGAGAGAGAGCGAGAGAGAGAGGGAGAGAGGTATGTTGTGGACACTCACGTTGGTAGTTTTCTTGTAATAGTCAATCTGGTGTACCCCTCTCGCCAGACCAAAGTCAGCGATCTTCATCACATTGTCTTCTGTTACCAGAACGTTCCTTGCTGCCAAATCTCGGTGGATACACTGTGAAATACATATTAAGATTCTAAGGTCAAATACTAATCTCTGGAGCCTTAACCTTTCTCAGTAGCAAAAGAGCCCACGTTATCAGCAAATTTAGCCATTGTCATTATGGCTAAGATGGAATACGGATACAGGCACCAAGAAAGGCGAAATGTAAGTGATCACAGTCAGATTTTAAATGCAGGTACAGTTTGAGTCAAGCAAGAAAACAAAAATTTTGAAAATTTTGAAATAAAGTGTACTTATAGAGGTCTGGCTTTAGAAGAAGAACACAATCAGAAGGGGCTGTCTGAGCATTTCAAAGTATGTTGTTAAGTTTGTTTTGTTATTTCAAATAGAATTTGCATGCAAAGACTGGGGAGTGGAGCCCTTGATTCGTGGAGAGCAATAGACGGCTTTCAGACCACTGAAATCTTAGCAGCCTTCAAAGACCAAATAATGGAACCCATCTCAATTTAGTCCATAGGGCAGTTTGCCAATAAGATTTGAAGTGGTGTTGATGAAAACGCAGAGTCCGTGGAGGCAGAGCAGACACTACACAGGACAGCCGAACCCTGCTCCAGGAGGTCTGCCAACCGAGGGTTGAAATCAGAACTTACAGAGCTGTGTAGTGTTGTGCACCTCTGGGTTGAAGTGAAAACCTAGAGGACCGTAGATTTGCAAGACCATGGATGGCCAGCCCTGCTCAAGCTGTGTACTGCCAGCAGCTCTTTGCCATTTGAATGCTAAGTTAAGGGGTTATGGCTATATTAAGTTTATTGTCAGCATTAAGGTACTGGTTAGCAGTAGCAAGCCATATCCATTCAGGTCCAAGGTTAGGGTTATGATTATATTTGGGTTTTTGTTAGCAATAGGGTAATGTTTTGCATGAGCAGGTCATAACTATTTAGTAGCCAAAGTTAGGGTTATGTTTATATCAGGGTTGTTGTCAGCCTTAGGGTTCTGGTTAGCATTAGCAGCTCTTACCCGTTTGGAGGCCAGGTACTCCATGCCACGGGCCACCTGGTAGGCGCAGGACAGCAGGTCTTTGAAGGTGAGCTGCTCCTCAGGCACTTTGGTCACATCAAAGGTGTAGTCCATGCCAGGGGGCCGGCGAGCGCGCAGATACTCCCTCAGACTGCCTTTAGAGGCGTACTCCACGACCACATATAGCGGGCCTAGAGGAACAAAGTCTATTACACACAACTGGAGGGGGGATATAATGACTGTTACACATGCCTGGGGAGGATATAGTCTCTGTTACACACGCCTGGAGAGTCACTGTTACTCACATGACCAAGTAGTTACATGATCACTAGCACTCAAAGCACCAGGGGATCACATGATCACATTTACTGAAACCATTGCGGGGTCACTTGATCACATTTTGGAAATGCTCACCATTCTGTGTGCAAACGCCCAGTAAGTTGATGATATTCTTGTGTTTGTCCATCAACTTCATGAGCTCCATCTCAGAGATGAGGTCGGCCAGGTCTTTATCTGAGGCGTCATCTGAGGGGTATTTCAGTAAGGGTCACAAAGGGCATTCCATTTAACCCGTAAAGCCCTGAACCCACTTTACCATAAAGGATAATTATGAGGTACTTACTAATTCCATTTCAAGCAAGTTAAACTCTTAAACTGTAAAACTCTCAGTCTAACATCACATGGGCTGCCCTATTACCTTTCAGCATCTTTACTGCCACAGTGGTCATCTGATCTTTCTGTATCCCATAAGCCTCTGCTCTGACCACCTGACCAAAGCAACCTTCACCAAGAGGCTTTCCAAGGGTTAAACTATGACAAAGGACAAAAACAAGGTCAGAACATTGAGCAGGGGTTTTGAATTCTAGCCTTGAAGTGACTTAAGTGACTCATGCGCAGGAGCACAAAAAAGTCTAGTAGACTCAATGGCCTCGCAAGATTTTGAGACAATTGTTGTAGTGGGTTGTTGGTTGAGGTTGGGTGTATGTGGGGTCATAGGATGTGTGTAGGTTGGGGTTGGGAGTGCCAATGTTAGGGTGCCTATGTTAGGGTGTGAAGGTGCAGCCCTTTTTGGGGTACTCACTTCTCTCGGGGGAACTCCCAGTTAGGGTCGCAGGGCAGATCAAACTCCAGGACCCCCGCTAACATGGGGGAGCAGCTGGAGGAAAGTCGGGCCACACGCATTAAGGAAGCACTAGACTTCCCTGACGAGTTTGATTCCACAGAGTACTGCAGAAGAGATCAGCACACAGCGCTTTTAGACAAGGAACATTAACAGCTAAGAAATATTTAACCAGAGATGCATCCATTCTGATGGACATTTAGCCTGAGAAACATCCAAACTGATAAATATCTCAACTGAAGAACTTCTAACCTAAAAAAACATGTAACCTGAGAAACATCTCACCTGACAACATCTAACCTGAGAAACCTGTAAGCCAAAAAACATCCATCCAGACAAAAATCTCACCTGAATGCCATCAAACCTGAGGAAATGTCACCTGAGCAGAAGTGTAAAATCAAGGTTCAGAAAGTAAGGGCCTCCCCAGTGTTTTGCTCCAACCACCAGGATTCTTAATTAGCATAATTATTCAGCCAAAAGGTAGAAATCATTGGTGAAGTTGGTTGGGGAAGTCCATGGTTCGTAATTAATACATGATAGAACTTATACTTTCTGACATTGGATTTTCCACCCATGCATTCATGAGAGGATGGGCTTGTGAGGATACTTGTTTCCACAACTCAAAAAGCGTGTTTTTATTTTTAAGAATACCTGTCTGCACAGGTGAGAGGAATTTACCTGTCTTCGAAGTGGGAATTTGGAGAGCTTCTGCACAGGAAGAACATCGAAGGCTTCCCGGCTGGGACTGGCCTGCATGCGGCACAGAACCACAATCACCACAGCCATCACCAGCGCCACAAAGCCAGACGCGTAGATGATGATGTCAGTATACTTAGTCTCCATCAAATCCACTTCCTCTGCCACTTCCTCCGCTGCAGTGAGCAAGAGGACAGGACATCCTTTACATTATACAGTCCATTCATCATAACTGAGGACATCCATGTATATTGTCCATTCCCATGGCCTAATGACATCGGCCAACTAAAAGTTACCTGACAGGACAGTGAGCCAGGCGGACTGGTAGGAGAAGCCGATGGAGTTCCCAGCCAGGCAGGTGTATTCTCCTGCGTCCTCCATAGTGACGTTGGTCAGGTATAGAACCTCCACCTCAGACATGTTTAGACTGCCAGTCTGCAAAAACACAATGCTAGAAGCTTACTACCAAATCTCTGGAGCTTTCTCTAAATCCATCACTTAATCAGGCAATGTCCACTGACAACATGTTTGGCTTTCACGAATGACCAGGCAGAAATACAACATAGAATAGATGCAAGTGGAACCCAATGGATAGAGACAGGGGTGATACCCCTGGAGCATTTTTGGGATCAAGGACCTTTTTCAAGGACCCATTGGGTGCATTGTTGCAACTTCACATCTCCAGATAAAAGTCAAAATCCCAAGTCCCACCGGGGTCTTAGACGAGGAACTTGACAGTTGCAAGTCAAGGAGCATACAACTAGGCCATTCTGCTTTACCTGTTTATAATAACAAAACTAAGGCCGGTGCACTGCCTCTCTCTCTTATTTCCTTACCTTCAAGATCTGTACATAAGGGATGCCATCAGGCCCATAGCGACTGCCGTTCTTCTCAATGTGCTTCAGCCACTGGATGTGTGGCTGGGCATCACTGTACACCTTACACAAGAACTGCACGTCTCCACCCACCACTGTCGTCGTGTTGGCGGGAAGCCCCGCCTGCAGAATCGGTCGATGGGGTGACCGCTCTGAAACCGGGGACAGGAAATATTAGTATGATAAACGCTATCACATCACCCTTTAAACTGGCAGTTTTTCACCAAAACAATGTATTTTTGACTAAGAGAAGTGTCTCATGACTCTGTAATTTTGCTGCGTAATCAAGAAAAACACCCCCTCCCACTTACAAAGCAGCAGAACTGGTAGGCAGACCTGTGTCAAGCACATAATTGTTTTGGTGTCAAAAATGTCCAGCACTCCACTGCTCTTGGTTGGACATTTCAATATATGAAATTCTCTAAACAGCAAACCCCGCCTCCTGACTCTATTGGTGGGCTTGATTGGACCAGGCAAGACCTCAGAGGGGATTTAGTCATAACAGTCTTGGAGTTTACGCAAGCCTGAGTTGAAGCATTAACCCCCTGAATTTATGCAGTACTTTTCACGTGTTTTTTTTTCATGCGGTAGCAGTACAATTAAATCTATTTTCAATAATTTGTCCAATCCTTTATAGAGTAAGTGCTTTTCTTGTTTTTGTCTTCAAGTAGCATAAATAGACTGTGGTTTTTGGTCACTCTTTAACAGGCAAGGGAGACTTCATGGCTGCGTGCATTCATTCTTAAGAACAAATTCCACCAGACCTACAACAGAACGATGTTAATTATGGGCAGTAAATCTGGTCAGATAGCTCAGAAAAGGGAAAGGAAGAGTGGCGACATTCCTGAAAACGCTCATACAAACACTAGCTGTGGCTCCATGAGGATGTGTGCAGCCAGCCTGGGCAGGGAGGCTCTTTGTAGTTGGGGGAGCTTTATTTGTTTAATTATATTTTTGGTGCCTGCCCTCCTGGGCTCGCAGACAGCCGCTGACCCCCAAATGGGACTCTATAACAAACAGGACTGTCACAGGTCAGGGGGAGAGCTGGCTCACACTGTCCTGTATGCGCTAAAGCCAGGGCAAACCTTCCCCTGCTGTGCCCATATTTATCGCCCAACTCCCCAATCTCAAATGTCTTCGCACACATCTGAGTCTGTGGCTGAATTCCTGGGCCCCATCGCCGCACAGCCAGGCTGCTCCATATTTGCTTTCATCCCTTTATCCATTTCAGAGAGACGGTGGGAAAACAGGAAGAACGGCGGGGGTAAGGTTGAAGGTCGTTTGAGATGCATGTTGTGTTCAAGGCCCCTTACCCAGTACATCCAGGAGGTAGCTGTGGGCGATGGAACCGTACTTGTTCTCCACCACGCATGTGTAGTTCCCCCGGTCTGACGGAACCACACTCTCCATCACCAGACTCCAGTGCTGGTGCCTTAGCTGCCCAAAAAAATCCAGAAAGAAAATAACAACTCACGTTGGTAACTGCATACCTACACAGAGACATGAAGTTCACGTATCAGAGAGTAAAACTCCAGCCATGCGTCCGTCCAGCCAAGCAAGAGTTCATTTCACTCATAATTCTAATGTGATCTCCTAGCTGACGCATAATGCCAATGAGCAAATCCAGCCACTCAGGAGGACTATTACTCGCTAAACCTGGATTCAACACCTCTCCCACTGCAAAACAACCAAGAGCATGTTTGTGAGTTGCCCTGGAAAAGAAGACGTGCCTAAGGTTGACCTGTCTTGAGCTGCTCTGTTATTGTTCCTGAGAAACAAAGTAGGCTGCTGACAGCTCCCTGTGTAAGCAGTGCGGCAGAAAGGCGGCGGGGCAGGAGGAGGACGGGTCCTGACCCCCTGCGCTTTTGGCTGCAGCCCTAGCATGTCGCCAGTGCTTGAACAGGATAATGTTTACGCTGAAAGATCCGGAGACTCACAAAAGATCCAGGTGGGACACAGAGAGCCACACCTGCCTCACCTTACCCCAAAAAACCTGTTGTGATGCAGGTGCCACACATCCCCTTAATGCCTGCTAATGGTCTCCAGTACACTTTAACTTCCTTTATTACTCATTAAGGCCCAAAGTAACGTCTTTTCAGTCTGAAATGTAAAATTTGCTCAGTGGTCCTGAAAAGAGTTCCTTCAAGTCAATTTGATCTGTTCAACATCCTTAAATTTTCATACTTCAACATGGGTCTCCAGATTCAAGAGTAAGAGCCCACAGGGTGTACCTTGATGCCTCCGATCCGGTGCTCCCCTCGGAATTCCCGACCGTTCTTCAGCCAGCGGATAGAGGGGAGTGGCATTCCCATGGCGGGACAACGAAATTTCACGGTGTTTCCAGCAGGAACGGCATGCAGCTTCTTCTCCATGCGCTGAGTGTGGGTCCAGTATGGCCCTGAAACAGCAGAGGACTGTGAGAGTTCTACAGACCAGACTGTCACACACAGGGGTGTGTGAGCCCTGCAGACCAAACTCTCACATACAGGGTGTGTGAGCCCCGCAGACCAAACTCTCACATACAGGGTGTGTGAGCCCCGAGACCAAACTCTCACATACAGGGTGTGTGAGCCCCACAGACTAAACTCTCACATACAGGGTGTGTGAGCCTCACAGACTAAACTCTCACATACAGGGTGTGTGAGCCCCACAGACTAAACTCTCACATACAGGGTGTGTGAGGCCCACAGACTAAACTCTCACATACAGGGTGTGTGAGCCCCAAGACTAAACTCACATACACAGGGTGTGTGAGCCCCACAGACTAAACTCTCACATACAGGGTGTGTGAGCCCCAAAGACTAAACTCTCACATACTGGATTGTGTGAGCCCCAAAGACCAAACTCACATACAGCAGTATGTGAGTCCCACAGAAACTCTCACATACAGGGGTGTGTGAGTCCCACAGACCAAACTCACATACAGCATTGTGTGAGCCCCACAGAAACTCTCACATACAGGGGTGTGTGAGCCCCACAGACCAAACTCACGTACAGGGGTGTGTGAGCCCCACAGAAACTCTCACATACAGGGGTGTGTGAGCCCCACAGACCAAACTCACATACAGCAGTGTGTGAGCCCCACAGAAACTCTCACATACAGGGGTGTGTGAGCCCCACAGACCAAACTCACATACAGCAGTGTGTGAGCCCCACAGAAACTCTCACATACAGGGGTGTGTGAGCCCCACAGACCAAACTCACGTACAGGGGTGTGTGAGCCCCACAGAAACTCTCACATACAGGGGTGTGTGAGCCCCACAGACCAAACTCACGTACAGGGGTGTGTGAGCCCCACAGAAACTCTCACATACAGGGGTGTGTGAGCCCCACAGACCAAACTCACGTACAGGGGTGTGTAAGCTCCACAGAAACTCTCAAATACAGGGGTGTGTGAGCCCCACAGACCAAACTCACGTACAGGGTTGTGTGAGTCCCACAGAAACTCTCACATACAGGGGTGTGTGAGTCCCACAGACCAAACTCTCACAGTTTCCGCCATGAGGTAGAACAAGCATATACATAATTGAACCTTTTTTTTATTATTATAGTACATTAATTGTGTCATGGTATACCTCTGGTAAGATAGACCTGGTCGTTTTCCATTTCAGTGGAGGAGTCATCTAAACTATTGTCGTCATCATCATCGCCTGATCCCAGGGAATCTGCAACAAGAAAAAAAATCCATTAGAGTTATGAAGTTACGATTCATTTAATATTTATCATCCACATACAAGCACACAGTGATTGATATTTTGTTAATAACAGAGATGCCATTACCTGCCACTGTGATAGAGAAGTTCCTCAGAGGTTCTCGAGTTCCACGCAGAACACACACGTACATGCCAGAGTCCTCGTACGTGACGTCGCTGATCTCCATGACGGAGGAGCGGATCAGAATCCGAGAACTGTAAGTGACCCGCTGTTCCCCTTTGTACCAGTGGATGGCGCCGGGGCGGTTGGAGTCGCAGGTCAGCTTCAGCACATCCCCTGGCTCCAGGAGCAGGTGTTCCACCCCATCCTCCCCATAATCGTCCAGGAGATCTGCCCAGGAACGAACCCCAGTTCAGGCTCATCTCACCATATTATTATCAGCCTTATTAGGAAGCTTACATCTTAACCCTTTGAGCGCCGAATACATTCTTAAGGAATTAAAAATGTAGTTATCCAGAGCTGTTGAAAACCTATCATGTGGCAACTTGTTTAAAACAAGTTGCCACATGATAGGTTTTCAACAGCGTCTGACTTTGATATCTTACGTCATTGGGCAACTATAGTTGCCCACGGTGCTGAAAGGGTTAAATCTTGAAATTAGTCATTAAATTTGTAATCATCGTGCTATCATTTACAATCACCTCATTGACTTAATGAGCAAAAAAGTAATAGATATAAGATATGAAGTCTAACAATTCAGTTGAATCTATTTTTTTTTTTGCAGTAATGAGAGCTCTGCTCCAGCACTGACAAAAACACCCCGGCAGTCTATACCCCACCAATACCAAACCCCTTATAAAAACCCTCCCTCGTCTCTCAACTCCCCCTTCTATTCTTCCTTCATCCACACACAAAGTAGAGGTTTCCATGGTGATGAAGGCCCCTGCTGTCCTGTCTGTGCAGATCATACTAGGACTGCGAGTAAAGCCTCACACTCAGACTGACAGCGGCGCTAATGAACATGTCGTTGCGTGACTGAAAATGGGGCTCCACTGCCGGACTGAGGGGGGTAGGGCGGCTAACTAACCACCCCCCAGCCAGAGATAACTCCCCCCAAACACACAATTTTCCCTAAACCCCCCCCAACCCCTTTTCACCGAGGGCTTACCGGCAGGATGTGTGCCGGCTGGGTTCGGACCCTGGTTCCGCGGGCGGCTCTGGTCTGTAGGGGAGGAGGGGAGCGGAAGGGTGATCTCACTAATTAAACACACGCCGAGCGTGACCAGTCAGCTTGTGTGTCACTCAAACTCTAAATCAAACTGCCTGCCGGAACCATCTTCCGCTGCACTAACCACAAAACAAGGGCCCGTCTGCGTTTTTGTGGCGTTCAGTTGAAACAGAAAACCCGGCCTCGTGGACGGGAGGTATAAATTCTGACTTAGAAAGTAAAAGTCTTCCTCTGTATTTTGCTCCAAACATGTGCCAAGCGCAATTTGTCAGGCAAAAGTCAGAACTAGCCTAATTAGAGAAAGCAATGAGCTGAGTTTATGGCTGGGAAGAACACATGGCAGGACTTATTACTTTCTGACCCCTAGACTCTCTGAATAGGTTGCAATTAAATGCATCCCAACTTCAATTGCAAAACAAACATTAACAAAAAAACAAGCAAATAAATGAATAAACCCAATCTCTCCACAGTTAGATACACAGTCTGGAACAGGGTGGCAGTGACTGGTGCTGTTAGGAGTCCCTTGTATCTCCGTGCTTTTCATACGGTGGAAAGTGTCAACAATGTTGCAGGCGGATTTTCACTGAATAAATTTAAACTGGTTAAGCTGCCTGGATTGATCTAAGCTCTTGTGCCTGTTACAAATGTATGACACAAAGAGATGGACAACAAGGACTCATTGTGGAATAGGATGGCTGGATCTGGAACATGATGGCGTACCTGGTAGGACGCGCAGCCAGGCAACCTGCTCCTCCATGGCTGCCGAATTGTGTGCCCTGCAGATGTATTCTCCCGAGTCCTCCAGCGTGATGTTAGTGAGAGGAAGAACATTCACTCTGGAGATGTTGCTGAGAAGTGGCTGAGGAGCAGATGAAGAACAACGTTCACTAACTCTGGAGAAATCGGCAGAACTCAAGAGGTCCTCTCACCTTCTATTTCTCACTCTCAGATCAAGCTTTAAAAGAGCCTATTCCACCTCTCAGAGATACATTCACCATGGTATGTCACTCTTATTGTCCATGTAATATTATTCATTTTGAATCCACATTACGCATCATTTTCGATGCTGTTTTTTCAGCCAAAGAAGCCTTTCGCCCAACATAGAACCTTCGACTTATGAAGGGTTCCTTCATGTCATCAGACGGTTACTTTGGGGAAATTCTTTTCTGAAAGTGTGTAGTGTGCCGAGAGTAGATGTGAGGCTGTGATTGACAGCTGTCACTCACCGTCAGGGCGTGGAGGTGGGGGAGGCCATTGGGCCTGAGGCGCTCTCCATCTCGTTTAAACCACTGGAGGCGTGTGGACGCTGGCCTGGAAACCTTACACTGAAGCTTCACATGACCCCCCACTGACACCGTCACGTTTTCAGGGTACCCCGGCTGAAGGAGGGGGCGCGGAGGTCTGCGTTCTGGAGGGGGGGGGTTGTGAAAACAAACAGCCAGGGTTCAGTTTCCGCCGAGGGTTTTTTTGGCTAAACGCCCCCATGTTCTGCCTTCTACCACAGGAATCTGATTAAGCATCACGATAATACTCAGTTAGCAGGTCCAATCCCAATGACTGCTTCACATACACACCTTTCTGAAAAAAAAACCAAGAGTCACAGGCCAATTTCTTCACTAATTACTTCCTGAAAGTCTTTCATCAGGGCAATCCATCCCCCTAGCAAAAAAGACTAAACAACATCACTCACTTACTGTTTTGATTTTCCCCAAAAAAGCACTTTCCTTGACTGTTTAGTCTGGACAAATTTAAAAGTTAAAATAATCAACACTGGGGAGAGTGATTAGCCAAACACAGTCCACTTTATCAAGCTTCCTACAAGTCATCTGCATATCGGATAAGCTAGTGCTGAAGACTGAATTGACTCACAGTAACAGTACAAAGGCAGCCCTGATGATTTTTCTGAGGGGGCACAAGTGTTAGGGCACCTCTACCCAGTTTCCCCCCACAGCCAACCTCCAGCCCCCCTTGGTTCATACAGTCACAGGTCCCAAAGGCTCAAACACAGGGGGACCTTGTGCGGGTTTGCCCTGACCTTTGACCTCTCTCTGACCTTTAGGGAAAGTGTGAACTCCCACAGTGAATCGAGAGCAGCGCAAACGGAAACAGGCAAATGAAGGATAACTGTTTCACCGGCAGTGCCAGCAAGACAAATCTTTGTATATGAACACAGTTTCTTCTTTCATAGATCTCTGAGTGGGAGGTGTGCTGACACATTGAGGGTGTTTGTCTTGAGAGCCGCTGACTAAGATCCACACATTACTTACAGGACGCAGCCAAGGCCAGCCCTCCTAATTTGACAGTTTACCTCGGAATAGAAACAAAAATTCTTTATTACCCTCGCACAGCAGCTGTGGTCGGGTGAGACGGACAACTCAGCGGAGAGGAATATTACACGCAGACAAAGCAATAATTAGACAATTGAGTTTTCAGCAAGCATGGTTTACACCAGTAATGAGGTTGATTTTACATGCAGGATGGACAGGTAATGGGCTGCTGTTTGAGAGGCCAAGTCATCACTATGGAAGCCAAGCACCCTCAGTCCCTGGTCACTGCAAGTCGCTTATCCCGGTCGTTAGCCACCTCGCGCTGCATGCTTCACTTCAGATTAACCCCACACTCCTTCCTCAAGGCGGAGCCACAGTGGGTTCACAGCCATGGCTTGTTTTGCTTTCCCTCCTTTGCTTTTTTTGCCATCTGAACTGGAACTTTCCGAGGTGGTTCTGCCAGCCTGTGACTTACTACTGATGTTAAATAAGCATCGTTTCCTCTGGCTGAGATTTACAGAGGCATTACTGAGGCTCCTCTGTCCCCTAAAGACTCAATGTCCCACCAACATTCGGGAGGATCAGAAATGGGGGGCTCCAAATGAAGTGCTCTTTGAGGCCCCTCCTGAAGGCCTCTGGAGGCCATCAATTCCCCTCACACAGCTCCCCTTGTACCCCCACGCAAGACTGGTGGCACCACAACGCCACTAGGTAAACATCTCTAAACACGAGCTTGGCTCTGTTTCACCATTTAACAATTTATGATTGATAAAAAATGCAAAAGCTGATGCTTTTTTTCAAGCAGAGAGAAGTGGGGAAAGGAGAGTGAGATGTTTGCAGAGACCTCAGTGAAACCTGGTCCCTTGTACTCCACTACGGCTGCCATTAGTGAAGTGGCAATCTCTCCCTCAACACTCAAGACAGTGTGTGAGAGGGTCAGCACGCCATGTCCCGATCTGTCCATGCAGCCCAGAGTCATTCGGATCATTTTCCAACATGTTGGGAATTCTTGTCATTGCTTTTGTGGTGCAAGCAGTCATCGCGAGTTGATTTGTCACTCTGGCCAGTTAGATTGTTATAAACTGTCTTTATGAATTTGTCAGTACAACCAAGTCAACCCAACCATCCGCCAGCCCAAGCCATAGTCCTCTTTTTCCTCGTCTTTGTTCTAAACATGAAAAAACTAACAAAAACTACAGGTCTTTCCCACTCATTCATTATTTACAGTATTGTTGTTGTCAATTACTGTACTAACGTCTTTTGGACCATTTGACTTTCCACATAGCAAGCTATTGTCCTGCAAGGCCCGACCTACAAGACTTCAACATGTTGTCAGCTTCTGTTTAAAGTCGGGCTCACTCAAAACTCCTTATTCTCATGTTGAGTCTTGTAATGTGAAAACTCCTGTTATTGCCTCATCCCAAAGTGTGTGGACTGTTACAATGTGAGGTGGAATTTGGTAGCTTGGTAGCTTAGATGATGTGGGATGTTGTGCAACATTTAAAAGTGTAATATGTGCCTGGCGTAATACAATGGTGTCTGTCATGATTTAGGCGGAGAACCTAATTTTTGCTTTGGACATCAGCACCTTGGATTAGAAAACAATGATTACGAGGTGAAAGTCTGCTTTAATTTGCATCAATCACTACTGTTTAAAACATGTGGCCCTTCTATGGGTTGTATTCTCCTGACATCATAGGCCAAACCACAAAAAATACTTAGCCATTTTTATTCCCAAGCTTGTGTTTCTTTCATAGTGAAAATATACTATTTTTGCAGCACAAGGGGTCATCAAAAGCCTTAGTTATTATGAAACCTCAATTATTATGTCTAAGCAAGGTGACAAAACTTACAAGCTATAAGAAAATCAAGATGACAGTTATGGAAGCGTGCTACAATAGGAGAGATATTGTCTCTGAAGAGGAATCGCACTTTTATGTGTTCAAACCATTTTGTCAATGGTTAGGTAATTATTTTTTCCCCTAGCAGCATGTAACAGGCCATACCTACCAAGCTTAAATATCCAGATAATTATTATTTAATGATTAACTTAATGTGTTATCAGGGCAGTACAGTACCTTTAATGGTGACCAGATGTCCTGATAAAATCAGGAAACTATTGATTTTACGAGTCATCTCCGGTTTAGTTCAAATATGAATTCTACAATAAATAATCCATTTTATGTAGCCTAATAACATTGTTGCGATTCCTCCTTTTCTATAATATTGGGCCTATCCGCTATCAGACGTATGCCACATCATCACAACCTTTCAGCACAAAACTTTTCCCACATTGATGGTTTGTAAAGGGACCATTTACCTACAGCTTCTATAGAGAGATGAGGCAAGAAACTGTGAGTAGGGGCTGACTCCAAGAAAGAACTAGCTATCTACATCTACTGCATATTGTGTGACCCATTTTTTGCATGATGTCAAAAAATCAAACTATGCTAGTCTGTATAAAAAACTGCACAGTGCTAAAACGCAGTTATTGTTTGGTATTGCGCTGGTATGGAGGCACAGAGGTATGGTGGCCTGCTATGCCTTTTTTAAAGTATGCATAAATCGGTGATATCCATGAATACATCCCACACAGCTCCGCAGAGCAAACACTGATGACCTGCACTGTGTATCTGCACCAGTAATGTGCTGCCCTCTGTTCATCATACATCAGGACCATGAGGAGGGCCAAACAGCAGTGACATCTCTTTTCTGAGACACGTCGCCCCAGGACAAAATTCCACCATTTCAACAGCCTTAGTCATAAAGTTTGAAGACTCTTAAATCAACCTAACAAGTGACTAAGTGGCTGTATTACTTAAACACTAGCAAATCAAGCTGCACCACATCTGCCCAACATTAAAAAAATTCAAACTTTAAAAGCTTAGACCAGGCTGTACTTCATATGAGATGGCAGTCCTGGGGGGGTAAACCCTATTGTTTAGTTAATTAGCAAACTGAGACTTCCAAATGGAAATGGATGAGCAAAGAGACGCAGAATTGAGAGAGTTACATGGACATAAAATAGCCTACCTTTGATTCTGGTGTTTTCATTCAGGACGGATTTGGACAGGACCCCAACTGCCAGGCACAAGATCAGAACAAGAAGCGGGCTGGGAGTGAGCATCATGCAGATGATGTGTTCAGTGCTCAGGCCGTGCAATGAAGACTAGGAAGGGGGAGCCCAGAGTTATCAGTCAAACTCAGCTGTGTCTGCAGGCATCAGACAGCTCAGTTTACACCCCAGCAGTTCCTAACCTACCAGAAAAGAAAACAAAAAAGCTTAATCACACGCAGATTTCACACTCCACACATCATTTACCAAATTTATCTTGGCAAGGCTGTGATACAAATATTCAGGACATGCTTTCCAATGTCAAAGAGATATAAAGCTATGCCATTTTGTCAACACTGGATTCTAGAAAGCTTAAAATTAATGACAGACCTTCATTTAAATCCCTAGCCCCCCTTCCTCTCTTCCCCTCTCTCATGAATAACTGATGGGCATGAATGTGTGGTCGTTTCTTGCTCGTTCTTGCAAATAGCTGAATTGCGCACTAAGAATAACGGCCCGTTGCAAAAGAAGCACTAATCTTGCTGCCGGAGGCACGTGTTGGTAAGTGACGCACTCACCGTGGCTAGATCCATGAGAAAGACTGTAACCTACGTTTTTGACGCTGACAACTTTGTCAAAGGCAGGAAACTTAAACACATTTTTATTGATGCATTTTACCATCTAAGTCTATTAATCAAATTATCTTCGTCAAACCAACATATCCTTCCTATCCGAGATAATTTAGGCAAGTATTTTAATCGGGATTCTTGATGGAGTTTATTGAAACAAAGTGCTGCAAGCTGGAATGTTTCTAACCTTTTTAATAAGTTTTAACTCATATAGATCATAATCTACGACGAACAGTAAAGGGAAAGTGAACTATATAAACAGGCAGTAAAGCCAGAGTTTAACAAACGAAGTGTCCAGGATGGTTATACCTCCCGAATGTCACCTCTCTTACATATTCTGTTAAATAGCTTTATTAAACACTGAGATTCTAACAAACGAAAAGTAGTCTATTTGGTTATAACGTTAAAACACCATCCTTATTCAATTGAACTGGAACATTAAGTGGCTTTTAAAGATTTGGAAACGAATGAAGTGCTCTTGTAAACGTCACATAAATTACGGAACTTTCCAAGCCTAATAACCCATGTAAATACAGTATTTCCCACTTTTTTGCACAAAAGAACGGTTTAACTTCATTATATTTTAACCTGATCCACGGATACATTTTAACAATGTCACCCCGATGCCGTTACAATACATTACTCACAAATCAACGATCCGTCTTACGCTCTGTTACATTCCAACAGATAGCCAGGTTACATTTTAACAGGAGTTCTAACATCTCAGAGGTGTTTAAGGGGTCGCGCAACTTTGTCAGTAAGAGCTCTGATCGACCTCTCAGGGTGGGATTCTTTAATAATTCTTCTGCTTTGCTTGTCTTGTCCCCTGAAACATATACGGCCACGGTATAAACGCGGTGGTCTAGAAAAAAATATCATAAAATGTAGGTGAACAGGGTACAATAAAGATTGAAGAGAGATGTAGCCTAAATCAAGCCCGAACCGCGCAACAAGAATGAATTACTTGTAGCTGCCGTCGTGGAAGTAGTTAAAACGCCTTAACGGATAAGTAACTACATTGTTCAAGAAGCACGACCAATGAACAGACCCTGTAAATAATCATAATAATAATAAGGAGAAGAAGAAGAACAACAGCACCACGCATACTTTGTCAACCTTTGGATAAAGCAGCCATCGCCACTCATACAACATGAAATGCAATTATATTTCAACACTAGCCATCAGCTAAATATTCATTGGTAGGCAGAATTAATATAGTTCGATAGTTTCCATGTAAACTGAGCAATTCAGGGCTGTGAAACTGTAGCAACTCACAATGTGAAATTAGCGCAATGTAAGCTTTGTTACCCTTTCTTCAGCTGCCGGTGGTTATGTCCTAAATTTCCCCAAGTCAACACAAATTCAGAATCCCCATTTGGACGAATCCGCGTTTTTCATCCAATAGCAATCTTTGGTGATTTTTTATGTCTTCCTAAATGGAGGGAAAATCTTTCAGAGTAATACTATAAATCCAAATCCATTAAAACCAAAACAATGGCCGCGATACGAGCAGAGTCTGATCCATGGAACGCCGCTCAAAGTCCAATTGAACTTTCCGATTAAGTTCCAGACGCTACAGACAGCTAGGACTGCGCAAGGGTAGATCACATGGAACAAAGTGCTAAATCCATTTGATGAGCTACCACGGTGTAATGTGGCGGTTTTGCTGAGCTCAAAACAAAAGTGTATTAAAAGAAAACATGTTCTTGTTTTTCAGGAAAAAGCAACACCGATATGTCCACTGCAAGGTGTTGAGTCCATATGATGCTCATTCGGCCGACAGCGTGTAGAAATTATGTGGCCGTAGCAGCGCCGACAATGGAACAGATGTCACTTGTTTGCGCAACGCAGATCGCTCCTCACGTCCCCTCTCTCTCTCCCTCTTCCTTGGGCCGATTGGTCTGCTCTCTAATGGCTCGCCCTGTGCAACTTAAAGCGGCCGAAATCTCAATTAGCAACTGCCCAGTCACGCCACAGAGCTGCTCCGAGCGTTTCACTGCCAGAGCGTATCTGCGCTCTGTGTGAGCATACAACAATAGACTGAAACGGGAGAGAGAATGGGGGTATCCGGACATTGGATTCTGTAACTCCCCCACCCCTTAAAATAATCGCACAGAGGCTGCCCCTTGTCACAGATAAAAGCCAAAATCTTCCCTGCACTGCAGACTCTGTCCACTGCTGAATTTATCTAATATTTATTTGCTTTTTTAACGACTTGAGTTTTTTCTTTTCAAAAATGCCATTTCTGATTGCTTTCGGCCTTTTCATTTGCACGAATTGATTTGAAATGGCCAGATTCGCTGAGAAGTATGAAATAAACAAACGGTCCGCGCGTTATGAACTGCCTTATAATGGTATCGCATAGACCCACCTATCACTGCATATTTTCTCGTATATGCTCAGATTAATTTTGACCACGTCCTGATTATGATTTACAAGCTTGCTCTGTGGTATTTGGCTATTTTGAATACAGGCTTATTTCAAATTATCGCGGTTTGTTTTTAGGCGCAATATTTTACTTTAGATATTTATCATAAATTCGGGTTCTATTCAGTGGGCCTTCTGGACGAAACGAAGCAGGTTCGATGAGGCGCATCCGTTGAGAACGCACACAATTGCAAAGTGCCTGCTGTCTACACTGAATAGCTGTGAATTGCTCTCCCTTAATTACATCATTGTAATTGAACAGCGACTAAGTAATCCTCTTAGCTGCGGCCATATACAACCTAAACAGAAGCTTTGTCTTATGTCATTCACGATACAGTGACGGTCTCTAAAATGGGTTCCCAACAGGTTATTACATGAACTCTCTCTTGACATTGGATATTAACGAACAATGTCAAAAACTGGCACGTTGAGGCAAGGAAGCACAGGAACACTCAATGCGGTAATGCATAAAATATCAGTCGTATAATGTAGGCTTGTTAACTATCCATACGAAGGACAATTTGTATTTCACGAGGTATAGGCTATGATAAAAACAAAGAGACTATGCGAAGCTAATATTCGGCCACATTTCACCCTGTCGGAACAATGGGGATTTTATGTCATTAGCCCCGAGAGCATCTAGATGGAGTCACAAGGACAGAATTCTTTAAGGCCCCCATTCACTTTGCAAAGTAAGAATTAATTGTATGTTGACCTGAATTGTGCGGTGAGAAAAGATAGAGGAAGAGTGTGCGAGTGCGCTTTGTGTGTGTGTGTGTGTGTGTGTGTGTGTGTGTGTCTGTCTGTCTGTCTGTCTGTGTGGTACAAATTTCTAATTCTGTATCACGGAAATTAATGTGTTTATTAACAAACAGAGAAAAAATTGTCACCAGTATTATTCCACAGAAAACCACTATTCTGGGTTTCCCGTTTTCTTCTCCACAGGCGTAAAAGCTTCTGTACAGGCGTAAAAGCAACGCTTGTGATCAGATGAAATTGTAACGTGATTTTTCTGCGCGTGTGTAACGTTAGATGGGTAGTGTTCCTATACAAACTATTAAATATGACCTATTGTTCAATAAGACAGCGCATCCGCTGTATTAGTGGTCCTTCAGTGAAGCTGAATCTCACCTGCGCTGTGTCTCCCTTCCACACTTCGGAATAAGGGTTGTGGCGCTGCAGTGAGAGGCTCTCTGTAGAGACGATGAGATGCTCAGGCATTTAGACAAGTGAGGAGGTGAGGCTGGCCAGGAGGTGGGACTGGTGTTGTTGTTAGACTGGTCAGGGGACAGGAGAGGAATGAGGCTTGAAAGTTGTATGTACCCTGTGGAAAGTTGTGGTATTGCATTAAGTGCCAAAAAAAAGCAAATTTTCCATAGGTTTACATTATAAATCATGTTTCAATTTGGCAAAATAGAAAATATTTCAAGAGAAAAGGAAGGTATTATTGTCCTTGACTTCATCTTTTTCTACTCCAAAGCCTAATCCTAAAAATTGGCCTGGTATTATTTGATTAATTTGGTCAAGAGTTAAGACTGGTCAGGCAGTCAGACTGGTGCAGAGATGAGAAGAGAGCTGGAATGGAGATGCTTGTCTGAGATCTGAGAAAGACATCATGTTTGAATACGAGAGTGATGTTGCTTTCATTAATCACTGGCCTCTGAGCCTCACACACACACACACACACACACAGGCAAACCACCATCTCCCTTTCTCTCTCTCTTTTCTCTCTCTCTCTCACACACACACACACACACACACACACACACACACTAATTCAGACACATAAACACATGCATTCGCTCACGAGTCATTATTCTATCACATAGCGAACAATTCCAACATCACACAAGAAATGTGAAGCTCTCCTCCACTTCAGTCCGATCAAAGGAGTGACACCGATCCATCAGCGCAGCCTTTTTATTGTTAGACTGTTTCAAGAGCAGTCACTCCCCACTCCTGTTTTCGAAGAAAATATGCAGCAAAAACATTCATGGTACCTTAAGGACTGACTGGGAGTGCTAAAATTTTTGAGATTCAGCGCTTTTGCAGTTTGTTCATGAGTGTGCAGCATGAGCAAAGAGTGTGCTGTAATGTAGCAATGTTTCAGCTCACATAAAATACATAAAACATTAAATATTATTTATAAGAGGCAGTTTTTGGGAATTAATTAGCAGGTACAAAAATACGAAATATTAAACAATATAATTAAAATGGGTAGTTTATAAGTAAACTGGGCCAGGAAATGCAACTAATAGCAGCTGATGTTCAGTTATATACACTTGGCCAAAAAGATAAGCTGCAGATATATTTTGGTTGAAACGGAGTTTGAAATAATTTTAAACTAAGCTTTGGGAGATGTGTTGGCTGTGGAAGACATGAGTTCGCTCAGGGAGATGTGAGGATATGTGTTAGCAGATGGAGATGTGAGAGAACAGAGGGGGATGTGAGTTTGCAGAGCAAGATGTGAGTTAACTGAGGGAGATGTGAGTTAGCAGAAGGAAATGTGAGTTAGAGGAGCGAGATGTGATTTAGCAGGGGGGAGATATGAGTTAACAAAGGGAGATGTGAGTAAGTGGAGAGAGATGTGCATTAGCAGAAGGAGAAGTGAGTTAGAGAAGCAAGATGTGATTTAGCAGGGGGAGATGTGAGTTAACAGAGGGAGATGTGAGTTAACATACGCAGTTGTAAGTTAGCAGAGGGAGATGTGAGTTAGTGGAGGGACATGTAAGTTAGCAGAAGGAGATGTGAGTTAGCAGAAGGAGATGTGAGTTAGTAGAGGGAGATGTGAGTTAGAAGAGCGATATGTGATTTGGCAGGGGGAGACGTGAGTTAACAGAGGGAGATGTGAGTTAACATACGGGGTTGTAAGTTAGCAGAAGGAGATGTGAGTTAGTGGAGGGAGATGTGAGTTATCAGAAGGAGATGTGATTTAGCAGGGGGAGATGTGAGTTAACAGAGGGGGATGTGAGTTAACATACGGGGTTGTAAGTTAGCAGAGGGAGATGTGAGTTAGTGGAGGGACATGTGAGTTAGCAGAAGGAGATGTGAGTTAGTAGAGGGAGATGTGAGTTAGAAGAGCGAGATGTGATTTAGCAGGGGGAGATGTGAGTTAACATACAGGGTTGTAAGTTAGCAGAAGGAGATGTGAGTTAGTGGAGGGAGATGTGAGTTAGTGGAGAGAGATGTGAGTTAGTGGAGAGAGATGTGAGTTGGCCGAAGGAGATGTGAGTTAGCAGAGGGGGTTGTAAGTTAGCAAAGGGAGATATGAGTTAGTGAAGGGACACGTGAGTTAGTAGAGGGAGATGTGAGTTAGAAGAGCGATATGCGATTTAGCAGGGGGAGATGTGAGTTAACATACAGGGTTGTAAGTTAGCAGAAGGAGATGTGAGTTAGTGGAGGGAGATGTGAGTTAGTGGAGAGAGATGTGAGTTGGCCGAAGGAGATGTGAGTTAGCAGAGGGGGTTGTAAGTTAGCAAAGGGAGATATGAGTTAGTGAAGGGACACGTGAGTTAGCAGAGAGAGATGTGAGTTAGCAGAAGGAGATGTGATTTAGTGGAGAGAGATGTGAGTTATCAGAAGGAGATGTGATTTAGCAGGGGGAGATGTGAGTTAACAGAGGGAGATGTGATTTAGTGGAGAGAGATGTGAGTTAGCCGAAGGAGATGTGAGTTAGCAGAGGGGGTTGTAAATTAGCAGAGGGAGATGTGAGTTAGTGGAGGGACACGTGAGTTAGCAGAGAGAGATGTGAGTTAGCAGAGGGGGTTGTAAGTTAGCAGAGGGAGATGTGAGTTAGTGGAGGGACACGTGAGTTAGCAGAAGGAGATGTAAGTTAGTAGAGGGAGATGTGAGTTAGTAGAGGGAGATGTGAGTTAGTATAGGGAGATGTGCGTTAGTGGAGAGAGATGTAAGTTAGCAGAAGCAGATGTGAGTTAGCGGAGGAAGATGTGAGTCAACAGAGGAAAATGTAATTTAGTGGAAAGAGTTGTGAGTCAGCAGAAAGAGAGAGAGGTGAGACAGCTGAAGGGGATGTGAGATAGATGCTTTGTCTTGACCCACTGACAGGCTGTACCATGCTGTTTTGAGCTATGCTGACACATATCTTAGCCTGTCAGAGGATAAATGAATAATATTGAACAAAAATTACATAACAAGTAATTATAATACAAGTAGATTAATAAATATTTATGTAGACAATTCATGTTTTTAACAATGAAACTTGCAGGCACTAAGAACAAAAAACAACTAACAATTCAAGTATAACCATTGAAATCCACAACATGGTTTGTTGTCGATTTTGCGACAGAAAGCTACGTAGTTTACAGCCAGTGCAACAAATTGGGGGGCTTTGAAGCTTCTATATTGATGTATGTGTTGACATTATTTAAGTATTTTTGGAAAATGTTTCCAATTTTATAAAATGTAAAAATTAATTATTTTTTCTGTCTCTCTCTCTCTCTCTCTCTCTCTCTCTCTCTCTCTCCTCCTTAAAACCCTTGGCATTCCACCGAACAATGGGAGACTTTCCCCACAATCGCCCTTAGCCGGGATCACCAGGCTGGTATGAAAGCGCGACCGCCCCAGCACCCCCTTCCCCCCCTTTGTGTAACACAGCTGAATCTGAATGCCCCATTAAAGCCTATTATCCACAGCCTCTCTGTCTCCCTGCAAGCACCCCCCTCAAAGAGCCTGGCTGGCTTAATCAGGTATAGGTATTATTCTTCTATTCTTTACGCCTTTGAGCCTGAAAACTAATAGTATCAACACAAAATCAGCTCATAAGGATGGCTGGGGTGCTAAGGCTGCTTTGTGCTTTATCCTCTGCCAACTCCTCCATCTTACATTCACCACAACGTGTTGAGTTCTTTGCTTTTGAGGGGGACAGAATTATGCAGAATAATTTGATCTCCTGAGCAGTTATATGCTCTAGTGACAGTGGCCCTTTGGCCTGATTTGCATTATTTGAGAAGCAGTTCTCTGCTGGTCAAGGGTCATATTTTAGTGTATGTTTAGCGAAAGTCAAAGTGCACAAATAAATGAAGCAAAATGGAAGTCATAAAAAGATAAGAGCTGCACGATTGCTTCATGCCAGCCAAGTGGCTGGGCTCTCAATCACATGGGAGACGGACAGTAGCAGTACTGGCTGTCTCTGGCTGTCACTACAGGCCACGCAGCCCACAGACAAGGATATTTTTTATGAGATGAGTCAGGTTTGCACTAATTAAAGCCTCAGCAGGACTCCAGGAGTCTCTCTGCCATCTGGGCCACCTTCAGCTCGCTTATGCATGACTGTGAGGAGACTGAGAGGACGATGATAGCGTAATTTTACCGAGTTGCTGCACTAATTAGCTGCAGATGGCCTGTGTTTGTCCAGAAACACAGACAGCAATGTATTTGACAAGTACGGGAGGCTGACCGCCTAGAACAACTCAAGCGCTTAGGGAGGAGGGTTTCAGTGGTTACCGTCCAAAATGTGAGAGAATCTTTATTTTGAACAATATTCGCATGTACAGTTTTAAGAATTTACGAATTTGTGTTCACTGGTTTAAGGTCTCGTGTCATGCTGCACTGTTTCTCATTGCAGTGAATAATGCAGCACCAGATTAATACATCCCTGGAAGGCGCTGTGACGTATCTACAGTCAGTGAAAAGGTAATGTGCCGTGAGCTGAGCGTATTTAACCCTTTGATGGCTGGGTCTATTTGGGATGATTTTTTTTTCTCAAAAGTCAGTAATCTCATCCTCCATCAATTAGCACTACACTGTTATAAACTGACTTAATGTAACAGTTAAATTAACACATTGTCTCCTTGTTATTTTAACTGTGAGTACAGTTGTGTGTGCATTTAACTGTGGTTTACAGTTAACGTACAAGGAACCTGTGTTATAAACTGATTGTAAAATTACAGTTAAAATAACTGGCAAAAAAGGTGTAAGTTTCTAACAGTGTAGTCATCGTGACGTGAATGTTAAAATGTCCAGGAACTGTCTAATCGTTGTAATTACATAGGATGGCAAATGGGGTAAGATGAGTCGATTTTGGGAATCATTCAATGAACCTCAGACTCAATGAGAGAGAGGATTCAGAGTTGTGCTCGACAGTGCCAGGATGATTTTCTGTTTGCATAGCTGGTCTTCTTCACATAAGCTTCGCTTTATCTTTGTAAAAAGCCTGCTGGAATTTGGTGAGGTTCAGCCCCGTTCAGACAAAAAAAGGGGATCGATTTTTTGAGATCAATCAGATGTGCTGTAACAATGGCTGAGTTGTGTAACTGAGAATAAAATCACATTGAAGAGATCTCTTATTTTCCCTCTCGTTCCATCCTTGTTTACTCCTGACCTCAGAGGGAGAACAACGAGAGGGCAATTTCTGTGTCCTGCGGGTAGTCGTCTCATCACAAGCCTTGGGTAAATGGCCGTCTTAAATTCTTAATTTTAATATGTCATTGTCTCTTTCCTTAAGCAAAAAAGGAAAAATGAATTTGTTCATCACTGCAGCGCACTGTGACCTGTACTGCATTCCTGAAAAAAGAATCATTGTAGAGTCGGCCATTTTTTACGTTGGTACAGTAGCTCCACCTGTCCTCCTTCCCCAGTCTATCCCCATCAGATCAAACACCTGATTTAGAGGGTGTCTCTTACTCTGCGCTTTCTGCTGGAGGGCTTTCCGTAAGTGCTCGGGTGAGGAGATACCTGCATACTTATGCTAACAGGATAGCTGCAGACTCTGGAGGACTGCAGGCTGGGCGGCAGGCCGGGTGTGAATAATTACCCGATGAGGCCGGCCAGTGGGGGGGGGGCACTGACGGGCGGGGGCTGAGTGAGAGGCGGGGGCCGTCTCTCATTAACACGGGGGTCCTGCTCTGTGCTATTGTCCCCTGTTTGTGTTAATTATTACCTGTTTTAGGAGGGAGGGGGAATGCCCCCCTAGAAAAACATGGGCAGATAGCGTCACCGTGGCCCCACACCCAGCTGTTTTTATAAAGATGGATATCTCAGCGGCCGCTCTTTTCTCGTTTCGTCCCAGTTCTTTGATTTTCGTTTTTGCTATCTCCTTTGTATCTCCGGGTGGATTGGGGGGGGTCTCGTCCTTTTGTGAGCTGAACCCTCTCTGAACCCTTCTGAGTTCATGAATCTGACATTATTCTACAACCTAATTCATCTGACCGAGCTCTGCTCCCCACAGTTGAAATGGCCTAAATTTGCAAATGTGGATGAGTCTCATAGAATTTGCAAAAATGCAAAGCTGTAAGCAGCTGAGGTTTGTGGGAAAGAAACTTCACATGATGACAAATTGCAAATTTTGAAACATTAAAGATTATACACTATTATCATCTGAGCACGGTCGCTCCCATTTGACATAAAGAAGCTCAATTCTCAGTAGTAAAAAACGCCAATATCTCACATTTCGCTGCATTATGTTTATGATTAATTATGAAATTATGATACATTTTCATTACCTCCACAGAGAATCCGGAAGATGGTTTATTGTTGATTTATAATGTCTTTTTATGGAACCCATAAACTCATTAATGCGAAGGCTCGTTGCAGCGAGTAGCTAATTGGATTCATCTACATCGAAAGCGAATTAGGTGCATGTAGCAGGTCATTAAGACGACACCCTATTGTCTCACTGCTAATGCCTCATTATGAGCAAGTTTCTGCACCGCCTTATTGAAGGGGCCTAATGAATATTTCACACCTAAAAACTTGTGTGTGCGTGTGTGTGTGTGTGTGTGTGTGTGTGGGCGCGCTCATGTTTGCATACTTCTTCCACTGTAATTACAAAACCCAAAACCAGTGAAGTTGGCACGTTGTGTAAATCGTAAATAAAAACAGAATACAATGATTTGCAAATCCTTTTCAACCTATATTCAATTGAATACACTGCAAAGACAAGTTACTTAATGTTCGAACAGGTAAACTTTGTAATTTTTTGCAAATATTAGCTCATTTGGAATTTGATGCCTGCAACATGTTTCAAAAAAGCTGGCACAAGTGGCAAAAAAGACTGAGAGAGTTGAGGAATGCTCATCAAACACTTATTTGGAACATCCACAGGTGAACGGGCTAATTGGGAACAGGTGGGTGCCATGATTGGGTATAAAAGCAGCTTCCTGAAATGCTCAGTCATTCACAAACAAGGATGGGGTGAGGGTCACCACTTAGTGAACAAATGCGTGAGCTGATTGTCGAACAGTTTAAAAAACAACATTCCTCAACGAGCTATTGCAAGAAATTAAGGGATTTCATCATCTACGGTCCGTAATATCGTCAAAAGGTTCAGAGAATCTGGAGAAATCACTGCACGAAGCGACAAGGCCGAAAATCAACATTGAATGCCCGTGACCTTCGATCCCTCAGGCGGTACTGCATCAAAACCGACATCAGTGTGTAAAGGACATCACCACATGGGCTCAGGAACACTTCAGAAAACCACTGTCAGTAACTACAGTTCGTCACTACATCTGCAAGTGCAAGTTAAAACTCTACAATGCAAAGCGAAAGCCATTTATCAACAGCACCCAGAAACGCCGCCCGGCTTCCGCTGGGCCCAAGCTCATCTAAGATGGACTGATGCAAAGTGGAAAAGTGTTCTGTGGTCTGACGAGTCCACATTTCAAATTGTTTTTGGAAACTGAGGACGTCGTGTCCTCCGGACCAAAGAGGAAAAGAACCGTCCGGACTGTTATAGGCGCAAAGTTCAAAAGCCAGCATCTGTGATGGTATGGGGGTGTATTAGTGCCCAAGGCATGGGCAACTTACACATATGTGAAGGCACCATGAATGCTGAAAGGTACATACAGGTTTTGGAGCAACATATGTTGCCATCCAAGCAACGTCTTTTTCATGGACGCCCCTGCTTATTTCAGCAAGACAATGCCAAGCCACATTCTGCACGTGTTACAACAGCATGGCTCCGTAGTAAAAGAGTGCGGTACTAGACTGGCCTCCCTGTAGTCCAGACCTGTCTCCCATTGAAAATGTGTGGCGCATTATGAAGCGTAAAATACGATAAACGGAGACCCCGGACTGTTGAACAACTTAAGCTATACATCAAGCAAGAATGGGAAAGAGTTCCACCTGAAAAGCTTCAAAAATTGGTCTCCTCAGTTCCCAAACGTTTACTGAGTGTCGTTAAAAGGAAAGGTGATGTAACACAGTGGTAAAAAGGCCCTGTGCCAACTTTTTTGCAATGTGTTGCTGCCTTTAAATTCTAAGTTAATGATTATTTGCAAAAAAAAAAAATAAAGTTTCTCAGTTTGAACATTAAACATCTTGTCTTTGCAGTGTATTCAATTGAATATAAGTTGAAAAGGATTTGCAAATCATTGTATTCTGTTTTTATCTTCGATTTACATAACGTGCCAACTTCACTGGTTTTGGGTTTTGTATATTCACTAGTGACATTGAATTTTTGAGATGCTCTTGATATAAGTATCCTTATATTTAAGCAATGGTATAATGTTATTTTCTCAATGGGCTCATCATTTTTCCGGCCGAGTTTGCCAGCGTTTGAATGAGTCCAAGCCTTGACGTGATTTTTTTTTTTCTGCAAAATTGCTCAGTCTTTATATGCAGGGGAAAAAGAGTGATTATGTTTACAAACAGAGCTTGGGGCATTGTAGTTCTTGGCTGGGTTTGTGTTTAGCCTTGATGAATCAAGCTGCTCCAGGGAGGGAAATAGGGGGGTCCATAACCTTGCAGCGAGGCCGTGTGGTTCGATGGCTGAGGTTGCAGGTTCAATGCCCAGATAAGTTAGCTCCGCAGTGCCGTACAGCAAGTGTCTTCACGTGAATCATGTCCAGATGTGTACAGGAAGAATTGCGTTCAAAAAGGAGAGATCCACCATTTAATGGAGTGACGACCATTCATCATTGAGTGCTCATATAAATCATAACTCTTTATCTCACCTTTTCAAAGATATTTGAAGTCCTAAGTCCTTCAATTACAAAATTATCATACTTTTGAAGAGTAAATGCTCTTTAATACTAAAATATTGAGTAATAAACACAAAGCCAGATTTCTTTTTTGGGTTTATCTCCTTTTGGAACCAAACTCTTTGATTAAACAAGTTTAAAATGTGGGATTTACCCTGAATGCAATTGTCAATTTTTATTTTATTTTTTTGCCATAAAAGACATATGACTCCCACTTTCCTGAGAAAAACATTCAACAAATTTAGTTCATATCCAGTCATAACCACGGAAGGGTGGCCGATTGAATACAAATGGAAAACAGATATTATTCCGGATATGGATGGGTTTGTGGGGAAGACCTCATCAGTGTAAACTATCCTGCTGTTTTCTTGGTAGGGATTGTTTTCTTGTATTTCCGTTATACAGTGTCTGTCTCACCAGTTAGCTCCTCAGTAAGAGCAAACAGTGAAGCAATTGTTTTGCTGATTTAGATAGAGGGAGTTTTCTGGGGAGATTAAATATTTGGACCCTATTCAAATTAAACCAATGGAGACTATATTATTTGTCAATCTGAAAATAGCTTAACACCGGGTAATATTTTTCAATGATTAGGGGAAAAAAGGATTTATGACCTTCTAGAAGCCTAAAACACTTGCCAGGTCATACCTTTTTTGCTGGGTGAAAAAATATATCGGGAATTGGAAAGATTCCTTGGTTTGAAAGCTCGGTCAGTGATAAGGCACTGTCCCCACTGTTGACAAGAGGTAACTGAAGGGCACAAGGGTTTATTTCACAATCTTGTCTGTGTTCCACGTTGCACTTTCTCTCACTACTTCTCCCACCTGAATTTTGGTGTTTTATTGAGACAGTTTATAGATGTAGTAAGAAAATCTCACTTGCCCAGCAATGAACTACTTAAAACAAGCTAGTTTTCTTTGAATTGAGAGGAAGGAATGCAATATTTTGAAGTCCCATGATGAAATTAGACTGCTTGTTAAGACAGGCTTTTTTTTTTTTTTTTTTTTTGTGTTATTAAGACATTTAAAGGCCTCTGTAGCATGTGACGCTAACTAAAGCTAGGGGGACCCACCTCTTCCAGGGCTCAAGGCTTTTGGGGTTTTAAGCCTGAAAGCCAAACTCTTTTTAAGCTCATTAATCCCCTGTCTTAATTACAGCCCCCTCCCTTCCCCCTCACATTAATCCCCCCGCTCAGTCTGAAGTCCGGCTCTTATTAGATCAGCTCTTTCTGATAAAGGAGGGATTGAGGATCTGTTGTTTGGCTTCTCAGGGTGACTGTGGCTTTAAGGGCAGATCCTACTTCTGGCTTTCCTCTCTTTAAAGTCTACACACATACTCACACACACACACACACACACATGCGCACAACCACACACATGTGCGCGCACACACACGCGCGTGTGCACACGTTGTGTTTTCATGTTTTGTGGTGATATCCCATACAACACATGGACACACACACACATGCACGCACATACGCACACACATTCATACACTCCCACTCACAAATACACACACGACACATGCACGCACACACGCATGCACACATATAAACACACGCACACACTGCTTCTACATGTAGTCTCATTTCTTATCTGGTTGGAGATTACGCGACAGGATGTGAGGTTTCTCTGATGAACCTCTAAAAGGCAAGGAGATTTGTTTGGTGTTGGTCAGCACATCTGAGAGATCAACTGTCCTGTAGGTATTTATTTCAACACTACTTTCACAAACCTGCTTCAACTAATTAGCAGCTTGATAAGATTTCTGGCTGAATGAGGTGAGCTTTGTGAGGGTTGGAGTCGAAACCTACAGGATGGTAGATCTCGAGAAACAGGGTTGTTTCAAGTGGAGAAACTCCGATTACTCTTCAGCGCGTATACCCATAATGCCCCCGGGCACTCAAGCAAATTTTAAAATGAACATTTCTTTGGTCTTTAAAAGCAGATGCAACCACCTTGTCTGCAAACATCTTGTAAGGAGGTGGATTAAAAAAAAAATAAATCTAAATGTGTGGCGTGTGGCAAATTATCTTCACTTTATCCATGTATCTGAATAATATTTCTGCTCTTGTTTCAATGTAAAAAAAAAAAAAAAAAAAACATAAATTTTTCATTGATTGAGGAAACAAACAAGGACTTTTTCAGTTAAATCTTCCTTGTCCTGCCTATAGTGTTGTCAAGCAGCTGAGAGATCCCAGTATCCTCATTGTTCACACTAACAGATGTGTGTTTGGATGCAGAGGTCGAGAGCGTATAAGCCCCTTAAACACTCCCACTGAGTCATACGCAAGACCCTGGCCTCAGATACTTTTTCCCAGAAGTGAATTCAGTGCACAGGAAGTGCTGATTCCACATTTGATCCGACTTGGCTAATTCCCCTTCCCCTGGATTTCGTCATCTGTTTATCGGATAATCCCAGTCTTTCCTTTTTTAATGGATTTATCCCAACTGTCATAAACACGGATCAAACTGCCGAGCACATTTCCCTGTGAAAATAACATAAGCGTAATAATTACTACCCCAAGTGAAGGGAGAGAATTGTAAACTATTTGAGATTGACTCAAAACCACAAACGAAATGAATTCATTTGTAGTTTTCTTAAGAGAGCTGCATTAGTGTAGTTTATATAAGAGAGCTGTATTAGCTAATTCCCCGTTTGGAACACAGTGGTAAGTGCAATCAGATACAGTCCTTATCTGTGTTAGTGTGCTTTCACCCTTCAACAGGTGTGGTGGATGGCTAATTATATGGCTCAGGGAAGCACAATCGCGCACCTGGTAATGAGGTGCTGAGACCCTCAGCATGTGGGTGAGAGTGGGGAGGTTCCATACCTCTATTTCATGACCGTGTCGCGCGGTGCTTTTCCTGTGCAGGGACGAGCCCCCTATTCCGTGTGAGGGGTGGAACAGAGCTCTGGGACTTCGGGATGTTTGGATTTGTAGATGCAGTCAGGGGTGAGAGGAAACAATGGAGCCGCACTCAAAGGGTCCAGCCAGAGTTTGGGTAAACAGCACACCCACAACCGTCTACAGCATCACTGGGAGCTCCATTCATTAGCATTTATATATTTATACAATTATTTATTAGCATGTATAGCATAAGTTGTTTGCATTTGTATTGTGAATATACTCCACCCAGGTGTACAATTTGGTATCCCTGGGATAGTAATACTCCTAGTCACTATAAACTGGAGTAATATTCCTATTTATAAACTGGAGTTAAACACTGGCCTGGTTAGCTATGTTGGCTTGGGACAGAATTTGCCACTAGCATTCATAACATTTATTCATTAGCATTCATAAAATTATTCATTTGCATTTATTGCAAGTTCCATTATCATTTATAACAGTATTCATAAGAATTTAGAACATGATGAATTAGTGTTCATGAAGTGTTCGGGCAAACGCCACACCCACAACCCTTTAGTGTTACCGCAAACTCCATTCATCTGCATTTATAAAATTGTTTATTAGCATTTTAACATGTATCATTAGCAATCATAACACAATTAATTGGTATTTGTTAAAGTATTCATAAGCATTCATAATACTATTAATTATCATTTACTACATGGTCACCTTCTCCAAGATGCTCAAGTATTTATAAGTGCAGACTGCCAGCTTTAATTTGTGGGTATTCACTTCCATATGAGGTGATCATCTTATTAATCACCACCATTTTTAATGCTTAGAGATTATCCAAATACAAACTCCAATTCCAATGAAGTTGGGATGTTGTGTAAAATGTGAATAAAATCAGAATACAATGATTTGCAAATACTTTTGGACACATATTCAATTGAGTACACTACAAAGTCGAGATATTTAATGTTCAAACTGATAAACTTTATTGGTTTTTTTTTGGAAATATTCACTCATTTTGAATTTGATGCCTGCAACATGTTCCAAAAAAGCTGGGACAGGGGCAACAAAAGGCTGGGAAAGTTGAGGAATGCTCAAAAAACACATGCTTGGAACATTATACATGTGAGCAGGTTAATAGGAAACAGGTGAGTGTCATGATTAGGTATAAAAGGAGCATCCCCGAAAGGATCAGTCGTTCACAAGCAAAGATGAGGCGAGGTTCACCACTTTGTGAACAACTGCATGAGCAAATACTCCAACAGTTTAAGAAGAACGTTTCTCAACATGCAATTGCAAGGAATTTAGGGATTTCTTCATCTGCAGTCCATAACATCATCCAAAGATTCAGAGAATCCAGAGAAATCTCTATACGTAAGCGGCAAGGTCGAAAACCAACATTGAATGCCCGTGACCATCGGTCCCTCAGGCGGCACTGAATTTAAAACCGACATCATTCTGTAAAGGATATTACCATGTGGGCTCAGGAACACTTCGGAAAACCATTGTCAGTTAACACAGTTTGTCGCTACATCTACAAGTGCAAATTAAAACTCTACCATGCAAAGCGAAAGCCATAAATCAACAACATCCAAAAATGCCGCTGGCCTCTCTGGGCCCGTGGTCATCTGAGATGGACTGACGCAAAGTGGAAAAGTGTGCTGTGGTCTGACGAGTCCACATTTCAAATTGTTTTTAGAAATCATGAACGTCGTGTCCTCGAGGCTAAAGAGGAAAAGGACCATCCAGATTGTTATCAGCGCAAAGTTCAAAAGCCAGCATCCGTGATGGTATGTGGATGTGTGTCTGCCCATGGCATGGGTAACTTGCACATCTGTGAAGGCACCATTAATGCTGAAAGGTACATATAGGTTTTGGAGCAACATATGCTGCCATCTGAGCGACATCTTTTTTCAGGGACGTCCCTGCTGATTTAAGCAAGACAATGCCAAGCCACATTCTGCACGTGTTACAACAGCGTGGCTTCATAGTAAAAGAGTGCAGGTAATAGACTGGCCTGCCTGCAGTCCAGACCTCTCTCCCATCGAAAACGTGAGGTGCATTATGAAGCACAAAATACGACAACCGAGATCCTGGACTGTTGAGCAACTGAAGTCATACATCAAGCAAGAAGGGGAAAAAAATTCCATTTACAAAGCTTCTACAATTAGTGTCCTCAGTTCCCAAATGCTTATTGAGTGTTGTTAAAAGGAAAGGTGATGTTACACAGTGGCAAACATGCCCCTGTCCTAGCTTTTTTGGAACGTGTAGCAGGCATCAAATTCAAAATAAGTGAATATATCCAAAAAAACAATAAAGTTTATCAGTTTGAACATTAAATATCTTGTCTTTGTAGAGTAATCAATTGAGTATAGGTCGAAAAGGATTTGCAAATCATTGTTTTCTGTATTTATTCACGTTTTATACGACATCCCAACTTCATTGGAATTGGGGTTTGTACTGATGGACTGCTCCATGTATATTCCATTTGCACAGTGTGATATCTCCAGGCCTGGCTCTTACAGCCACAGCTGTTGAAAATGCCCTGGATTCATATTATAGGTTTCATTAACGTCAATCTGAAGCACAAACACACATCAATGGCATAGCAGTCCCTTCAGCATTCTGAAGAAAATAGGAGGACACTCACTGCAAACCCTCGCTGCAGGTAATAGGTGTCCACATCAGTGCCTGTTTAGCATAGCAATGGAGCTCAGGGCCACCGAATTACCGAGATCATTGTCCGCAGGAGAAATCCATCCTTTCCAGGCCCCGCCGAAGAATACTTTCTAATTTGGAGATAAATTCTCACTGGAAGAGTGGTTTCTCTGCATACAGTATATCTCTATTTTTGTGTGTCTCTGGATCTGGGCTTTATCCTGACCATCTCGGATTTATAATAGAGGATGAATTTACACAGCTTCCCTGCAGGTTCAGCTTATTGCCTGTTTGTGCACAGTTTATCTGATGTGGACTCAGCTGGCCAAAACTGAACCAACATGGCGGCCGTTTGGCTGCCTGATAAACACAGCAAAGGTAATGTCGCCAATGAAATTCTTACTTTGCTGACAGTATTATCACTGCACTCTGGAAATAAATAGAGCTAATAACACTGATAAGCTGCTGCAGTATAGCTTAGCTGGATGGACAATTGGACACTTTTTGCTCATCGAACAAACAGAGTTTGACCCAGTAACGATGCGTCCAGTGCTGTAACTGGTTGATCTTTCTGAGGGCATAAATTTGATTGGTCTCTTTAAGCATAAACAAGCTCTCTTGGAATCTTAGCACCACTAGAGAGAGTCGAAAATGGCTTCTACTGATTAGCACGATGCTTCCTGTGTGGTCGCTAGATTAAGGTTTGTTTTATTGGCTGCTTTGCTCAGCCATCATTAAACTGAGCAATTAGCTGCTGCACTGTTGTGCTTTTATTAGGCCCTTGGTAAGTTGGCTCAGACCCTGGAATACTGCTGGAAAAGTTACCCTCAACCCCTGGAATTCTGGAATACTTCTGAATTGGTGTCCACGGCTGTTAGAATACTGCGGAAAAACGCGCTCTCAGTTCTTTGAATAGTGTCAGATAGAGTTACCATCTCCCTCTCAACTTGCGTTTGCCTGGGACATATATGGGGGGGGGGGGGGTGTGCAATTGCTGGTATGTGGCTTAATCTGCTTAGTCAAAAGAGGAAGGGATAATGCCAGGTAATTACACCTATCAGTGTGAGATACACTAAGGAATGAAATGTGTTAGTAAGACAAGATCTGACATGTCTAATCACCTGGACACTGTGAACACTGAATCTCCTTCTGCCCTCAGGTGATTTCATTGACTCAGGTGCCAATCATGCCTGTCGACAGGTGAGTGTATGGGAGAGAGAGGGACACAGAGAAAGTGAGCGTGTTTGTGTTTGCCAGTCTGTGCGCTTGTGTGTGTGAGTGTACGAATGAATACCTGTGTTTGTGTGTATATATATGTGTATTGGAGTGTGCGCGCGCGCGCACATGTGTGTGTGTGTGTGTGTGTGTGTGTGGCGTCGGGCTGAACATGACTCCTGAGCTTAATTAGAGCTTTTACAGGCTGCTGCGCTATGATCCTGGGGCTCTGTGTTCGATAGGAGGTCACGCTCTGCTAAAAGACACACTACAGCTTTTAGAAAGGTGAAACCAGGATTCAGAACCCCTCTGATTGGGTAGGACAGGTTCTAACCCTAAAATAAAATGGCCAGGGAAACTGCAGCGATGAGCGTGTAATGTGGTCCTATGAATGAGATCTACAGTCCAAAAAAACCTTCACCTTCATATTGTGCTTATTATTTTATATAATCGGTATTTTATAACCTGAAAACGACCATACTATGCAAAAATACATTTTTCTCAATGGAAAGCAGAGTTCCCTGAGGAGCCCAGAGATTCCACAGTGGAACCCGTCCACTTCAATGAGGTCTTTGTCAGGCGAAATGGGTTTTTTTGCCTCAAAGCTTGGTCACTTTTTGGCCCTTCATATGATAAAGGGTTCTATGGGGGATGAAAAGATTTCGTCTAAGGGGACGAGTTAAAGAACTCCTCGGAGTGTGACACAACGCCCCACCACTTTTTACTCTTAATATAATCAGGATGAAATACTGAACATACCACAAGTGCTTATATCATGCAGGTGTTTTTGTGCGAGCATGCGCAAGCATGCGCAAACATGCACACATGGTTGATTTGAGCGCATTTGACTCTGTGGATGTGGTTAATTTGATTTGATTGTTTGACTTGGTGAATGTGGCTGATTTGATTGTATTTGACTGCGTGTGAGTGTGTGTGAGAGCAGGACGGTGTAGTTTGTCAATCATTTGTGTAAGCCTTCCGGACACGCGTCTTCCTGCACTGCTCTCATCTGAGTGACATTTGATTGGCTCCAGGCACTGAATGTGGCGGGTCATGTCTGCACAGAGCGCGCTCAGATTCACTGTACGGAAACACTCTTTAACTGCAGTCAGACAAATCGCCAACAGCATCTCATTTACCTTTTACACCACAATACAAAAGCTCCTGCCATGAGACCGCAAGCATCCTTCCCCCTGAATATTTCCTGGAGTCTGCCCACACCGGATCCCGTTAACAAAACAGGCAGCCCGGAATATTCCGGCCCTGGAGCTGGATCGATTTCACGGGTAATTAATGTACATAATCAGGGATAACGGTGGTAAACATGAGGTAGCTGCTGCTTCTGCAGTCAGAGGAGGGCAGATGAGGATGAGACCAGAGATATTCTCTGTGATCTGTCCATTTTCAGGGAACCCTGCAAAAGCCAATCTCAGCAATCAATTTGGAAATGTATTCAAACTTAAAATCTAAAGTCAATTACTTTACGGCAAAATAGGACAAAAATTTTACCAAAGAAGTGAAATTGTTTGACTCTCAATTCAATACTTGCAAACTGTGGTAAGAAAACTTCACTTTTGAAGCACACAGTTATTTTAAAATGAGCTATTGTTCTCTTGTCATAAAATAAGTCTCGTTACAGTAGTAAAACACTTCTAAGACAGACTTTTCTGCAGTCAGTAACAAGAAGTCTGTTTTAAGTATTTTAGTCTTATCACTGGACTTAAAATCTTGTGTTTTCACAATTGAGCAGACACTTTTAATCTCTTTTAAGTTGTGATGACTTGCAATATTGAAATTACCGTATCTCAGTGGCAGACACTGTCTTTTTGAGCAAATAAGTCATGGAAATAAATGTAGTAAGCCAAAATTTAAGACTAAATGCAAGCCAATACAAATGTATTTTTTCTTCTTTTCGGCAGTATGTTCTTGCTTTTGGCTGGAGTAGAAATTCATGATCTCTCCCAGAATATATCTGTACAAAAAGAGGAATGTGTCCCGTCAGGCACGCCAGGTGGAAGGGCTTTCAGCTCAAGCCAACCTTGAAGATGGGCGATTGAATTCCCACTTCCTCTCCGTGTTTCCTCCTCTGTAACGGCCGGGAACGGCAAGAGGTACCCTGAACCCCCCCAATCAATGTGGTTTTTGTTCACTGTGTGGAGGGAGAGAGTAGGGTGAAGACAAACTGCTTCAGTAACCCAGCCCTCTCAATTCCCAGTTAAGCTGAGTTCTCTACATTTCCAGCTAAGCACAGCTTTCTGTATCTCCAGCAAAGGACAGCTCTCTGAATCCTCAGCTACACACAGCTCTTTGTATCTCCAGCTAAGCACAGCTCTCTCTATCTCCAGCAAAGGACGGCTCTCTGAATCCCCAGCTAAGAACAGCTCTCTGTATCTCCAGCTAAACACAGCTCTTTGTATCCCCAGTGAAGCACAGTTCTCTGTATCTCCAGCTAAGCACAGCTCTCTGTATCTCCAGCAAAGCACAGCTCTTTGAATCTCCAGCTAAGCAAAGCTCTCTGTATCTCCAGCTAAGCACAGCTCTCTGTATCTCCAGCTAAGCACAGCTCTCTGTATCTCCAGCTAAGCACAGCAATCTAAATCCCATCTAAGCCCAGCTCTCTGTACCTCCAGCTAAGGACAGCATTCTGCTTCTCCTCCAAATCACAGTTCTTTGCATTTCCAGCTAAGCACAGTTCTCTGTATCCTCAGTTCTGATTTTTATGGGTTTTATTTTGATACATTGGCTCCTATATGTTCACCCACTACTCAGGTTAAAAAAAAAAAAAAACCTCAACTGGCCATATGGCAGCATTATAGAGAGGGACAATGGGTTTGGGGCTGTAACTTCTGAACCGTTGATTGTGGAATCTAAATTATTTTCTCTGGAATCTGTGGGTTCAGATGAATTGATCCATATAAGTCACACCCATTTGCATACATGCAAATTTTCTGTCATTTCGAATTTTTTTGTAAAACTTTAAAAAACCAAACTCCTCCTAAATGGTGCGATCAATTTGCACAAAATTTGATACATAGCATCTTCAAACTAAGATATAAACAAAGTTGGTATGATTAATGATATGGCCGCAGCAAGACAATGAAATTTGTAAGCATTTTTGGCCGCTCTAAATGTTACATTTTGCGTAGAAATGCAATGCAAAATGTAACAATCAAAATTTTTGAAATCTCATTATATTTAGTCTGCGAACTTCTGAAATAGACAACTTTATGTTGATTTAAGCCATGAAGTCAGCGGCAAAACCAACTTTTCAATTTTTTCTAGCACATGAAAAAAGAAACTTTTTTACTTGAGCCAGGTGTGAGTATAGAGTATAGAATGCTTCCATTAGCGTATTAACTTCCAAGAAGTGTAGATTTAGCACGTGAAATGAATTTCTGAGTTGGTTATCAAGATCGATTGCAAAATTTAAATTGTTAGATTACGCTTTGCAGTGATAATGCTAAATGTAATAATAATGTAAAATGTATTAATTCTTCTTCTAATTATCTAAAGAAATCTTACAATGTATTATTGTTACATTTTGTGTTGTATCAGAGCAGCGATGGTGGCAGGATTCCTGTAGTCAGGTACCCGAGCCGCGAGCCTGAGGAGTCTTGATTGAGCAGGCTTTGATAGGACAGACTCAGGAAAACATTAAACCCAGAAATCCCAGTGAGTATTTCTGACTCCATCATCAACCAGAAACACTCTCCCACTGACTGAGTTACATTGGGGCCCCGATAAAGCCGTGTACTCAAGGCAGATTTGAGGCACAATACTGCAAGTTTACAATTAATAACAGTTTATTATCCCAATAACAATTAATAGCTTTTTTTTCCTGGAGCCAGATTGGGGGTGCTGAAAGTTATTTCAGAATTAAATAAATGAAAGAAAAGGTTTAGATTTGTGTGGATTTGCGTGGATGAGAATGAAAATAGCATTTTTTGCGGTTGAAAAAACAAACCTGGTTTCTCATGGAGGAGATTGGCCAATAATAGCAGCCATCTTCCGGATATTCCTAATTACATACGCAAGGGATGAAGCGTATCACACCATTTCCACACACGTTGTGGCAACGCCCTTGTTTTTACACTTATATTTGTCTTGTAGGGCATTCCAGAAAAATCCTTACATTTATTCACACTGTGTAATCAAGCCCTCTGTGATTCTGTTTGAACATGTCTTTATTTGGACTTGGGTAAAGCCACAAGCTCTGTAATAATGTATAAAATGGTGCCACCTCAACTCCAAAGACTCAGCTTCACACGCTCAAAATGAGTCTTGGCATCACTTTTCTCCTGTTTTTCCTCCCTGCTTAATTTATTTCTGTGATTAAACATCTTATTTTCACGGAGTTCAGTGTTAATGCTATGATTTTAACTAGGTGAAGCAATAGTGATAACAATCTTCTCCACAACCCTTAGGGACAGATGGACCCTTACTGTGTATCTGACTCATATAGTGTGTGTGTGTGTGTGTGTGTTGGGGGGGGGGTGAGGTCTTATCAGGGCTTGTGTGTGTTTGACTATGGGCTGTTTGGTGATGTTGGTAGAACCCTGTGCTCGCACTGGGTGGGCATGTTAGAGTGCCGAAAGAGTTGCCAATTCATGAATGTAAATAACCATTTGGGTATTATGAAGCAAAAGCTCTGGAAAAATGTGTAACTGAACAAAACAATGCAATCAAAACATTTTCAATATTGCATGTCTTAACCATTGCAGCAAGATGTTCATTGCCAAGCTTATCATTGTTTGAAGATATCTGCAGTATTTTATTTCACACACGCTGAGGAGGGCATGATTTGCCAAAATATGACATGGTTTATATTGCTCTCCTTCTCTTTGGATGACACTCCCTGGTAAAGACGAGGACATGTCTGTTTTACAAGGCATTCGCATGGGTTTTGTGTTTGGTTTCTGTTCCGCAGAGAGCAGATACAACACCATAGGGAAGATGAAGGCATAAAGGTCGAAGAGATCAGCGAGATGGGGAGACATGTTCATGTGAAAAAACTGAACAAATTCACTGCCCACACTCTTGCATAATCCCTTCCTGGAAGACTGATTAGAACAGGATCAGAAGATTTCATAATATTTAGTTTCAGCTCGGCTGAGAATTTGGTCATAAAACTGATCCCTTTTTTCCGCTATTGTGTCACAAATCACTTATGAAGGATAAAGAATCAAAGAGCCGTGCACAGAAAACGCTCCTGTTCCTCCAGTATCCCACAATCCCCAGCGGATAAATGTGACTAATTATAACAACTGGCACAACTTCCAAAGCCCAAAGGATGACTGAAAAGAGTCTGTTTCTGAGTAATGGAGAAACGTGATTCGGCCTCCATTGATGCTCTTGCCACAACAGTATACTGACTTCTGCTTCCAAAATAATCACTTCCTGCTCCAGTATCAACTCTGTCCATGGAAAGGGAACGATTTCATCACTCCATTCTCTTTCCCTCTGCGGCAGTGAAGGGGGAGGGAGAAAGGGGGATGTGGAAAAGAGAGAGAGAAGTGCACCCGTTTATCAGGGGCAGAGGGTGGCGCTGAGAGAGTTTACGGTGTTTATGAATCCGGCCCAGAGCACCACATGTAACAGGCTGCAGTCAGACTGTCGCCCCCGGAGACCACAGGCCCCTCGAGAGCACACACTTACCCCACCCACCGCCCACCCTGCCTGGGCGCAACTCCTGCTCCGTCCCCTATATCCTCACAGATGGAGCCAGTTGCTGCTGTGAAGGGGCTCACGCCTCCAAAAATACACAAACAAGCATGTTAGTGCAGGAAGCAGCCGGACCAAACCCCCCCTCTCACAGTGCAGCAGGGTAGATTGAGCCCTACCCCGAGCTCGCTCTGCACACTGGCATCAGGGAAAACACGCCTTTACTCACAGCGCACAGGCAGGGCTGGAGTTTTATGGGCATCCTAATTCCACAGGAATTTTTGCTTCCTTTCCAAAAAAAAAAAAAAAAAATTCAGGACGCCCAGACTTCTTCGCGGATGGGCTGGACCATCGCCGTGTGGTCGGATAGCGGGCGGGGTAACAGTAAAATTAGCGGAACCGGCGGGTGGAGGAGTGGCTGGGGAAATCTGCCGGAGACAGAAGGGATGTGGAGAAGCCCTGGAAAAGTGTTTTTAGATTTCTGCATCTGCCTGCGGTGCGACAGATCCTAACCGACTCTTGGAGATTGTTGGAGAGACAGAGACGACGACAAACCTGGGCCCCATCAGGGGACAGTTAAAAAACATATAATTAAAAAACATGGACACCATGGGAGTCATCAGTGCAGCGGAGCTCTGTGTGCAGTTTGCCCTGATGCTGATATATGGTTTGTTTTATGATTATTTTTTTTAAGCGAGGCATTTGGGGCCTCTTGGCTAAGTATCCCTCTGTTACCAGTGCAAAAGCACAGATTTCCCATCACACCATTGTGTTAGCAAGGGATAACATTGCATAATATTCATTCCCATTGAGATTTTTTTTTTCGCTCACAAAAACACACACACACACACACACACACATACACACTCACAGACAGTTGGAAACACAGTGATACAAAAATGCACATACTTACACACAGCATTCACATGCACACACAAACACACACACACACACATACACGCAGTCTGTGGTGCTTCATTGCTTCATTTATAACTTCCTGATTGTGCCGGTAGTTAAATCCGGTCCTTTCCACTTACAGCTGCTTCCTAACGCATGGCGCAAATCAGTGCCAAACCATCAGGGATCAGCCACAAACCAGAGCGACAAGGAAACGGCTCATAGAGTCATGGCAGACCCTGCCGACGTGTCCACGAACCCCCACTCCCCACCCCCCACACCCAGGTGATAATGGGGCGCTGTTTGGTTTCACAGCACTGAGCCTCAGTGCAGCCGGAGACAGCTCCAGCCCCTAACAGACCCCAGTGGGAGTGATTAAGGTTTTAGGGGCCCGGCAGGCAGATATGAGGGTCAGAGGCTAAAGAGGGGGGATTTATTAGGGCTGTAAATTACAGTCTTCCTGCCCACACTCCTCCCTTTCCTCGAGTGCGCCCCATACATCCTGCTCCTCTTCCAGTCAGGAACCTCAGCGTACACTCCACATAACTAAAGCAAACCATTTACACCATTTTATACACATCACTAAAACACATACAAATTACATTACACTGCACTCTAAATGACTAAAACACACAAGGCACAATAATGTACATTCGACATGACTAAAACCTCCATTTACACCATACTGTCCATGACATTGCTAAAACAGATACAAATTACACTGCACTGCAGTCTACATGACTAAAACACAGACGACACAATAATGTACAACATTAAGCGTGAATAAAATGCACCATTTACACCATACTGTATACTACATTACTAAAATATTCAAATTATGCTTCACTGCCGTCAACATGACCAAAACACACACATGACAAAATAATGTACACTCTACATGACTAAAACACCAAAATTGTGTGATGCTGTACTCCCTACATGACTAAACCACATACATTACATAGTACTGTACTCTCTACTTGACTAAAACACACAGCACTATACTGTACTCCGAACAGTTTCAAAACATGCAAATTACACTTTACTGTACTCTATGTAACTGAAACATACACATTACATGATACCATGCTCTCTACATTACTAAAACACGCACACAACACTATACAGTACTCTCTGCATGACTATAGCCACACATAACTCTAAACTTTATTCATGACAAGAATACATACCTGTACATTATACTATAGTGTATTATGCCTCAGTAAAAAACAAATATTAAACAGCATTTTTCTCTCAACGTGACTAATAAAAAAACAAATTATATTGTAATGTTATGATCCAGATCATAAATCAAGTGCGAAGGCAAAGTACAATCCAGAAGTAGGGTTTAATTGACAGTAATACGGTAACAATGGGATGGAACCCTGAAGAGGACAGCACAGTTCAGTTCAGATGTTGTGGAAGAAGTTGAGGAAGCGTTGCCAATCACCGGCCAGTGGCTTTCCAGGGTGACAGCCAGATGGCGTGAACACTTCGCCACAATCTACTTTGGAACACGCTAGACACAAACCAGTGAAAAGAGACATTACTTCTAATGGATCACGCAAGTTGCTGAATGAGAGGAGACACAGAAGGCATTCATACAATGGTTGTGACATTGTGATATATTCCATACATGTGAGACAGGAGCACTCGGAGAGCACAACATCCCCCGCCAGAGTCGTGACTGCGATATGCGTATCATCAGTCAATCTGCAGCATAAGTGCAAAGTTTCAGGGATGCCTTATAAAAACTGTTGGAGGAGTTGATTTCAACAGCTAAGTACCTTCTGATACAAACAGACAGATGGACAGATGAAAAGGCAGACCGTGCCACGACATAATCCCCCCTTTTTGGGCTTGTACCTGGCGGGATAAAAAGGACACCATGTTCTGTGAAAAATAACAGTGAAACATATTCCAGCAGTAACCATGACTTGATTGTGGCTGACATGTTTATAATCATGAGTGATGTACTGTCACAGATGAACACTTTTAAGTGGGGATTCATGCGGAAGGTTAGAGGATATACAGTATAATGCCGTTTAATATACAGTATATTGTGGTTCAAAATATGAACATTACAATGTTTGTTATTACACCTGACTTCTGATGATGAGATATAGCTTAACGCTAAAGTACTGCAAATCATCCTGTCCAAAAACTAGTTCCAGGACATTTTATCTCCAAAACAATTTCACATTAAATGCTGGCCATAGCCCCACAGTTGTGTCGTGTTCTCTCTAAATGAATGAGCTGGTCTCCATAAAGCATTTATACAAAGAGAACTGGAGGAAAAATGGAGCTTGACATAAATTCTGATAGGCCACAGAGTCGAGCTTGCTAACGTAGAGGAGCTGCTTCTCCCGCTTGAGAATCACCTGAGTGCTCATGACTGTCATCTGACTTTGCTGTCACATGGTTGCTTGACCGATAATATGCTGACTTACTTAAGCTTTTGGCATCCTGAGAAGCGACTCCTCAGCATGTACGCTTAACACCACTCGCGCAAGAAGCAGAGCCACCTGCTGCGAGGTTCGTGGTTTTCGTTATCGCTGCAACTTCTATAACATGTTTATTTTGGTTACCGCACTTCGGCGGAGCTGATGTGGTTTTGGTTTGATGTCATGCTCGCCTATGCTGCCATGCTGGAAGTGCTCGGTTATGAAGGCTAGCCTGCGCAAAAACTTACTTGTCTTAGAGTATAGCTCGTTTCGAAAACATTACCTTTGTGTTTGCTGAAGGAACCTTTTGTAATTTAGGTGTCATTTGTTAAACCGTAAATTTAAAGCAGCACATGCTAATCTGGATGCAGCCACAGCGCTCGACCATTCATACCAGTTCTCGCTTAGCGAGGCAGTAAGCTTATTGTCAGTGAATGTTTACCTCTATGAAAAAAAAGACAAAAATGCAATCTGCTCCACCTATGGCTAATCGGCACTATTCAAAAGCTGGTCATTTTCGTGTGTCGAAAAAGCATTTGAATGCTTTAAAAAATGCAGTAAACGTACTGTGGTTTTGTCCTGATCAGGAGCGTGGTCCTCAGACCTGCATGTTTTGCAAACAAAGTGAGCTGGAATGCAAATATTTCGAGTCTTGGCAGTGTTTTTACTTGCGGCGCAGTAAGATGCTGTTATGCCTCATTTCGTGAAGTTACCTGAGCTGCTAGTTTTCCTTTTGTTACGGGATGCTTGTTAGTTTCTTTTGCACAGTCGGGATATACGATTTGGAAGCCTTGCAAGAATGTTTCAACGTTATCTCACCGCAGCACTAAACGTGCTCATGGGCTTTTTCGAATTGCGTTCATGCCTGATTCCTTACAGATTCTATAAATAATTTTGGCCTTATAAATTACTTCGGCTGCACCCAATTCACTCGGCTATAATGAAGTATTTAGAGAAGGCAAATTCATACTTCGTAACAACCTCTGGGTAGGATGCTACTTAATAAACTTCTTGATGGGTTAACTCTACTTCTGCCTGGCTTCACAATATGATGTCACCATGGATTGATAGTGCATGTTCACAATCGCTCAAACTGGTTCTGAGGTCTCATGGATTGCAGGCCAAACTTCATTTGCCTTGTCTCAGGCCTGTTAATAACAATTCACGGGCAGAATTACCACTATTTGCCAATTATTCCCGTGTCTCAGTGCTCATGATGGTCGTACAAGTGGAGTGTCTATCGAGCAATGTCCTGCTGTTCTGATTTGTCTTTGACTCTTTATATTAAGAAAAAGATCCTTAATGCAATGTCTCGATGACGTTCATTAAAAGTGATTTGTTCTTCATAAATGCTTCAGCAACGGTATGTTTTGCGCAGGAAATTATTTATGTAAATTTTCAATAATTCCGTAATTTAAATAACCGTGGCCGAAAATGAAGTGTTATTCAGATGATGGTTGCCCTAATGCTACTTGACTTTAATGTTAAAATCAATTGCTGATATGCTGCTTAAATTCTTCTCATTTCCAATAGTCATACTGCAAATACCTCCTTCTTAGTATTATTCATCTATTCCTAGCAGGTTCTGCCATTACTAGCAGTGTCCAGTTAAGGTAACGGTTTGCAAATCGCATTGCATACTCCTTGTGTCACTAAAATCGACAGCCAATGCTAGCTATTGGAGTGCTCAGTGAATAAAAAAAAAAAAAAAATTTGTATTAAGTGGATGTCGTCCCAGCCAAAAATTTCTTCTACATGCAGTGGAATGTTCAGAGTTCAGAGTAGCCATTCTGGTTGGCATTACAATTTCTGCAATCAAGCAAGTCATACTCAACCTTGTTAGTAAATCATCTAATATCGTATTTACATTACCTTTCCAAATCGGCAGCTTTTCCTCGTAACATTGGCAGTAATGTTCGTAATGTTCCTTGTATAATTGTACACGCACTAGCACCCAAGTTTGGGTAAAATTTTGATGGCTGTGTTTTTTGCTTGGCAAGTAAGCCTTAGAGTGCTTGCCATCATCAAGCTCACGTCCTCAAGCTGTGGCTTATTTTGCGCACACTCAGCACGCCATGGCGCTGATGCACATTGCCGATGTTTTGCTAATATTTACCTCAGGTCAGGAACTAGCTTGCATTTGTGGTCTTCTACTTATTTAATTCAAATCGCTTTGCCTATGCCTGCTCAGTGTGTCCTATAGCCTCTTACTGTGTCAGTTGCTGGGTTGACACAAAAAGTCATAAATACAAGACCACTGGTCTCTGGCTCTAAGGCTAACTGTTATTAGACTCTGCTCTTCGGGTTTGGCCTGCATCATTGGTTTTCGGGGGGATTCTAGCAGCTTTCTAAGCTTTCAGATTCAAGAATGCTCTTTATAATTTCTAATCATGGAATTTTTTTTCTCTTGTTATATCAACTTTATTCAGAACACAATATTATCTCATGGTATATACCCAGCACTGCTTCCAACTGCTGTTCTCCACTAATTGCCTGGTTTTGTGTTCACTCCATGTCTGCGGCAGGACCCTGCCCTGAGCATGCTACTGCTGGTCTTCGCCATCATTGACACCTGGCCTCTGCCCAAGTGCTGCTCAGTCTGCACCATCTAAACGGTCTGGTCTATGGCGTCTATCCAGCAAAGTACAAATCCTGGACTGCTTTTCGACGGACTCTTTTGCATTATGGTAACCATGAACCCATACCCTGGGCTGGTCAGGGGAGGATGGACTACCCCTCTTAAGCCTGGTTCCTCCCAAGGCTTCTTTGTATTTTTGATCCACAGAGGGAGTTTCTCCTCGCCACTGTCACCGCTGACTTGCTTTTGAGGGGGATCAGACTAAGGTTTACTATGAAGCGCATCGAGGCCATATTTTTCTATGTGCAGTTCTGATGAAAGGAAAAGTTTCTCTTATATTGAGTTCCCTTGTTCATCACAGAGGCTGGGAAAGCCATTACCGTGGAATACTTTAAAAACAATGTTCCTCAACGTCAAATTGCTAAGACTTTGAAGGTCTCATCATGGACATGCATAACATCATCAAAAGATTCCGAGAAACTGGAAAAATCTCTGTGCGTAAGGGACAAGGCCGAAGACCTTTACTGGATGCCCATGATCTTCGGGCCCTCAGATGCCACTGCATCACTCACCGGCATGATTCTGTCATTGACATTACTAAGTGGGCCCAGGAATACTTCCAGAAACCACTGTCCGTAAACACAGTCCGCCGTGCTATCCACAGATGCCACCTAAAACTCTATCATGCAAAAAGGAAGCCATTGTTGAGCATGATCCAGAAGCACCGCCGTGTTCTGTGGGCCAAGGCTCATTTAAAATGGACTGTAGCAAAGTGGCATAGTGTCCTGTGGTCAGACGAGTCCAAATTTGACATTCTTGTTGGAAATCATGGGCGTCATGTCCTCCGGGCTAAAGAGGAGAGAGATCACTCCTCCTGTTATCAGCGTTCAGTTCAAAAGCCAGCATCTCTGATGGTATGGGGATGCATTCGTGCATATGGTGTGGGACACTTGCATGTTTTAAAAAGCACCATGAATGCTGAAAGGTATAGGTTTTAGAGCAACATATGCTCCCCCCAGATGACATCTATACCAGGGAAGGCCTTGTGCATTTCAGCAGGACAATGCAAAACCACATACTGCAGCTATTACAACAGCATGGCTTTGTAGTAGAAGAGTCCGTGTGCTGAACTGGCCTGCCTGCAGTCCTGATCTTTCACCGATTGAGAACATTTGGCGCATAATTAAACGAAAAGTCCGTCAAAGGAGACCCAAAACTCTCCAGCAGCTGGAAGCCTGTATTAAACAAGAGTGGGATCAAATTCCAATGGCTAAACTCAAGAAACTTGTCTCCTCAATGCCCAGACGCCTCCACTCTGTGTTAAAAAGATGCTACACTATGGTAAAGAGGCCCCTGTCCCAACTTTTTTGAGACCTGTCGCAGCCATCAAATTTGAAATGAGCTCATTTTGTGGATGAAATTGTAAAATTTCTCTGTTTCAACATTTGCTATTTTATCTCTGTTCTGTTGTGAATAAAATACTGGCTGGTGTGATTTGAAAGTCATTGCGTTTTGATTTTATTCACAATTTACACTTTGTCCCAACTATTTCAGAATTGGGGTTGCAGATCAAATCCATTTTGTACTTGTATCTGGTTCACGTGTCATTTAGAATACCTTCTATACACAAAGACAGGGCACAAAGTGTCACTCCTCAGCACTCACGCAATCTCATTCACCACTACATACACTTCAATTATTAAATGTACCAGCCTTTAAGATATCTCCTCTCATTATACTCATCAAACATACAGTATATTTCTCTTGTATTTGGCTTCCAGAGAAATTGTGCCAGCTGCCGGGCTGTCACCACACATAATGCACCTCAAAATATTTCTCTTGTATTTGGCATCAAGAGAAATCATGCCAGCCATCCAGCTGTCACTACACATAGTACACTGCAAATACAATATTTCATTTGTATTTGGCTTCAAGAGAAATTGTGCCAGCCACCGGGCTGTCACTACACAAAGTACACTTCACATAGAATATTTCTCTTGTATTTGGCTTCAAGAGAAATTGTGCCAGCCGCTGGGCTGTCACTATACATAGTACACTTCTCATAGAATATTTCTCATGTATTTAGCTTCAAGAGGTGCCAGCCGCTGGGCTGACGCATAGTACCCTTCGCAGAGAATATTTCTCTTGTATTTGGCTGCAAGAGAAATTTTGCCAGCTGTGGGGCTGTCACTATACATAGTACACTTCACATGGAGTATTTCTCTTCTGTTGGCTTCAAGAGAAATTGTGCCAGCCACCAGGCTGCCACTAAACATATGGAAGCTTCATATTTCATACCATTAGCTTATGCCCAGCATGGTTCTGTTTGGGGGATTAGCTGCAGCTCCCTGACTTCGGATCCACGCTTGGACAGGCTGGGATCTCTCAGAACAGAGCAATGCCGCCGAACTCAATGTATGCTTGTATGCTTTCAATAAATGTTTTCTTTTACAAAGTGATTCTACCAGAAATGTTTTTATTGCATCTGAAGGGCAGTACACACACAAATTTAACCTCATAGTCGCTTATAGTGGCTCTGACACCGAACTGGTCTAAACACACATGATCTTTCATCTAAATACACAGAATCTCTGGTCCAAAACTACTGAATCTTTGGTCCAAACACACAAACCATTTGGTCAAAACATACAGAACCCTTGGTCCAATCATGAAGAATCTTTATGCTAGACATACAGAACATTTGACTTGTCACTGTCACGAACATAGAGTGACTGTGTATCCAATCTGCGTATTACTAAAATCTGCCTGTTATGCCCTTATATTTCAACCTTATTTACCTCAGTAAAAATGTTTGAACATAAATAGGATTTCATCCATTCCGACCCTTGTGATATATGAAAAGGACCTATCACAGTATCATACATAAATAATTATTTTGCAAGCTCAAAAACTATTTCTCCCTGGACCACTAAGTCAAAAAAGTTGTTTGACAGTCATACAAGCATACATTGAGTTTGAAGGCATGGCTCTGTTCAGGGAGATATCTGCTCATCCAGGCGTGGAGTGGAAGACAGGGAGCAGCAGCTAATCGTCTTATAGCAACAATGATGCCAAAGAAGAGACGTTATGAATCGGTGTTACTGAGTTTTTAAACACAATTGGTGAATGTATACTTGACAGGTGGAGCTTTAGGTGGTGGAAGGTTTGTGAAGCGAGCACAGCACAAAGCTTCTTCAGATAGGGAGCTTAAATAAGACTATGGATTGACGATAAAGTTATTGTCTGACAGGGTGAAGTCAGGTGACAGTCAGGTGTTCTCAGGTGACTCTTTTGCAGGTTTAACCCTTTCAGCACCGTGGGCAACTATATGTAAGATATCAAAGTCAGATGCTGTTGAAAACCTATCATGTGGCAACAAGTTGCCAAATGATAGGTTTTCAACAGCTCAGGATAACTACATATTTAATTCCTTGAAAATGTATTCGGCGCTCAAAGGTTAAAACAGCTGATCTTGAGCAGATCAGTGAGCTTGGCATCAAAGTCAGTCAGAACCTACTTTGAGCTTAATTTTTGGAAGCTAGAAAGAATGAAAATAACTTATAATTATGGCTAAAATAAATTTTAGTGAATTGTCTTCATGTGTTTGAAGTTTGTTTGTCTCTATCAGAGCAGTGACCTTGGAGAGTGTCCTGGATTTAACAACTCCAGCCTGCATGCGCAATCCTTCCTGAATGTTTGATTTCATGATTTGATTATTCATTTCTATTCATAGTCTGTTATGGTTCTGTGTTTTGATTTCATGTTCATGTGTTCATTGCCATGTTTTTTCTTTATTCTTTTTGCTTATTTTACATCCCGGTTTTCTGTTCATGCCATTTCAGGTTTCATTGCACTTGTCACCCCTGTCTTGTGATCAGTTTGGTTCAGTCCGTATTCCCAGTCTGTGTGCCTACATGCTTCGGGTGATTTCAATGGTTTCTGGTGTTTCATATTATTACTTCAATTCTCGTTTACTTCCTTCGCCTTGCTTTCTTTGATTACTAACAATACTAACATTTATATTTTGTATCATAGTCTACTAACTTAACTAATCCATATATATATTACTAACTTACTAAAGAGCACTTGGGTTAATTTGTAGAACTGCACCGCTACTAATTACTACTAATGTAATCGCAGCTCTCGCCCTGTTCTAGTCTCCGCCTCTTGCTTTGTTTTCTCTGCCTCGTCCTGCGTTTCCACGAGATCTCTTGCACCTGCTTAATTGCTATCCTGCGCTCTTTGTCTGTGCACTTAGAACTCCTTGACTGGAGCTGTTTATCTGTCATAGGTTGTCTGCGTGGATCCTGTCCGTGTCTTGGCTTTTGCCAGTTGTTGTGGTTAAGGACCTCCTCATGTGTGCTTCCCTTTGTAATTAGTTCTTATCCAATTCACCTGTTCCCTGCATAGCATGTGACTTCCCTCTTGTCTACTTAAAGTCTTCACTGCAGTTCATTCTCTGTCAGAACGTTGATCAATACTCATTTCTGCAGAGCTCCTCGTATGCCTTTTGTTTATTGCTTTTTCTCAACTGTTTTGTCCGACCTTGAGATTGCCTTGCCCTTGCCATTCTTGTTTTGTCTATTTGGATTTTGACCTATTTTTGTACGACCACGATTTCTGTTTTGGATGCCCTGTGTATGACCTACCCTTCTGGATTCTGACTACGATTCTTGGCTTACCGTTTATGTACCGTTGCACATCTGCCTTACTGGTTCTGACCCGTGCCTGTTATTTCGACTTCGCCTTTTGGATACTGTTTTTGGCTTGGCAATTCCTGTGTCTTCTGCTCCCGACCCATTTTGCAATAAAGGCTTACGATTTTTGGAATTCCTGTTCTCGCAAGTGGTTCCTGAATGCACCGTCACATAGTCGAGACCCATAAATGCTCTAGACTTGTATGATTCCATTATTTTCAAGAAAAGTAAGTTAAAGGTCTACAAGATACAGAGGCTGGATAATAAACAGGAAAGTGCCTTTTACCTGGTGAGTAAATACAAACCCCACCCCAAACAAGCAGGTCAGGTGATTCTCTCTGATAAAGCAGAGGTATTTCATCCCTAAGGTATTATAGGTGTGAAAAGGGATCACTTGGTCACAGTCCATAGTGCAGCTCCACTTGGGGGGAAGAGGGACGCCCTTCCCCAAACGGACAGGTCAGGTGACCCTCTCTGACCTGGGAAACTGGGATAGCACTCTATCTGTGAGTTTAAAGCTCAGCTGTGCGATGCTTACATCAATCTCTTCCAGAACATTCCAGAACGGAGAAGGGATGAGATAAAACAGCCCCACAGATATCAAGAGTGTGACTCCTGCAGCCTAAAGTGACTTATCTGTGAATCATTTACACAGAAAGCAGACTTATTCATACATCATATACGAGTATTCAGAAACTTGACTTATTTGTGTATCATATACACAGAAAGCAGGCTTATTCGTACATCACATATACAGAAAGCAGACTTATTTGTGTATCATATACACAGAAAGGAGACTTAAACATACAATATACACAAAAAGAAGTCTTATATACACAGACACTAGACTGATACAGTGCATCGTGTAGCAGACTTATAGTACTGTATATCAGAATATTTTAGAGCTCAATTATATATTCGACAAATGTTGAAGGAAACTCCTGGATCTGCCCAGAATTTACGGTGCCTAAGCGTAAGAACCCAGGAATGATGGAATTGCTGTTCAGTATTATGGCTCTTTTGCGCCATGATGTAACACAAGGAAGCCCTTTGTTCCTGTCATCAGAGCCAAATTAGCATTAAATTAATAAACCAAAAAAAAGGAGTTTATCCATGACCGCGTGCATCTGCTTAAATCAGTGTGTTGTGAACAAGTGTCTGAGGAAATAGTATGATGCAATGAAACCAAGCCTTCTCCTCTGCAGTAAAACCTATTTTTTGCCAGGATGTGTTCTGTTATCACTCTGAAGGATCTGAACATTGACAGGTTTATGTTCTCAGGTCCACTGCTGGAGGCTTTTCAGGACAAGCTGAATACTTTTGGGTCTTTTCTTCATGTTTCCTGTTTCTATATAATCAGTGCACATGAGATCATCCTACATAGCAGCATTTTTGATGACATTTATTTACAGTCTGTATGTTTTCCTTTTTTATCACTGATGATCAGACAAATTTTTTGAGGTTGGAATTTTCTGAAGTGTTTTCTCCCCTGAGGTTCTCCTATATTGAGTACTTTACTGTGGAAAACCCTTATGAGATGATGGACAGCACTGTGATTCAGAGGTGAAAAGTCTTGAGCACTAATACAAAGCCATATAATAGTACAAAATGGAGGTGTTTTAACAGTTACTGTCACTGTCAATCATTTCTACTGCACTTTGTATGTGCGTTTGTTTCTCTGTGTGCTTGTGATATTATGTGAATTTTTCTGTGAGTTTGTGTATGTATAGTTTGTGTGTTAGAGTTTCTGTGTTTTTGTGTATGTGAGGGAGACTTTGCGTTTGTCTGTGTAACAGCTTGTGTGAGTTATTGTGCATTTATGAGTGAGATGGTGTGTGTATGTGTGTGAGTTTGCATGTGTGAGAGTTTGTGCATTTGTATGTGTGAGAGAGTGTGTGTCTGCGTTTATGCATATAAGGAAGAAAATGTGCATATGAGTTTACGTGAGGTTGTGTATAGGTGTGCGTGTGTGAGAGTAAAAGAGTGTTTGAGTTTGTGTGAGAGTGTATGTGTGAGCGTGAGTGTGCGTTTTTTTGTGAGAGAGTGTGTAAGACAGAGCTTGTATGTGTGTGTGTGTGTGTGTGTGTGTGTGAGAGAGAGAGAGTTTGCGTGAGTTTGTGTGTGCTGATTACAGTCCTTAGGGAAAGCAAATCTGCTGGTTTGTTCCCTTATTGTTTGAGAAAAACACTACAGCTCTGATCTTTTGATGGGCTGTGGCCATAGCTGCTGGACCGACCAGAGGCTGTTTCAAAGCGGGGGGGAGTTATCACTGCTGTATGGGTTGGGGGATGGGGGGGGGGGGGGGGGGGGTCAGACTGTCTCCCCAAACAGGACCTGAGCTCTGGGGTCACATCCCATCCGATAAACCCACTCCTGCAGAGGGACAGGGGCCGAGATGTTGGAGGATTTGAGCCACAGAGACATAGTCATAAAGAAAAGCTAGACTGTCTGTCAAATGGCAGGGGCTCAGGCCGCTATGGCAAATTGCTGCAGACTTCCGGTCAGGGCGGATGCATGGAGCAAGCAATTGTAAACCATTGAAAAAATTTCAACCTTTTCTGTGCAAGGAAGTAAGATAGAGGCATAATTCACTGAGTCTGGTTTTAAAGTTAAGCACTCACTCAAAAAAAGTAAGTGTTAGCGTACTTAATAATGTTATGTCAACTGGTTCCACAAAACTGAGATAAGTACATTCCACTCAATGCAATTAATTAAACTGGCCAAAAATGTTAGAAGTCAAATAAAGGTTACGCAAAGCTATTGTGTGGAACCACTTGACAAAAAAAATTTGAAGTAAATCTAACACTCCATTTTTTTGAGTGCTCCCACTCCCCTGAAAATTTGTGCCACTGTAAAACGAGAACAAAGTTTAGTGGTTTGCGTAATGTTGCCAGCTAACATTAATACAGCTGCTTATGCATGTACACCTGAAAGCATCAACACAGCTTAGCTACGTCGCTGGTTCATTAAAGGCATAGACATAAAGAAAACCAAACAAGTAGGAGATATATCGACCGACTAGTAATACACGTTTAGCCGCATATCGTTCACACTAGAGAAGGATTGTAAGTTCACATAAGTTCAAGAAAGAACTAGAAGACTAGGTAGTAATCACTGGTTATAAATACACAGCTACATAACCTCTTGGGTAATGTAGTCTGATTGACTGTGGTACTTGGCAGTAGTAGTTGTGGTTGCTAGTACCCAGAAAATTAATCCTGGCTGTTGACAGCATTATTTTATTATTGTCACTAGTCTAATTTTTTCTTAGTCAGTAGGCCTAATAATATTTGACACTATGACAATGAGGTGAGCAAATGTTCTGTGTGAGTAGACTAATGTTTCATCAAGCCAAGTCAGACACTGGTGATTGACCATCTTAGTGAGTTGTTGTCAATAACAGCTGCGAAACGTCAGATCATAAATAACAGATGAACCATTTTCCCATGGCTTACCTGTGAAAAAGTACATCATTATCCTTTGATTGCTGGTTAGCATAACTCCTCAAGTATTCCTGATACCACAGTGGATAATGCAACAAACAACTTATCAAATTTTACACTTTTGCCCGGACTGGAAGTCAGAGCTTATACACCACAAGAATCAGGCCGATTCGCGGTATAGATTTCCTTAACGTCGATGGACAGAGATTTCATTCATCCTCTCTGCAGACATCATGCTGTTGAAACCAAAACTGTGCACAGAGTGAAACTCCCAGTCTGATCAAAAGCTGCACACAGAGTGAAACTCATGCTTTCCAATCAAAACTACACACAGAGGGAACTCAGAGTTAGACCAAAACCACACACAGGCACTGAGGCATTCTCTGGGTGAAGAATGGGGGATATGAGGGCTTTGTTGAACAGACAAGTACAGTATCAGCCCATCTGTAGAACACTGCAGAAACAGAATGAATGCGTGAATAGGATGGGTAGGAGGTGTTCCATCGTTAGGTATCTGATGAACAGCTGAACAGTGCAGACTGCTCATTGGTTACAGTCCACGGAAGTAATAATCAGCTTTCTGACATTTTATAAAATAACACAGAGCTAAATAGCCCAGGAGGAGAGGAGTGGGAATAAAGGGGTCAGATTGATGGAAAACTTCTTTAACATGCTGTCCTTCCCTGGAAGATAAGACACTGGCATTCCCACCCCCTACCTCCTTACTGACCCCCCACCAGACAGACCCTCGGAGGCAGATAACGGGGCTTTGATCTGGGCTGGGGGGTGAGTGTGGGGGTGGGGGGCAGTCAGAGGGGGAGGTCAGGGGTTGATAACAGAGGCCAGGTGTGACTGGACACACCATAACCTGAAAAAAAAAAACGGCCACAGGCCCCGATTTTATCTGCAAGCTATTCGGCCGCCAAGTTCTGAGATATCCACATCCTCAGTTCCGGCAGCTCCGGAAAAAAAACCCCAAAATTCTGAGGGTGAGACAAAACAGCTTTGGGTGAGGGGGTGAGCGGACAGGGGGGCAGTGGGTTTTTTCTGCTATGCAGCTCCAGAATGTTCTAACGGGATTGCAGGACGGCAGCCTGTCTGTCTCCGTCTCTCGCTCGTAATTAAAAACACGACTGCAGATCTGCACGGCTGAGACGCACAGTATGACGTAAACCGCAGCACTCCACAGTTTTGCAAAGAGGCGCAGTGAGGGCCAGAGAAGGAGCTACAGTAATCTGAGGCCATGCGCATCAGTCGTGTTGTCCTCCCGATTTATCCAACGGTGGACCGACAGCCCCATTGTCAGCTCAGAATGCTTCAGACGGTCATAACCTGAGAGACAGCGAGTACACGAGTCGCCAAAAACCATAAACAGAACAACACTTTCAACAAGAGTTAGAGTATATGATGGTGAATACTCTCATTTATTCTCTAAGTGCTTAGTATCATTAACAGTTTTTGTAAGGCTTATGCTTTAGCATTGTGTTTTGGCATTGTGTGTTTTTAAAATATGTAATGCCAACAAATCATTTGAATTTGAATCACTGCTCAACATAAAAATAGATTAGGACCAGGTTTCATTATGCCAGTGAAACTTCTGGTGTTATTAACAGTACGCTGAAAGAAAATCCAGTTGGAAAGATCCTAGTGAAAGAGTGTAATGTGAAATGCTCAATTTCTTTTCTGTTTAAACAGTTTTTTTTTTTTTTAAATCTAATCCATCACTGCATGATCAGGGCTAGCCATCTCTTCAATCTTTGATGAAGAAGGGATACAAGGATTGCAGCTTAGTGAGTACTGATGATTTCCACAGTCCTGATTTTCTCCCTCAGTTTTCTTCCCGGCGGCTCCTATCCCTCTCCTGTCCCGTGAGGTGAAGAGTCCGAGGATGACATGAGTCCAGTTTCTCGCGCCCGTGCCTTGTCACACCGTGGAGCTGCAGATGCACTACCACAGCTCCTCAAACTGTTTCCAGTCTTCATCTGTATTACTTTTATTTTAATGTCTAACTCTTGATTTGCAGTCATTTGTATAATTTATAAGTCTTCTAATGGACTTCTTATAAGGAAAACCCAAAAACACTCACTCACCCAGCCAGCAAAGGATAGACTCCCCCACTGTAGCTGAGATCCTTCTGAGAGTTCCTCCCATTGGGAAGTTTTTTTCCTCACCAGTGCTTAAGGATTTTCCTCCAACTGGCCTTTTTTTTTTTAACCTCACAAGCTATTTTGGGGACCTAAATGGGGTATCGGGGACGTGTTCTTCTGCAAAAAGCACTTAACAAATAACGTGATTGAATCGAATGGAAAAATGTTCCTTAGGGCTGCGAATACACTTTTACAACAAGTCTAAAATAGTTCAGCTGATGAGCTGCTTAAATCAATAAAATGTGACGACATTCCTGGAGCTGCTGAATAGCCATGAAGTTCATTTCACTTTCGAAAAAACTAATGAAACAGGAGACACGTGCATGTTACTCAGTGCAGGGTAGATCAGGGCACAGTCCCAGGCAAGGAGAAAAAAAAGCAAATATTTCCACATAAACACAACACTTTGTAAAAAAAGAACAATAACATCAGCATGTTTGGCACTTTCATCTGGTAAACTAGCTCAAACCTTGCCTGTTTTGTGGCTCTGTGTGTGTGTGTGTGTGTGTGTGTGTCTATCAGTGTCTTTGTTGAGGAGTTGAAGGATCTGTTTGGCTCAGTCAGTGAGTTCAGTCTCTTCTCTCTCCTGCAGCGTGGAGAAGGTAGCGCTCTGACCTGCATCATGTGCCTGCGTGTGCTCGAGACTTTACCCCGAGAGCTGTACGCATCATCCTCACACCCTATGGTGGCTGCTGGGTTATTGTGTCCCACTTGTGAGCTGACCCTGCAGGGAGAGCCTTAAGGCTAATAGGTCTGAAACGCACTGTATTAGACCTGGGACAGAGTCTGGAGCTGAGAATGAATCTCTCTCTCTCTCTCTCTCTCTCTCTCTTTATCTCTCTCTCCCCCCTTTCTCTCTCATTCCCAGCATGGTTCTGCTCTTCTCCTGCTCTAGCTGTTTGGGTCGCTCTCTCAAACCCACTGCTATGGAAAAACAAACTTGACCCAAACACTGACCCCTCCCACCCTTACCCACCCTGTTTACCCAGGCGTTTGGAGGGAGAGAAGATCTGCCCAAATCGTCCTCTCCCATAATCCAATCTCTACCACGTGGGGGAAAAAGAAATCTTGCATTCATCTTTACTCATTATTACAGAGGGAAAAAATATAGTCCAAACTGGTAAAGAAAATACCACCATGATAATAAGGCACCATGTACTGTATCAGCAAGATGTCCAGCACATCAGTACAGAGTTTTCATTGAAAATAAGCAGTAAGTCCTCAGAAAAAATACTCAACATTTTACGTCAAAATAACACACCCTGCACATTCCATGTTGCTCCAGCCATGTTTCCTTCTTGTTCTCGGTATGTGTACTTCAACTCTAAAGCAAAACGTCATTATCATACAGCTGGGCAAAACATGTTTATCTAACTGCTGATTAGCAAATAGACGCAAACAGGTGATTACTTTTAAGTTAATCCTTATTCTCAAAAGATTTTCCTCCTAGTTCAGCCCGTTTATTTTAATTGCAGTGATTAAATAATACAGTTTTAAATATGCAAGGCTATAATAGCTACGAAGACTCATGGTTGTGAACAGAAATAAATATATATAGCATTGTGTAAGGATTTGGACAATGACACAACATAAAAGGGATGAAACTCCAACGCGAATAAATATGTCTGTACAGTATATAACCACAACTTAACGCTGTCAGTCTCTACATCTACTTCAAAAAATTGCCTTCTGGATATTTGTGTCGAAAGCCAAAAAGATAGCATTGCGTAACTGGACAAATAGGCTACTCACAGGCTGTGCTCTACATACAGTAGACAGCAGTTGAGCTGTTTTTCAATGTATGATGTTGGATTGAAATTCCGCAAATTTTGGTGTCAGCGGTGAGACCACAATGCACATTCTTCTGACTGCCTCTGTGTAATTGCAATCATTTGCACACGAGAATTCTCTCAAAGCCGCGCCTTTCTGGAGGACAGCGATCTTAAAACTAATAAGGACTGGAGCCCGGAGTTTGAGCCGAGTGCGATGAGTTTTTATAGCTTCCTAAATCCTGGTCTTACGAGGAAACTTTGTGGCTTTCCAGGAGACGAGCTTCGTCTCGCGGCCTCCTCATGAGATCAGACCGCAGGCTGCAGTCTGCAATTCAAGTTCAGTTCCATTCAAAGTAGCTATACTTACATGACATCCATAGTGCATATTGCCAATCGGTATGGCATATTTGGAAATAAACACAATCATTAATAGAATATAGTACAACAACAAACAATTTGCAATTAACAGTAGTTTTGAAAATAAAATGAAAAAAATACTAATAAACTATGCTATGCAAGAGATAGAAACTCGTTGATTGGGCTGTGGATGACTGTTTCCCTGATCGTCAGGCAAAAGCAAATGGTTACATTTCTGTCGTATCTCTCTGACGATGGAGCTGCCATTTTGTCTTTTCTGGCTTATTGAGATTCATTTTGAATTTTTGAATCAATTTTCTCATGACACATTATTCGGATTTTTTGGTATTTTCCATATTGAAGGATAAAGTGTGTCTATTTTATCACAGCAGTTATCTCTGCTACAGGTCAGAAAGCATTGGAAAAGCCCATGAGAGAGAGAGAGAGGGAGTGGGATGGGGGATGGCAGGGTGAACAGATGACCTTCCCAGGAAAGGATCAGAGGTCAAAGGTGTTGGGGAGCCCCATCTGTGTGTGTGTCAGAGGGAGTGAGCGGTATTCCCACACTCTGGCCGGAATGCTTCTCATGAAATGGAAAAGGGTGATTCCAGGATTATAAGATCACACTCTATCTCCGCAGGTGGCCATTTCAGCCCCACAGTTCTGCAATGAGGACAAGTGCAGCCAGTTATGCGGAACAGCAGTGAAATGGATAAACATCTTACTTTGTTCGTTTTTTTTTTTTTTTGGTTCATGTTGCTGCTCTAAAGATGCATATCTGGATGTGTGATGCAGATGGTTTATTTTTGGCTGTTTGTCCATGCTGCAATTGTAAAAAATCATATCTGGATGAGTGGTGCAGATCATGGCCTTTTGGCTGCTAGCACGTGCAGTAACTCTAAACATGCATGTCTGCATGCAAGCATTGTACGCTCTCCTCACATGGAACTTTCTCCTGCACTGTGCAGCACCAGAGGATACCGTTACTTTATCATTTTTTCATGCACAAAACATGCTCACAGGCGCGCACACTCTGACAATTCAAATATTGCTTTGTAGGATATCGCCACAAGTACTCATATTGAAAATAGGCCAATAACATTTCACACATAAGAAGACATATGAGAAGTATGCATCATGTATCTGTGTGAGGTAGCCCATCAGCTCTTTGTGCACTTTGGAGCTGGGCACACTGCATTCAGAGCACACTGCACTCAGCACAGAGTACACTGCACGCAGACCATTCTGCCCTCAATTCACAGAGCGCAATGCACTCAGAGCACAGCGCACACTGCATTCAGAGAACAGAACTTACTGCTCTCAGCACAGAGCACACTGCACTGAGTACAGAGCACACTGCATTCAGAGCACACTGCACACAGATCACTCTGCACTCAGACCACGGAGCGCAGTGCAGTCATAGCACGAGCACACATTCAGTGCACACACCGCACTGCATTCAAAGCACAGAGCAGCAAACTGCACTCAGCACAAAGCACACTGTATTCAGAACGCAGAACTTAGTGCTCTCAGAGCACAGAGCACACTGCACTTAGAGCACAGGGTGTGCAGCAAACAGAGCACCGTGCAGCAAACAGCACTTAGCACCGAGCACACTGCATCCAAAGCACAGAGCTTAATCCCCTCAGCACAGTGCACACTGCATTCAAAACGCAAAGCTTACTGCACTCAGCATAGAGCACACTGTATTCAAAGCACAGAGCACTGTGCATTCAATGCACAGAGCGCACCGCACTCAGCTTACTGCACTCAGAGCACACAGTATTCAGAGTGCAGAGCACACTCAGAGTACAGACAGCACTGCACTCAGACATGGAGCACACTGCATTCAGAGCACAGATCTTACAGCACTCAAAGCACAAAACACACTGTACTCAAAGCACCAAGAGCACTGCACTCAGAGCATGGAGCACGCAGTACTCAGAGCGCAGAACACACTGCATTCAATGCACAGATTTCACTGCACTCAGAGCACAGAGCACACTCAGAGCATGGAGTGCACTGCACTTAGAGCACAGAACATGCATGCAAAGCAGAGAGCATACTGCACTTACGTTGTAGAGCAGCAGGAAGAACCTTTGCTGTCTCAATTCCCACAGGAAAGAAAGGAAAACAACCCAGCGGGGCTGAGACTCAGGGTCCAGCTCATTTTCCAGCCAAGCGTGGGGGAGAGGAGATGGATGTGGGCCTGTGTTCAGTGGACAGTACTAACCTGGAACGGTCTCATTCACTCACAAACAAGAAATGGCTAAACCATGGCTGACCATATTGTAAAGACACACCAAACTATCCTGTACAAACACACCAAACCATCCTGATCAAACACACTAAACCATCCTATTAAAAAAAACCATCCAGCATGAACACACCAAATCATCCAGCGCAAACACATCAAACTATCCTGTACAAAAACACCAAACATCCAGCACAAACACATCAAACTATCCTGTACAAACACACCAAACATCCGGCACAAACACATCAAACTATCCTGTACAAACACACCAAACATCCAGCACAAACACATCAAACTATCCTGTACAAACACACCAAACATCCAATACAAACACATCAAACTATCCTGTACAAACACACCAAACATCCAGCACAAACACATCAAACTATCTTGTACAAACACACCAAACATCCAATACAAACACATCAAACTATCCTGTACAAACACACCAAACATCCAATACAAACACATCAAACTATCCTGTACAAACACACCAAACATCCAGCACAAACACATCAAACTATTCTGTACAAACACACCAAACATCCAGCACAAACATATCAAACTATCCTGTACAAACACACCAAACATCCAGCACAAACACATCAAACTATCCTGTACAAACACACCAAACATCCAGCACAAACATATCAAACTATCCTTTACAAACACACCAAACATCCAGTACAAACACATCAAACCATCAAGCACAAACACATCAAACTATTCTGTACAAACACACCAAACATCCAATACAAACACATCAAACTATCCTGTACAAACACACCAAACATCCAGCACAAACACAACAAACTATCCTGTACAAACACACCAAACATCCAGCACAAACACATCAAACTATCCTGTACAAACACACCAAACATCCAGTACAAACAAACAAACATCAAAACAAACATCAAACACACCAAACACATACAAACTATTCTGTACAAACACACCAAACATCCAATACAAACACATCAAACTATCCTGTACAAACACACCAAACATCCAGCACAAACACAACAAACTATCCTGTACAAACACACCAAACATCCAGCACAAACACATTAAACTATCCTTTACAAACACACCAAACATCCAGTACAAACACATCAAACTGTCAAGCACAAACACATCAAACTATTCTGTACAAACACACCAAACCATCCTGTACACAGACTCCAATCCATCCTAACACTCCAATCCAGCCTTTAAAAACACACAAAACCAACATATACAAACCCACCAATCTATCCTGTATAAAACGCAGAACCATCCAGTATGAATGCACTAAACTATCCTATCCAAACACATCAAACCATCCTGCACAAACACAAGGAACCACCCTGTACAAACACACCTATCCATCATGTATAAAAACGCCTAACCATCCTAAAGGAACAAACTAAATAATCCGATCCAAACACACCAAACCATTCTGACAAACACACAAATCAATCCTGTATAAACATGCCAAACCATCCTGTACAAATAAACTAAACTATTCTGTTCAAACACATCAATTCATCCTGTATAAACAAACTAAACTATCTCAGCCAAACACACCAAACCATCCTGACAAACACACCAAACCATCCAACACAAACACATTAAACCATCCAGACAAACACCAAACAATCCTGTACAAACATATGAATTCATGCTGTATAAACAATCCAAACCGTCCTGTACAAACACATCCATCTATTCTATAAAAACACACAAAACCATCCTGTATAAACACACCAAATTCATCATGTGCAAACTCACCAAACCATCCTGCACAAACACACCAATGCATTCAGTATAAACATGGTAAACTAGCCTGCAATTATGTGCCAAATCATGCCATACAGAAATGCGTTAATGAGTAATCCAGAGATCACTAGCAAGGACTACAACATCAAGATGCGTTTAAGAGTTTACTGAAGAGAATATGGTTGATATTTGAAAGGGGAACTCTAATCAAGCTCTTCTGCTTTATCGACTGCAAGCTACGACTGGGAATTTGCAACTCCAGGGCACAACGAACCCCCTGAGGACCCTATGGACGGGACAGGAGGAGAGAAGGGAGAGAGGAATGGCGCAGGATAGCAGGGAGGGGAGCATAATATGAAAGCTGAATGGGAGGAGTGGGTTAGGTGTGTATTTATAGGAAGTTCCAAATGCATCACTATTGAGGTGTGGTCCTGCTCCTGAAACTCCATTAGATACAGTGCCGTGAAAATGTATTTGCCCCCTTCCTGATTTCTAATTTCTTTGCATGTTTGTCACATTTAAATGTTTCATATCATCAAATAAATTTTAATACTAGACAGAGATAACTTGAGGAAATGCAAAATGCAGTTTTTAAATGATGATTTCATTTATTGAGGGAAAAAAGCTATCCAAACCTACCTGGCCCTATATGAAAAAGTAACTGCCCCCCTTGTTAAATCATGAATTAACTGTGATTAACCACATTCAATTCACTAGCCACACCCAGGCCTGATTACTGCCAGACCTGTTGAATCAAGAAATCACTTAAATAGAACCTGTCTGACAAAGTGAAGTAGGCTAAAAGATCTCAAAAACCAACACATCATGCCACGATCTAAAGAAATTCAAGAACAGATGAGAAACAAAGTCATTGACATCTATCAGTCTGGAAAGGGTTTCAAAGCCATTTTTAAGGCTTTGGGACTCCAGCAAACCACGTTGAGAACCATTATCCGCAAATGGAGAAAACTTGGAACAGTGGTGAACCTTCCCAGGAGTGGCTGGCCTACCAAAATTACTCCAAGAGTGCATCAAAGACTCATCCAGGAGGTCACAAAAGAACCCAGAACAACATCTAAAGAACTGGAGGCCTCACTTGCCTCAGTTAAAGTCAGTGTTCATGATTCAACAATAAGGAAGAGACAGGGCAAAAATGGCATCCATGGGAGAGTTCCAAGGCAAAAACCACCGCTGACCAAAAAGAACACAAAGACTTGTCACACATTTGCCAAAAAACATCTTGATGATCCCCAATACTTTTGGTAAAATATTCTGTGGACTGACAAGACAAAAGTTGAACTTGTTGGAAGGTGTGTGTCCCGTTACATCTGGCGCAAAACTAACACAGCATTTCATAAAAAGAACATCATTGCAACAGTCAAACGTGGTGGTGGTAGTGTGATGGTCTGGGGCTGCTTTGCTGCTTCAGGGACTGGACGACTTGCCATAATTGATGGAATCATGAAATCTGTTCTCTACCAGAAAATCCTGAAGGAGAATGTCCGACCATCAGTTTGTGACCTCAAGCTCAAGTGCACTTGGGTTATGCAGCAGGACAATGATCCGAAACCTACCAGCAAGTCCACCTCTGAATGGCTTAAAAAAAACAAAATGAAGGTTTTGGAGCGGCCTAGTGAAAGTCCGGACTTAAATCCAATTGAGATGCTGTGGCATGACCTTAAACAGGCCATTCATGCTCGAAAACCCTCCAAGGTCGCTGAATTAAAACAATTCTGCAAAGAAGAGTGGGCCAAAATTCCTCCACAGTGATGTGAGTGACTCATTGTCAGTTATCGCAAACGCTTGATTGCAGTTGATGTTGCCGAGGGCGGCACAACCAGTTATTAGGTTTAGGGGGCAATTACTTTTGCACATGCAGCCAGGTAGGTTTGGATAGCTTTTTTCCCTTAATAAATGAAGTCATCATTTAAAAACAGCATTTTGTATCTACTTGGGTTATCTTTGTCGAATATTAAAAGTTGTTTGATGATTTGAAACATTTAAGTGTGACAAATATGCAAAAAAAAAAAAGAAATCAGGAAGGGGGCAAATACTTTTTCACAGCGCTATAGCTTCAACTTATATCAGTATACATACCAGTGGCGGCTGGTGAACTGGCAATAGGGGAAGCTCAAACCTATCCCTTAAAAATAATGATTGGTCATGACCTAGTTTCAATCATTCATTTAAATTACCATTACAGAAACGTAATGTCTGAATCAATCTGGTGCAGTTTGAATCACTTTTAATCATCTGGAGCAGTCTGAATTATTCTGGAGCAGTCTTAATGAGTTTGAATCATTCTGGAGCAGGCTGACTGAGTTTGAATGAGACTGGAGCAGTCTGAATGAGTTTGAATCAGACAGGAGCAGTCTGCATCAGTCTGAAGTAGGTTGATTTGCTCAGGAGAGAGCAAGGCATAAACAGGCCCCTGTGAGTCTGAATCTTTGCTCAGCCATCAGCAGAGGCTCAAAAGAGGTGAGTTTGATTCAGATTAGTCCCCACTCCCACTCCATTCCCCTGGGTGCTGAAATGTCCTGTGTGAGCTTCAGGAATGATTCATCTTCCCTGAGAGTGAGGGACTACAGGCCAAATCTGCAGTGTTTGCTGATGATTTGAGGTCAGAATTACTACAGATGCGGCCTGGCTTTGCTTGCCATGAGGAGCTGTTTTCACTGTGCATCCTGTAAAAAAAAAAAAAAATCAGAGCGTCACTGAATTTCGAGTTCTGGAGATGGGATGATTAAAACAGCCTGCCACAATTTCTTTAATTTAATTACAATTTTGGACAAAAAAAAGAGACAAAGACAGAGGGCCCCTCAGCATAGAGCATAAGCACTGGATAAAAACTGCTATTTTTGTCTGGCAATGAGACAAATAAAATGATATTTCTTTATCTACAGTGAAAAATTTTATTTACTTTTTACTTGACTTGAAACATATGAGTAAAGCAGTCTCACTACTGGCAATGTTTCTTCATGTCTTTTCAACTGAAATATTTGTAGAAATACGACTTTAAGTGGATGTACTGGATTAGTTGAACTCGGGTTTTGTTTTTTGCCGGGGGGGGGACTTCATTGCAGACAGAAATGACAGGTGACAGCAAGGCCTATGCCAGATCTGGCGGGGGTTTAGATCCACCCCTCAGTCGGCTGGGACAGGTGCTAGCCTCTCTGATCCACCCTGCACCACCCCATGTTGGTTTAAACTCTGAAGAGGCCCGTTCGTGTTTTTGTAAAACCTGTTGTTTTAACAGATTATTTTTCTTTAATCTGGTGCCCTCTCTGGTTAAGCACAGCCAGCTCTCCCTCCCCCTGGCTGTTTGCCTGTGGATGCGAGGGCTGCCACTTTCCCACTCCCATGGGGTGAAGCTCACTCTTCCGTAAGAGAGATGCCGGTGACCGTGAGTCCGGCTGTCTAAACAATTTCGGCCCAGAATCCGGACAGACGCAAGAGACCAGATCACATGCATACAGTGGGACAGGGAGACCAATCACACATCAATACAGGGCAGACGAAAGCGAGAGTCGGTCCATCATTTAAATTCACTCAGTTCAATTTTTCAGTGTTTTCTAGGGGGTCAGGTCCATTTGATAATCTGAAACTAATGTACACTCGGTGTGTAATAAGCATTGACCTCAGGCAAAAAGAAAAGCTGAATTGAACACGGGGGAAGACAAAGCGTTAGCACTTTGCTCCACGGAGAAGTCATGTTTAAATGTTGTTTTTAAAGTCAAACACACAATTACTTACAATACAGTTTAAAGACTGGTTCTGCAATAGAACATAGATTTCTGTTGTTTTATGAAATGTAATATGCACATTTGACTCAGTCAATCAACTCCAGTCTAAACACATGACGCATCTCAAAAGCACCACAACCATATGAAAAAACAGACACATATATTCCACGTTAGATTCGGGGAACTCATTCAACTCTCTATGGGAATTCTGAAACCAAATTTCTTTTCCACATGTCATATTTCTTTTTTGTTCAACTTAATACTTAATTTTAAAACTTATATCTCATTGTAATAAGAACATCACATACCTTCTTTCAAAGTTCAAAAAAACTGTTTTTTTCTAGATCAAAAAACAGTTTTACATTGCTACATAGGTGTATAGGCAGACAGGCTGTTGAAATTTTAGGCGGGAAAAAAATTTAGCCCGAAAAAGCAAAATTAAGTGCATTTATTTGATATCTTAATATTTAAATTTTCCCGGACAAAACAAATAGTGGACGCTTCCACCCATTCTGTGAATTATAAGCACACTGTCTAATGCTTTATGACAGGGACAAAAACCCGTTCTGCAGCAAAACACTGAACAAGTCGTCAGATTGTCAAAGGATGTATTTTAGAGTTAAATTTTTCGAAGAGTAGGTTTTTTTTTTACTTCTTTTCAAACAGTATTGACTGTTACACCTACATAAAAATTCTCAGGTCAGGACATTCTAATCATATAAAGTGTTTGTGAAGATAAAAATATAAAAGGATTGAGGGTTTGTTGGCCCATAAGGGTTAGGGTTAATGCCCCACATTTACTCACTAAGACATAAACCCCTGTCTTGCGAGGGCCTTGTGTGAGAGAGCATCTCACACAACACAACATGAAAGGGCAGAGCAGCTCCACACAACAGGAGCAGTTAAATGATTGTGTCCAGAGTACAGCCCCTGATCAGCCAGACGTGTCCACTGATAGAGACATCGAGACAGGGCCGCGCTCTGCAGCAGTGTGGCAATTTATAATCAATGCTGGCGTCTGCCCTTATGATAGGAGGGGGGGAGCTGGTATGTTTAGGCATTGTTCAGACTCGGGGGAGGGACGAGATGATCGGGGGCTAAATTAAACTCAGTGGGCGGATCCCACCCTGCTCTCACGGTGGGAATCAGGCGCAGGAAGAGAGAGTGTTCCCACCGACTGTGTCTGGGGTCAGAGGTCAGGGGTCAGCCATGCCTGTCTGTGACTCTCAGGTAACAGAGAGATAGAGACACTGAGAAAGGGAGAGTGGAAAGAGAGGGAGGGCTTTTCTCGCAAAGAGAATTTAGACATCGACTCAGCCTGTCAGTCACTGTGTTTGGAGGCTCTGTGTCACTCTGTTTCTAAAACTCTCCAATACTCTCTACTTTTCTCTCACTCTCTCCTCTCTTTCACTCACTCTCTTCTCTCTGTCTCATATGCTCTTCATTCTGTGTCATATTAAGGCAAAACATAGGTGCAAATACATGATTAATCAATTATACTACATTATATAACTGCTGTATCTCATTGAGTCTTTTAAATACCTTTATCCTTATCAATCTCTCCATCTGTCTCGGTCCATTTCCTTTATCTTCATTGTTTTATTGACTGACAGTCATCCCTATTTTCTGTAGTATCCTGTTGAAAAATATACACCCGGTGCCCCATTTAAAAATCTCTTTATTTTATGAGACAGGTTCACACAATGCCGTTTCTTTCTCAGGGCTACGAACAGCCACATTTCAGTTGAGATTGTAACCTCTCACCCACAGGCCACAGTGCAGAGTGTAATCACTATTCCACATGCTGGTGTCTGACAGACTCTTGCATACATGCAGACGGGCACGACTGCCACAGATATTGATCATCTCACGCAGCGAAAAAGTCTGTCTGATCAGGTGCTCTGGGGTCTTATTTATTTAAAAGAAAAATGCGTGTATTTCAAACCTTAATATTATGTATGGTCAAAAATAGAAAAAAGGCACATGACAAAAAATATCCTGATCTTTAAAAGTGTGAGTAAGCCAAAGCCTCGGTCACAACCGGACGCACGGATTTTTTTAATCGTGCGTTCTCTGCGTTTTTTTGCAGTAGGTGAGAGTCGTAGAGGACGTGGAAAAAAAAAAGTAGCAGTCAACTCGTAAGGTGGCAGTAATCGTGCCGTGCTACCCTTGAGGGTGATGAAAGAAGTTCGCAGCAACACTCTTGCGATTTGGCACGTGCGTGCTTCGTAGAGGTAGCAAGGAGGACGTGCGGTAGTCATGCAACAGCTGCGCACTTCTTCCTATACCCCAGCCGTGCTCGGAAGTTCAATTTATTTCGTACGTTGTGTGTGCACCCGTCCACGCAAAGGGCACGCCGTCGTGGACCTTTCGAAGTTCTGCGTTGAGGTCGTTTGCGTCGTGCTGTGCCGCGAAGCAATTCACCGTCAAACCGCTCGGTGGCGTCAGGTTTCCGAAGGACCTGTCGTGGAATCACGTGAGACTCGTTGGTAGAGTGTTTACGTTACGTTATGGGCTGTATTTCCTTCCGTAGGGTAATAATCCCTACATCCTACACCCTGCGAAATCACTTCCCTTCGTATTTCGCAGCTGCTGCTTACTGCTTAAGCAAGTGTGAACAAACGCAGCCAGTTCACGGGAGAACTGTTTTCACTGGCCATTTATCGGTTTCGCGGTAGCTTTATAAACAACCGCATCGCTTTCATAAGGCGACAAATAGCCGCGGATAAAAATAAAAAACGACATAACTGGCGATAGCCAGTCGACTGTAGTAAACCAGCAAGCTAAGTTCGTCAGCTTTCTGTGTGCGCTAGGTTGCTACTAGCCACCGTTGTCATTTTCTTGAATGACGTTGAATCACACACGTCACTAGGCTCGGTCGGACCAATCAGTGCTCTTACGGTCTGCGTCGCTTTGACGTGCAGTTAGAAAATTTTCGAGGTGCACGGCAGGCGACGCAGAGGCTCTGCGGTGGGGGTTCACGTCATAGACATAATATACGTAGACGCCTCATTATCTGCTGGAGCGTAATCCAGCGTCGCCGCCATATTGGATGGGTCTCCTCACTTTAGGCTAGCTCGAGAGCCAATCGAAGTAAACGCAAAGAGAGCAACTATGCCCGTATTTTGTGCAGCCTACGGTTGCAATAACCAGCGCAGTATTGAAAGCAGATCACGTGGGATTACCTTTCACAAGTAAGATTGAACAATAATTTTGGGTATTATATGCGAGTGTCTCGCTGACAGTACCAGTACACCCGTGCCATCATGTTCGCCGTATGGCACTTGGTCGGAACTACTTTCAAGTCAGACGTTTCCATGCAACACTATCCAGCTGCAGCCCCGGAGCAGAAGCCCCTGACGAGACACAAGCATGGACACAAGCCCCTGGCTTGAAAGAAGTGCCCCTGGCGTCACGGAAGTGAAATAATGGCTATTCTATGTTTTTATTCACTTAGCTAGCTCGCTAGCTAGCTATTTCGCTAGTTTAGCTAGTGATATTTATTGAATAGTCATGCTAGCTAGCTTGCTGAATATCAGTAAGTTACGGTAAACTAACCATTTACCGTTTCTATCGGTTTAGCTATGTGCACAAGATGCAATTAGCTCACAAGCTGGCTAGCTAGGTGGTTCGCTAGCATAAATATCACTAGCTAGGCTAGCGAAATAGCTAGCTAGTTTGCTAGCCTAGCTAACGAGCTAGCTAAGTGAATAATGCTGCATTCGGTAACACTAGTAAACACGAGTCGTGTCGTGAATTAAAGTCGCCGGTACGAGGAAGGGTCATTCGGACACTGAGGTCAAAAGAACGGAATTCACCATTCTTGTCTCGAAAACACAGCTCGTGGGACGCGTTACCGAATGCAGCATTAAAACAGTGAATATAGGTTACAGTGCGAGTGTTTGTAGCGGATTAGAAATGGCGCATATAATACATATTTTACCATGCTCGTGTTTGTAGCGTCTGGAGAATTTCGGAACTCGTTGGGCCGACCTTAATACATTTATTAATATGCCATACCATATGTCTGTATTATGCTTTTTAACAAAGACACAGTATTTCAGAATGAAAGCACGTATTTTTAATGTGTGACAGCGTCCTGTATCATCTCTGCCGTTTGTAACAAACCAAACCGTGTAAAAATCAGGTAAAATTTCGGGGAGTTATGATTACTGGAGTTGGGCATACACCATCCTCCGTAGAAATAAATGTACTGGGGGCGTATGGGGGACCCATCCAAAATGGCGGCCGCGCTGATACGTCAGCTCCAATAGGCAGCGTCAGTCTATGAGGCGTCTACGTATATTATGTCTATGGTTCACGTCGCCGCAAAGGCTCTGCCTAGCGAGGGCGTTGGTTCGACGAAGAAGCATAAATCCACATTTAATTTGGGCGGCACGGTGGCATAGTGGTTAACACTGTTGCCTCACAGCAAGAAGGTCATGGGTTCGATTCTGGCCTGAGGCCTTTCTGTGTGGAGTTTGCATGTTCTCCATGTGTTCGCGTGGGTTTTCTCCGGGTACTCTGGTTTCCCCCACCCACAAAAACATGCATCATAGGAACACTCCAACCAGTACCCATGACCAAGGAACTGGCTTTAGAACTGGAGTTGGTCCCCGGGCGCTGTTCTATGGCTGCCCACTGCTCCTAACTATAGGATGGGTCAAATGCAGAGGACAAATTACCCCACGGGGTTCAATAAAGTGTATCTTATAATTCACACCCGCGGTCGACTTGCGTCTTGGACAAACGGTTTTATTTCCACGACCAGTAAAAAAAAAAAACGCACGTCTGACCTGTGTGCTCCTTGCGTAGGGAACAAGTGAAACTTGCATCCTTGGCCTTTCTCTGGAAATCGTGGAGTTTTTTGTGCATGATTAAAATCCATTGTACGTGCTTACGGGCAGTCTGCAGTCTCAAAATTTCGTAAGAAGAACCTGCGTGGCCCGTGAGTTCCTTGGCGTTTTTTGCTGTAGATACGCCGTTGAGTGGAAGTATGGCCGGTTGTGACCGAGGCTTAAACTGGATGCAGTTTTTATTTGATTAATCGAGATTAACCACAAATCATAGCTGTGACTGCAAAACACTTGTAAATGGGACCCCTGGTCTGGGGTCACATGTAGTTTTCCGCTTTAAAGCAGAAAACATTAGTTTATGTTACAGTAATCTCTGCCTGTGTGGTTTTCTTAACCCATTGGGCACTCTTTAAATGAGTCAAACTGTCTCATGTTTATAACTTTGTCTTGTTTAGCCAAAAAGTTGTAAAAGTCAAAGTTTGTGTTTTAATGCTGTATAACACAGACAAACTTCTTCACTTCGACTTCTTTTTTGGCTGTTACATAGTAATTATGACCCACAGTTTAAAACTGAGTAAATGATGCACAATGCCACTCTTAACTGCCTGCCTCAGTCTTTCTCAGTTGTCCCTACAACTGCGTCTATTTCTCTCTCTCCCTTCTTCTCTCTTTCTGAGGAAGCTGAGTTCTCTCTTTCCGTTTTCCTCTTTGTTAGTTATCTCACAAGCTCTCTGTCTGTCTGTGCATCTCTCTCATTAAGATGAGGCTTATTGGGATGTCTTACAAGGGGTTATGATATCACACACACACGCACGCACACACACGCGCACGCACGCACGCACACACATGCGCACGCACACACACACACACACACGCACACACACACACACACACACACACACACACACACACACACGCAAGTACGCACACACACACACACTCTATCTATCCTCCTGTCACAGTCCACCAGCTCCATTGCCTGACCCTGGAGTGGCTTCCTTTCAGTCATAACATATGAATGAGCCCCAGTCCTGTTTCCATGGGTTAGCACAGCCAGTGCTGTATGCCAGCCACCACCAGCAAGCAAAGACACAATGGCAGGAGCTTCTCTGAGTCTCTCAAGCTTGCCATGTGGCTGCCTGAAAAGTTTTCATATAATGACAGGGTGGGTGAACGATCACAGGCAGAATTATCAAATCCCATCCAAATTCCTAAAACCCTTAGTATTTCAGTGGTAAGTGCTACTGGTGTCAAGTCCACGACTACCGCCAGCAGAAGCGGAGTGGAATTATGGGGGAACCAATCAGACTGAATTATTATTATTATTATTATTTGCATAGAGCAGACTGGCCTGGTTCATTCTGGTGATGCAGAGTTGGGTTTCATTGGGGGCCGGGAGGGGGGGGTGTCGTAGTATTAGGTCATGACGTCCCCCCAATAAAGAGGCAGCAGGGCAGTGCATCATGGTGATGACAGGTCTCACTCTACCCCCCCACCCCCCACGCACACACACACACGCACACACACACACACACACACCCTCCTCGCTGTGATTCAGACTGACGGCTCAATGAAGAGGAGACTAGGGGCCTGCGCTTAAGGGGGACGGGGACGAGCGGAGGTTGGGGGGGCCTTGTCACGCCTCAGCACCCCTCAATCGATGGCTGATGCCGAAGCTAAGGATTGGACTCACTCCGGACCCCCAACAGACCCCCACCCCCTTGTATGAATGGGGAGCCCATTGTGGGGCTCTAAATACACATTAAACCTGTCTGGAAACAACCAAAGGAGGCGAAACTCTCTCTCCCCTAATAAACTAATTAATTGGACGGTGCAGGCAGGGGAAGACATCCCATTGCATACCTCTTTTCTCCTCAATGCTGTAAATTCCTGCGTGAAGGAATACAATATTTCAGCTAGAAGCACTGTTAGGCTTTCTTTTTTGCTTTGCTTTTCTCTCTAATGCTGAAATGAGATCTCTTCTTTCTTTTCTTTCCAATAAATAATCTTTGTGTCAAAGCCTTCGTATACCTATTCGTCTGTCATGGTCTCTCCAAGTAAGGCTGCATTCTGACATCACTTCAGGACTTTCCACATTTTTCTAAACCAGGAGCAGCAGTAATTGAAAAGGATGGCTAACCATTAGCACCATGAAAGGCTGTGATTCCACCATGGAAACAGAAATGACTGCCCGGAAAGAATGGTCCAAGACCTGCCGCACTTACTCACAACAAGACCAGTGCCCCAGAGAGGGAAAGTGAGGCATATCATTCACTATTCTCTTTATATCCTGATCTCATCTAAACACTACTTAATTGCTTCATAAAGCAGTTATGCAAAGTGACTGCTTTTATGTTGCGGTTTAAGTTGTGCATGCACTTTGTAATTTCAGGATATATATCTATGGTCTGGCTTATGTAAAAGGGAAAGTGTACATTGCTCTGAGGGGAATATTTCCGATTGCAATGATAAAGAAGGCCCAGATACTAGCATCAGAGATAAGCAAGGAGATCCTGAAGTTCTGCCTTTCTGTAGGTCTATCTTTGAGTGATCTGTCTGAGAGAGGCTACTTTGCTCTCTCTCTCTTTCTCTCTCTCTTTCACTCTCACTCTTTCTCTTAATCCCTCTCCCTTGAAAATTTGGAAAAATCATATTCTTATCACACCAGTCCAATTAATTTTTTTGCAAGAAAAAATGACACAGGATCTAGAAATGTGTCAACTTGTGTAAACCTCATATGTAGCCTATATTCAGCGGCCTGGCCATTGCGACTCTTCAGGGTGTGGGGCTCGCCGTTGGCGGGTAATGCAGGCCTTCAAATCGCGGCGGGAAACTGAGACGCCGGCATATGTCCTGTTGTGTGTGTGGGGGCGGCCCCTGGGGGTCTCAGTCCCTCGGCGTTGGACAGCCATCACAGCCACAGTGGGGTGTGTTTGTGTCCAGTCACGAAAAAGCCTGGAACAATATCCAGCAGGCTGAGCTGGGGACCCAGCCAAAATGCCAGCTGTAACGGGAGAGCCCAGCGGGACTCGTTCCCCGCGTTTAGGGATGAGCCGCCCGCTCGCGCATCAACATTCACTTCTCTGCCGCGCGCTCTTTTATAATTGGACACAGGGAGAATTAGCTCCGCGAGGATCGCTGTGAGCTCCGCTAACCTGCGCCCCGAGACTCGGCTCATATACATAATCCACCCGGACCGGCTGAATAGCGGTCTCCTGCTCTCTTAAAAAGCGAGCGCGTCCCTTCGTGTCGGGGGTCGGAGGGCGCAGTGAGAAAATGAAGACCTCTGCGCCCCCTTAAATCCCCTGGAATTTCTCATTAAGCGCAGGTCCCGGAACCTCTCCGGGGGAGCCTCCCCCGAGGCGCGCAGAGCGGCCACTCCAGCCCCACTCCACCCTGCGCGCTGTTTCCCTCAGTGTGTCACTCACATCTTCCCTTTATGTCTATACAAGAGCGCGAGCGCTTCTGAATCGCGCTTTCACCGGGCCTCCGAGTACTTCCTATTCTTTTCATTCATGTGCGAGCTTCGAGCCTCCGCTACACAGAGAAGAAAGTGAATTGACGTTATTTTTAATGGTCTTCGTGCGGAAGTGAGGGCGGATTTCTTGAGGGCGACCCGAGGAAAGTGTTGTTTGGCGTCTCACAGAAACTGGTGACAAATTCATGCACGGGCATTGAGACTGAAGAGCTTATACATAAAAGAAAGAAGACTGCGTTCGCCTGCTGTCAGGGACCAAGTCAAGGCCAGAGTCTTATTCTGTGGCCGGTGTTTTCTGGAGAGATTCTTGTTCAGAATAATTCATTCAGAACTGACGTATCGGCATTGATTTATTTCGTCATGTCGCCTAATAGCTGATTTATTCGTCATAGTACTGCAAAATGTCCGAATCCTGGGAAAGTTAAGCTAAAAATGTGGAAAAAGAAACACATTTCACTGATACAAAATTGCGGACTTTCAAAACTATATCTCTTTGAGCTGTTGTGATAAAATACTCTTTTCAGATGAAAACATACATAAAAGCTAAATTTTTGCTGCAAATCATTATTTCAGCGGCTGCAACGCATTTAAAGAAAATGTATACCTAAGACAGAACATATTAGACTTCGCGCCTCTTTTAGTCCTCATGGAGACAGGGAATTCTTTTAACCCCAGAAAATGTGGAAAGGCAGATCATGTGCGCTGCCTAGTGGTGAATATATGCACGTTTACCTTCGCGCACCACATCTGTCCTATGAGGGCTGGCATCCGAAAGAAATAAGAAAAAAATAGCATTCATCGCCAAAGGTAGACACACACTTGATGCAAAAATAAATTAATCGGAGGAAAAATTATTTAATCCCACATGCCGACTCATTTTTTCCCATGTGGCTTCTGAACTTGGTATAAATTATGCGCAGTTTTTCCCATCAAATAGGTGTAGAGGATTAAAAGTAGTGGTGGAAACATGTACATTCTCAGCACTTATTCTATAATTCCACAATTTTTTTTTTCCTAGGAAATCAATAGTAGTTGGGGCTGCAGCGAGCACAAGGCTGGAGGAATATAGTGGCCGTCGGAGGCCCGGGGGCCACTGAGTAAAGGGGCGGGTGGCTAATGACAGAATGTAGACCCCGGCATATCTCCAGGATTTTCAACATATATTACGGACATTTCCTTCTGTATTAGGTGAAAAGTGCCTTTATAACACATAATGTACATTTTACTGAATATTTGTCGTTCTATTTCCACCACATATGGCCCTGCGATCAGTAGGTTGTTTTCCCACAAGCAGGCAAAACGGTAGCTTCCATGCACAAGTGGTAAGTTCACTAAATTCATAGGTAATGTTACATTATTCTGAAATTTGCTCAAATCTTCTGTCATGAAGTCATGGGCTATGCTAGATAGCATATTATGAAACATATCAGCTTAGTAATGCATGCTTATTCCCGGAAGTGTGCTCATTTTTACGCTCTGTCCTGAGTATTAAACATTAAGTCTAGTGAGCAATGTTCAGAAATTTATGCGCAAAACAATCGACTTAATGAACAAATACAAGGCTCTAATTCTTCGCTGAGTAGTAAATCAGGAGTATGCTGCCCATGTTCATGGAGCAAAGTTCCACTCAGCCAAAGGTGTCAATCAGAAAGCCAGCTATGACCTTGTTGACCACTTCCCTCTCAGAAGTAAGGAACTGAAGAATGGTCCGCGTTGCAAGTTTGATGGTTGCTCAAGAAAGTCTGTTCATGTGTTGACAGTGTGAAGTGTGCTTGTGCCTTACTTGCAAAGATGATGGCAATGACTTTTTTTATGCATTTCATCATAACTCATGAGATACTTTTTGCGAACACTGCTGCATGTAAAAACCATCAAGACTCAAGTGATGTTACACACTAGTAAATAAACTTGGACATAATTATAAAGCAATTTCACGCTTTTCCTGTCATTCTGTCTATCCAAGTGCTCAATGTCCAAAATACTGGACTCTCTGACCCCCCAGCAGCCTCTTCCCCGAAGGATTCCCACCATACTACCCCAAAACAATATCAAATTATAATATGATAGCATGATTTATTTGTATTACTTGCAACAAAGGGTTAAAATAAAAATTAAAATCCTACAGTCAACGATTGAGAAATCACAGTCTGCAGAGTAGATAATGACAGAAATAACAGAGAGAGAGAGAGGGAGATAGAGAGAGAAAGATAGACTGAAAAAAACACTTCATTAAGACATTGCTAAAAACAGAGATCTCCTAGCAAAGCAAACAACAACAACAAAAAGCAATTAAAAACAGAAAGAGAGAGTGCATTTAGAGGTGAATATGGGAGAAAATGGAGTCTAAGAGTTTAAAAGATTGATCAAGACAGAAAAACAACAGCAGAGCAAGAGAATGAGGAGAAGGGAGAGAGAGGGAGAGCAAGATTGAGAGAGTGAGAGACAGGGAGAGAGAGCTGTCACAAACAGCAACAGCTGACAGCTGGGCACAGAGAGGTGAAAGGTCATGGGCCGGAAGCTGGGGGAAGAAAAGAGGAATTTATAACAACAGGAAGAAATGCATATACGCTGGAGCAGAGATTGGACAAACAATGCAACCTCCGGAACTCTCCCTGTGTGTGTGTGTGTGTGTGTGTGTGTGTGTGTATTTGAGTGCGTGTGTGTGTGTGCGCATGTGCGTGTGCGGGCGCACGCGCGTGTGTGTGTATGTGTGTGTGCACGCCTATTTTTGCATATGTGTTAGGCCCATAAGCATTAGGATAGCGACAAAATTTTAATCATTTTGGCTCTGCATATTGCCACAACGGATTTTGAATAGAACAATTAGGATTTGCTGGAGGTAAAGATATTCATCTTTAATTTAAGCATTTTGTGAAGAAGATTCTATGAAGCATGGTGGAATTTCAACCATTTTTATGCACCCACCTCCAAACAATCATTATTATATTTTCATTTTTAATGCTTGATTGCGAATCCATTTCAGTCAATGACTGTCTGAAGTCTGGAGCACATAGACATCACTGCAGCTGTCTTCAGTTCCACCAACAGTTTTCCCTTCAGAAAGTGAAATCCATGCTCAACTGAATTCAGGTCAGGTGTCAACCTTCCTCATTCTAGAACATTTCATTTCTTTGCCTTAGAAAATTTTTGGGCTTCTCTCTTTTTATGCTTCCTGTAAATGTCCATCTGCACTGTGAATCATTGTTGGATGAGTTTAGAAGAATTTGGCTGAGTCTGAGCAGATAATATAACCTTGCACAATTCAGTATCCCTCTTAGAGCAATTACACGCAGTCATATCCTCTATAAATATGAATTGACCATTGGCAGTCGTACATGACTGCTCATGACCAAAACTTCACTGATGCGGTGGTATGTTTTGAGTCATGAGTTGGTCCCTCCCTTCTCCATACTGTTCTCTCACCATCATTCTGGTGCTAGCATCATCTTTGTCTCATCTGTTCATAGCATGTTGTTTCAGACCTATTCAGGCTTTTCAGATGTTTTGTGGCAAATGTTCTGTTTATTAGGCTTGCCAAGTGTTTCCATCATGTGGTTAACTTTGTTTGAGACAGTTATGCCCATCACCAGCAGAGTATTCTTGATCTAACCAACTGTTGCGTCGAAGTTTTTGCAGGCCTCGGATGTTATCAGTTGATTGAATGGGTGTTTGTTATGATTCAGTCTAGAAATCAAGTGTGGAGGCACAGTCCAATCCATTTGCAAGGCGTATGATGGTAAGATGGTAATGGTGGAATAGAGCCCAGATGAAGAGGGCACAGTTCAGTTCAGATGTTGAGAGTGAAGCTGGGCAAAGCCAATCTCTGGCCAGAGGCTTTCCAGGATGACTGCCTGGTGGACTGCACTATTTGCAAGAGCCAAACGGTCCAGAAGGATGATGGAGTAGCTTGAGGGGAACTTGATTCCAATCATCATGACTGTAGAAGGATTGGGAGCTTGTTCCTAACAAACTGAACAAAGGAACAGATTGAACAAGGTTAACAAGAATGTGGTCCCAATCCTGGACTCTGAATTAAGCTTGGGAACTCTTTCCTCTGAAACTGGACAAAGGTGCAGACTTGAACGGGGTTAACTTTAACACGGTCTCAATTCTTGACCTTTAATTGGCTTGGGAAGTTATTTGCATTAATTAAGTAAAGAGGAAGGTTTCTGTAAATTATGAAGACATAGAGGTTCTACTTGGAAATACTTACTGCTTCTAAGCACAAATAGCAAATTACAATCCAGCAGCTTGCAACTCAGAGCAGGTATTTAAATACATGTCACAGGTACAACAGGAAGTTACAATGAAACAAGACACAGCCAGGGATAGAGACACATCCAAGATGTAAACCGATCAGAGGAAACACTGCTAATAGATACACAAGTTGCTGAATGGGACGAGACACAAAAGGCATTCAGACAAGGGTTGCGACAGATCCCTTTTATCCCTTTTACTAGCACAATAGATATGGGTTAGTAGCGCCCCACAGTACCTATTATAACGCAATAGATATGGGCAAGTATTGCCCCACTGAACCTACAACAAGTAATTTGTAAATTGTTCTTTTCATTATGTCAGCGTTATGTTTTGGGATTCGGGGATGGCGATCATGCTTTTTAAAGAATTAAGGTTAGAATTCAGGGTTAGGGAAAGGCGATTGTTCTTTTTAAAACGTTAGGAGTCACATCCCTCATTTGAATCTGTTTTTTGTGACATTCTGTAGCTTGCATGTCTTTTAGATATATTGTCTCGATCTTTTTATGTCCCACATTATTTCCTCACCAGCTGTGTTGCATTCATGTTCCCCTTCCCTCATGAGTATGTTTGTGTATATATCCCTTACTTTGCATGCGCATGTTGCTGGATTGTCACTTACTATTTGCCCTTTAGCAAACAGTCAGTATTTCCTAAGTTATTTCATCTTAGGAAATGACTTGTGATCTTTCTCTTCCACGTTCTATCAATAAGAACAAGCTCCCAAGACTAACGGCCTCCAGGATTGGGGCCGCAATACTATTAATCACCTCTGTCTGTTCCCCTGCCCAGTTTATTATGAACACCTCCCAAGCCATCTGCAGTCATCATGATTGGGTCTGCGTTCCAGCTAAACTCCCCAGTCCTGCCATCTGACAGTCATGAGCCCCTGGTGAAGTGTGCACTGTGGAATGTCACTGGCCTGGCACGGATACACCCCTTGCACCCAAGCTTGTACCATCTGAATTGTGTCACCCTGCTCTGGGCTCCGTCATTCTATCAATATCATATTACTATCAATAAACCCTACCATTGGATTGTACTCTGATTCCGCATTTGTTTCCTGGTCTGGATTATATCATATGGTTAGAATTGAGGATTTCCAGAAGGCAACCATACTTTCATAAGACATAGCAGACACTTTTAAAAGGCAAAGGTACCTCATGCTAATAGATGTTAATCTGTCAGGGGTGAGGACTGACCCTCAGCCCCCAATTCAGATTATGTCACATCCTGCTCTGCAGCACAGTCATCGTCTCAGAAAATGCAACTTCCGTCAAACTGATTCACTCAAGCTACTAGTCAGTACAGTAGGGCCCTACCCAACCATAATCATGCCGCTAATGACGGCTGGGAGCACCCATTAAATCAACTGACAATGTTTGAATCCACTGGTTTTTCTTCAGTAGGGAAAGTATTTTTCTGTCCTCCACCATAGTTGTTATCCACAGGCTTTCAGCAGTTTGGCATGATTGAGCTCACCAGTGCATTCTTTCTTTTTAAGAATTTTGCTAATAGTTGATAGTAAATGGTAATAATAGGCTACGCATAATCTTTTCACTATTTTCCTGATGGGTCTGTTTTTACTTTTCAGTCAAATGGTGACACGTTCCTGTCATAAATGTTTACTATTCATAATTCAGAAACAAGAAAAAAAATCTGTGAAAGAATGGAATCAACAAGTTATTTAAATCAGATTATTTCTAGTATTACTGCACAACAGTTAGAAACAACTCCAACTCAATACTGGCTGAATCTTTTAATGTTCGGCCATTGTTCAATACACCGCTTGCACTCTAAAATATGAAGAAACTGTCTTTTTGCAGCCATATCAAAATTGCTCTGAACTTTTGAAGATACAGTAATCCTGAGCAGAAAGGCGAATGACTCGCCCATATTTCTTACTGAAGCCCCTCATGACGAGATTAAATGAGCTGCATGTTTCTGGAGACAAGGGGAATTCGTAGTCAGTTAGAGCAGGAATGTCACAAGCTCATGTCAGAACTTTGCACTCTTGGGGGAAGAAACTATTTTTTTTATTTATTTAACCTTTATTTATACAGGGGAACCCATTGAGACCTCAGTCTCATTTGCGATGGTGCCCTGTTATCAACAAAAAACACAAAACAGAATACAATGCAATACATTATCATAAAAAAAGCGCACAATAAACAATAAAATTATCATACAGGAGTGTATACAATACATGCGGCTGAGAAAATTGCCGTAATATTATTCAAAACACGCAGTCCCCAACTTCTAAATCCTTTATCACTTTTTTGAAATTCTCTAATGATATCAATTTACCCAGCTTAAATGTTTCTTGAAACTTGTTCCACGTCCTAGGAGCACAGTAACTAAAAGCAGTTTTACCAAGTTCTGTTTTAACTCTTGGGACTTCTAGGACCAACCAGCCCTGAGATCTCGCCTGGTAATTGCTACTGCGCCTTGAGATAAAAGTTGTAAGACAACATGGTAATCTGTATAAGATTGCTTTATAAATGAAGGTCAGCTAGTGCTGAGACTAAGATCAACTAAGATCTCTCTCATGACAGACCAGTTCCTGAAGAGTCAATATGCACATCCAAATTTGCGAGAGATCAGGGTTACATTTGTGTAAGTAACCATGAGCAAAGCATGAAGTAATGTGAGGTCGGCAAGTATTTGGACTGTCATAGAACTCTAAAAGGCCACAAATTCTTACATCTTTTTGGCTGTAAATTAAAGAGCAACTGTCAGCAGTTATTTGAGGTTATTTACATAAATATTGAATGAACAGAATGAGAACATACATATACTGCACTATGGATAGGTTTGCCAACCACGTGACAATGGAGGTGCATGCAGAGCTTCAAGGCAGAAAGGACTGTGCTTGAAGCAATCACCGTAAAATCAATTAGCTTTATGGGGGACATTTGTTCGATTTCAGACTTCTGGAATGCAATATATTGTGATATGATGTCAACACATTAAATCCACTTCAAGTACCACTCCAAAATCACCAGTATGTGTCCAAACAAAAAGAGAAAATGCAGATATCGCACTCATGAAAGAAATAGTAGACATATCAGCACTCATAATGCCAAGTTGTCTCAAACAATCTGCATATCCTGATTTGGGACAGTTCTGTCCGAAACGTGGAACACTGAAAAGTCTATGTTAAAGGACATAAATCACCTTTCTAGGAACAAGAACTTCTCCAGTCCATAACACCCAAAACAAAATGTGCAGTCCCACAATCAGTAATTTTACCATTGACAATGGTGTTGCTCTTAGAAAACCTAGGCTCATAGGATGTTACATGGAGAATTGAACAACATACTGTATGACAAAAAAAATCGACAAATAGTTTTGATGCGTTTATTTGAAAGACATTAAGTAGCCTATATTGTTTTCATGTAGATGAAGCAGAATTAAATCCACTGCTAAATTCATGCACCTGCAGTGAATCGCAAAGCTATTATGTTAAATCATTAAATGTTTTCTATTTCACTCAAAAATGGCCGTACCGCCCTCAATGATCTCTACGGTTCCTATCATCCTGTTCCATCTCCACTGATAGTTTCCTTCCCTGAATCTTTCCCTGCCCCTCTGTGTCTCTGTGTCTGCAAAGTTTTGTCCCCATCTTATTTCTCTCTTTTGTCAGCATGATCAGTAATCAATGATTTGCACAGAATTCAGTGGAAAGATTGTATTGAATTGCTATAAGTATTTGAATGTCTTTGTTTTTAAAGTTCATTCCCGTCCTCTGAACTCAGACATTTATCCCTTACGTTATCCCTGACTAAAAAGGCAAGATTCCCTTTACACATACATACTGTTAAAATGGGTAAAAAATACTCTTTTACCCATTTTAACAGAGATGCAGCCACCTCCAGTTATTGAATATTATTTCCCCCTTCACCATAAATATCTTCACTAATGCAATAGAAGACTTAAGCAGGGTTTACACATAGGCAGGATGCGTTACGAATATCATTTTCCCGTCATTCATGGCACATTCGTGACATTCGTAACAGGACTTAACGCATTTGAATAGGGTTCTTAAAAGGACTATGTCAGCCAGGGAGCATCAGCATGCTTGACATCTCGGAAAACGTTGGTACAACTATTTCAAGTTCATAGGAGATGTAAGGTGTAAGCGTTTCAATCTGTTTATATCGCGTTCATCCTTGAGAAGTTTATTGAAATTTTTACCAAAAAACTATCTTAATTGATTGTAGAGCCTATTCATAGCATCAGTTTGTCATAGTTTGGGTTTTTGTAGCGTTATTATTGCTTTTAAATAAGCCTCGTTGATTATGTCGCCCCTGGCGAACTGGAAGCGTCAGCCAAAAAGGATCTATGACAGCTGCCTGTCAGACATAACGTTGCGACAAACACGTTCTGCGAACATTAAAGGTGACCTATTATGCTATTTTTCCAAGTTTATATTTTGGTCTTTGACTCCCCTAGAGTACTCCTGATCGCGCAAAAGTAGTACTTATTTCGCTCATACTGCCATCCTCAAAAACCCCATTTGTAGTCCGTAGTAGTCTCTGCCTGAACGCCTCATTGGGGTGGCTCTTCCGCTTATGGCCCCCACTCCCGTGTGCCCACTTTCTTCTGACTGGCCAGCTCTGTGGAGGGCGGATCTAGGCGGACGAGGCAGCAGAACGCAGTTTTCCTGGTCCGGCTCTTTGAAACTGACGCGTCTCTCCGAAGGAATCGCGGGCATATTCTGCAATCTAACGCAGTACATGTGTATAGATCAGATGAAATTAATTTGTTCTAATAAATCGAAAGTGGAGCATAACGAAAGTCTGGCAGCTCGAATTTGCTATCGGCTACAGTTTGCTACGGACATGGTTTTTCTACTCTGTAGCTAGGATGCAGGGAAAGCTAGAATCCACCCCATATAGACACATTTGTAGAATGGGTCGACATGTAAGTGTAGACCGGAGACCGTGGAAATCCGGTGGGTCTGAGTTTAGAGGGAAACATGGACAGTGAGGAGCAGCTAAAAGTGGACTAACAGCTTATGGACTGCCGGTGTGTATTAGGACCTGCTGGTTCGTGTGCATAGCTGTGGTGTGTTGTTAGAGTGGAGAACGAACAGCTTCATGCTGCTGGTATATGATGGAGGGGGAAGCTCCAGGCTAAACGGCCCGGAAATTGCCCGTGGTAATGGTTTTACTTATTGCATCGGAATGACAAGCGTTTCGCGGAGAATGGGCGCGTTATGGATAGTGTTCTAGCTAGAGCTCGGTTATGTTATGAGCATAATACAGGTTTTACAGACTGTAAGTTCCATTTGCGTGAACCCTTATGTGGAGCTAGCGAATCGATCACTTTTACAGGAAAGAATTTAATATTCAATCGATGGCAATGCAGAGAAATCGTTTGTTATACGGACACGTTATAGCCTGTGCGCTTCCCTATTGCTTTCACTGGTAGCATCAGAGAGCTTGCCCAGACATTGAGAAGTATCAGGCTGACCCGGTCATGGATAAAAGCGATCGTTTCAGAAGCACCCAAAAACCCACCCCAAGCTCTGCAAAACCTACATCTGGTCTAACTGCAGCCCAATCGGCAGACATATACAGCACCTGTCCGGTTAGCTTCAACTATAGTGGCTACAATCTCGTTATGATGAAACTGTCACATTGATTTAGTAACACAAGCATACCGATCATAATTGCTGCATATAAGTTAACCAGGAGCATTTTCAATTAGCAGAGCACGCGAACTAACATGCAGTAGCTGATAAGCGGTCATGACTTTGAATGTAATCTGTCGTAGAAAAATTTGTTTGGCGTCGGTGTGAAAGCTCTGCGCGCCCATTGTATTAGCGTCTTTGCATTGACTTTGAATGTAACCTGTCGCGTGAAAAAAGTTTGCGTCCGGTGTGAAAGCTGCTTACGCGCCCCCTGCGCCTGTATTCCGTCTTTGCATTGACTTTGAATGTAGGTAATCTGTCGCTTGAAAAATTCGTTTAATGTCGATGTGAAAGCAGCTTTATGGATAGTCTGCGACAGCTAGAAGAGCTCGGTTATGTTATGAACATAATACAGGTTTTGCAGACTGTAAGTTCCGTTAGCGGACAAGTTGCTTATGTGGAGCCAGCGAATTGATCACTTCTACAGGAAAGACGTCAGCCTGATGTCAGGTTTTGCCCAGATCTCGCGAAGATCTCGGGAGGAGCTGTTCAGAGAGGAAATCACGTTCAGGAAATTACGTTCTTGGATTATGGCAAAACCCTGTATCTTATGTTTAGAAACTTTTCAGAGGTTGAGTATGGTCAACTAACATTATGACATTACTAACATGTATTAAAAGAAGGATCAGCATAATAGGTCCCCTTTAAAGACAGTTGCTTGACAAAAATTTCCCCAAACTTCTCAAGGATGCACGCGATGCAAACAGATTGAAAAAATTCACGGTTTACCTTACTTCACACTTTCAATGTGTTTTTGCCCAAAGAAATATGGATGGATAGTATAATTTATTCTTCGTGGTTTTCGCAAAGATAAAGGCGGTTACTCTAGCAATTTAGCGTTTACAGGTCATCTTCTGTATTTAAAACAGCGTGACAAGCACTTTTCGTACTAATAAGGGTTTGTATTTCTGCTCCTTGATATCGTGACTGAAAATCGACTGGACTCTTGATGTGCCCCAGCTGACATAGTCCCTTTAACAGCGCGTGTCGGTTCGTGACATTCGTGATATTCGTGCAGCATGTTTTTGGTTGCCAAAAAATCTTCCACGAATGTCACGAATCACCCTCGATTCGTGGAGTTCGCAACTGAGCTTGTCGATTCGTGGTGATTCGTAATAGCGTGACAGCACTCGTAGTGTATTCTTGCCATTCTTTGAGTCCATACTGTCACACGTCATTAGGAATCGACACGAAAGCTGTCAAGAACTGAACTGAATGACGCGTGATGCCTCTGCCCCGAATCATCAATAATTTTATTGAAATAGGGAATATGGAGTGTAATTACAATGTATGATTTTTTTTTAATTGAACAAATATATCAAAAACACATTCTTACAAAACTAGCAGGATTGTTTGATTTATTTAAAAAAAAATATACAGAGACTGACGGACACAACATTAGCTTTATGCTGAGAAAAAGGCTTTTTTACATTATCAATGCTCCTTATTAGCTGGCTAGCTTGTTTGTCTGTCCTGGTTGCTTTTTACTCTGATTGCATATGGGAGCAGTTTTCCTGCTCCACGTCTTACTTCTGTAAAGTTACGTTGACTCACAGTAGCCATTCATTCCTGCAATGATCTGCTGATCTATTTTCAGCAATCTTTTACCCATGTCTCTTTCCACCAACAGTTTTCGGGAGGAGAAATGGGCTTTTCTGCGAAATGGCTTGGTTAGACTAGCAACAACAATTGCTGTTTATTCAGTCTGACGTATGTACGTGGAATCTGGAATGCTTCATTGTATGACATATCGGGTCAAAACATCGTAACTAAAGCAAACTAAAACCGCAACTTCATGCGTAGGTAAGCGCGACGAAAGTCAGCCAGAAATTCTTACTACACCTACTATTTTCAACAACAAAAATAAATAAATGAATAAATCAATAAATAACCCAGGAGACAAGGGATAATTATCCACATAATAGAGCTTTGGTTGTTTCATAAATGAAAAATGATTATTGGCGAAAGTGAAGTTAAACTGTTGAGCATTTGACAAAGAAGAAATTGACTATGAACTTGTCATAGCAACAGCGTTGATTCGAATGCGGCCCTGGCTTGAAGCTTGCGCACACAGGCTCTTCAGGCCCTATCTTACGCCAGAGTCCCTAAACCCGTTATTTGGGGATTTAGCATTGCGTAAGAGGCGTTCCCCCGCAAAAGTCGCTATCTTGCACACCTGCCTATATCCCTAAAACACCTGTGCTACCCGTTATATTATGCATAGGCGTGGTTGGGGCGTTATGCCAGTTAAACCAATCAGTGCGCCAGGTGCCATTGCCTTTAAGAGCAGGCTGCGCTATCCGAAATCCTCAAACCGAAACCCGTGATGGAGAGAGGAAGGTCGCCAAGTTTCTCCGAAGACGAAGTTAAATTGCTCGTACATGAGGTCAAATCCAGACAGGGGAGGATCAAAATCCCATTTTAGAAAATACCCACAGCCAAATAAATGCCTACATTGACTGCAACCATTTACACTTTTTTCTTTATAAAGCGACTTTGAGTATTTAATAAAATGCTATATGAATTACATGTATTATTACATTATTAGTAGCCTACTGATTGCACAAATTAATTTCCAGGCAGGCTGCAGATGACATGACTAGCGGTGTCACAGCTCTGCTGCCAGCTGGTCCCTCACTGCCCCTGCTACTGCTGGCACTATATCAGCATTTGGAGTCGGCACCTGCACTTCAGCTTGCCGCCTTCTATAGTCCGGTAATAATCTATCCTCAAACTCCAGCATCATTCCATGGCGTAGGGCAGTGTTGTGCGGCACACAACATGCCACAAAGAAGGATGCTACTTTCTGAGGATCATATTGGAAGACCCCACCAGACCTGTCCAAGCAGCGGAACCGCATTTTGAGCACGCAAAGTGTTTGCTTAATGACAACTCGTGCGTGTGAGTGTTTTCTATTGAAAGCGAACTCACGCACACTTTGTTGGCTTAATGTATGGCACCATGCACCACGTCTTTAATGGATAGCCATTGTCACCCAACAGCCACCCATCCAGAGGGGGTCCCTCTGGAAGACTGCAGGAATGACCCATTATACTGTTCCATTATAAAAGCGTCGTGGCTTCCTCCAGGATGATTTGCGTATACATTCAAGATGTAACCCCATGCATCACAAATCACCTGGACCTTAATGGAATGGGTTCCCTTACGATTCACATAGGTGCCACTGTTCAGAGCCGGAGCCCGAATCAGAACGTGTGTGCAGTTGACGGCACCCAGAACCCTAGGGAACCCATATCTTGCCAAAAAATCCCGCTTTACCCTGTGTTGTCTCTCGGGCGTCACAGGGATGCCAGTGATGTACCTACTGGCATGTCGGACTATGCTGGCAGTGATTGCACTTATAGCCGAGCTTATGGCAGATTGGGTCATGCCTCCAATTGAGCTTAGTGGGTGTTGGAATGACCCACTAGCATAGAAAAATAGTGCCACAGTAACCCTAACAGCAATGGACAAGGCATACAGACAGCTGGCAGCTGTGTCTACATCATCTGCAACCAGGTAACATAATTCCGTCACTGCCTGACGGGAGAGGCGCAGTTTTGTCACGCATTCTCGTTCTGTGGGAAATAATACTTGAATTGTATTATTATAATTTTGGAATATTATATATAATTATATCATTAATATATATTATATATAATTATTATATATTATTATAAAAGCAGAAAAAATGATTGATACAAAATACAAACAATATGGACTTACCTGAAAGGCCCAGGTGGCTGGTGCGCTGGCGGTACACGCGTTCTGGGCGTCTTCTATTATTTAACTGGCGATCAAGGCGATTTAGTACTATCTCTGCCATTTTCTCAGGGGTTCAACTGAGGCTAAAGCAAGGTGGCTTTTTATAGGCGAGTTAATTCGGGAAGTGGAGCCGCATGTGCACGTCTACATGTGTCCAAGTGGACGCGCATTGAAGCCGCCTGGGCGCGCTCTTGTAAAAGCCCAAATGGGTATCGGGTGGTTTGAGGACCCGCTATACGCTTTCCCTAACGTGTGTGGTCAAGATAGCAATTAGGGAAAGCGCATAAACACGCCCACGGGCACACCTCCAGGCGCAAATTAGGGAGTCGGCATAATGTATAGTGGGTAGTGTGGCCGCAAAATACCGTTTAGGGATAGTGGAAGCTGCTGAATGCGTAATTCACGGGTAGCGTGTAGTGGCAACGGGTAGGGCAGAGTGAAAGATAGAGCCCTTCGTTTGCAAACCGATCTGTTGAGTCAGGTACATTTCGAAGACTTGGCTGCTATCTAGTGGGACAAATTTTAACTGCAGGTTGTCAATATTGAGCTTTTGTCATACGTGTTTAGTTGAGATGCTGTATGTACTTGGTGCTCTGTTTATCGTTTGAGCTTTTTAATTGTTCTATTTAAATCATGCTGTATAATGCAGTCACTTGAACCAAAAATGAATCCACGAAATACTTTTCTGGGATGATTTGTTCCAAATAATTTGAATGTGATTCAAATGTAAATGAGCTTTATAAGTTAAATATGCGTTTAATTATGTTCTCTACGTATCATTTCAGTCCAGTTATCGTTGGGAAATTTCAGCCTAGATAACACAAAAACAAATCCAGACATAACAAGTGTTGCCACGCAAAAACAAACAAACCTCGCCTGCCCTCTGAAAATCCAAAACCTTGAGCTTGACCTTTCAAGGTCACTCAAGGTCAAAAGTCATGGTGGCAACTGAAAGCCGATATGGGACTTGTTATATGTTGGTAATGGTAAATATCTGTCTATCGTCAACCGTTTTCAAGGTATAGACCTCTGAAAATCCGTGTCCTTGAGTTTGACATTCAAGGTCACGCAAGGTAAAAGGTCATGGCGTGAAATAAAAGCCCATATAGGAGTTCATAGATGCTCATCATAGTAAACATCTGTCTGTCTGCAACCGTTTTTGAGTTATAAATGAAAATATATTATTTTCACCGATGACCTTCACCTACCTGACATTTAACCCCCTACCACTACGGAGACTATCAAATCTACCCCATCATGCAGCATATAATTGGTGGCAGAATGTGGCAGAAAGATGCACATTTGGTTTTGGTTTGAAGTTCTTGCATAAAAATTTATTTTGACATTTTCGATGACCTTGACCATGACCCAATCACCCCTAAAATTTAATCAGGCTATCTACGGATCATTGCCCACCTACTCTGAAAGTTTGAAGTCAATCAGTGCAACCGTGCAGACGCTAGATTGTTAACACACAGACAAACAAAAAACAAACAAAAAAACAAACAAACCGCACTGATTACAATACCTCGCCCTGCAGACTGTGTTGCAGGAGAGGTTATAATTAGCCCAGATCATTTATTCTCTCGCAAAGAATGAATATCTCTTTATGTAGTTAATATTACTTTATGGGAGAATGAACACCCATTATTGAATCATTATAAAATCTCGAGAATCCTGCGTCGTTTCCCCCGAATGCTTCGAACTTTGCAGAACAATTCCGATGGAATGTTACGCCTTCAAAAACATGGTTAGAGGGTGAAGGTCAACATGCACTAAAGATTTATACCACTAGGGGGAAACCTGTAAAACTATTCAGAAAGTCCAGCTCGTCCGCCACCAAAGCACTCCCCCGTTTTCACCGGCTTGTGAGTATCACGACATATTATATCCTTTCGAAAATTAAATACCTGCGATTTATTTACAATTTCCGTTATATTTTGAAAGGTTGGGGCAATGCAAGCTTAGGAACGGAGTGATTATGAATTTCTGAGATTGATTCTGAGGCAATGGAACATACAAAGTGGCATTTACACGCGCCCCTTGAGCCAACAGATAGCTATAGAGTGGGGTATTTTGATCTTTGTGCATGTATATTCACAGCCATAATGGCTTACTTAATGTGTTTGTGTCCCATTACTGTTGTGCAACATAAATATATCTTCGTAAATTATCATAAAACCCTGATTTTATTAATAGAGCAAAGCCTCAAAACAGTGAAAAGAACAGGACATACAATATTCATTCCCATTGCACTGAATATTTTCTGTAATCTGGAGTTAGGGCTCCCAGTTACCATTCTGTTTAAATGGGAGTGGAACAGTTCCTTAACATCACGAGACAATACAATAAATTCATGCTCACAAAACAGTGCTTTACAAAAGTGTTGAACATACATCACTCTCAGGAGTACTAAATTCTGATCTCACAAAGAAAGCACTGAAGCCCATTTAAAGCCAATGAGCAAACTGTCAACTAAACAAACCAACAATTAGCTGCGCAAAAAAAATTTAATTAGCCAGATAACCAATCTTTATCCCCCCAATATTTATCCTACTTATTCCTGAACTGAGTGGTCGGGTGGGGCTGGAGCCTACCCCAGCATGAAATGGGTTGGAAGCAGGAACACACACTGGACTGATCGCCAATCCATCACAGGGATTATACACTTATCATACCAATGGGTAGTTTGAAGTTTCCAATTCGATGGTCATACTTGTCTTTGGACTCTGGGAGCAAAGTCAACTACCCACAGGAAACACAGGAGGGGCATAAAAACCTGACAACAAGGCATCAGGCCAATATGAATCCTGGCCCTTACATCTCTGAGGCAATTGCTGTGATAGCCTATGTTTACGCACCATTATCTCCAGCATGAAAGACCCTATGCTCACGTTAATTGCATTCACCTATAAATACTTTTTGGAGGCATCTTAAAGGATTTATAATCTGAGGATACACCCTATTCTTTAGGTGTTAAGGATTCTTCTGAGTGAGACTGTGATCAGGCGGCACGGTGGCATAGTGGTTAGCACTGTTGCACTGTTGGCACTGTTGCCTCACAGCAAGAAGGACGTGGGTTCGATTCAGGCCTGGGGCCTCTCTGTGTGGAGTTTGCATGTTCTCCCCGTGTTCGCGTGGGTTTTCTCCGGATACTCCGGTTTCCCCCACCCACAAAAGCATGCATCATAGGAACACTCCAACCAGTACCCCTGACCAAGGAACTGGCTTTAGAACTGGAGTTGGTCCCCGGGCGCTGCTCTGTGGCTGCCCACTGCTCCTAACTATAGGATGGGTCAAATGCAGAGGACAAATTACCCCACGGGGTTGAATAAAGTGTAGAGTGTATCTTATCAGATTCAAAGTTACACTGTGATTTTAGAGCTCTTAGCACACCTGTGTTACCCCTTTTCCACCAAAAAGAACCTGATGCTAGTGCCATGCTGGTGCTAGTGCCAGTGCTTCGTTGGTTCAACGCATGCACCTCCTAAGAACGTGTTTGGTTTTCCATTGCCGAGGAGCCAAATCAGAGCCACGCGATTACGTCACTGTAATTTAAGACCAGCAGATCAGGAGAAAATGAACGTTGTTCGAGATCTGCGTCTCTCTCAGCAGCGCTCACGTAACATCTGACAATACAGAAATATAGTATGGACTGCGGGAAACCACGAATAAAAATGTAAAACTGAAATAATGCTTGTGTTTCTATGCTCAGTAATAATATTATTGTCATTGAGGTTTTATCGTTTTTAGAGGGGAAAAGGAATAAAGCCGATCAGATTGCTATGATCTTGTACTGGATTAAGATCAGATATTTAAAAAGCAGCAATATAAGGTGCATACCGTATCTTGCATTGTTGTCCGTGCATTTTAAAAATACCAAAACCTTGTGCAGAAATAGGGTGTAATAATAGGAACATGCTATCCATTTTTACTTTTCCCAAGGAAGCAGACAGGTAACCCATAGCAAAAAGTAGTATACTTGAAGTTCATTTTATTAAGTATACTTGAGTATAAGTATAGCAAGTATACTATGGACCATGTACTTGTAGTGTACTAGAAAGTATACTAATTTAATACTTCTTCTGACTAAATTGGAACATTTTTAAGTTTATAAAAGTATACTTTTAAGTATACTTAAAGTTTAAGCAAAGTAAACTGAAAGTACCCATCTAGTTTACATCTAAGTTTTATTCTATACTGCAAGTACACTACAAGTGAACTTTTTTAGTATACTGTGAGTGAACTAGTTGTATACTTCTAGCATACTTTTCAATTTATGAAAGTATACATTTAAGTATGCTGTAAGTAAACTTACAGCTATACTGCTAGTTTATTAGTTGTATTCTTCTAGTAAACTTTTCAGTTCATGAAAGTATACTGTGAGGTATACTGCTAGGAAACCTAAAGAGTGTCATTGGATGTTTAATGACCACAGTGAGTCAGGACTTCAGGTTCATATATCATCAGCCAGACAACATCCTCATCATTGCACTGGAGTATTGTGTATTATTCTCACCAGAGGGAAGATCCCAACGTACTGGCCCACCAACACCTCCTCCAGCAGCAACTTATTTTCCCAGGTGGTCTCCCATCCAAGCACAAACCAAGGCTTCACCCATTTAGCTTCAACCACACAGCTGGTGCAGATCAAGTTGTGGTATGGCTGCTAGTTTTAAAACTAGTACAGACATTTCATTGTCACTATGTCAGATAGCACTGAAGTTCCAGTCTTCTTAATCTCATGTTTGAAAATACTGTGTACATTTATCTGTGAATCTGCACATAATGGCCAGCTAGATTGAACTGATATCTCAACTTAAACACAGCAATGTTTGGTACAGGTACAATATGCAGGGCTTTGATGTCCACACTCTTGTTTAAAAATGATTCAATCATTTATTAAACAGAATGAACCATCTTTCAAGTATTACAGCACTGCTGCATCTTTTCTTTGGTCGGTCATAATTTTGACTGTGATACAGAACTCCATTAACCAAAATCAGCTCATCGGTGTACTCATTTGGAATATTTCATCAGCCTTTGCTTGAGTCCTTCAGCCTACTGGTCAGGCTGAAGGCATTGCTAATTAATATTTTATGCATATTTCTGGTTCCATATGAGAGAAAGAGGTATTTTTTTGTTTTGAATTGGGATTTTAATAAGAGTTGCCATTGCTGTGTTCTTAGGAGCTGGTGCTTAGGCTGTGGAAAACGAAAGAACCGGTGCTAAGTCAGGCTCTGGCTCCGAACCAGCACCAGCACCAGCTCTGTGGAAAAGGGGTATGTGAGGGGCAGGATTTATGACTGCATCTTCCCACTACGTCTCCATACCCAATAGGATTCATGAGTCCCACATAATAAAGCAGCATAATTTTGCCTGACTCCTGAAAGCCCTGCGATCAGCCAGTCTGTCTCTGGCCTCTCCAGCCTGTGAAAAAAGGTTAAGTGTCTCTTACTGTTAGTTAACAAGTCCATTCACAGCTTACTTATCGCACGCTGACAAGTACACACACATACACACACACACACACACACACACACACACGCAGTGTGCACGTGCTTGAGATAGGAGTAGGTCTCTGTTGTGTTCCAGCCACAGCTAACCCCCACCAGCCCCACCCCCAGGCAGACTGACTGAGCTCTAAACTCCGCCCACTGTCAGTTGGTGTATTGAGTCTACTTAGTGCCCGGGGAACCAAGGGCCCATTTTGGGGGTTCAATGGACACCTCGTGCTGTCAAAGGCTGATGTCAATTTTTATGAAGTAGGGTCCCTATAGAACACATTTTGCTTGCTATATATCAGCAAATATGGTACTGACAAAAGACCACACTAACTGGCGGAACTAAAAAGAGATTTGCGTATTTAATCGCGTAAAATTAATTTTATGTTTTGTTTTATTGTACTGCACAGTCACTATTGCATCATGGTAAAAAATTTATACATCAAATGAAAGGGCTTTTTCTCAGCTTTAATTTGGGATCTACAACATCAACCCTTCTTTTACCAAAAGACCTAAGTATGCTGATATCCGGTGAGGCTATCACACAAAAACGTTTGACACCCGAATGTTGAGGGACAGTTGCAACTGCCTTTTCAATGATGGTAAATGCATTTTCCTTGGATCTGTTGCATGGCAAACATATGAATCCAAATAAAGAGCCAAAAGGCGAGGGAATATAGTTTATGCATGTTGCATAATAAGCTAACTTTCCAGGCTCCAATGTAGGATTAATATAACATAACATAACATGAATGGCAAGAACAGGCCGTTCAGCCCAACTAGGCTCGCCAGTTTCTTTATAGTATAGTGAATATATCACTTCAGATACTCAATGACTCAATGGTATCTAGCTTTAAGTCAAGCCTGCTCTTGAAAACTCCCAAGGTCTCTGCCTCAACAATATGGTCAGGCAAGCTATTCCACATCAAAATTACTCTTTGGGTGAAGAAATATTTCCGATTGTATTAATATTTCTGTTTACAATAAGAAACCACGTTTCTTCCTAGGTTTTTGAAATTGGCCGACATAAAAATGGCTGGTAGATGTCCCACTTTAACTCATTTGTATGCACTTTCTTTCATTTACAGTTGTGCACGTTTTGTTTCCAGATCCTGGAATGAGCTCATTTTGTAACATGTTGGCCAAATCAACCACTGGATCTGAATCCGTCTGTCCATGCATTTCACATGCTGAAGAGAAGATTGAAGGCAAAATGTTCCTGAAACAAGCAGGAACTGAAGATGGCTGCAGTACAGGCTTGGTAGAGCATCACCAGAGAAGATCCCCAGCGTCTGGTGATTTCAATGGGCCACCGAGTCCAAGCAGTCATGGCATACAAAGGATTTATGACCAGAAGTTAAAAATGATTATTCTACATTATGTTGCACTGTTTGTTATGTTTATACAATCAAACATATGTCCAAAAGGTTTTGTCATTTCTAATATGAATGAAAATACCCTTCACTTCAATCTCGTGCTTTCAAGTTGAAAGTGTTTGAGTACAGAACCATAATTTAAAAAAAGGGTCACTGGACAATGCATTATGGTGCTCACAGTAAATGTTTGCCAACTCATGCAGAAATGTCTAATCACTTTCAAGACTTTGTTTACTTGAGAATGACGCGAAGCTTTTGTCGAATTACAATAAAAATTTTCAAGTTTTTAAACTTTTAAAATTTTTAAATATATTTTTAGGATTTTTTTTTAAGTATCAATTTATTGTCACAAAGATTATTACTAAATATTTGCATCGCCTTGTTTATTTACCAGGAACTTTGACTCATTAATAGAAGGGAAGTTTATGCAATTAATTTGTGATTAGTATAGCTGATCTGTGTGATTGGTGTCATTGATTTGTGTGATTGGTGGCGTGTACCCCAGAGTGATTGTGATGTTGGGTTATCCATGGCTGGCAGGGTTGTTTAAATCTATTTTCCACTGTTCCATGTACTCTTAAAACAAAGAAAATCAGGAATATGTACACAAGGTGCATTGTGGATATGCAGCTTGGAATGTGCATTTAAAACCCTCAGTGTTCACTTCTCCATTCTCTCTTCAGTGGTCATTGCTGTTAATGGTTACTCCGAGAGCGAACTGTGAACAAAGTGTATAACAGTTTCCAGAACCAAGTTGAAAGATGTCCCTTTGAACATGAGGAATTTCACATGATGTGACATGGCTTTATATGAATGTAAATAGCAATGAAACTGCTGAAACCCCATTGTTTTTCTTTCTTTCTTTCTTTCTTTCTTTTTCTGCTAAAAATATACAAATCTCCAAAACCGTTACAGGTGGAAACACAAAACCTTCCAGATACTGTATGTTCCAAATATCACCCATTTCTCAAGGAACTGGAATTAAAACAATTGGGCCGGTTGGAGGCGCTGAGTGAGTGTTTTTATGTATGGTCCATAACTCCTGAACGTTAGGGGTCGGAACAAAAGGTAGCAACAATATTCTTTTATTTTCCTGGACTGTGTGAGTCTGGACGAATCAATCCATACAAGCCCCACCCATTTCCATACAGGTACATTTTCCACCATTTTGAATTTTGTCCAAAACAGTTTTTTTGTGACTTGTACATTTTTTGAGCAATCATCACCACATTAGGTATAGGACATCTTTAGACCAAGCCAAAAAAGTACCTTTTCAGAGTTTTGACTGTTTCTTTTTTTCCCCCATACTGTTTTGCTATAATTTGCTGTGAAAGTTTACTCAAATGCTGTGGACATTTTTTTTTTTTTTTTTTTTTTGCAAAAAGGTGTCCTGTCTCCAGAACACTTTGCGCAATTGCAGCACTCTCCAAATCTGGCCCTCAAAATCAATTCCAGCCAGAGTTTTCTCTCCCTCCAGGCAATCAGGTGAACAATTATTGCCACTCATTGACCAGACTGTCATCAAACCTGACTCCCAGGTAAAGGGAGGGTGGAAAATCAGCAGTTCTCGGCTGTCGAGGACTGTGATTTGGGGAGACCTATGCTATTGCAACCAAACGTGATGTGTCCCCCATGATGTCCGAGAATTTGGCGACAATGGGCCAATAGATGGCACCGTAAGAAGCGAATACAGCGGGAAAGTAAGTATTGAATGCGTCAACATTTTTCTCAGTAAACATATTTCTAATGGGGCCATTGACATTAAATTCCACCAGATGTCAGTAACAACCAAAGTAATCCACACATACAAGGAAATCAAAACAAATAAGTCCATCAATTAAGTTATGTGTAATGAGGTGGAATGACACAGGGAATAAGTATTGAACACATGAAGAAAAGGACGTGCAAAAGGCATAGAAAGCCAAGAAACCAGCTGAAATCTGTCAGTATTTAGAAAGCAATCCTTTCCCCTATCAGTGTAAATTAATATCAGCTGGTTTAGTCCTAATTGATGTCCTTTAAAAAGGATTCTCATTACCAAGGTGTCTCACAAGAAACAGCTCATCATGGGTAAAAGCAAAGAGCTCTCTCAAGACCGTCGCAACCTCATTGTTGCAAAAAATAGTGAGGTATTGGTTACAGATGTATAATGCCATGAAAAAGTATTTGCAACCTTCCTGATTTCTTATGTTTTTATATATTTGTCACACATGTTTCAGATCATTAAATTAATTTTAATATTACGCAAAGATAACCCGAGTAAATACAAAATGCATTTTTTAAATGATGATTTCACTTACTGAGGGAAAAAAGCTATCGAAACCTACCTGGTCCTGTGTGAAAAAGTAATTGCGAAGGTCCGAATGAGAATGTCCGACCATCAGTTCGTGATCTCAAGCTCAAGCGCACTTGGGTGATGCAGCAGGACAATGATCCGAAACGCACCAGCAAGTCCACCTCTGAATGGCTTAAAAAAAACAAAATGAAGGTTTTCGAGTGGCCTAGTCAACGTCCGGACTTAAATCCAATTGAGATGCTGTGGCATGACCTTAAACAGGCCGTTCATGCTCGAAAACCCTCCAATCTGGCTAAATTAAAACAATTCTGCGAAGAAGAAGGGGCCAAAATTCCTCCACAGCGATGTGAAAGACTCATTGCCAGTGATCGCGAACGCTTGATTGCAGTTGTTGTTGCCGAGGGTGGCACAACCAGTTAGTAAGTTAAGGGGGCAATTACTTTTTCACTTAGGGCCAGGTAGGTTTGTATAGCTTTTTTCCCTCAGTAAATGAAATCCTCATTTAAAAACTGCAAAATGCAAACTGAAAAAGTATTTGCCCCCTTCCTGATTTTTCATTTTTTTTCATATTTGTCACACTTAAATATTTCAAATCATCAAACTAATTTTAATATCAGATAAAGATAACCAGAGTAAATGCAAAATGTATTTATAATCTCAATTGGTTTCAGAGAAAGAAAATAAAGCTTCTAGAATGGCCCAGTCAATCATCCGACTTGAATCCAATTGAAAATCTACAGAAAGAACTGAAGATCAGAGTTCATAGACGAGGCCCCCGGAACCCTCAAGATTTGAAGGCAGTTTGTGTGTAAGAATGGGCTAAAATCACACCTGAGCAATGCATGCGACGAGTTTCTCCATACAGGAGGTGTCTTGAAGCTGTCATTACCAACAAAGGTTTTTCTACTAGGTATTTAATAAATTTCAGGAAGCGTGTTCAATAATTTTCCCCTCTGTCATTCCTCTTTATTACACATAACTTAATTCATGGGCTTATTTGTTTTAATTTCTTTGTATGTGTGGATTACTTGGGTTGTTACCGATTTTTTTTTTTTTTTTTTTTTTTTTGTCACACCTAAATGTTACAGATCATCAAACAAATTTCAATATTAAACAAACATAACCGGAGTAAATACAAAATGCAGTTTTCAAATGATGATTTCATTTATTTAGGGGAAAAGACTATCCAAACCTACCTGGCCCTATGTAAAAAAGTAATTTCCCCTGAACCTAATTGCCACCCTCGGCAACAACAACTGCAATCAAGCGTTTGTGATAACCGGCAATGAGTCTTTCACATCGCTGTGGAGGAATTTTGGCCCACTCTTCTTTGAAGAATTGTTTTAATTCAGCCACATTGGAGGGCTTTTGAGCATGAACGGCCTGTTTAAGGTAATTCCACTGCATCTCAATCGGATTTAAGTCTGGACTTTGATAAGGTCACTCCAATACCTTCATTTTGTTTTTTTTTTTTAGACATTCAGAGGTGGACTTGCTGGTGTGTTTCGGATTATTGTCTTGCTGCATAACCCAAGTGCGCTTGAGCTTGAGGGCACGAACTGATGGTCGGACATTCTCCTTCAGGATTTTCTGGTAGAGAACGGAATTCATAGTTCCATCAATTACGGCAAGTCGTCCAGGTCCTGAAGCAGCAAAGCAGCCCCAGACCAAATTTGGTTTGAAGGAATCTGGGGGCACTGATCCCAAATATTGAATTTTCAAAATCATATAGCGGCTGCATGTCAATCAAATTAAGTGGGCGTGGCCATTGTTATACAAACTGCTATCACTTGTGAACTTCCATCCTATATTTGACAAAATTCTACGCACTGGTATGGTATGAGATTCTGTGTAAACATGTCAATTTTGGTGTCTCAATAGGTATGTTTTTTAATATATTTTGGACTGTTTGATTGGGGTAATTGACTGGACAGTACACTGCATATGTGGCAAAGCCACTATCGAACCTTGCCTGCAATGAACAAAGGGAATCTTTAAGAACATGGCCGTCAGCAGCCAATCAGCTATCAGCAGACAGGCTTAGCAATGGCAGATCATTGTGCTAATCAAAAGGCCACGAATTAGTTTGTGACGTGGACTGGATATTGTCTCAAAAAATTTATCCAACTTACGTCTTTTCTGCCTCAAAATTCATTAATGCATATGCTGTACTGACTCTGTTAATTATAACTCGCGGTAATATTTGAGGTTGAAGTACCCTTTCATGTACAGTGCTTCTTTACGTATCATACTGCGGTGATCAACATGTTCGTTCGTGGCAAGATAAAATACAGTCTCAAACCTGACGTCTGCGCGTCTTTAACATATGGTCATACATCAAATTGATAAGCCTACTGACTTTATTAATGGATAAGTGGGAATGATTGGCAATGCCTCACCTCTCCGTCGCGTTTAAAAATCTATGAACCAGTTTCATTCATGAACCAATTATGTAGTTAAGTTTAGGGTTCGGCGAATTTTTGATCTCCGAACTGGTACAAAAACACAAATGAAACTTCAGGTTTTAAGGTTGGAATGTTTCGCTCTTGAGCAGCCGGGGCGCTGTTTGGCCTCATTCCGCGGCGCAGGCCTCGTCTCGCAGCCTGCGCGGCGAACCTAGTAAAGGCTGCGAGCGGCGGCGTTTCTCTCGAGTGAGACGCCGATATTCTAGGGATGTATCCGATCCATTATTTGCTTTCTTATGTTTCATATAAAAGTGTGTTTGATATCATCCTACTGAAGTCAAAACATAAAAGATAAAGGCACCGTGTGAAAAAGCTAAAACTGCATTAGAATATCAACGATGTTAAACTTTACTGTTTTCAATACACTCCTCTCTGCCTGTAGGTGGCAATTCGTACCTTTCCTTCCCAAATTTAAATCAGCAAAATAACTTATCGAGGAAGATGCAGATGTTGGCTGGAACATAGTCCCATAATCGTTTTTGATTAGTGGCTCTACCTGCAAACTAGTTGCCTTTAAACCACTTGGTTACTCGGCAAAGTGTGTGTGTTCTGCAACAAATGGGACTCTCCTCCTCCCCTATCAAATCCAACCGGGAAATCGACAACATCGGTGGCTACACTTACTGAAATTAAACCGTATCCACATACAAATGCGCCCACTTATGTCGGTGTTAAATGAAATCGCAGAGGCATGTCAGCAATCATACAACGTAGGAACATCCCTCCAGCGCTTGATTGTTTCAGTGCGCTGCAGTTAAACATTTCCTGTACAAATCTGAGTTATTACCCTACACGTAAAATGGATAAATGTTGTTTCTTGTGTGGTGGGGGGATAAATTCCGTGACAAAACCCCGAGTGCAAATGCATTGGTTATAAGTCACTGCTAATAAAACCGCTGAACAACAGCAATTAACGACATTGCGCACAGTTTTTATTGAAATGCATTTAACACTTTGTGGCCTGTCTGAAGCAAGTCAACACGCAGACTCCATTTTGAGGAGCCAGTGTTGCAGAGAAAAGAGTGTCTTACCCGTCCTGTCAACGCGCCTAAACATCGGAAAACACCGTATCTCATGGTATATTTTGGGCATGCCAAATATCGGGCTGTTTTGCACATAAAGTATTTCTTATTGCACTGAAACTTGAAATATCGGATAATGACGCCTTTCTTGGAATAAGAAGACAGGAGGCGCGTTTCTGGTCATATTTAAATACTGCGTTTTGTATGATAACCAGAATAACGTTATTTTATAAACTAGAAAAATGTTCACATAAAGATTGTTTGGGAATAGAGATCTTCAATAGCGGGTCAGGCGTTCTTCATCATGTTGACACTTTCGTTGCTGTTCTAGGTTTTATACTGGCATACGCACTATTGCGGACAAGCCAAGTACACAGAAGTGCCGACGGGGGGATGGGTGGAGGTACCGATTGGTCGCTGATAGACCGAGGCGCAGACATCAGGGCTTGAAATAAAACCGTGGTCAGGTCGAATGGAAGGGGGATGATCACCTTGTATTTAAAATGCAAATGTTGATGTGATCTGTCACGGTAACTTAAAACTTTTGCAGCACTTAAATACTTCGCAAAAATGGAACGGTTTTATTGGAGAGTGAAATGAATGGTTGTTATTAATGTTTAAAGGGATAGCTTGTTGAAGTGGAGCGGGTATGTGCGCAGGACTCCGGCCTAGTGTGCCTGCAGCTGGGATTTAGCAGATCTGCTTTCACAAAATCGAAAAAAATCCCGTTAGATGACAGATTTTCGTGTGGCTTCTGGTGCATTTGTTGTGACCGACGTGTAAATGGTAAGAATTCGACGGCTTTTTTAAAATCTTCCCTTTTTAACACATTTGTCATATCGTGCTGTTTTTTTCAACGTGTGGACATGTGTCGATGCGTGTAACTGCATGTATGTGCGAACTCGTATTAATATTGGCTAGCTAGCAAGTTAGTAGCTACTGCACAGTACGTAGTCACCTGCACCGTGGCTGAATGTTCAGGTGCAGTGCTGTCACAAGGTTATTAATTATATTCCATAAATCCAAACGATGTTATATACTTCCAAAATGCGTGTCAACTTTATTAGTTATGGTATGTTAGTGCTTCAAATGTATGCCCTTAAGTGATTTTAAGCGTAATTCTAGTTGTAGTGTGATGGGCTCGAATCGAGGCAATCACACATTAAGTGATTTCAATCTCCTCGTTGTGCTAACTGGAAGGTAATTGGCGATCACTTCCTGTGTTCTCATATTTATCGGAGTTTGAACGTCAAGCCTATTTTCGTTTGTAAGACTACAGGTGTACTTACAAATAAAGGAATTTTCAATGGAGAATGGAGTATAGTCCTGGATTAAAATTAATCTGAAACCAGTCCTTGGTGTCTTGCTGTCTAATTGTTAATGTCAAAATTCCTTCATTTGTGTGGCATTTATTTGAGGGTTTTTCTTGCGTTGCTGGCAAATTTGTTGTCCTTACTGCGGAATGATGATGGTACAGTTAACCGTAGTGTCAACTTGTTAGTAGTCAGATATGTTGAATTCTAAAATTGCAATTTTTCTGTTTTAATCCCAGGGTGGAACCATGCCAGTATGACCCAACCCTTTGATGTGGCAGTTAAGGATGCATTGGAGTGCTGTTTTAATCCACTGGGACTGCGGGACACTGATGGCTCTGTCTGTCGCACTGGAGACCAGAGTGTCTTGGAGGTTGGGGTAAATACTGGTGTTCAACAGGTGTCCTCAGCCTCTTATCCTACAGTCAGGTGTATGTACGACCAGCGGGACTCTGTGTCTCCATACAGCCCTCTCCAGAAGCTCCGGGATCTTACCTCTATGGTAAGCCTGTCACATGCAGCAATCCTGGAGGAGAACCTCCAGAGGGCTCATACTGGTGACAGGTGTACACCTGACCCCGCCCGAGGGGCAGAGTATAGGTGTACTGCACCCCAAATCTCACCTGTACTGAGCGACATCCAGACGAGCATTTGTCCTGAGCATGAAGGTTTGAGCATGAGGGGCTGCGTTTCCCTGCCCAGCACGGACTCCTCACCAGTGTACAGCAGCCCTGACCCAAACGGGTACCTGCACTTTGAGTCGGCTTTGTTAGGGAGCAGGGAGAGAGAGAAGGAGGGGGATAAAAGTGATGATGATGATGGTGGGGCAGCGCACTTTAAAGAAGGACTGAAGACTAATGGCAAAAGGAATGTTTCCCATAGCAGCAGCTCTTGCGGCTCTACTGTCAGTTGTGTGGAAAATGGACAGGAATGCAATATTCCAATTCCCAACCTGAGGGAGATGGATGGGGAGGAGTTGGGGAGCTCTAGAGAGGGCTCCCCTTGTGCAGAGGGCTTGGAGCACACAGATGAGGGTTTGGAAGGGAAACTCAACACAGCCTGTCTTGGGAAGGGTGGCCCAGGCACTAACACCTACCCCTGCACTACTGAACTGAGCAGCATTCACCCCAACGGCCCTCCACCCAACACTGTAAGCGTTTAACCACACCTCATATACCACCTCTCTTGTGTGTTCTGGGAGATTCAGGAGATTTAAGTGAGAGTTCCCCTATGGAGCCGAGAAGAAGAACCCTTTCAGAAACTGTTTTTTTTTTTTTTTTTTTTTTTTTTTTGAAGAGTGTGAGGCTCAGACAGTTAATTCTGCCTTTTTAACATCTGAGTGAAGTTTATTGAGGCCAGTTTGGTTGCGGTTAATTTAGCAGTGAAAATCCAGCTATAATTTGTGCATAGGACGTTATCTCAGCCTAGTCAGCAAACTTGTTATTTTGGCTGTAGGGGCATTTCATGGAAACACTGCCTGTTCTCAATTTTGTCCGTTGTATTCCAATAGTTTTTTCAAAATTGGGTCAAAATATACCTATATTATCAGAATATGTTAGAATACCAAACAAACAGCAAAGTTAACACCACCTGACAGAAATTTTTCCATGTTTTGTGTATGCTTGGGGCTGGCATTAAAAATTGGGCCATGAAATTAGTAAATAGGTTATTTTGGAGCATCCACTTCTCAGCTCAATGGAGAATGTTACTGATCTTAAAATGTTTTGTAAGAAGTATTGATGCTTGGACTGTCTGGTGCCAGATTTGTGTTGCAAGGCTACTTGTAGCTGGTAAGTTCTTGATATTTATTTTAGTTTATAACTGAAAGGTCAAAATCAAAAATTGGGAACAAACATGTTCAGCATGCATTCTCTTTGACAAATGTTCCCCAAAATATAATCACCAAGCACACTGTCTAGTGATGGTTTGACAAGGAGTCCAATTTGAAATCTTAGTGTGGCACACTGCTTGGATAAACCTTTCTGTATTGCAGGGAATAGGGGTGGCACGGTGGTGCAGTGGTTAGCACTGCTGCCTCACAGCAAGATGGACGCGGGTTCGAGTCCAGCCTGGGGTCTTTCTGTGTGCAGTTTGCATGTTCTCCCAGTGTTGGTGTGGGATTCCTCTAGGTGCTCCAGTTTCCTCCCACAGTCCAAAAGCATGCATATTAGGCTAATTGGAGACATTAAATTGCCCATAGGTATGGGTTTAAGAGTGAATGGTTTGTGTGCCCTGGGATGGATTAGCAAGCTGTCCAGGGTGGGTCCCTGCCTTTTGCCTAGCTGGGATGGGCTCCAGCTCCCCACGATCCTAGTGAGGAAGAAGCGGTATAGAGAATGGATGGATTTTAAGGAATTATCAAAGCAATGCTTTTAAAACGAAAGTTACACAAATAAAAGTATAATAATAATATGGTTCACCTTGAGCAGATTATGTGATATTTTGTTGTTTTCTGAACAAGACCATGTTTGGCCAGTGTGAAAATAATCCAAGCACTATGTTTGATGTAGGAGTTTTTAACTCTATGTCTGTTAGAGACTATATTATAATCATGAAGCTAATAATTGTATAGCCATCTGCTATTGATCTTACTGCAACATAATCAGAGAATTACAAAGGAAACAAAAAAATAATAATGCTGATTTGCAATGCTCTCTAGCTATTCATCCTTAAGTTTACTTAATACACAAACTTTGGAATGGGAAGTCTGCAGCTTTTCAACTCTAATTAATGTTACCAAAGTTACACATGCATGCAAAATCCAGACGTGAGGTTTGAGATTTTGATTACTGTTTTTTTTACATATTGCTATGGATGAACTTGAGACTGGAGGAGTATATGAGGTAATAGCATTGATGTGAGAGTTGATTGGCTACGTTAGTCAGGCATGAAGACTCATTAATGATGGGACTCTTAAAAAGCAAAGGCTTAATTGGCGGCCTGTGGGCGGATTCACTGAGCTGGGGTTATTTCCACGGAGAGCCATAAAGGACAGAGGCCCTCAAAGTACTATACAAAGGAGCACAAAGCAAAATTTATGCTCTCTGAATGTCAATTGGATTTCTCCGGGGTTTTTTTTTTTTTTTATAATACATATTTGTTATTTTCACTGCATAGGATGTCTTCATTGAAGTAAGGTGACACTGAAGTTGGTAGGTGACAGTTTATGCTTTTTTCAATCAAAATGTTGCAGCATAATTTTTAAAAAAATATTATTGGCTCGGTTATAAAACTAATGTGAGTTGTTGTTTATATGCTGAAGTTTACACATGATGACACTTGATCCCTTGGTGTCTGGAGGAAGGGAGCATTCTACCCATCCCCCTCCCCCTTCATTCTGTATCTCTACCTGGCAGTCCCCCTCTATTGCTATCATTTGAATTTCCCTCCAAAACCCCCTTTAGGTCACTCATTTGCTTTCCCCTCCATTGATTTCTCTTTGCCATATCAATAGGGACTCTACCTTGAAGAACAGCCCACTCTGTTCCAATATAAATTTGCAAGTGCCCATTCTAAGGGGGCTCTTTTCTGGTACCGGGGGCCCTCTGATCAATAGTGTTTTTGTTTGTTACTGCTACGCAATTATTTCCTCTCAGTTTCTCTATCAAAATTAATTTAATAAAAGACGATCAGCTTCTTCATTAGGTTCCACCACAAGTGACTTGCCTGTTCAACACTGAACATACAATTGAAACGTGATGAACAAAATCTTTGTTACTATCATGGCAAATACAACCTGGCATATTTTAATGCTTGTTTTTTAAAGACTGTGGTAAAATATCCAAAGCATACCTTTAGTGATGGATAATATGATTATGTACAGTAATGTAAGCATTATATTCAGCATATATCTCTCCTGTGATCTGATGTTATGTGATACTGATGTTTCCCTGTGAAGTCAGCATTACTCCAGATATGATGCCGCCTGTCTTTTTCTTTTTTTTTTTTTCCCAAAAGTGGTTTTGTGCTTGAGTTTGGTGCTTTGCAGGAATTGACTGGCTTATGTATTGAAGTGTATGATCTTTGGTTTACCTGAAACCTTTGGGCCCCGTTTACTCTTGGTTTTAACATGCGTTTTGGGTGATCGGATCCCAAGTGCTCATCACTAAATACAAGTGTAAGCGGGCTCCAAGATGCACTCAGATCCGATCACTCAAACCACTTGTGGAGATGGTCTGGGGCGCTTCTGACCACATACGTTTGGTAGCGTAAACGCTTATCCGTCCTGATGTGTCTCCGACAAGAACATAACCGGAAAAACATCCTCAATGTAGGCCATGGGGTTTTGATAAGCGGGAATGGCTACTATTGTTATGACGTATTAACTGCGCGCGGGGTCTTAGCGGAAGCTACATATTAAACAGAGAAATCTGATCACAAGTGGTCAGCTTGTCACCAAGTGCAAACAGCAAAGCGTCTTTTCTGACCACTTGTGATCCGCTTACCCAAAACGCATGTTAAAACTAAGTGTGAGCACATCCTTAGTGTATTGTTGCCCCACCTAAACATTGGGCTGATAATTAGATTTTAAGGGGAAACCATTCTGTGGTGATTCTGCAGAGGGATGTTTGCAGGTTCTGTGACAGCAGAAACATGTAGTTCAAAGAAAATGTTATATATATAATTTTTTTTTTTTTTTGAAGAATATCTGCAAAAATTTTTCCTCCGGTTTATTTTGTGGTTAAATACAAAAGGCCTCAATGTTCCAATTCTTGCATTTTAAGACCGATATATAAAAGGAGAGTGAAACACTGATTTATTTTAAAATGGCAACGGCTACATTAGTTCTCGTGGAGCCCAAAAAACATTGAAGAACTAAAATATTTTTGTGAAAGGGGCTCATGATGTGAGAAAAAGATCACGTAAAATGGAATTAACAGACTTTGCAGTGTCAATTAACACCATTTTTGTCCATCGCAATTGAGGATAATTTATGGAAAGATCTTCACTTTTTCATATTGAGGGTAATGGTTATCAGGAGGACTAGAATATTTTGTTCAAGTATTAATATTATTTTGTTAATAATTTTTGCCCATTGTAACATCTCAAACTTTTGATTTGAGTCTGGAGTTGATTGAAGGAGGATTTTGAACACCTCTCATCAAGGAACTGCATTTTTTTTTATGGTTCACAGCCGAATGGTCCAAAGAAGAAGCACCTCCCCCTGGCGAGGTACGGAGTGGGGGATGTTGTGTGGTCCAAGTTTAACCGGAGACCTTGGTGGCCATGTCAGGTTACCACTGACCCTCAGGGAGGTGCTTATTTCAGAATTAAAGGTGGGTTTTCATGGAGGTCTTTGCTGATAGTGTGCGTAATTGCTGTATTTCTGAAACATGGTGGAACTACAGGCACTTGGTGTGTTGTGCTTGTGGTTGAGGGCCTGTTGGTGCTTGTGTTCAGTATCAGAAATATTTTAGATCAGTTAACTGCTTGGCTCTGTGATACGAAATATTGCATGGCTGCTGCTTGGGCTACATTTTCGCCCATTGTAACAATCGGTTTATTATGTATATTCTGTTTTGAAAACAGGACATTAACATACTATTTGATGCTCTAATGTGAATTTATTTGCTCGTTGAAAATGTACAAATTGATGACTGCAACAGAGTCCAGAAAAGTTGGTGCAGTTAGTCAGTTGGTACTGAAATTGCCTTTGTTCCTGTTTTCGATTACTTGCATCCCAAAATTTTATATGTTTCTGGTTTTTGCTTTCTATCTTTGAGCTGCTTCTAATCCCTGGGCAGCGGCTTTCTTTTGTGTTTTCAATGTCAGAAGTTGTGGATGGCACCAAGAGAACCGTCAGTAAAGAAAAAACAGTCCACACACTTCAGCTTCCTTTTCACAATGTTTACTGAGCTACTCACAGCATGATGTTCCAAGCAACCAGGCTCTTCTTCAGACTTAACATAACATATAAAGTCGCCATCTTATCAAGTCTGTGGACTCAGTCACATGACCAATATCGCCAAAAGAACCGTTCCAATTTGTCAGGTTTTATTGCTCATTTCCAATTTGACGTCAGCAATGTGTTTCAAAAAAGTTGGGAGGGGACTTGTTCACTACGGTGTTGCATTGCTCTTCTTATAACACTCTGAAAGTGTAAGAGAACTGAGGACACAAACTGCTGTAGATTTGAAAGCAAAAAAGGTTTCCCATTCTTATTCGACATAGGATTCCAGCTGCTCAACACTTTGTGGCCTCCTTTGTTATTCAGTGTTTCATAATGCACCAAAGATTTTCAGTGACTGACAGGTCTGGACTACAGGTCGGCCAGTTTTGCACCCACACTCTTTAACTACAAAGCCATGTTGTTGCCATAGGCCTTCCCTGAATAAGATGTCTGGATGGCAGTATATGTTGCTCCAACTTGTATATATCATTCAGCATTAATGTTGTCTTTACAGATGTGCAAGTTACCCATGCCATGTGCACATACACACCCCTAAACTATCATGAATGCTGGCTTTTGAACTGTGCGCTGATAAGAAGACGAATGGTCCCTCCTCTTTAGCCTAGAGGATACGACGTCCATGTTTAACAAAAAGAATTTCACGTTTTGATTGATCAGATCACAGGACAGTTTTCCCCTTTGCCTCAGTCGATCTTAAATTTGCTTCGGCCCAGAGAAGGCAGCAGCAGTTCTGGATCTTGCTTATATGTATGTGGTTTTTTTGGTCATTCCATATGAAGTTAACCAGAGGTCCCCGGGTCACCGACTCAGATCTGGCTCAATTTATTTTGAGAGTACTTCTATATTCATGATGAACACATGCAAAATTTTAGGGTCCTATTCCAAGAGGTTTCCATGATATGGCCCCCCAAAAATCAGGGGCTATGCCTGCGCGAATTGCAAATGTTAATTCATAGGGACTTTGGAGGCCAATATTTTTGGAACAATTCATAGGTATGGGCTGAAAATTGCTACCCAGGGTAATTTGGATTACCATGCTTTCAGAATCTCTTGTCAAAATTTGTCTATCTCTTTTCATTTTCAAGATATTGGCCTCTCAAATTTGAAACTTTTAAGCGCAGAAATCAAAAATTCAGTTTTCAAGGGTTACCTATGAGGCCAGGATTCCTTACAAAGGCTAAATTGTGCTGGTTTCCTTCTATTTCAGGACAGGTCTGTCTCCACAAGGAAGACTGACTGCACCCAAGATATAATTGTGGAGTTAGGAGACCTTGAAAAGGGACTCCTTTTCAAGGTCCTGTGGTTTTAATGTGTCTGTAATCTCGCCGGCATTGGAAATGAGGGAAACCTCAATGTCCTTTCGAGAATAAATAAAGGTTTGAATGAATGACTCTGCTGAAAAAGTCACTTTTTTTTTTTTTTTTATTTTCCCAATTTTGGATTGGCAAGTTCACAATGTGGGTAGTTACCCATGGTAATGAAACTTGTTCTACATAAATGTATATATCTTGGCTTTATTTGTTCAAAATTACAGCTTGTTTTCTCATCTCCTTCACTATTTAATCATGTTATCAGATACAGGTATTTTGGGGTAAAAACGCCCATTATTATCCCCTTTGTTCAGCAACTAGAAGTTTTAAATAAACAGTGCCTACTCATAAGCTCAACTTACTTCATTGTATCTCCCCGACGACGATAGTCGGGAGATACTATGGTTTAGTTCCGGGGCCGCCGCCGCCACAGCTGCAGAGATTTTCTGTTCCAGGCTCTGGAGGCTTCAAAGTTTATAGGATTTTTCTCTAAATTTGCGTACTCACAGATGTTTATTTGGCAATGCTCAAGATCAATTCTCGGCAATTTCAGACATCCAATATGGCCGCCCTTGGCCATTTTGTCAAAAATTTTTTTTGCAGATTTTGTGTTTTCTGCTCATTTTGAGTCACATTTACTTATATATACATGTACAGGGATACATATTAATGTCATAGCAAGAGTAAAAACAGTAACATTGCGGCTGTAAAAATTTGCAAGTGATCTCTCATGGAGATCGGGGAGATACATGACTCGGTCCCTGTGGTGACTGAGGTATCTGGTTTCCTAAGGTAATCTGTCATCTGACATGATGTTGCATTCCCTACCTAGGATCTCCCAGGTATTGCATCATCTTCCATGGATATTGCATCAGATCTCCTGTGTACTGCATCATCTTCCATGGGTATTGTTTTAATCAGAGATGATGCAATAAGGTAGGTAATTTACAAATTCATTGAAGCTTCAGCATGGCTTCTGACGGGTGCAAAATTGGGATTTCCTTGGATGAGGAATGCGACTGTATGTATGTTTGTCGCATTCCTCATCCAAGAAAATTCCAATTTTGCACCCGTCAAAAGACATGCTGAAGCTTCAATGAATTCATTAATTAGCTACCCTATTGTTTTAACCAGAGATGATGCAATACCAGAGATGATGGCGAAAAGGTGACTTTTTCAGCTGGGACCCTTTTCCGGGTCTCCTAACTCCAGTATTATGCCTTGGATGCATTCAGTCTTCCTTGAATAGACAGACCTGTCCTCAAATAGATCAAATCCAGCATAATTTAGCCTCTGGAAAAGATCCTGGCCTCATAGGGGGCCCTTGAAAACTGAATTTTTGATTTCCACCCATAAAAAGTTTCATATTTGAGAGGCTAATATATTGAAAATGAAAAGAGAGAGATACATTTTGACAAGAGATTCTGAAAGCATGGACCCCAATTACCCTGGGTGGCAATTTTCAGCCCATACATATGATATGTTCCAAAAATATTGGCCTTCAAAATCCCTATGAATTAAGGTTTGCAATTAGCTTGGGCATGGCCCTCGATTTTTGGGGGGCCATATCTTGGAAATCCCTTGAAGTAGGACCCTAAAATTTTGCATGTGTTCATTTTGAATATTGAGGTATGCCCAAAATAAATTTAAGCCAAATCAGATTGGGTGACCGTGGAAGATTCTTGAACGTTTTTTGAGTTCATATGGAATGACCCTTTTACGTGGTACCATCTGTACATAATGTAGTTTTAACTTTCATTTGTGGATGCATTGACCAGCTGTGTTCGCAGACAATGGTTTACAAAAGTCTTCCTGAGCCCAGTGATTTCCAAAACTGAATCCCGTCCATTTTTAATGCAGTGCTACCTGAGGGCCTGAAGATCACGGCCGCTCAATATTGGTTTTCAGCCATGTCCCTTACGTAGAGATTTCTCTGGATTCTCTAAATGTTTTAATAATATTGTTTACCGTAAATGAGGAAATCCCCAAATTATTTGCAATTTTACATAGAAACATTATTAATAAATTGTTATTCATAGTCTTTCACAGAGTGGTGAAGCCATTGCCATCTTTACTGCTGACAGACCGAGCCTCTTTGGGAAGCTCTTTTTATGCCTGATCATGTTACTAACCTTTTGCCAGTTAGCCTAATAAGCTGTGAAATGTTCCTCCAGGTCTATTTTTTGGCATTATACAACTTTTCCAGTCGTTTGTTGCCCGATCCCAACTTTTTTGAAACGTGTTCTTGGCATCAAATTCAAAATGAACAGATATTAAAAAAATATTTTCTTCTCTTTGGATATGTTGTGTTTATACTACTTTTGTAATTATGTGTCCCCCCAGGAGGGAGAGTGGAGACATTTTGTTTTAGGCTTGGATCCCATTCGCGTTCGCATTCGCGTTCGGGTCAGCGTTCCCACTTCGGAGCGTAACTCCAAAATCGTTTGCATAATCTAAACGAAACTTTGCATACTTACTACTCAGGTCCTGAAGTGGTGCCTTTCGGTATGTGCCTGTCTGTCAGTCCGTCCGGATGTCAAAAACCTTTGTCCGGAGCATAACTCCAAAACCATTTGCATTATCTTAACAAAACTTTGCAGACTTACTACTCAGGTCCTGCAGTGGTGCCTTTCGGTATTTGCCTGTCCGTCTGTCTGGTGGGTTAGGCAGGGAAGGGGGCAGGGGGGGAGACATCTGTTTTAACGAGTAAAAACACATTCTAGTTAAATACAGAGTTTGAATGATTAGCCAATCATTGCATGCCGTTTTAATTAAAATTTTACACAACATCCCTACTTTTTTAGCTTACCGGCCTTATGGGCCGATAAGCTATTGTCGTGGTGTGGCGTCCGGTGTCCGTCGTCCGTCGTCTGGAACATTTTTTTATCTTTTTTTTTGTCCTGATGAATTTTCTTGTAAATTTGCAATAACATACTACTAGACCATACAGCGGCCTCCATAATTATTGGCACCCCTGGTTAAGGTGAGTTCTTTAGCTTCTAATAAATTCAGTTTTTTTCAAAATAATATAGGACCACAATGGAAAAAAGAGGAAAATCCAACCTTTGATTCAAGTGCATTTATTCAGTGGGAAAAAAATCCCACATTTAGAAATAATTCTTTTACATCAAATCATGTGTGCCACAATTATTAGCACCCCTGATGTTAATACTTTGTACAACCCCCTTTTGCCAACGAAACAGCACCTAATCTTCTCCGATAAGGTTTCACAAGATGGGAGAATACAGAAAGAGGGATCTTCGACCATTCCTTTTTGCACAATCTATCTAAATCATCCAGCGACCTGGGTGCTCTCCTCTGCACTCTCCTCTTCAGCTCACTCCACAGGTTTTCAATGGGGTTGAGGTCTGGGGACTGAGATGGCCATGGGAGGAGCTTGATTCTGTGTCTGGTGAACCATTTCTGTGTAGATTTGGCCGCATGTTTATGGTCATTATCTTGCTGAAAGACCCAGTGACGACCCATCTTCAGCTTTCGGGCAGAGGCCACCAGATTTTGATTTAAAATGTCCTGGTATTTCAAAGCGTTCATGATGCCATGCACCCTAACAAGGTTCCCAGGGCCTTTGGAAGAGAAACAGGCCCACAGCATCACCGATCCTCCCCCATACTTCACAGTGGGTATGAGGTGCTTTTCTGCATACTCATCTTTTGTGTTCTGCCAGACCCACTTAGAGTGTTTGTTGCCAAAAAGCTCTATCTTGGGCTCATCTAACCAAAGCACACGGTCTCAGTTGAAGTCCCAGTACCGCTTAGCGAATTCCAGACGTTTGCGTTTATGATTGTGAGTGAGAAAAGGTTTTTTCCGTGCATGCCTCCCAAACGGCTTGTTGGCATGTAGATAGCGCCTGATGGTTGTTTTGGAGACTTTGTGACCCCAAGATGCTACCATTTGTTGCAATTCTTTAACAGTGAGCTGTGGAGAACTTTTTATTTCTCTTACCATCCTCCTCACTGTGCATGGTGGCAAAATAACCTTGCGTCCTATCCAGGCTTGTTTACCACTGTTCCAGTTGTTTTAAACTTCTTAATGATTCCTCTGACAGTAGATATGGGCAGGTGCAGGCGAGTGGCTATTTTCTTGTAGCCATTGTCTGACTTGTGAAGGTCGACACACATCTGCCTTACTTGAATGGTGTGTTCCTTTGTCTTTCCCATGTTGAAGAGTGTATAAGAGAAATGGCCTCTGTGTCACGTCATATTTATACCCCAGGGAAACAGGAAGTGATGAATTACTAATTAAATGTTCCTAGATACTCTGATCAACTTTGTAAACTACTGTAGAAATGACAGAAATACTTCAATTACATTTATTTCCAAGGAATTGTTAGGGGTGCCAATAATTGTGGAACAGGTGATTTTATGAAAAATAATTATTTCTTAGTCAGGGATTTTTTTTCCCTTAAAATTCACTTGAGTTGAAGGTTACATTTTTCTACAATTTTCAGTGTGAGAGTATGCTTCTGCAAAAAAAAATTGAATTTATTTTAAGGCTTTTAACACATCTTAACCAGGGGTGCCAATAATTATGGAGGGCGCTGTATCTCCAGGCATTTTTCTCAGATTTTTGAGTGAATCATTTTTGTCCGTTTTATGGGCCCTTGAAATTTTGGCTCCAATGTTAAAGATAGGACTGAGAAATTTAAAAAAAATTTTTCTCAAAAACTGCGTGATAATTTTTTTTCTAAATCAGGCAATCAACTTGCCTTGGTACCGCCAATGTACAGTGCGAGCGCCATTTTGATTGAATCGATGGAAGTGGGTCTATTGGGGGCGCTGTACTTTATGAATACGCAAGATGGCCTATGGAGGCCAAATGGTTGCAGATAGAGATTAGGTTTGTATTATCGACATATAGGAAGTCATATATGACCTATATTTTGGCAATATTAAATGTGACCACAGATGACTTTGAAAGGTGAAACTCGAGGTCAGGGAATATATTAACAATGTTAGAAGACATGTCTTGAGATTTCAAAAAATAATTTCTCAAAAACTGTCCGATAACTTTTTTTCTAAATCTGGCAATCAAATCATCTTGATACACTTTATGTACAGTGCAAGTGCCATTTTGATTGAATCGACGGAAGTGGGTCTAGTGGGGGCGCTGTACTTTAACATTGGGTCTTATGGAGAATGGGCCAAATCGCCTGTGGACGCTAAATGGTTGCAGATAGAGATTAAGTTTGTACTACTGGCATATAGGAAGTAATATAAGACCTATATTTTGGCTGTGTTAAAGTTGACCTCAGATGACCTTGAAAGGTCAAACTTGAGGTCAAGCAAAATGTTTCAATTTTCAAAGGTTTCTAGGCTTGAAAATATTGAAGATTGGGAACATATGTGCATTGAACACTTCTAGTAAGTCATGTATGAACTTTCATACGGTGGCCTTGAACTTGACCTTCGCCGACCTTTGAAGGTCAAACTTCACATAGTGAAATTTCAATGACTTCTATCACCAAAACTATTGCACATAGAGCTTAGGTTTGTATTGCGGGCATATAGGAAGTCATGTATGAAGTTTCATTGGGCGACATTGAACTTGACCTTCAGTGACCTTGAATGCCCAAACTTCACAGTGAAATTTCAATGACTTATATCAGCAAAATGGTTACAGATAGTTTCAGTTTGTATTGGAGATGTATAGGAAGTCATACATGAACTTTCATTTGGTGGCCTTGAACTTGACCTTCGGTGACCTTCGAAGGTCAAACTTCACATAGTGAAATTTCAATGACTTCTATCACCAAAACTATTGCACATAGAGCTTAGGTTTGTATTGCGGGCATATAGGAAGTCATGTATGAAGTTTCATTGGGCGAAATTGAACTTGACCTTCAGTGACCTTGAATGCCCAAACTTCACAGTGAAATTTCAATGACTTATATCAGCAAAATGGTTACAGATAGTTTCAGTTTGTATTGGAGATGTATAGAAAGTCATACATGAACTTTCATTTGGTGGCCTTGAACTTGACCTTCGGTGACCTTCGAAGGTCAAACTTCACATAGTGAAATTTCAATGACTTCTATCACCAAAACTATTACAGATAGAGCTTAGGTTTGTATTGTGGCCATATAGGAAGTCATGTATGATGTTTCATTGGGTGACCTTGAACTTGACCTTCGGTGACCTTGAACGGCCAAACTATACAGTGAAATTTCAATGACTTGTATCAGCAAAATCGTTACAGATTGAGTGTAGGTTTGTATTGGAGACGTATAGTAAGTCATATATGAACTTTCATTTGGTGACATTCATATTGACCTTCGAAGGTCAAAAATGACCAAGAGAAAATCAATGACTTCTGTCACTGAAAAGGTCAGATGGAGCCTAGGTTTGTGTTACTCACATAGGAAGTCACATGTGAACTTTCATTTGGTGACATTCAACTTGACTGTTGGTGACCTTTGAAGGTCAAACTTGACATAATACAATTACAATGACTTGTTTTGCCAAAATGGTCACAGATGGAGTCAAGGTTTGTATTACAGACATATAGGAAGTCATATATGAACTTTCATTTGGTGACCTTCGTATTGACCGTAAAAGGTCAAATGTGACCTAATGAAAATTCACTGACTTGTATCACTAAAATGGTCACAGATAGAGCCTAGGTTTGTGTTACTGACATCTAGGAAGTCATGTATGAACTTTCATTTGGTGATATTCAACTTGACTGTCAGTGATCTTTGAGGGTCAAACTTGACAGTGAAATTACAATGACTTGTATCACCAAAATGGTCACCGATTGAGCCAAGGTTTGTATAGAGACATTTAGAAAGTCATATGTGAAGTCCATTTGCTGACCACAACTTGGCATTCTGTGACCTTTAATTTCACAATTGACATATTGAATTTTCAATGACTTGTATCACCAAAACCGCTTCAGAGCTTAAGATTGTGTGTGTATTACAGGAGGTCCTATAAATGAATGTGAACGTTTATTTAGTGGCCTTGACATTTATTTTTATTTATTCAAATGTCAAACTTCACATGAAATTTTCATAACTTATATCATCACTATAAGACTACTTGCTGGTAAGCTACAGGACCCTAGGTCCTATTTTTTTTAAACTGAGGTTGCTTTCAAAAATATATTGCCATACCATTGGTTTACATGTAGCTGTATGCCAAGCAGGATTCAGTGATCAGTTATTGCCCAAAACAATCTCCCCCAAAAATAGTGTGATTAGTGCCTGCTGACACTGTAGTGCAGAAAAGCAAAGCAATAAAATTTCTCAGTTTCGACATCTGATATACAGTATTGTCTTTATACTGTTTTCAGTTAAATATGGAGTTAAATCATTTCCAAATCATTGCATTCTGTTTTTATTTACATTTTATGCAAAATCTGAACTTTTTTGGAAACAGGGTTGTAATTAATCTTGCTGTCCCAAGGGCTGCGGCTCTTCCCATCTGATCACGAACCTGCCTACGGTGAGGAGTACTGTCTGATGGAAAGGAAAACCAGATCTAGGGTTTTGGTACCAGTCCGTTCAGGATATCAGTTCTAAGGGTATTATACCAAAAATGTTTGGTGGAAATGTGGCTTTTGAGTCTTCAGTCGGCCTACCGTGCCTGTCTTTGGACGTTGGACGAAAGCCATGCAACAGCTTACTCTTTGAATGTTTTTGTGTTTGCTCGGCGCTAGATTCCAGTGATCGGGCCTGCCACCAGTATTTCATCAGGACAGTTGGTGATGTTGTGGAGCAGACCTGGGTCCCCCTGAGGGCCATGCACAAGTTTCAGGGGGGATTTCAGTTTGAATACCTGCCGGTGCTCAGACGAAGAGACCGGCAGAAGGATCAGAACTACAGATACTCGGTAACAAAGTGCATAACTGCACTAACACACTGCAAAAAAATCTGTCTTAACAAGAGATTTAATCTTGCAATGAGACTATAACAGTAAATCTGTATGTCAGCTAGAAAATATTATCTTGTCTTAAATTTAGATCAGTGAAGGTTTGAAGGTAAGATGTTTGAAATTCATACCCCACTTACAAATGCCGCTATCAGTAAAAACTTTTCCTTATATTAGGCAAGAAATTAATAATGGAAATAAGACAGAAGTGTAATTGAAAGAATGAAATGTGTGTTAAGATTAACTTTTGCATTTTTAGTACATTAAGGTGGAAAAAGAATAATGGCTCTTGCAATCATGTGTAGAGCCTTGTGATTGTACTCATCTGCTTTTTACCTGACTAGTTTCTCTTTCCTGTAGATACCCAAACGGCTCCTGCAGTCCTGGAAAGCCAGTGTGCTAGAAGCAGAGGCTCTTCTCCAAGTGCCTCTGAACCAGGTCCTACCCGAACAGTCAACTGTGCAAAAGAATCACTCTGATAAGTGCACCTCACAAGGAGAGGGCGTGGCATCAGAGGATCCCCTCCATGCTTCAGTAACTATGGTGACAACCATGTTGGGTCAGCTATCCAATGCACTGGAAAAGCTCTCCAAAAAGCCCCCCTGGACAAAATATGTGAGTAAGAGTTACTCAAAGAAGAGTGAGAGGTTAACAAAAAGGTCAGCTGTCTCCAAAAAAATATGTACAACCACCAAGAAATTGGCTAGCAAGGTAGAGGAGATCGAAGAAGGTTGTGCAGACTCTCCGTACTCTGATATTGACTCTGTTCCAAGGATTCTGTGTCCCAAAGCCTCCGAACAGTACTCCAAACCCAGCCCAAGTAAATGTCATTCGAGCCCTAAAGAGAAGGTGAGGAAGACATCAGCGCAGAAGCCGTTTAGAGGGCTGTGGTTTAGCACTGTTCATAAACCTTCCCTTGGAGATGCCAATGGTGCGGTCTTAGACTCTATGAAGGGCTCCCTTTGTAAGCTGAATTGCCAAAGGATGATCCCAGGAATTCCCAGCTCAAAACTTGAGCAGTCTGGGACTCTGAGTGTTCCAGGACAGGACGGGGTGGCCTTAAATCTTTCTGCCAGCAGTCGCCTGATGACCCGGGCACTCAAAGCCATGGAAGAGCAGGAGCTCAAAGAGAGGATGATGCCCACTCGATCCACACAAGCGGACACTCCTGATTCAGCCAAATGCCTGTGTCCTTGTGGGGAGACAGAGTCAGGTAGGGACAGCAGCACGCAGTTACAGTCGCCACTTGCTGCCAGCTGTGACTTAAACCATGAGACGACACCTGTATCTGCACACAGGAGTCGCTTGCTCAAATTCATGAAGAATAAGAGCTCTGGTGGCTCCTCTTCAGCTCAAGTCGCAAAAGAAAGCCATGTGTCAGCTATGTCCTCTTCTCTCTCACCTGCGCTGTCTCCAATGGAGGTCTTCAAAGATACAGAGGAGATATCCTTCAAGTCTCTCCAGGATGAGAACAGCGACTCTGGTAAAGACGCTTCCATTCGCCCAGATGCTAATTACAAGTTCAGCACCTTCCTGATGTTGCTGAAGGACTTGCACGATAGTCGTGAAAAGGATGGGAGTCCTTTGGTCATGATGCCAGGAAACACCAGCGCTCTCATTAAAGAAGAACCGTCTCTCATTCCTCTTCAACTGGAAGGAGAACCAGTTGGTGGGTCTGAGGATGGTAGTAGTCCTTCGCAGCAAAACTCAACTGCAGTATCTGAAAAACGTAATGCAGGGAAAGGAGTAGAATGGGCTTCAACTAAATCTAAATCTATCAAAGTGGAGCAGAAGCGTGACAGGGAGACAGGAGACCCCAAGCGGGAAGAGAATGGTGGCAATTCATGTGTCCCAAAATGCAAGGAGGCCATTGGGACATCACAGGGTAAGAAGAAACAGCCCAGGAGGGGCCGTCCTTTGAAAGGTTGGAAGAAAAATGCCATTGATGTGCCTTTAGGAGCAGCCAAACATGCCTACAGAAAGGGGCATGTAACTGGTCAGGGGAGCGCACTGGAATTAGGATACATACCTCTCTCTGGAGAAACATCACATTTTCAGGAGGGCACCCCTAATGGAAGCATCCAGAATAATGGTAACGAGATGGTACCAAAGAAGCGCTGGCAAAACTTTGACTCGGCTGGTGGGACGGGCGCTGAGGGAGAGGAGTATGGCAAACGTCCTGGGACCGACGGACCCCACACCATGGTGCCTTCAGAGTTGGGTGGTGCACCCAGGGATGGGACAGCTCACAGTGTGGTCCCTTCAGGGCCCTCGCAGCCAAAGAAGAGTGGGCAAGAGCAGACAGCAAGCATTGCTCCCAGAGCAACTGATAGGAAGGAAGTCTCTGCTGGTAAGAGAGGGGTTAATAGGCGGAAGCCCTTCAAAAGTGCTTCTGAAGCGCTTTAGAAAATATATTTCTATTTGTTACCTATTTTCTCCATCACACATAAAAATTGATGTTATTTTATCTGGCTATATTTGGTTTGTTGAATCTACAGATAATATCGACTTATAATCTGATGTCAGTAAAACCTTTTATTCACAGTAAACTCAGAAAATAAGCGCCTTAGAAAACCCAGCAAAAGGATGATAGAATGGACTGAAGAATATGATCACTTATTTTCCCTGAAGAAGAAACCGAAGAAGACTCCATCTGGAAAGGTGAGAAAAAAAGTGTTTGCTTAACATTTTTCTTGGCTTTTTTACTTGCTGGTGATTTGCTTAAAGCATTCCTAGTGCTCTCAAAGTAGCTGGCCTGTCATCTTAATACAAAGAGACTGTCTGAATACTCAGAAACTGAACTGTCCTTTATTCATTAATGTCTCTGCCCACCCTGACTTGAAGGTGCCCCAGTCAAGTAACGCAACAGACAGGGGAGCATCTGAGAAGACGCTGTGGGATCACGTGAGCTCGCATCGCAACCTGCAGACCCTGCTTCCTGAGGTCGAGACTAAGACTGCTGGGAGTTTACCAACTGTTGAGCATGGTGTCCTACAAGATGTTCAGGCCCCGCCCACAGATATGCTAACTCTGCCTCCTGAGACTTTGCCCTCCCCCTCAGAAGTTGGATGTGCGACTGATGTGAACAAAACACTCTTCTCTACAGGATGTGGTGAGGATCCTTCATGTAAAATGGGAGAATGGTGTGTGGCATCTTTAATGTTGATGCTGACAAAGTGATTTACTGGCATTCACCAGTGTTTCTACATAAGCTGTCATAAATTCAGCTTGTAAAAATCGTAATTCATATTGGTTTTAGGCACCACATTTTTAGCTAACCTAGACCATGGTCCGGTGAGCTTATCTCGTGGCCCGCTTGTCCATCCTTGTTCGTCGTGTGTACACATTTTCTCTTTTCCTTGAGTTGATCGTTCCAATCCGAAATACCATATGGCAGCAGCGGCCTTGACCTTGAAAATATTGAAAATGTTGTCTTCTCTGAAATCACGGCATGGATTAAGCTGAAACTTGGCATGAGTGTTCCTACACGAGTAGATTAAAATTTGTGAAAATCATTCTGATTCCAAATCCCATATAGCTGCCAGGGCCTTGACATTGAAAATCTAGAAATGTTCTCTCCATAACCACTTGCTGGATTAAGCTGAAACTTTGCATGAGTGTTCGTACACACTTATAGATTACTGGTATGTTCAAATCGTTCTGATCCGAAATCCAATATAGCTGCTGCAGCCTTGACCTTGAAAATCTAAAAACATATTCTCTGAAACCACTGAACGGATTAAGCTGAAACTGGGCAAGAATGTTCCTACACATATTTAGAGTAAAGTTTGTTCAAATCGCTCCAATCCCAAATCCAATATGGCCACCAAAGCCTTGACCTTTAAAATCTAAAAATTTTGTCTTCTCCGAAACTAAAGTATGGATTAAGCTAAACTTGGCGTGACTGTTCCTACACATATATAAAGTTTGTTCAAATCATTCTGATCCAGAATGTAATACAGCCGCCACAGCCTTGACAGTAAAAATTAAGAAAATGATGGCTTCTCTGAGACCACTTAACGGATTAAGCTGACCTTGAAAATATTAAAAACGTCCTCTTCTCTAAAACCACTTGACAGAGTGAGCTGAAACTTGGCATGAGTATTCTCACACGTGAGTAGATTGCAGTTAATTCAAATCATTCCGATATGATATCCAGTATGGCAGCTGCAGCCTCGACCTTGAAAATTTAAAAACCTCTTCTGCAAAACCTAAGGACTGATCAAGATAAAACTTGGCCTGAGTGTTCCTCTGTTCCTACACATTAGTGGAATAAAGTTTGTTTAAATCATTCTGATATGCAATTCAATATAGCTGTCACAGCCTTGAACTTGAAAATGTAAAACTGTCTTCTTCTTCGAAATCACTGGACAGATTAAGCTGAAACTTGACGAGTGTTCCTATACACTAGTAGGTTAATTTAGTTCAAATTTTTCTGATCCGAAATCCAATATGGCTGCCACAGCCTTGACCTTCATGATCTCTAAATGTCGTCTTCTTCGAAACCACTTGGTGGATTAAGCTGAAACTTGTCATGAGTGTTCCATCATCTGAGTAAAGTTTGTTCAAATTGTTTCGATCCGAAATTCAATACAGCCGCCGCAACATTGACATTGAAAATTTAAAAATATGTTTCTCTCCAAAACCACAGCACAGATAAAGCTGAGACTTGCCATATATGTTCTTATCCATGAGTACATCAAAGTTTGTTCAAGGCGTTATGATCCGAAATTAAATATGTCTGCCACGGCCTTGAACTTCCAAGTCTAAAAACATCCCTGAAACCCAGCCACCGCACAGATGAAGCTGAAACTTCATATACAGTGGGCTCCAAAATTACTGGCACCCCTGACAGGCAATGCACAAACAATACTTTCAAAAATTCTACAAAATGTGTTTATTGAGAAACTCTAAATAACAACGTGAAAAGTACTGTATGATATTAATGTTCCACTGGAACCAATCAAAATTATTCACTGATTTGATTAAAAATATATTTCTTCTAAATCAAGGTTTCAGAATTAATGGAACCATTTAAGATTATTGCAAGTAACATCTACCAAAACTAAACCTGGTATTAAATTCCACTTATTTAAGTTTTATTGAAGTGTTAAGGAACTATATTGAGCCATGAAATCACTTCCAGTTTCACTAGGGTACAAAAATGAGGTAACACACATGCAATATCCCTTTGTCATCCAGCACCATGAAGAAAACAAAACACTGTCAGTTGAAAAGAGGCAGATAGTCACAGACCTTCATAAATCTGGTAATGGCTACAAGAAGATTCACAAACGACTAACTATGCCACTGAGCACTGTCAGGGCAATTATTTAAAAATTACAAAGATATGGAACTTTTGAAACCTCAAGGGTAGAGGATGCAACTGCATTTGCCCCCCCCAGGATGCTGAGGTGGGTGGTGAGAGAAGCAACAAAATCCCCAAGAATCACTGCGAAGGAATTGCAGGCCTGGTGGCATCTTGGAGTGACCAGGTTTCTAAAAGCACCATCAGGCGCCACCTCCGCAACCAGAAGAAAGCTTTTTCTGACCAGAGGACACAGAAGCGAGCTCTTGGAGTTTGCCAAACGTCATTTAAATTATGACTGGAACAAAGTGCTTTGGTCGGACGAGACCAAAATTGCGGGTTTCAGCCAGATCATGTTTGGCATCGAAACACAGATGCATGCAAGGAGAAGCATCTACGATGAAATTTGATGGTGGGTCAGTCATGTTTTGGGGCTGTTTTAATTCAAGAAGTCCAGGGGCTACGGTTAAGATTAATGGCATATTGAATTCCAACAAGTGTCAGGATATTTTGGCTGACAATCTGGTTGTTATTTTATTGTTTTTTTTGAAAATTTGTGTTCATTACCTCCGCCAAACGAAGTTGGCATGAGGTTATGTGATCGCCGGCGTTTGTTTGTTTGTTGTCTGTCTGTCTGTCTGTCTTTCTGTCTGTCTGTCTGTTTGTTTGTTTGCAAGATAACTCAAAAAGTTATGAATGGATTTTGATGAAATTTTCAGACAAGGTGGGTATTAGGACAAGGAACAGGTGATTAGATTTTGGCATATCTAGGCCAAAGTACAGCTGAGGTATACGCCAAAGTTCAAGCTTTCAAGTCTTTCCAATGGGCCAGAGTTCCAGTCGCCGTGCTTTTGGGTTTTGCTGCTGCCTGGCGGAGGTCTGCGCTCTCTGAGTGCTTTTCTAGTTTTAAATTTGATGCCAGCAACACGTTTCAAAAAACTGGGCGCAATTGCATGTTTACCTCTGTGTTGCATCACATCTTATTCAATCAACACTCTGTAAGCATTTGGAAACTAAGGAGACCAACTGCTGGAGTTTTGAAAGCAAAATATTTTCCCATTCTTCCTTTATGTAGGATTTCAGCTGCTCAATAGTTCGCAGCCTCTTTTGTCATATTTTTCATTTCATAACGTGCCAAGTATTCTCAGTGGGATACAGGCCTGGACTGCAGGCAGACCACTTCAGCATCCAGACTCTTCTACTGTGGAGCCATGTTATTATAATACATGCAGAGCATGGTGTTTGGCACGGTGTTGCTGAAATGAGCAAGGCCTTCCCTTAAAAAAGGCATCTGGATGGCAGTGAATGTTGCACCAAAACCTGTATACATCATTCACCATTAATTGTCTTCACGGATGCGCAAGTTACCCATGCCATGTGTGCTAATGCAGCCCCATACTATCGCGGATGCTGGCTTTTGAATTGTTTGCTAATAACAAGCCAGTTGGCCCCTGTCCTCTACTGCCCAGAGGACGTGACATCCATGATTTCCAAAAAAAAAAAAAATTCACATTTTGATTAGTCAAACCACGGGGCAGTTTTCCACTTCGCCTCAATATATTTTAAATGTGCTTGGGCCAAGAGAAGAAGGCAGTGTTTCTGCATCTCGTTTATACTATAGGTTTTCTTTCAAATGTTCAAAATAAAGAAATGGTCAATCTTGGAAATATATTTATATTTCCTCGTTGGTAAGATGGGGCATTTTAACTTCCAGAATTTCCCTCTGTAGAGTACGCCTCTGCCTTTCCAGAATTCCTGCCAAAAGTGTAGACTCTTGTTCATCTATGGCAGGGCTATTCAACCCTATCCAGAAAGGGCCGGTGTGGGTGCAGGGTTTCATTCCAACCAAGTACTTGCACATCTGACACCACTAATCATCCCCAAGAGTCTTTGCTAAAGAGCTTTATTAGTAGTATCAGGTGTGTAAGTGCTTGGTTGGAATGAAAGCCTGCGCCCACCCCGACCCTTGCTGAATAATGTTGAATAGCCCTGATCTATAGCTTCATAAATTGTCAGCATCTCATGTTATTTTTACAGTGTGAAACCATTCGTCCAATGTGAAATAACTCAATCAAAATGGTAAAAATAGAATTGTGTAAGCTTAAAAGTTGAAACCGCCCACATAGCAAGAGGCTTGTGGACCATTGTCGGTCCACCGGGAGCAGATCTGGCATTTTGCTGGCGTTTTGGTCATTGGAACAAGGGTGGTCGCCGGATGGGTTACTGACGAAAAGCCAGTTCTACAGTTTTGTCAATTTTAATCAAAACTCCTTGTAAATCATTCATTTATACTTCTTAATTCAATTTAGTAACAAGTAATGTTATTGTGTGGTGCATGGTGGTCCGACAGTGGGGCAGAAGTGGCTGTCTGATATCTGGTGATTTTGCCATCTGGGCTTTTGCTCTCAATTTGGTCCCTTCCACTTCGAAAACATCTCCTGCACTCCTGCCTTAATTAACTCACCTGATTCAGTTGATCTGCTTATTAAAATATGAACAGAGGGCTTGATGAACTGAAATGGGTGTGTCAGATCAGGGAGACATATAACATGTGCAGGACAGGGATACTTTTCAGAGTGCAGTGCGGAAACACTGCTGTAAACTGTGTTGGCGATCACACGCAGAATCTTTCCCGATATTCACATGAATATTCTCCTTGAAATCAGCATAAACATTTGCTTTTATCAGGCCAGGAATATTATAATGCTCAACGTAAAAATGTTAATTTTGAAGCATGAGCCAGTTGTTACTTCTTAGCATAAGTTGTGGAGATTAATAATAGAGGACATTGTACAAACATCCAATTTTAAGACTCGATTTACTTAAAGCCGAAAACATTTTGGTATGTGCAAAACCTATGAAAAAAGCAGTAATTGGTTCAAAACAAATACCATGGCCGACCATTGGTGATGATATGCAAAAATCTCAGTACATCTAGTGCTCAAGGATTAAAGTACAGGTCATTATGAAATTCATCTACTCATGCTGAAACTTTAGCTAAGTTTTGGTGAGTTTTGTTGATTTGATGGATTTAGTAGTCACAGTTTACCTTGATAAAATTGACCTTTATTGATCCAGTTTTTGTGGCTTTTGTTGCACTGACTGATGGTGAGTTGGCTAAGACTCAGAGTAACTCACCATCTTGTGAAATAGTTTCTTCATACTGGTGATGTGATGGTCTCTGTCCCCCAACCCCCCGCTTCTTCCTGACCAACAGGGGCTCAGGACCGGAAGAGACCGCGGAAGCCCGCTCACAAAATACTTGAGGACTTCAGCGAATTGCTGCCCATTACGAAAGCAAAGAAAGGGGTATGAGTCAATGAATCTGGGTAGCAGTTTGTTGGCTATTTGATATCATTGTATTCCTGACATGATGTTTGTTCTGTTTAGTCTCATTTTGTGTGTTCTGTACTCACCACTGCGATCTCCAGCATTAGTTTGGGAGATAGATGTGAAATTTGTTCTCCTCTAGAGTTATATGAGGCTTTATTTCACACCATTGGGCTCCAGAAAATCCACAGACTTAGGCCAGACTTTTCTTATTACTTTTTTCTCTGATCCGCCGACGACCCAATTCTGAAAACCAAAAACAATTTTTTTTTTTTTTTTTTTTTTTTTGCCATTTCGCGGATCTGCAGATCATTGATTGCCCCAGTATTGGAAAAAAAAAATATATTTTTTTAATATATCCTGCGTCCGCTGACGTGGAAGGAACTGTATGTCAGACAAGTTTGATTAACCTCATGACCATAATCCTTGATGTTCCTCAACTCGACAAAAAAAAAAAAAAGATTCATTTTTATTTCTTCCTCCATTGCAAATACAGGCTGAATATTCTTCGAGAAACCCAGAAGTGCTGAAAAATAAATATTTAAAAAAAAAATTTTTCCCTCCCTCATCAATTAAATCTTCAGGATAGAAGTCCAAGATACAAGTAATAAAATCTGGCCTTACCCCCAAATTACATCAGATGCGTGTTTAGTCTGTCTGTGCTCCGCCACGGCAGCGCAGCTGATAGGATTCACTTCAGTCAATGTGTGAGCTTACACTGGATAACGCTGTGTCGCATTTCCCGTCCGTCCCAGCTCCTGCAAACTGCAGCCGAGCGCAGCTGACACGCACGACTTCTATTTTTGCCGCAGCACAAATGCAACCACTACTAGCACCTAAAAACCGAGAAAGCGCACCTTTTTCCGAGGAATTCCTACAAAAATTTAGATTACACTGAGGTTTACTGAAGATTTGAGGCCAACTCGGTAAACCTTGGAAAAATTTTACCGAGGTATCCCAAAGTCTGTCCGGTTTACTTAAGTTTGGACAACACCGCAGTAAACCTCAGTTAAATTTTCCCGAGACACACCGAGGATTGTCTGGCCCACTGAAGTTCAGAGACCACTTCCGTATTCCTCGGGAAAATTTCACCGAGGTAGACTAAAGTTTGTCTGCTTGCCCTATACTCTCACCAGAACAAAGGGGAGGTGTAAAGACAGTCAAAACACATGCCTCATTAAAGACCTCCCTCCAGTACTGCAGTCCAAACACCAATTAATTATGCAAATTACCAGAACTGCCTGTTCAACGAGGTTACAGTGTAATTAAGCCAGGCCCTAGATGCAGTCCAGATGAAGTACAGGCTTAGTTCAGCCTGCTTCTCTGTCTGTGCTGCATACAGGAATTGGCAAAGGGCAAACCACCACCATTATAGTAAGAACAACAAAAACACATGTTCAGTATTCAGAATATATTCAATGTGCAAAAGCACCAATTTACAAACAAATCAGTTACACAATGTAATTTTTAAAAGAGGGCACCTTGAGAGAAAGTGAACATCGAGAGTAAGAAAAGTGTGGTTGCGCAAAGTGGGGAAAATTAAGCACATAATCACACACATACAGTGATGCATGTGTTTTTACTGTCTTCACACCTCCCCTTTGTTCTGGTGTGAGCATAGGCCTAGCAGACAAACTTTGGTCTACCTCGGTGAAATTTTCCAGAGGAATATCGATGTGGTCTCTGAGCTTCAGTGGGCCAGACAATCCTTGGTGTGTCTCGGGAAAATTTAACCGAGGTTTGCTGAGGTGTTGTCCAAACTTAAGTAAACCGGACAGACTTCGGGATACCTCGGTAAAATTTTTCAGAGGTTAACAGAGTTGGCCTCAAATCTTCAGTAAACCTTGATGTATTCTAAGTTTTTATAGGAGTTTCTCGGAAAAAGGTGCACTTTCGCGGCTTTTGGGTGCTAGTAGTGAACAGTTCAGCGCAGCAGATCGATCAGTACACAGACAAAACATTAAAACATTCGGTTAATTTTCAAAATCTGTGTTGGCGCCAGTTCGTATTGTAGGCTAGGACAGCAACCGAAGTAAGAAAATATTTCGGCTAAACTTTATCGACAGGACGCTTTCTAAACAAATGACGAACCCAACACAAACAGAAAATTAAGAACATCTATTAATAAATAGGCTATTTATCCATGGTAGAAGCACAAAATGTCGAAAAATAAACAAATCGAAGCAAGTCAACCGTTCCTCAACCCTTTCGGTAAAGAACAAAGGCTGTTACCTGTTTGTAGTTGCACTCAATGCAACGTGTCATTTATCTCAGGCGATCACGTGTGATTATGTTATAACCAGGTCATCTCGTCAGGCTCGCTCAGTGGTCTCGCTTCTCTTGCCATCTGGCCCTGATACTCTGTAAAAACGCAGTTGGTGGGTGTTGACGGACGGCAATGCACGCAGCAAACACGCAGCAGGGCGAAGGCTGACCAAACAAGCATCTGTTATAATCCTGGGGTTACACAAAACAGTCCAACTCATGGTCAAACACCAGACTACTCTCCATTGCTCTTAGAGACCGTTTAATATTTATTTATTAACCCATAAAGTGCTTAATTTTTACTAACCCTATCCCTTCAAAAGTTAATCATTCATTATGTAGTTGACAAATGACCCTCAGAGGGACTCACAGGTACCTGTGAACCCTTGTGAAGGTCATTGCCAACTAACAATTGACAAAATTGTTGACGTTTTGAAGGCTGAAATCTGATATGCTTTGTATATTTTGCGCCGTCCGTGATTATAGCAATGATTAGCACTTTAAGGGTTAATGTAATTACTTCACGCCACGGAGTGGGCATGAAGTACTGTTTTTAGCGGCTTTGTATGGTTGTTTGCGTTTCCGTACTTTGCGCGAATGGGGTGAAGTCTGCCATCTAGTGGCTCTGCGTGTTTGTTTCTGTTTCCGCACTTGCCAATATTTGCGTGAATGGGGTGAAGTCTGACATCTCTGATTGCCTTGTTGGTTAGTTGTTCTTTTACTGCTGGGAGTCAGAGTGCAGTAATAGCTTTAACAATTGCTGATCATGGCTTTGTGTTGCAGGTTAACTGTGTAAAGGCAGAAGCGACTGATCTCTACAGCTTGGCAGGAGATGCTGCTGATTCAGGTCGGGGTGAAGTCCGCCTTCAGTCTAATCCTGCTGAGAAAAATGAACATAGCAGCATTTATTCAGTGAATGTCCTTGTTATGTATGGAACTGTCATATCCAGCATTGTCTGTGATTAGAATGAGGATCAGACGCATCAGGGATGCACCAGTCCGACTTATTCAGCCCAGTACCTGGGCTTTGGGTATCGACTGATGCCGAGCACCATTCGGATACCAGGGTAAAATTAGAGTTAGGCTTCTTCTGTGTGTGATAAAACTCTAATAGTGAGGTGAGTGTAGTTTTGGGGTTCAGTCTCTGCACAGGAGGTCCCAGGTCCGACACTCTTGGCCCCCTCACCCTGCACCCGGACCACCTCTGGCCCTGAGAGTCCACCGGATGGAGAGGTGCAGAAAAGTTCCCTGGTGGGAGACTTGGACCCAAAACTGCACCTGGATGATAAGAACCCACTGGAGACACAGGTGCTCAGCTGCAGGACCTGTAAAGCTGCTTACTCTCAGAATGCTTTCTCTTCTGTTAGTTTTGATTAAATTTTTTATTGGCTTCAGTTCAGTCTGAGTCGTCAGACCATAAAGAAGTACATGACCTCTGTAAATCCCGCTAGGTCCACATACCTGAGTTGTGTCAACATATTGACCTACTTTAAGTGAGACTACAGTGCTGATATACACTGGAGCAATTCTTGGGTAGAAAGTAATTTTCATTAAGCTATGCCCAAATTTAGCTCTGTGGATGTTCTGGAGCTATAGATTCGGTCATTATGCACATGTCAATATATAACTGGAAGAAGAAATCGCTATTCACTGTTGAATAACAGTGAGCTGCAGCAGATACAGTATCTATAAAACTCCTCAAATCAGAGCTAAGTTTTCTTGATGGATGGATGGCACTCTCGCTCAGTGGAAACACAGCTTAATTTCTTTTTGGATTAGCTACGCTTTAAAGAGAGTGTCTTTTTCAGGCTGAAATGTGCATCTCTGACTGTGTTTTTGTATTTGCATTAGAGTGTATGTGTTTGTTAAGAAGGCTGTATGTAGGTGTACAGTACCACAAATGCTGGTGGACTGGGTGCTGCTAAAGCATTGCCAATTGCCTCCTTAGATATGTGGGTCAGGATGTGATGACAGCTCTTCAGCGACACAGGAAGGGTCCTTGCCAAGTGAGGGGGGGCTCTCCACCAATAAGAGGCCACTCGGAGAGAGAGGGGGTGGAGCTTCCATGAAGGAGAATGTATGTCAGGTAAAATTTGCTGGTGCAGGGGTATTTCAGAGATGCTCAAATGATTAGATGGCCATTTAGATCATCTAAGGCAAAAACGATGCATCACACAATACTACATGTCAACATTATTATCCCCCGCCACGAAGTGGGAGGGGGATCTAGGTTTGAGCTCTGTCCGTGCGTGCGTGCGTGCGTCTGAGATAAAGGGGACAGCTTTTCTCAGAAACTATTAGAGATAGGACAACCAAATTTGGTGTGTAGCTTGAGACCATAAAGGCCTTGCTGGAGTTCGAAAATGAGATGCGCGCGATTATTTTTTCTGGAGTTATTGCCCTTGTGGCATTTTTGGGAGCCTCTGTTCATAGTATCTTTAAAGAAGACATTTTGGCGGGGGATGTTGTTGACCATGTCTACTTGTTTCTCTAGTCATTCAACAAATACAATCAAATAAAATTATGCTCTATATCTTTATCGTTAAGCTGTCTGGCTCTGTACACGTGTGTGTAGTGAGTTGAAGCTCTCTGGCTCTGTACAGGTGTGTGTAGTGAGTTGAGCTCTCTGGCTCTGTACAGGTGTGTGTGGTGAGTTGAAGCTCTCTGGTTCTGTACAGGTGTGTGTTGTGAGTAGAAGCTCTCTGGTTCTGTACAGGTGTGTGTAGTGAGTTGAAGCTCTTTGGTTCTGTACAGGTGTGTGTAGTGAGTTGAAGCTCTGGTTCTGCACAGGTGTGTGTAGTGAGTTGAAGCTCTCTGGCTCTGTACAGGTGTATGTAGTGAGTTGAAGCTCTCTGGCTCTACAGGTGTGTGTAGTGAGTTGAAGCTCTCTGGTTCTGTACAGGTGTGTGTAGTGAGTTGAAGCTCTCTGGCTCTGTACAGGTGTGTGTAGTGAGTTGAAGCTCTCTGGTTCTGTACAGGTGTGTGTAGTGAGTGAGTTGAAGTGCTCTGGCTCTGTACAGCTGTGTGTAGTGAGTTGAAGCTCTCTGGCTCTGTACAGGTGTGTGTAGTGAGTTGAAGCTCTCTGGTTCTGTACAGGTGTGTGTAGTGAGTGAGTTGAAGTGCTCTGGCTCTGTACAGCTGTGTGTGGTTAGTTGAAGCTCTCTGGCTCTGTACGAGTGTGTGTAGTGAGTTGAAGGTCTCTGGTTCTGTACAGGTGTGTGTAGTGAGTTGAAGTGCTCTGGTTCTGTACAGGTGTGTGTAGTGAGTTGAAGCTCTCTGGCTCTGTACGGGTGTGTGTAGTGAGTTGAAGGTCTCTGGTTCTGTACAGGTGTGTGTAGTGAGTTGAATCTCTCTGGTTCTGTACAGGTGTGTATAGTGAGTTGAAGCTCTCTGGTTCTGTACAGGTGTGTGTAGTGAGTTGAAGCTCTCTGGCTCTGTACAGGTGTGTGTAGTGAGTTGAAGCTCTCTGACTCTGTACAGGTGTGTGTAGTGAGTTGAAGTGCTCTGGCTCTGTACAGGTGTGTGTAGTGAGTTGAAGCTCTCTGGCTCTGTACAGGTGTGTGTAGTGAGTTGAAGCTCTCTGGTTCTGTACAGGTGTGTGAGCAGACAGGTGAGCTGCTCCTCTGCGAGGGTCAGTGCTGCGGTGCATTCCATCTGCACTGTATCGGCCTCTCTGAGACGCCTGAGGGCCGCTTCCTGTGCCAGGAGTGCACCTCTGGTGGGTCCCCTTTCATTACACTAGCACCTCTGATCTGCTTTCGCTGTACTCACAACTCCAGCGAGTCACCTTTTGTTATACTAACACTTCTACTAACACTAGGAGTAACACTACTCATACTCTTTCTCTGGGTCTCCCTCCAGTATAAGTACTCCTCTGGTGGGTGTTGCAGCGTCAATGCACGGGCTAACTGGGGCTTCAGCCCTTGGGCCTTCAAAGATCAGGGGCCTATCACTAGCCAATATATCTATTCTTAAAAATCACATCGTTACGGTGGTCAACAAGGGGAAACACTCTGCAACAGCCGAAAACAACTCCAATTGAAGAAACGCCCTGCAAAAACAGAAATGATGCAAAGACAGAAACACACAAACTTCAAAAACAAATGCAAGACAAAAATGCTGTTGGCTACCTATCCATAGAAGAAAATTAAATTGACCAATTGACTGCTATTCGCAGCTAGCTGTGCTTGCTAGCTAATATTAGCTAGTTAGCTATTATTATAAATCCACCACAAGCGGAGCTCCTTCTTCAGTGCAGCACTAGAACAAACAATACAGTAAAGTCATTATAATAAAATCACATAGGCTAATAGGTTGAACTAGCTATCAATTATACATCAAATTTCATATCCTCCCTAAGATTTTCTCTCTGGGCTTATCTCTCTGGCCAGGAATGGCATGACTCCACGGCTATTCCTGACTATGCCAGTGACCAACACGAGCCAAGAGCATTCTTTCTCTAGACTGGCCTTGGTGCAAAAATATTCTGCAATCAAGCATGCAGCGAAACTGAGTCTGTAACCTCACACTGGTATCTGTTGCGAGTGACATTCTCACGGGAGTTGAATTTTAAGGACAAAATCAAGGTTCTTCCACAAACAAGACCAGATGAAAGTACTTCTGCAAGTTAAGACAGTGCTCTTGCCCATTTATTGCTTTCCAGCATCCTATTCTAATGGTGTAAGTTTTAAATGGGAAATCCTTTTTCTAGTTTTCCTGATGATTGCTTTAATAAGGATTACTTAGCTGATATAACCTAGATTCGGGAGGGGGGATCTACAAAGCTTCTCAGCCCCAAGGCCTAATGGCAGGTTAAGGTGGGGCTGCTGATGGGTCCCATTTAGCAAAGCTGACATTTCCGGAGGGTTCCCCTCCGCTATGCTAACACTTCCTGTGGGTCCTCTTCCATGATTATAACACCTCTGGTTGGTTGCTTTACTATGGTTACACTTCTGGTCCTACCACCACTGAGTTTTTTGAATCCACGTGCTAATTATGGAATTGCATGTGCTATATGTACATATTCTGAGGTTCTGATTTTGTGTTTTAGGCGTACATACGTGTTTTGTGTGTAAGAAGCCTGGGGAAGATGTGAGGCGGTGCATGATTCCTGTATGTGGGAAGTTCTACCACGGCGAGTGCATCGCCAAACACGCCCCCACCACCCCGTTGGGCCGTGGATTTCGCTGCTCGCTGCACGTTTGCCTGTGCTGCTACATCGCCAATCCAGCTAACCCGTCAATCTCTAAAGGTGGGTAATCAGGTCAGAGAGGAAAATTTTGTAACTTGCTAAAGTTTACTGGGACATTTATGTAGACGTGACTGTTCTAGGTTCTGGTGGGATTGTTAAGCATGTATGAGTGTGTTTTTATATGCTTGAGGGCGTGTAAGTGTGTTTTTGTGTCATGTATTTACGGGTAAGTGTGAGAATAAGTGAGCATGTAAGTACTGTGTCCTTTTATTTGGCGTGTGAAAACCCCGTGTTTTCGCCGTGTGTTAGGGCGTCTTACACGGTGTGTGCGTTGCCCGGTGGCGTATCACGCTAATGAATTGTGCATGGCGGCGGGGAGCATCGTCCTGGCGAATAACAGCTTCCTGTGCCCCAACCACTTCACCCCCCGCCGGGGCTGCAAGAATCACGAACACGTGAACGTCAGCTGGTGCTTCGTCTGCTCTGAAGGTTGGTCACCTCTTCCTCTCTGGTAGAACTGACCTGGGATTACTATGTTGTTTATTTCAGATCTGCATTTGACTGAGCTTGCCTGATGTAAATCAGATAAATTAAATAAAACCAAAAGATAAACCCCGCCCATCAGCATCCCCGGAACCCTGGGCATGTACCGTTGAGCCAGTTGAACCCAAGTTGACTGTAGAATCTGTCATTCAGTATTATTTAAATCCCTTTCAGTGCTGCTGGGATATTTGTATCCCTTCTGGTATTGCTGGATTATTTAAAACCCTTTCACTACTGCTGGGATATTTAAAACCCTTTCGTAACTACTGGGGTATTGAACATCCCTTTCAGCGCTGCTGGTATATTTAACATTCCTTATGGTATTGCTTGCAAGTATATTTAAAATCCCATTCGGATAGGATATTTAAAATCCCTTCCAGTATTGCTAGGATATTTAAAATTCCTTCCAGTATTGCTAGGATATTTAAAATTCCTTCCAATATTGCTAGGATATTTAAAATCCCTTCCAGTATTACTAGGATATTTAAAATTCCATCCAGTATTGCTAGGACATTTAAAATTCCTTCCAATATTGCTAGGATATTTAAAATCCCTTCCAGTATTGCCAGGATATTTAAAATCCCTTTCAGTATTGCTAGGATATTTAAAATTCTTTTCAGTGCTGCTAGGATATAACCTGGGTTTTACTCTGAAGACTTTGTGTTTAAATGTCAGTCACCTGCACAATAATAAATTGCCTAAAATAACTTTCCTCTGGTTCCTATCATGTGTTTGTATATTACCCCTAAAAAGGGTTACTAAGTCTGATGGTTCAAAAGTTAGGGGAACTAGAACATAAACTGTTCTCATTTGTCCCTGTCATAAATCTACAGTAGGGGTCTTTGTCTTATCTGTAAATAGTATGGCTGTAGGCTTTTGTTTCTTCAAAAATTATGGTTATACACCTGATTCTACTGATCATCCCTTAGAGTCTTAGCAGTTTAGCTTGAGTTGTTCAAATTGATCACAGGCCTGCTCCCACTCAAACTCCTTTTGGACAAGACCCCTGCCGTAAATTCAAATGGAAATGTACATTCACGTAGGCTTAATTTCAGGTTTGGTTAATGTGAATGAAGAATTGTTGTCATTATTTTTTCCCCTGTTCTTAGGATGTATTTCTGGGATATTGTTGTGTTGGACGATGAACCATGCAGCCTCTCTCTTCCTGTAGGGGGCAGTCTCCTGTGCTGCGAGTCCTGCCCGGCCTCCTTCCACCAGGAGTGCCTGAGTATCGACATGCCTGAGGGCAGCTGGTACTGCAATGACTGTCGGGCGGGAAAGAAACCGCACTACAAGGACATGGTGTGGGCGAAAGCACCGCGATACAGGTCATTGGCACACTGGAGAAACCCGGCTCCTTACATTACCTTACATTACACTACCATGAAATATACTCCGTTACGAAAGTTTAGCAGCACCTGATATAAATGCACAATAAACGAGTTAACAACGGTGAAATGTGTATTTAAAGGTTGCATCAGCGATTCTGAGCCAAAACATTATTTGTCACGTACAGGAGATCTTTCCTCACAAAATGTTAGCAGCTCGTCTCATGAATGGGCGGTGAAAAACTCCGGGTTCTGTAGGCCACCTGCAGCCATGTAGGCACTGAGAAAGATACACAAACTCGTGTGTACCTACCCGCGTCCCCAAACATCAACAAAAGTGTTCCAACGAATCGGAGGGCAGGGGTGGGTCTTCTGCGCCAGTTCCGTGCTCGTGCGCAACAAGTGGGTGGGACTGAGCGGGCAACGAAACGAACTGGCAGTGGCAGGTTGAAGCATGGCGGAAGATAAACCGAAAAAGAGACACTCGAACGAGTGCATGTTGAAGAAAAAGGAACGCGATCGCAGCTATGCAAAGTCCGGAATAAACATAGGGGAAGCATACCAACGTTGGAGAGAATTCCGGGAGTTGAATTGTTTTAATTCTGACGCCCAGGTTGCCGCCTTTCTACTGGACAGGTGAGTAGAGCTGGTGCTAACTCGGTTAGACGTGAATCCGAGCAAAATTGAGGAAAGCTCGTCTATTGTTTTTGTAAGGCTATCTTGCATAGATCATGCTGGTCAGAATGAATCAAACAGTAGAGAGATCGACATTTCCTCTTTGGAGCGAGTTTGCAACCTTTGCTAACTCTCGGTTGGCTAGCTAGTGAGTTTGCTTATTCTGTCTGATCAAACCAGAGTTCGTGTTCGTGTAATAACATTTTTTCTCTGGTTAGTACTCAGAGTTGAAATTCGTCAATGAATATATAACTGCGTGGTAAGTTTAGCTAAAAGTGGTGATCTACAGACTATGGTGGCACCAAACTGTTTGCCCACTTTTGAATCCACACTATCGAGTCCCTAGTTTTTTTTTTTTAATTTATCTTTTTCTTTTTTATTTTCATGTACATTATTCTGTTATGTATTTTTGGCTGTAAAATTGTATTAAAATGAGAAATGGACTTGCCCAGCTGAGTGAGCAATAATTACTTATACGTTTCACTTTAAGAGAAGCGCGTTCATGTTCCAAGCTCCTGAAGGGGATGGGCGAGCGGCTCTGTTGTGTTTTGAGAACATTTCAGCTGTCAACAATGGTGACGTCACATCGCTGATACAGCCTTTAATTGTCTTTACCATTACAGGGAACAAATAGACATCCATGAATGCCCCACATAGTTGTGACTCAAATAGGTGAGATGAATAAATGTCACTCAGAATACATGGGGATGGGTTCAGCAGTTTTCCACGAGGCTGTTTTTATCCCTTGGAAGCAAGTGTGATGTCTACTGGCGTGTTGAACCGCATATCATTCGGTTACTTCATGATGACGTCACAATGAAGCGATCTTCACGTGCCGTCGTTTTACGTGGTCTACCGCTGCGAGGTTGGTCTTTGACAGTCAAGTCTGTGCCATACGTTTCTGAAGATGTGAGATGGTGTTGTGGTGGACGTTAAAGTGCTGCCCAACTTGTTGCAAGCTCATTCCTGCCCTTAACATGCCAAAGCCTTCGTGCCTGGCGTTTTAAGGCATTCCGATACGACGCCCCATAATTTTGCGCCTTTCAATGTTTTTCATTCAACTTAAAGCATCCCTGACATGTCAACCAGGTTTTAAAAGGAGTTGAGTTACAGGATTCACATGGGGCACAAATCGTACAAAATCATGTGCAAAACGCGTAAATGAACATGAGACCAGGATTCAGCGTTACTTCGTACGTTGGCGCAATACATTCTGCATAGTTCACCATTTCATTATATTTTTTCAACAATGCTTAAAATGTTGGTGTTGCTAGATTTTCATTGCTGGGTATACTTTGCCTCACCTCACTGAACAGTTCATTACATTAGATTACTGCCTTGCCTCTTTTTACTTTCCCTTGCATTTCAGTACCTTAAATTACATTACCTTACCTCACCTTACAATTCATTGCAGTGCATGACCTTACATTATATTACCTTACATTAAACTACCTTAAATTACTTTACTTTGCCTCACCTTAGAGCTCATTACAATACATTAACCTACAGGACACTACATTAAAATGCTTTACTTGACCTCACCTCACTGTTCATTTCATTACATTGCCTTACAATACACTACATTCAATTATATTACTTTACCTCACCTTACTTTACCAGACACGACATTATCTTAAATTACCTTACATTACACTACCTTAAATTACTTCACCGTGCTTCACCTTACAATTCATAACACTGCATTACCTTAGATTATATTACCTTACTTTACATTGCGTTCACTCAAATTACTTTACCTACCCTCACCTTACAGGTTGTACATTACCCTACAGTACTCTACATTAAGTTACCTTACCTGACCTCACTTAACAGTTTATTTAGTTGCATTGCCTGTCAATAACTACTTTCAATTACATTGCCTTACCTCACCTTACATTACCTCACATTACATTATCTTGCATTACTCTGCATTGCACTACCTTAAATTACTTTACCTTGCCGTGCCTTACAGTTTCATTACATCACATTAACTTACATTTCCTGACTTTTTATTAAATGACATTACCTTAAATTGTTATACGTTACAGTTCATTATGTTACATTACATTAAATAACAGCTGTCCTGGCAATGATCAGACTGACAGACAGACTGACTCCGGTAGAATATGGATGTACAGAGGACTTTTTTATCTTATTCGTTTAAAGGTCTAATGATAGTGACTTATGTGAGCTATATTATGCCGTGTTGGATCTGAAAATCTGCAGTGCGGTTGATGAGTAATTGGGACTGATCTAAAAAGTGATTATTTTTGGCTCCTCACCAGCACAGAAGATTCACCTGAACACAGGATTTTAAAATCAAACGATGAGCATGAGAGTAAAGTAGTGACTGTCGTAAATCTTGCAAACCAGTGTCTCAGCCTTTCTTATGGTGCCACTGTCCAAATACTTCCAGGCTGCACTGTTGTTGGGAAGGACCTGCATTAAAACTCTTTAACCGCACATTAATTTTAATCTTAATTATCTTAATTAATCTTTCTTAATGATTATTGATCATGATTATGTAATCTGTCGGTCCAGGTGGTGGCCTGCGGAGGTGTGTCACCCCAGGAACGTCCCCGATAAAATCCTGCGCATGAAGCACGAGGTCGGCGAGTTCCCTGTGCGCTTTTTTGGTTCCCATGACTACTTGTGGACCTATCAGGCACGAGTCTTTCCCTACATGGAGGCAGATGCCAACAACAAAGACAAAATGGGGAAGGGCGTGGATGTCACCTTCAAGAAAGGTGCCTGAACATGTTTCCATTGGCATTTCTGGATATGTGATGAATGTGAATGGTTTTCAAGGCTCAACTGCCTGGTCTAGTATAGAGGTGTTGCCCTCTAGTGCACTTTGGTTGGCTCAGGCACAGACACTTCAATGGTAATGTGACATAAAAATAAGAAATTGTTTTTTCCACACAAGAATGTGCACTCACTATGCCTTTTGCTTTGTCTGAGGTCTCCCTCTGCACCAATTTTGTAAGCTGTATTGCTGTTCGAAGAATAGAGAAATATTTTGTGGATCAATCAGGCAGTTTACTAGTGAATAACGTGGTGGTACAACTGCACTCTCTGGCTGGGAGTTGGTGCAACATGGTGGTGCCCTAAGACTGCTCTTCTGGGCAGAAACATTCTCCACCCAACCTGAGGAAGGTCAATAGCTGACGTGCGCATCACTTGTGTTCTTCTGTAGTTGAAGATGTGCTGGGGGAGGAAATCTGACATCCTAATGTCCTGACTACATTTCCCAGAATGGTTAGTGTTTGCTTCTCTCTTCAGCTCTGCAGGAAGCTGCCGAACGGTTCGTGGAACTGCAGGCAGAGAAAGTGCTGAGGCAGCTCCAGGAGGACAAGAGAAATGACAGGAAACCCCCTCCATACAGACACATTAAGGTGCTTCAGGACCAACATGATACTCGTTTCATCTACATATTGTTAAATCACTCTTTCGGCAATGAATGATATTTAGTGAATTTTCGATGTTTATGTATATGGGATGATGTACCGCAGAAGGTCCCGGCCCTGTTCCTGCATATTCACTGTTTACCTTGCAGCTTATTAGTCAGCCCTTAATTTGTACTTGTTTCTACTAATTAGCTGGTAAAGGAGACCTTTAGATATTGAGTTAGGTGTGCTTTGTTAGGATGGAGGGAAAACCTAATGGACAGTAGATCTCCAGGAACAGGTTTGGGCAGCCCTGCTCTAGCTGTTAAATAAGGTGTGCTTTGTTAGAGGTGGAGTATAAACCTACTGGATGGTACATCTCCAGGATCAAGATTGGGCATCCCTACTCTAGCTGTTGAATGAGATGTCCTTTATTTGGGTTGAAGTGTAAACCAATTGGAGAGTAGAGCTCCAGGAACAGGGTTGGGCAGCCCTTCTCTAGCTGTTCAATGAGGTGTGCTTTGTTAGGGTTGGAGTGAAAACCTACGGGACAGTAGATCTCCTGAGACAGTGTCCATTTCCAATGAAACATAGATTGAATGTTTAAGTGCTTGCATCGCTCTACTGAGAGGAACAATACTCTCTTTCCTCTGACACTGTAGGTGAATCGACCAATCGGGAAGGTGCAGATCATCACAGCCGACCTATCGGAGGTTCCGCGGTGTAACTGTAAGGCGGAGGATGAGAACCCGTGTGGGCTGGACTCTGAGTGTCTGAACCGCATGCTGCTGTACGAGTGTAACGCCCAGGTGTGCCCAGCGGGCGAGCGCTGTCAGAACCAGGCCTTCACCAAGCGGCAGTATGCCCAGGTGGATATGTTCCGCACGCTGGACCGAGGCTGGGGGCTGAGCTGTTCTCACCCCATCAAAAAGGTACCAGCGCTGGGGACTCTCTTAACATGTAAGGAGGGTTCAGATACCTCGGGTCTTGCACTGTGTCAACTCTTTTTGCTTGATGTACAGTACAGTCGCCGTTAAAACCGAAGAGATGGCGTTAGTTAACGCCCGGTTACCTCGGACATTTCGCCCTTCTAACCCATTTCTAACCCCGATCGAACGCGCGATAACGCGGTACTTCACACTGCTGACCAATGAGCCGTATAACAGGACAATTTACCGCCAGGAATAACCACATGTGGCTCCGCGGAACTGAATGTGGTACCACGTGTAAGTTATAGAATAGAGGGCATTTTGACTGTTAGAATTACGTTTGTGTTTGCCGTTATGTATTTTATCTTTTTATTTTCTCTTGCAGTGAAAGTGGAAGTGAGAGCTTATGCGACCTCTGGAAAGCGTGTGGCTGATCATTTCCTCGGTTTAAAAAGCCTAGCATGAACAAGAAAAAAAAATATTATGATAAATTCGACAGTGTAGTATGAGCAATTGTATTCTTGAGGGAAATTTTTTTGGTATTTTAAATACGTGTCTTTGAACTGTGATTCTGAGAGTTTGTGGGTAGACCTTCGGCAAAGTGTGCCGCAATTGATTTATTGGTTTTGAAAAGCCAACCGCAATATAAATTAACAAATTGTGATTATAGATGACGCGTTTAAATATAACTCTGATATAGCTTAGGGTGATAATGAGTAATAAATAGAGATGACACGAACTGAGCTGTATTGAATCAGTGCCAGGTGTATTTAATCCGCTTATAATCCCCTGAATTTGGTTTACGAAAAAGCCATTCAGTTTTAAGTGGCATTTAGTTATTGTCATTTTGAGATTAGATATTGAGCAGATCTTTTTTTAATTGCGTTTTCCTTATTGATTGATATATAGTAAGCTTACTAAAAAAAAAAGCTTACTTTTCTAGTTGCAAGCTTTGCGAACATTATATTTGAACATCTGAATGGTTATGACAAATCATTAAAACAAATACAGACGATGCAAAACGTTTTGTCATGAAAAATAGGTTAAAAATTGCCTATTAGCATTTTAAAACAAAACAGTATATAAATCGAAAAACATTAAAGTTCTTTCCGTAAATGAATTTTACTGAGACGGGGTGCGAGTAATCTTCGATTATAGGAATGGATGTAAGCTAATAAATTACAGGTTTGTAACAGGAAAAATAATATATTTCGGCACTTGAGTGTAAAATAATAGTAAATAAAAGCACACATTATCTCCGAACATAAACTATTGCAGAAATGACACCTGACAAACAAAATCCTCACCAAAAATAGCATGATATTTAATAATCCAATTGCGTATTATACCGCACTAAAGTTTTAAATAGTAGCACAGGTTGAGCAAACTGTATCGTCTAATATAAAAAGGTTTGCAGAAATGATTACCGTCAACATCACCCCCGCCAAAGCAAATCAATATTTTATGTAGGCTAACGTTATCTTGCATTCATATATGGAAATAAATCACCAAAAAGCTGTGCCATTATCTACATGTACGGACTACTGTCAACACGACCGCCCCAACCGCCCTCGTGGCTCAGTTATGATTAAACAAACACCCGGCTAACGGGCTATCGTCCAGCTACCGCGTGTGCAGTAGGCGGCTGGAGGTCTTCTTTTGTCTTCGTGCGCGTCAAGACGCCTGTCCTACCGCACAGCTAACGACGAGATTTCCCGGTCCTACCGACGGCCTAACGCCCCCCCTACCGCGGGATTAACGACCTTTTCTTTGGTTTTAACGGCGTCTGTACTGTAGTACACAGATCTTGTTATCGAATGTACAGTAATGTAAAGAATTGAATCTGTGTAATACTGCTTGTCTGTGAATTTTGAACCGAAGCTCTGTAACTGCTTAAAACTGGACATTAGGGAGCGCCATCAGCAGATGACTCTAATTTTTGTTTCCTGGTTTTGGGGTTCAGGGGGAGTTTGTGATTGAGTACGTGGGGGAGGTGATAGACGAGGAGGAGTGCCGAGCGAGGATCAAACATGCGCAGGAAAATGACATCGGCAACTTCTACATGCTCACGCTGGACAAGGTGTGATTTTCGGCTGGGATTTTTTTTGGGGAAGAATAGCCCCTGTGCGTCTCCTGGAGTGATGGACCTCCCTGACTGCTGTCCCCACAGGACCGGGTCATAGATGCCGGACCCAAAGGGAATGAGGCACGCTTCATGAACCACAGTTGCCAGCCCAACTGTGAGACGCAGAAGTGGACGGTGAATGGAGACACCCGGGTTGGCCTCTTTGCCCTCATCGACATCCCAGCAGGTGATTGGGAACTTGGCTGGATGGGAATGCTAACATTCCTCCTCAGGATGTTCTTGCAAGTGGATTTTCCTTTCTTCCTCACTGGCATTCCTGCATGTTTGTGGGTTGTTTAGTGCTCATCCAGACTGAAATTCCCAAAGTTCATGGATTTTCTGTATTTTACCTCCTGGGTAGTAAGTCCTGTCCTGATTTTTTTCTAGGAATCTCAGCTAGCTGCATCCTAGATTTCTAGTCTTGCTAGAAGGTGTACTTGGCATTTATGTTGCCATTGGACAGCATTTGCACCGGAAGGGCGTTTCCTGTTCTAGAGTTTGTTAGGCTTCCGGTATGGGATGGCCTTGGTCTGTGAATGCATTTTCTTTCTTCCCTCCACCTGTAGGCACTGAGCTTACCTTCAACTATAACCTGGAGTGTCTGGGCAGTGGGAAAACCGCGTGCAAGTGTGGAGCACCCAACTGCAGCGGCTTTCTGGGAGTGCGACCAAAGGTGCGGAATAACTGCCAAACACTCTTGCTCGTAACGCCAGAGGCCTTACCTGCAAACACACCCGTAACACCAGAACACGCTCCCGCAAACAGAACACACTCCCGCAAAAAGAACACACATCTAAAAACACACCCATAACACTGGAGCACACCCCTACAAACTCACACATAACACCAGAATGCACACCCACAAACACACCTGTAACACCAGAATACACACCTGCAAATACACCTGTAACACTCACACCCATAACGCGAGACCACACACCCATAAACACACCCATAACCTTTGAACAAACACCCACAAACACATTCATAACATCAGGACACACACCTGCAAATACACCTGTAACACCAGAACATACACTTGCTTACCGAACAGTTGCACCATTGAGAAGTCCATCTGTAACTCCAGCACACACACTTCAGGCCAGACATACACCTTTCTCCACAGAACCAGCCTCAGTCAGAGGACCGACAGAAGAAGCAGAAGAAGAAGGTAGCGGTGAGGCGTAAAGCTCGGCTGGAGGCTGCGCGGCAGCGGGAACAGGAGTGTTTCAGCTGTGGAGACGGCGGCCAGATGGTCACCTGCAAGAAGACGGGCTGCCCCAAGGTTTACCATGCTGAATGCCTAAAGCTTACCAAGAGACCCGCAGGTCAGGGCTCTCTCTCTCTCTCGCTTGCATCTCTCTCTCTCTCTCTCTCTCTCTCTGACCCACTGCTCCAATCAGCTGTATGACTGATGTGGCTCTAAACGGGAGGATCGTGAATAGCTACCTTATTGTGGTGGAGGAGTTTGTGTGTACCTGGGAACTTGGAAGCAGCGTTGACTGGAGCTTAGCTCCTGGTAGGGTTTCCCATGGTAAATTGGTCCTAGGTCAAGAGCCAGATGAAACGTGTTTCATTAGTTTCCCATGATGAGCTCCTCAAGGAAAGTGAGAACCTCGCCCGGAGCTTGGTTCCGGAGCCAGAGATGTGCATAGAGGTAAGTCAGACTAAATCTAGCCGGTACCGCTCAACCTCCCGCGCAAGCTCCAGCTCCTTCCCCACCAGTGTGGTGATGTTCCATGTCCCAAGAGCCAGATTCCATGACAGGGCCCAGAACACATGGACCTTCGCCCCTGTCTGCCACCCAGTCTACAATGCACCTGACCCCTACTCCTCTCCTCGTGTGTGGTGGGCCCATGTGGAGACAGCTCCCCGTAACCTCTTCGGGCTGAGCCCGGCCAGATCCCGAGAAAAACTCGACCACCAGCTGCTCGCCTGCGAGCTCCCCTCCCAGGCCTGGCTACAGGAGGGGCCCCGGTGTCCCTAATCATTGATAGGGGTTGGACTCTCTCCTTTTCTGGAGTTGCCTAAGGTGAGAGGCGGCGAGCAGGCGTGGGGATATTTGTGTCCCCTCTATCCCCGTGAACGAGAGGGTCTCTGCAATTCACTTGCAGGTTGCGGAGGGAAACACTCTGACTGTTGTTTGTGCTTACGCACCAAACAGCAGTTCAGAGTACCCAGCCTTCTTGGAGTCCCTGGGTTGGGTTCTGGAAAAGGCTCCTACTGGGGATTCCATAGTTCTACTGTGAGACTTCAACGCTCACGTGGGCAAAGGCGGAGACAATTGGAGGGGAGTGACTGGGAGAAACAGCCTTCCTGATCTTAACCTGAGCGGTGCTTTGTCATTGGATTTCTGTGCTAGGCATGGATTATTCATAACAAACACCATATTCAAGCATAAGGGTGTTCACAAGTGTACTTAATACCAGAACACCCTTAGCCAAAGGTCGATGATCAATTTTGTAATCGTGTCATCAGATTTGTGGCCGTATATTTCGGACACTCGGGTAAAGAGGGGCAGAGTTGTCCACTGATCACCACCTGGTGGTGAGTTGGATCAGATGGCGGGGAAGACTGCTGGACAGACCTGGGAAGCCTAAACGTGTTGTGAGGGTGGACTGGTAATGTTTGGTAGAAGACCCTGTCTGGATGATTTTCAACTCACATCTCCGGAAGAGCTTTTCCTGTGTCCCGGGGGAGCCTGGGGACATGGAGTCCGAGTGGACCCTGTTCAAAATCTCCATTGTGGAAGCAGCTGCCGCAAGCAGTGGCCTGAAGGTTGTCTGTGCCGGTCATGGGGGCAACCCAAGGAGCCATTGGTGGACCCCGGCGGTGAGGGAGGCCTTCAAGCTGAAGAAGTTGACCTGTTGGGCTTGGTTTGCCCAGAGGACCCCTGACTCGGCAGACCGGTACCGGCAGGCTAGAAGGACTGCAGCCATGGTAGTTGCTGAAGCAAAACTCAGGTTTGGGAGGAGTTCGGGGAGGCCATGGAGAAGGACTTTCAGGCGGCCTCAGAGAGGTTCTGATATACCATCAGATGACTCAGGAAAGGGAGGTAGGGCTTCGCCCAGGCTGTTTTCAACAGGGGTGGGGAACTGCTGACCTCGACTGAGGATATTGTCTGGTGGTGGAAATAGAACTTTGAGGGTCTCCTGAATCTGGCATTGAGGAGGCAGGGACGGAGGACTCTGGCGAGTCATTGCCCATTTCCCTGGTGGAAGTCACTGAGATGGTCAAAAAGCTCCGCAATGGTTAGGGGCGCCCCGGTGGCTCATCGGTCTAAGTGCGATGCTGCCATTCTTGGTTTGGCCACCAGGTGGCTTTTTCTGCAAAACTTCAAACAGCTCTAGCTCCCTTATTCTAAGAGCTAAGATGCTCAAATTTTTACTGTTGGGTGTTCTGCCAAGGGTTCATCACAGATATAATGGGTTTTTCATTTCACCAAATTTTAAAGGTTATATAGGTCAAAGGTCATAAAATGTGCCGGTTTCGTTTCAGCGCCATGGCGCCCTCAGTTTTCAACGGATCCTTTTCCTATTTTATATGCATGTATATGGGCCCAAGATGTAGCCCGAGTTCGATTTTGGTCATGCTGCGATTCTTGCTTCGGCCACCAGGCGGCTTTTTCTGCAAAACTTCAAACAGCTCTAGCTCCCTTATTCTACGAGCTAAGATGCTCAAATTTTTACTGTAGGGTGTTCTGCCAAGGGTTCATCACAGATATAATGGGTTTTTCATTTCACCAAATTTTAAAGGTTATATAGGTCAAAGGTCATAAAATGTGCCGGTTTCGTTTCAGCACCATGGCGCCCTCAGTTTTCAGCGGATCCTTTTCCTATTTCATATGCATGTATATGGGCCCAACATCTAGCCCGAGTTTGATTTTGGTCATGCTGCGATTCTTGGTTTGTCCACCAGGCGGCTTTTTCTGCAAAAATTCAAACAAGGTAAGATGCTCAAATTTTTACTGTAGGGTGTTCTGCCAAGGGTTCTTCAGGTATGTAATGGGTTTTTGATTTGACCTAAATTTCAAGGTTATGTAGGTCAAAGGTCGTAAAATGCACAGATTTTGTTTCACTGCAATAGTGCCTTCAGTTTTCAACGGATGCTTTTCATATGTTATATGCATGTATATGGGCCCAAGATCTAGCCCCAGTTCGATTTTGGGCATGCTGCAATTCTCTGTTTGGCCACCAGGGAGCTTTTTCTGCAAAACTTCAAACAGCTCTAGCTCCCTTATTCTACGAGCTAAGATGCTCCAATTTTTTGCTGGCTTGGCCAAAAGGACCAAGGGGCTTATGTTATGCTCGGGGTCTTTAGTGGTGGTATGTCGTGCGTCCGTGCGTCCGTGCGTGCGTGCGTAAACTTTTGGCTTGTCTGCGCTCTAGCGTCCTCAGTTTTTCACCGATCCTTTTCATATTTCATATGTGTATATGGCGTCTTAAGGTCCAGACCAAGTTCGATTTTCAGCCCAATCGGACTGATACTTTGGCAAATAGGGGGCGTTCCATTTTGGCCATGTTTGGCCATCGGGCGCAGTGGCTTTGCCACTATTTTTAAAAAAGGGGACTGGAGGGTGTGCTCCAATTATAGGGGGATCACACTGCTCAGCCTCCCAGGAAATACCTATGCCAGGGTGCTGGAAAGGAGACTCCTTCGATTCTGGAACCTTAGATTCAGGAGGAGCAATGCAGGTTCCGTTCCGGCCATGGAGCAGTGGACTAACTTTTTACCCTTGCACGGATACTGGAGGGGTCATGGGAGTTTAACCATCCAGTCTACATGTGTTTTATGGACTTGGAGAAGGCTTATGACCGTTTCCTACAAGGTGTCCTGTGGGGAATGCTGCGGGAGAATTGAGCTCCAGGGTCGTTAATTCCAGCCATTCGATCCCTGTACAACCAATGTGGAGTTGTGTCCACATTCTCAGCATTAAGTCGGACTCATTTCCAGTTGGTGTTGGACTCCGCCAAGGGTGTGCCTTGTCTCCTATTCTGTTCATGATTTTTATGGATCGGATATCAACGCGCAGCCGAGGTTTGGAGGGTGTCCAATTTGGTGGCCTCTGGATTGCATCTCTGCTGTGTGCAAATGATGTGGTCCTGTTGGCTTTATCATGCTGTGACCTCCAACGCACACTGGAGCAGTTCACAGCTTGAGTGTGAAGCAGTCGGAATGAGGATCAGCACCCCCAAATCTGAGACCATGGTTCTCTCCCGGAAAAGGTAGATTGCCCCCTTCAGGTGGGGCGTGAGTTGTTACCCCAAGTGGAAGAGTTCAAGTATCTCTGGGTCATGTTCACGAGTGAGGGTAGAATGGAGCGTAAGATTGACAGGCTGATGGCTGCAGCATTTGCAGTGAAGCGGGCGTTGTACCGGTCTGTTGTGGTGAAGAAGGAGTTGAGCGTAAAAGCAAAGCTCTCGATTTACTGGTCGATCTGCGTTCCAACCTTCACCTACTGTTACAAACTTTGGATAGTGACCGAAAGAATAAGATCACGTATACAAGCGGCCGAAATGAGCTTTCTCCGTAGGGTGGCTGGGCTGACCCTTTGGGATAAGGTGAGGAGCTCAGACATCCGGGAGAGGCTCAGAGTAGAACCGCTGCTCCTCCGCGTCGAGAGGAGTCAGTTGAGGTGGTTCGGGCATCTAATCCAAATGCCTCCTGGACGCCTCCCTTTAGAGGTTTTCCAGGCATGTCCAAATGGCAGGAAGGCCCTGAGGCAGACCCAGGACACGCTGGAGGGATTGTATCTCCCGGCTGGCCTGGGAACGGCTTGGGTCCCCCAGGTAGAGTTGGAGGAAGTGGCTGGGGAGGGGGACGCTTGGGCCTCTCTGCTTAGTCTGTTACCCCCGTGACCCGGCCCCTGATAAGCTGCAGAAAATGAATGGATGGATGGATGGATGGATAAAGGGAGGACTTTCCTTTGTGCTGTTAATCCTCACATTGACACCTCTGTCCTCACATTGTGAATGTGTAACTGTGTGTGTGTGTGTGTGTGTGTGTGTGTGTGTGTGTGTGTGTGTGTGTGCATAACTGCAGTGAATGTGTGTGTTCTGCAGGACGGTGGGAGTGCCCCTGGCATCAGTGTGATGAGTGTGGGGGGGCAGCGGCCTCCTTCTGCCAGATGTGCCCCAGCTCCTTCTGCTGGCAGCATCAGGACGGCCGGCTCTTCATCTCCCGGCTGGACGGACACCTGTGCTGCAGCGAGCACGACCCCTGCAGCCCCCACCCTCTGGAGCCGGGGGAGATCCGCGAGTATCGCCCCGACCCCCCGCCCTGCGGCCGCAACACAGGCACACCTGCCCACTCAAACAACCCCTCCTGTAAGCGTGCGGAAGAGGAAGATGAGGAAGGGGGTAAAATGGAACCAGGGGATGAGGATGATGAGGAACTCAGGAAGGTGGAGGGGGATGGAGGGAGCAAGAATGGAGAGGTGGAGGGGGATGGAGGGAGCGAGAATGGAGAGGTGGAGGGGAATGGATGGAGTGAGACTGGAGAGGTGGTTGGGGATGGCGGGTGTGAGAATGGAGAGGTGGAGGGGGATGGAGGGAATGAGAATGGAGAGGTGAAGGGGAATGGATGGAGTGAGACTGGAGAGGTGGAGGGGGATGGATGGTGTGAGAATGGAGAGGTGGAGGCAGATGGAGCTATTGAGGGAATGAGAGCGGTAGCAGAAACAGGAGGGAAAGACAGATGGAGAGATGGAGGGAGAGATTGATATTCTAGATTAAACAGGAGTATCAGGGGAGGAAGAGTGATTTCTGTGTACAGAGGTCATTAATAACACTCCTCTCACTGGCATGTTGGGGGCGCTCATTCCAATGTTAGGGACGGGAGCTGTGTGCGTGCGTGTGTGGGAGCTGTGTGCGCGTGTGTGTGTGTGTGTGTGTGTGTGTGTGTGTGCGCGCGCATGAGTCTGTTTGTCCGTGTGTGCATGTGAGTTTGCGTGTGTGTATGTATGTTTGGCTTCCTGCATTGTGAAGCCATGTCACCTGAAAACACTCTAACCCTATGAGGACTTTTGTAATTATACTGCAGAGCCCCCGTCCTCGTAACTCTGAAACAGTAGAATCACTACAACCATTACAAACACCCCCCTGCCTATATCTGCCTTTATCCTTATACGCCTTGAAGACCAGTGTTTGTGCGTGCGCATGTAACTGCAGTCGGGCTGGAGAGTGAGGTTTGAAGAGCACATCTGTTTGCTTACATTCTACATGTGTTTTGATTTGATCTTGTGTGTGTTTTTTTTTTTTTTTTTTTTTTTTTTTTCATTTTTGATCATGTTTACATTCATTGGAGATTTTGTGAAAGATGCTGACTCCCATAGCTAAAATGTACGAGGGACAGATGGAGGGAATGTGCTGAACAATGGCTGCGAAAATGGCACAATAATGACCCCATGTTGAAGTATTTCTTTGGGTGGAAAGATGTTTTTGATGCACAAAGGTTAATCTGTGACGGATTCACACTACTGATGGTGTAAAAGCCAGGGGAGCCGGTATCATACCCAGAGTTTGTATGTGCTGTCATTGGTCTGTTTTTAAGTGCAGTTGTGTGTCCATAGACTGTGATCCCTCATGGCCGCAGACTGATATCTTGCTTTAGCTGGCCTCTGTTGTGCAGTGCAAGGGGACCACAAACAACTGCAGTCGATATTTTATTGTTCAATATTTTATTGTGTCCCTAATTTTAAGTGTCTGTGCATACGTGTGTATGTGTGTGTGTGTGTGTGTGTGTGTGTGTGTGTCTATGTGTGTGTTTGTCAGCCTCTATGTGTTTGGACGCCTGCGTGTACGTATGTTTTTGGTTACATTTTCAGCATTTTATTGAACAATGACTGTGGTGACTTTAATGTGATCTTATCAGTGTTACTGTTGGAGGGTTAGGGTTCGGCTGTTAGGGCTGGCGTGGCTCTGTTCTGTGGAAGTAGGGACGACAGCTGGCATCCTAATTAGCACTGATTGGAGTGGAAGTTATAGAGCAGGGAAGGGTGTGATCGCCTCTTCACATCCTCATTGTGCTGAGTGATGCCTGTTTGAATGCCTCGGACAGCTGCTAAACCTCATGAAACTTGCCCTGAAAGTACTTGCTTGAAGTGATCTGCAGGGTTTAGGACATGTTAGTCTCCCTGCCCCTGAGTTTTGTTTTTGTTTTTTTTTTTTTTTCATTGAAAAACTTGATGGAATCTAGAGACCATTGGGGATCGCACCAGCCATGATAGCGAAGCGGGCATTGCTTACAGTGTAGCACTGAACACACCCATCTTCAAACTCAGCCTTCCTTTTTATCATAACTATTCACCTGTAAAGTTTGATGGCTGCATCTTAAACGGTTGGGGAGGCCACCGTGTTTACAAGACTTGTCAACAAACAGACGTGCGGAAATGTAAACACTTGCAAAAATGTGCAAAATTGTTTTCCTGGTAGTTTTGTAATGGTTTCAGAGTAATTTTGCTGCAGTTCGGCCTGATGACACCACAGACACACTGATTAACTGAAAGCAATACCAACTTCGCCATCACAGCTGGTAATAATGTGCTTGGACTCCACACATTGCTGGCTATTCATAGCCCTGCTCCAGTAGCATTAGCCGGCCAGGATAGAGTGAGTCAGCAGGGGTTGGAAAATGAGAGAAAACCCCTGGAAGTAGTGCTGGCAGAGCCACGTGGATCCTGGTCTGAAGAGGGGAACTAAAATGGCATCCCTTCACAGAAATGTTAAAGATTTTCTGGCCATAGTGTGCCCATTTGTTTGACTTAACCTGGCTGATACTGTCAAAGACTGCACTTCATAAAGCCTTAGAAAAGTAGAATAACTGCCAGGCAGACTTCACCCGCAAAATTGCTCCTCAGTTTTCCTGCTTCCGTGCATCATGTGCCGTGGTCATAGAGTTCTCCTCAAACAGAACCTTAAAAATATGAACGTGCTAGTGTTATCAAGTGTCACATTAAAAGAGTCACTGTGTAACTGCCGAGTGTAGTGCATTTATATTAGAATTAATGACACAAGAAATGAATTGACTGTGATGTGAAAGTTATTATAGTTGCTAGTTCTCATCTTGACCAAAAACACAAGTTTTACTATCCATATTATGGATCTATTAAAGGTGGGTGTTTAAACATTGCTTAGGTAGGTAAAGTTGTGGAAGCAGATGGTGCACATGTCCTAACAAGGCTTCAGGGTTAGGGGTAGTAAAACCTGATATTACCTGATCAAAGTTCATTTCTTTTCTCAAGTTCCTTAGTTTAATAAACTTAGGAATGCATACAACCCTACTGTATGTTTTCATGAAAATGTCTGTTCTGAAAATTCTATGAAGATTTTACTCTGTGAATTGCTTTACACAGAATACACTTCCCCTTGCAGAACTGAACATTCTTCAGTCCGGAGAATAACACAACAATAAGTACTTGTGATGGCGTAAAAAAAAAAAAGGGAGAGAAATTTGCAGGTATATGTGGACAGGTAATCAACATTGCTCCATTAAGTCTATTTACTGTCCAACCTGTTAAGGATCTTTAAAAAAAAAAGACTGCAGTCAAAGCGAGTTTTTCCACTTAAAATGTTCAAGACTTCCAATGGGTGTGAAATTTTAAGTCCGCTGAAGATTTTTAGAGTCAAACATGACCTCATAGCCAAGTGTCTCATGTTAGGCAGACAGTTGGTCTAGATAATACACATTAGGTGCATAAATATTTGGACACTTACAATGCGATTATTTCGGCTGTCGACCGTAGAATGTTGGGAGTTGAATTTGAATAATAAATATGAACTCAAAGTGAGGACATTGTGCTTCATTTTGAGGGTTTAAATATCGAAAATTGGGTGGATGGTGTAGGAATTATAGCATTTTTAAGAGGTCCTCTTTTTAGGGACCAGATGTATTTGGACATTTGGATGCTCTGCTGTTCCATGGCTAGGTTTGTTTTATTCCTTAATAATTTCATTTAAAAGTGAACACGTAAGGGTTTGATTGATTTTTAGAGCTACATTTTCATTCGGAATCCGTTGCTTTTAACTTTAAATATGAAATCCATAGAGTTGTCAGTGCCAGTGAAGCAAGCCAGTATTAAGCTGAAAAACCAAACAAAGCCTTCCACAAAAAAAGAGAAACCATTAGGTGTGAACAGCTGCACTTTTTGATATATTCTTAACAAGGAAGCAAGCACTGGTAAGTTCAGGAATATAAAAAGGCCAGGAAGACCACTGATGACAACTATGGTGGATGACAGAAGAATTCTTTTCCCTAGTTCAGAAAAACCCCTTCACAACAGTTGGCCAGAGTAAGAACATTTTCTAGGATGTAGGTGTATCAGTGCAAATGTTAGCAATCAAGAGAGGACTCCATCAGAGTAAATACAGCTGGTTGATTTTAACATTTGAACTAATGGTAAGACTGAAAATCAGGAAACCTGCCAAAAAAAATCTAAAAATGCCTGTATAGTTCTGGAACAACATTCTATAGACAAATGAGATCAGGATCAACTTATACCAGAATTATAGGAAATGAAGGATATGGAGAAGGGAAAGAACTGCATATGAACTAAGGTAATACAACCTCATCTGTGAAGAGTGGTTATATATGGACATGTATGGTAGTTAATTGAGCTGGTCTTCTTTTTCGTACTGTTGACGAAAGCTGGAGGATGAGTATTAAATTGTATGGAGTTATATGCTTACATTCAGCCAAATTCATCAGAACTAATTGGAAAACGCTTTGCCGTGCAGATGGACAGTGACTTGGCAGCATACTGCAAAAACAACAGATGATTTTTCGAGGAAGAATTGGAATGTTCTACCATAGACATGTCAATCATATGACCTGAATCCAACTGAGCATGCATTTCACTCGCTGAAGCCAAAACACCTTAAAAACAAAGCAAGAACTTAAGACTGCAGCAGTGAAGGCCAAGCAGAGCATCACTTAGGAAGAAACCCAGAGTCAGGTGATGTCTATGGGTTTCAGACTGAAGACAGTCATTGACAGCAAATGGTTGGCCACCAGGTATTAAAAATGAAAATTGATTATGTGACTTTGGCCAATTATTTGTGAGGCCCTAAAACTGTGGGGACAGTGCATAAAATAACTATAAATGGGTACTTGTAGATGGTTCAGACAATGTTTTCGAAGAAACTCAAAGTTGAAAATCTGCACTTCAAGCACATCTCGATTATTTCTTTTCAAATCCTTTATAATGGCAGACATATTTAAACAAAATAAAAGTTGTGTCTCTGTCCAAATATTTATGGACCTTACTGCATTTGTATTTCACATCTGTACATAAACATACCCCTCATGTTTTCAATTACTTTGGAGGTCTGAGAAATCTTTACTAGCATCTCTGGTCTTATGAGTGGGGTGAAATGTTATACAAGCAAATTTAACAATGTTTGCAGTCTTTCAACTTTAGGTGCGTCATTGTCAAGATATAAATTCATGTGGTTTTGGTTTACACTGTGGCCATTGACAACAATGTTGCATAACAGTAGGCTTTGATAAAAAGGAATCCGTGCCTGAAACTGTTTTTGCCAATTCAGTAAATCTTCACATAATTAAACCCCCAGTGAAATCTTGTAGTTAACGTAAAATAACTATGAAAGTTGTACACTTGAATCTGGTCCCTCTCTTTGATGCTCTAGTTTCATAATCTTGTGCTCAGCTGGCTCCAATGCTGGCTCACCAAGAACCAGTCACAGGAGCCCTGAGAAGCCGTGCTGAAACCATTGGGGTATGTCTGGCCAAATGTTGTCTGTGTGCAAAAGATATTGCGTAAAAGTCAAATATTTTTATTTTGTTCCTCTTTGGAAATTTCGGGGACCCAGACATATACTCCAACCCATATGACCTCGTAACTGTTTATTCCTACTCCATCTGGATCACACCAGTATTTCCTACGTTGGCGCCCCTACTGGTGGCAAGAAATACGCCACAGATCCCTACTGACCCAACAGACCATTGCTAAATCTCACAGTTAGAGGTGGTGGAGGAGGCTGTGATATGGTCAGAGAGAGAAGCCCTGATGAAGCAGAAGCTAATGCACCCACAGCACTGCCAGCATTCACAGTTGAACCGAACCACCAGCCATCACTCTCAACAGCCTTATGACATATAAATACACGGCTGATATTCACGAAGTAGAATTTCCCATGGCCAGTGATACAGTAATCATGATCCTAGAAAGAAATCAAGAGACCAAATTTAATCCCTAATCTGGTTTTATTCCCAGTTAATAACATGCTACAAAATCCTGTAGACATTCGTTCACCGCCAGTAATCGACAGCTGATTGGGTACTTGCGTTAGGCCCAATGTAGCAGCCCAGATTACCCCCCGCTTAGCCTAATACCCAGGTGCAATCTGCCCTAGGCCAAAATATACCCCTGACTGAATATGGGGGGTATAATCTGGTTTGAGGGGGGATAGCTCAGATTATACCCGGATCATAAAACAGGCTAGCTCACTTTAACCCTGGGTATACTCCGGGCTGGGGGTTTACTTTGGCCTGTTACAACGGCAGTCCCAACTGGAGTTAATCTGAATGATTTTCGACATCAACCTCACTCTCCTTGGCACATCTATCCCCCACCAGCTTTCTCACGGATCAGAGGCGACACGTCCAGATTCACAAAATGAAAGTCCACCCCAGCATTGCGTCACAACCAGCAGGATTTGTGGACCAGTCCTTCCGGAGGTAGAACTAATGAGCAAAATCAGCCGGCAGAGTTCATGAGAGGGAGACACACATGGTTGAACTTTCACTTCTCAACCCCTGGGACTTCATACCTCAGCAAGAACAATTCCAAATATCCAAAACTCAAAAGCTACAACTACAACCCCTATTAAGGCATGTGCTCAAAATACAGCAGAATGCTCCAGGCAAATGTTCAACTGCAGTTATTCCATTTTTCATTGTGGTGGCACTGCCAAGTCTGACACTGTTTGTCCCGCATAGAATGTGTACATGGATGTAGCCCTTCTCCTGAACATGCAACCTGCTACACCATGGAAATGTGCTGCTCATGAATTTAATAACCCACAGCCTCAATTCATTTACACAGGACCGTAACCCCAAACTTAGCACTCAATTGTGTAGTAATGCTACCGTGCAGGAACAGTTCCCCAATGCAAAGTAGCTTATCCAAAGGCTACAAAATATAATAAAAATCAAGTTACAGTTTAAAAAAGGAAAATGAGAATGCTCCCATTAAATAAATACATGACCTGATGTGGCAGAATTCTGTAAACATTAACACAACATTCAGCAAACAGGTTCTCGCATCTTTCAGAGTGTACTCAGCATTGAAACTTGTCAAGAGCAGTCTCAATGCACTTTTCCTCAACTTCATAATCAATGTGTCCAGTATTTAAAATTCTTTACGAGGGTCATGATTTTACTGTTGTATATTGGGCTCCATGTGGTCATAGGTGGGGATTAAAAAATAGCTCACATGGGCCTTTATCCCTTGCAGTCATGTAAATTTAAATACAAGTTTAAAAAAGCATTTATATTTTTCTACGCTCCAGAGATGTACATAAATATTTTTACCAGCAACAACTACTATCAATAAACCTCACCATAATGAGCCAAAATATGAAATATGGTGTGCGTCCAAGGTGCATCAAATTCAATGAACATCAATAAGAAAGGCCTTTACAATGATATAGGCCACAAATCTATGGCCAAAATTCACTTTGGTGCGAGGCACCCCATCAGAAACTAAAGAGAGTCATTATAAGTCATCATAAATGGCATCACTTGGCATGAATCTCAAGCACTGAAATGGAGTTTTACGAAGGTAATTCACTTGCTTCACGGCCTTGCTAAGGGAGTCAAAAGCTGTCAGCTCAAGACTGTGCCCCCTGACGGTGCTGCCGGGTATTATGTCCAGTCCCCAGGCTCGTGTTTATGCACAACAGAGAGAATAAAACTTGGCAGTTGAGGCAGTCCAGCTCGGTTTTTTATCGAGGGGAAATCCACAGTTCCTACAAGGCGGTGTCTTCTGCCCTTCACCCAGTCTGAGGGTCAGTGGTGGCAGCAGGAGTAAAAATAGTCATTCTTCTTCTGTCCCAGGTCAACACCCTTCTCCTCTGCATAAAAAAAGGAAAACAGGGAAACACAAGCAGTCAGAGCCAAAATAGCTACAGTGGAAGGAAATGCAAAGTAATCCAAGCCAATATGGCTGATGCGGCTGGAAATTCAGAATGCTTCCATTATGAATGACTTGTGTGCAAGATAACACTCACCTGTGACGAGCTCAAACTCAGCATTGCTGAAGTCCTCTGCCACTTTCTGAAACAGTTCATCTGTAAAGCAGGGTGAAAGCCCACCATTAACCCGACTCTCGGCAGGCAAACAGCATTGTGGATAACATACAGAATTAGTGCAGCCATTTTTGAACTAAAAAACAAGAAATACTCAGATCCCCCACCAATGGATGGCCGATATCTCGCCTGGAAACAAAACGTGGAGGAGGGACAGCCAGAAGTATGAAAAGGTACACAATAAGCTGTGGCCACATATTAAATATCGTAGAGAAATACTGAACGGTTTAGGAGTTATGGCCTGGAAAAAGAAATGTGACTGACATACAACCCTCTTTCCTACATCCCTCTCCACTTTGTGGCAGGAGATAATAACAGCCCATTAGCAAACACTTGGCTCAATTCCATAAGCCAATCCCCAGAAATTCCTCTTGGGAAATCTTTGGGTAATGGACTCAGGTTGGATCCAAAATACACAGGACTGTGACTGTTTTTTTTATTATATCATTAGACTCATAGCATAATTGCCCATCTCATTTTTTAAGGTTTTGAGAAAAAAGGAAAATACGCATTTTTTTTGCCAACACAAAAGTACAGGCAGCTGATATCTCAATTAGGTAAAAATATGACTTAGGCAATTATGCTATGAGGCTAACAATATAGAAGACTATCTGAATACATATAGTGGATCATACATATTGCATGAATCATCACAAAAAAGGACTGTAGGAATCAGCTGGGTGGTGCAGGGGGGTTTTACTACAGGCTGGCTAATTACAGGTGCAACTGAAACTGAATCCTGCATGATAGTATAGGAATCTGGCTCTGGAAGAACCCAAGATGGCTGCTCTCCAAACAGAGTGTGACATTGCCACATACCCACATTAGAACCAGTTTTACTGGATGTCACAAAAAGCTGAGCCTTGATCTCTGAAAAGACAAGAACACAAACAATGAGAACGCATTAATGATAGGCTATCATTACAGGATACTTGAGCCAACGCAAGCCTGAGAAAACTAGAGCTGGGGCCTGTACCATAAAGCTGGATTAACTTACCCGGGGTTTCTCTTGGTTATCTGGCTGCCCTTAACCAGACTTCCGCATTCCTGATAAGCGGTGCCACGAAGCCAGTCATCAACTCGGTAACTGAACCCAGGGTTTTCCGATCTAGGTATGTGCGCGTTCACATAAAAGGGGCCGTATTTGAAGCAAATGACCAATTGCAAACATGGACAAACCGACTGAAAGCAAAGCTGTGTACTTTTCAAATGCAGAGCAAGAGCTCTTAATAAAAATATGAAGAGAATAATATCATCCTGGCAAAAATTAACACCGTTGCAGCTGCCAAATACAGAAAGGACAGTTGGCAAAAAAAAAAAATCATCGACTGTGTAAATTTGTAAGTTAATTATAATGATAATATCACTGCAAAGAACTCCCATATTCATGATTGTATGTGGGCTATTGCTGCAATAGTGATAATTTAATTTGACTTCTGCTGCAGTAAATCATGACAACAGGCGCTATGTAGGCTAGTGAGCGCATCTCTCTCCTTTTCTGCTTTACAGGATATGTTTGATCCAGCACGAAGCCTATTGGGTATAGGGATGTGCGTGTCTTATCGTTTATAATGTCACTGCCCCATCAGTAAAATTACAGTTGCGTATTTCATTAAATTGACGTGATGCAAGGATGTATTCTTATGGAGTGTATCGATTTTTTTTTCCAGCTGCAACCCCGGCAGTGTTAAAAGAGCCGGAGAAGGGGAGAACAAATAATGAATTACTACAAAAACATAATTCAAAGCGGTCAGTAGGCTTACTTTCATAAGTGCAACAAGTACAAGGCTTTAGTGCTTTTGCCCGTGAAAAAATACAGTTGTGATACACTCAAGATGTGAAACTATAGGCACACGACTCCGCTGCGTTCGCCACATGTCAAACCCTCAGATGAGAACCTGTATCGTACATATTGGTATTCATCCACGCACTGAACTCCGCTGAAACCTCTACGGACGGCGATGCCATTTTCTCAGAGAACGGACTGGTCAGTATGCGGCGCTTTTGCACGCTGTGATCTGAATCTAGGACTAAACCTGCTCCGGAGCAGGTTAGCCGTTCAGCTTATGTTGCCGCGGTGATATACCTCGGTAAGAAGTGAGCCGCCTTCGTGGTACAGAAAACCCAGGTTTAAACCTGAAGTTACCGCGATAAGACCAAATGCAGCTTTATGGTGCACGCCCCTGGACTCGCGAGAGCCCATACCTCCGTCAGCATAGCTGGATTTGAACTTTGGCCTATATCTCAGCTGTACCTAGGCCTAGATATGCCCAAATTTAATCACTTGTTCCTCTTGTGCTACTTTAACATCCTGCAAAGTTTGGTTAAAATCTATGCAACTGTTTCTGAGATATCCTGCTAACAGACAGACAAACAGATAAATAAATAAACAAATGGAAGCAAAAACATAACCTCCTTGGCAGAGGTAAAAAGGCTACTGAAGGCATGTACACAATCTTCCCTCTCAAGATGGAGCCTCTGTTGTTCAAATGAGTACAGATGAAAGCCCAGGATATCAGCTGTGCTGTATTTTATCACAGCAGAAAAATGCAGTGAGCACATACCGTCAGCAAAATCCTGGACATCATGGTAGTCTACTTGGCGCATGCTGCGGTCGGCTTCCACCAGGTCATTTTTGGTGCCACATAAATAAATCTTGCAGTGCTTCAATTCGGGGGGGGACAGAAAAAAAAAAAATACAGAAGGTCAAAGTAAGTGCAAATGTCCACAACAAAAAACCCTGTCCTCGAAATGATAATGACCTGCCCATTAAATCCATGACCATAAATTCAGTCCATAAAAAAAAAGGTACATTTCAACCACCACAGTCTCTGTTGTTCCATTCAAAAAGTGAAGCAGTTAGCTTTAATATCGCACCCAAACACACTAGAAAAACCTTTGTCGTGTTAATTACTTACAAAAGGAATATAGTTTACAATGTGTGAATAACCAATGTAATGGCTTTGCAAAATACTGTCTTTAAAGACATTCAATACAAGTAATCACAAAAGCAAATCAAGCTTACACCCAGCTTTTTTATTCCATGACATCGCTTTCGACAGAAAAGTAGCCCAGCAATGTTAGCGAGCTGATTACAAGATAAAATTTCAGTGAGCGTATTCACTTTGTATTTCACATCGCAAATTAACATCATTTCTTACTATCTTGAAGTTTGATAAGGATATGCTTTTCACGGGTAAACGTATAGATGCCAGAGGTCTGCGTGTAGCAGTGGACCCCAGCGGAGTCTGCGGTGGCACATAAATGGGGTGGTGGTGGGCGGCTGTAGTGAATATTTTGCGGATGAAGTGCGGCTGCTGAGTGATATTTAACGTTTTTGGCGGATATGGTGTGGCTGAGGAGTTCAGCCACGTGGAGAAATGGGCAATTCCGTACAGTTTTTTGTCAAAATCTGCCATTTTTATTATTTAGTACTCATAGTATAATGAACCACAGACATCTACAAGATGCATAAGAGAACATATTAAGTGGACATGATAAAGCCTCTTCTCCCAACTGTACTACTTATTGTATATATACAAAGCATACTCTAGATCAGGGGTTCCCAAGCTTGGTCCTGGGGACCCACTGTGTATGCTGGTTTTTGATCCAACCACACTTACAATCCCAGAATTAAGACGTTAATTTTTTTAATAAATTGCTTATCAGGCCAGAGAGTCGTTTCATCCTCTCAAACCGCTCTGACAAAAAATGGCTATGCATTCCATGATATTTAAAAGCCCAATGTTTATATTGTGCTTATTTTGTGACTTTTCTAAAAATAAAGCCGCGCTAAAGTGGCACTAAGTTTTAAATGATGAAAATCAAGACTGCAGTGAAGCTGCTAATTCAGCTTCTGAACACAGCTGTTCAAGTTCTTTCCAAATGGTTTTCCTAAAGCCACTCACAAAAAATAACACCACACAGGTTTAAACCCATCATAATTTTTCTTTGAAATCTTAATTACCCAATAAATGTAAGTGACAACATGTCCTCAATTTCAAGAGTCACCATTTTCCTCCCATTTTATGCAATCAAGTAATTTGTAATACAGTAAAATTTTAATATGCAGCTCCTCAGCAATAGCCCATACAACCATTTCTGACATAATGTGGCTTAAAAAGTGTAAATAATCCATGAGCTTGGGAAGCGTTGTGAAGAAAAATTAGCAACTCATCAAAATTATGGGATTGCAATTGTGGCTGGAGCAAGAAGCAGCAAACAGAGTGGGTCCCCAGGACCACGTTTGGGAACCCCTGCTCTAGATAGTACACATTAAACTACCCATGCACATGTACTAACAGAATTGTTATACATCCAAACAATTTAATATCTGAGATAGATGTAATGCGGATTACATGCGGCTGTGTAATAAGAATTTGCAGCTGCGGTGCAGCTGAAGACCTCATTCCTTACAATACATGCGAATGCAGAGCGGCTGTGGATTAAACTCTTGCAGCTGCGGTGCGGCTGCAGATGTATTTGGATTATACACTGCAGATGCCGTGTGGATGTGGATGTATTTAGACAGTATATTGTGGATGCGGTGTGGATGTAGATAGCAAATAGCTCCTGTGGAGCGGCTGTGGATAATTATCTTTTAGCTACGCAGACTTCTGATGGGTCCTAAGGACAAGATCAGGATATAAAACCCAGAATATGATGTTTCCTGGAACTATAATGCGGCCCATCACTTACAAAAACACCAAAGGACGCCTCGCCATCGAATGTTCTTGCAGAGAAATTAAATGTGTCTTGCATCTTAGGAAAATTAAAAAGGTCCCCTTCCGTCACCGGGTGCACAGCAAATAAGCCAATAAATGTAATTTCAAAATCTCTTTCCTGACATCACAAGGGGCAGAGACCACCCAGAATAATGAAGGAACTGATAAACTGGTTGGCTGAGGTTGATCAGACCGTCTTGCCTCAGTGCAGTCATTTCCCCATGTGAAGTCAGATAGAAAGAGATCTTGAAATGGCTTGGAAGGACTAACTGGCAGTGCACTACACCGAAAAATGGGAGACTTTGGAATAAATGCATGAATGAATGAGTGAATGAATGACTGAGATTCAATTTAAAAACTACCTCTTCACAGTTCTGCAGCTCTTTCACCCAGAACTTCACCCTGAGAAAACTGCTGCTGTCAGTCAGATCTGAACAGGAAAGACACACACAGTGCAGTCCATAAGTATCTGGACAGTGCCAGAAAATGAAAAGGGCTGAAATTACTAAATGATTCACAGGATAAGGATGCAAACGCCTGCAATTAAAGTGCACCACCTTTACTTGAAATTAATTTTCCATGCAATCAAACTGAACGGGCTGGAATACAGACAAAAATGTGGAATTATTCTGTCCTCTACCAGAATACTTAAAACAGCACAGTAGCACCAACAAGAAGTGTCTCAGTGATTAAAGCCATTACTTGCCTCTGGTGTTTTTGTTTCTTGATAGAATTTAATTTCTAGAAGAGACTTAAGTATCTGATGACTCAAGTTAAGGATACAAAAATCTATTACTGTGACTCGTTATGGAAACACAATTGTGTAACTGCAATGTCAGGCGGGAGTCTTTGATATTAGACAACAATGTGGAACAATCCAACCACAAATCAAACACGCCAAGCTTGTGAGGGCTTAGTCTATGTTTAGTATGTACATTCCAAAAAATTCTTCAGACCAGTAAAATTTGGCAATGTCACATGATTTTTTTTTTTTTTTTAACTGAACCAAAGTCTTGACAAGATCATAAACCAGAGTGCTGGCATGTACAGGAACTTTCAAGATGCGCAAGAAGACTTCTGCTAATGCAGACTCAAAATAGAGAACAAGTAGTTGCTCGCGTTTGGAGTGAACAGGACAAAATGACTCACTGTGGATGACAACCGCACTAGCTTCAAGCAAAAATCTCCATGTACAAAAGATTAGGCCAGATCTTGAATAATGCAGATACAGCACAAACCATTAAACAGCTCTTCTAATGGTCACATCAAAAATGTAGGCCTATAGGTGAGCAGGGAGGACTGGCAAGAGCATAGCATACACCAGACAATATGCGGTTTGAAAGGGTGCTCTCTAAAACTAGCTGTTTATCAGACCTCTGCATGACACTCACCAAAGCACACAATGGCCGCCTTGGCTCCTCTGTAGTACATTCTGCTCATGGCTTCATAGCGCTCCGAACCAGCTGTGTCCTAGAATACAAAATAAACCTGATCACGTTTACCCAGCGGTACGACGAAGCCACGGCTAAGAGGGAGACATTTTGAGTTCTAGGTAGCCAGTTGGAGGGCACAGCCTGTAATACAGTTGGAAGGCACTGACTGCACAACAATGTCTGACGCGGCTTAATATGGACTTAAGTGCCATAAGAGAAGCACATGTTATTGGTACATCCACACAAGCTCACAGCAGTGAGCCCAGGTCTTACCCAGATCCCCAGTGCAACAACTTTGTCTCCCACTTGGATTTGTCTGGCCACGAATGCTGCACCGATAGTCTGTCAGAAAAACAGCAACAAACAGAAGATGGTCAGACTAACAGCTGCAGTCTGGCGCCCTCACAACTACTTTTCCATTTTTACACTGGTGACAACCAAAACAGATACCCAGCAGAGACAACATACTCCATGAAGTGTTCTTTTCTGGCTTTAAAGAAAGTGAAAAGTCTAACTTAGGAACGTGACACTAGCAGGCCCACACTACTGACAAACACAGTCTCTTCTGTGGTGGAAACTTACATTCTGATAGGGGCCAACGAGGAAACGATGGTGGACGAATCTCTCCACCAGGCTGGTTTTGCCCACACTCTCCTTGCCCAACATGACGACCTTAGCATCGATGCGGAGGGCACTCATGGTGAGCCAGGCAGAATCTGAGGGGGTGGGGGGTTGGTTAAGGCTGCTGGATGTGTGTCGAAGTGACCACCCTTTTCACAAAGCAGCTGAAAGAGATGGCAGGCATACAGTTATTTAAAGAGTTTTATTTTTTCTTGAGAGTGGTATACTGCTAATAAACCTTTATTTTACGGTCTAATTTCTCCCACGGATGTACACCGTTATGATCACAAACTTACGTTAGAACAGAGAAAACATCATTTTAGGGTGGAAATGAATGTTGCCGAAAACAGCTCTGTCAAATTTCTATATACAGCACATCTCGACATCTCCGCAGTTGTTGTATCAATACTGAGAGGCACGAGATTTCCGCAGCGTTTGGGGAAACAATGCGCATTCTGAAACCACACCGGCACATATTTTGAGCTCCCTGTAGGGTAGGGCTAATCTGCTGAAAACATTCTGCTGAAGAACTACAACTATCTATACTTTCTTTGATAATTTCTTTATTTCTTAATATATTGTAATGAAATTTTCACCAGTTATTCTTGAAATTTATCTATCAATGTCTAGTTGAGTTGATGAAAAAAAGAAGATTAGTAAGACAATTTTCAGCAGAATGTTTTCAGCAGATTAGCCATATCCTCCCTGTCTAGCACTAAATGTAGCTTCCGGGGAATTTAGAAAAGCAGTAATCATTAAGCCAGCGGTAACGGCAGGACACTGTCGATGCAGCTATAATAAACATCAGAATTTAGCTGTAGCCACAAGATTAAACAATACGATGAAGTTACATCAGTTAACGTCGTTATATTTGATGCATGTAACGTTACGGCGCAAACGTTCATTTACAAAGCCACATTCTCTTTTCTCAATAGGCAGATCATGGTAATATTCTCAGAAATTGCAAAGGTTTACAGTTTTTCGATTATTCATACATCGCATTGACTGGCTGCCACTGATGACAGCAACAAACGGGCAATGTTGTGCAATAAACGGAGGCCTTTTCTCAATGGCTCGAGAGTCTTATTTAGCTATATAGCGAATACTTCCAATCAGACACAGAGACAAAGATTTTGTCGTAATTACCTCATAAATGTAATTCGTCGGCATGATTTAAGATCTACAGCCAAGGTGTGAACGACCCACAAAACATACATTATAAGCGATAAGCCATCAACACCACATTAGCCGATTGTGCAGTGAGCGCTCAGTAGCTAACGCTGAGAACCTGGCTCTTGCGGTTTTGACCGCTGCATCGCGGGCAGCTGAACCCCTTCACCCATGCTTACAGTCACCAATCCATTACCTACAGTACCGCGGCGTTAACCGATTTAAAAAAATAGAACAGAACCTTGTGTCGGGACACCATCTCAAATGCTGAAGTAGTGAGCTAATTACTCTAATAGTGTAAATGAAGATGGTAACGATGATAGCTATGGTCACCTCACATTCTTCGTTATAACCCCGCTAACACTGGCCCATGGCCTGTACATTACGTTGATAGTTGGCAAAGGCAGCAAATTGATCATTATCCAATTACATAGCCTACCTGGACAGCAAATGATAAGTCTCCACATTGCGCCGTGTCGGTTGAGCATTTCGCAATCGAGGGTACAGAGAGAAACGTGTTGGGGAACGCAGATATCCGCACACAAACAGCTCGCCTGATATAGCTTGTGTGTGCCGTATCATCTGTGTGCTTCCACTTTCTCTTATGTAAGTTAGATGGCCGATAGCTGATGCCTGTGCCGCGAGCAATGGCGAAAACGGACCCACAGCAACCAGGAGGCACGCAATTCCCGTGAATCATTAGCTGCAGTCTGCAGAGAAATGAATGCTAAATTGAGTAACATCAAAATTGTTCAGCTGTGTTTCGCAAAAGAGCACAAATCGAGACGAAATGAAAAGCTACTTGTGATCCGCATTTTCACAATGTAACAAAATTAATACATATTTTTAATTGATTTCCATTAAACTGATCATCAGAAAGCGATCCATCTGGTGGTTAGACGCTGTAACGACAGATGTTCTTATACACCTAAAAGGACCCTGAAGTATACTAAAATCGGGGTCAGCAGTTGCTCAACATCGACATATTTGAATAAGTAGGTTGTGTTGATATTTGCCTTGTTTTTGAGTCGTGTTTCGATGTCAAATTAGATTGAGCGCCCAGTAAATTTGTGCTTGCCTGTTTTACTTCTTAACAGCAATGTTGTGGCGTTTGCCACACCGAAACTTGAGTTACACAACCCTTGGCAAAATCTGAGGAGAGCCTGTGCAATAAATGAATGTCAACAGTGAGAACATTTTTATTCTTCTTTGTGGTTTTATGGCGGCTGACAACTCATGTATGTATTACCGCCAAGTGCTGACGGATTCATCAGCTAGTTTTTAAAATTTCTCTTATCAAAAAAAAAAACCTCACCCTACCTACAGCTGCTCGATAATAATTACTAAACAGTTTACTTACAAATGTCTGACCCCCACAAAACTTCTTAATGTGAATTTCCAGAATGTCATTCCCCTTTAAGGCAGATTTGCTTGAGGCAAGGCTATCCTCGTAGAATTATAAGACAATTATGGCCGCTTTACCATCTGGCCGAGCGGTATTGCCCCTGGCGGGATACCCCGGACCCGTAAATAAATAGGTCATAAGTCCCTCATAAATTGCTCAATCACAAACGGATAGACATTGCTAAGATGTTCTCTCATCAGTGTCTCCCTTCTTTTGTGTATAGGCGTCACCTGGCCCTGACAGAACAGAGCCTCCATGGATGCACAGATAATGAAAACATACACTACCTCTTCCGGGGGTGCCATGGGATTAGACGGGTCCGGGGCCATGTTGTCTTCTCTGACTCCCATAACACGTTGCTGTAAAGATCCTCTCTGAACGCAGAAAGTGTTCACTATGAGCCGTCGGAGAGACTGAAAACAACTGCGCTCTGGCGTCACAGAGGGATCATCAACATCTTTAAGAAGTTTCTGAGGGATACAAGTATCATTAGGGTCCATGAAAAGAGTGGGCCTGGTCACCTTCAGGAGGAGAATACAACTGCTCTCCCAAAACAGCGCTGTAGTGGATTGTAAGGTAACAAAACCCTGGCAAGAGAGAAATGGGGGGTGGGCCACTGGAAAGTACTGGTCCTTTAGTCAACCCCCCTTGAGAGGGACACCTGCTGGACATGAAACTCGAGCATGTTCGTACTCTTCTACACGTGCACATTTTTTGCTTGTCCTTGTACTTTTTGGTGTTTTCTTTGTATTTGTTGAATAAAATAATTTAATTTTTATGTTTATCATGTACTAAGTTTTAATTAACATGTATTTGATTTAAATGAATGTTCCATACAATATGAGTTGAGTTTGTATCTATGTCCATGTTTATTGAAAAACTTATTGTGATCTTGGGTGCTTTTGTTGGAAAAATGATCTGATTTTATATGTAAAGACTTGCGAAAAACCAATAAAAGACATTTCATCCCCCTTAATGTAAGCAATCCTCAAAATATCCCTATCCGCATGTACCACCAGTCTTATCATTTCGCTCTTTCTTTTGATCTCAGTTTGTGCAGTTTACAACCACAGCTATAAATGCTAAAAACCTTCTCTTGTCAATACTTATGTCCTTTTTAACAGATCCACTTTGTTCTTTCCTCACAATCTCCACTACGCCCTGTTCTTTCCTCACTGCTCCTTTTTCTATCCTCACTTTCTTTATAGCCCCCTCATATGCCATTTTATTCTGTACCCATTACCGTTCCACCTCAATTTTTAATTTATTATGTTCACACTGCTTTGTCCCTGCTTCATGATTTCCCCACAGTTACAACACACTGCCTGATCTCTTGGTAGCTCACAGTCCTCTTCAGTGAATCCTTCCTTTACACACTTTCCACATCAGAAATTCACTTTTCTGTTTACTGCTGCTATGCGCCCATATTCTTTACACCAATAACCATGGACTGGGGCCCTTTCAAAACCCGCACCCTATAACTCACTAATTTAAGGGGTCTTCAGGGTAAAGTGCAGAAATAGCCATAATAATGTAAAAACTAAGAAATAAACATACTCAACATGATTTTAACCTCATAAAATGTAGTATTTTGATAAAAATTTACATGGTTGCCCCAGAAACGGCACTTTAATGACAAAATCTGAAAATATTTTGTGGCACTGATATTTCAATAACCCATGGTCAGATTTGACTCAAATTAGTCTCATATGAAAGGTTTAAGATAGTTCTATGAAATGACATAGGATTTTTTTTGTTTGGAACATTTATGAATATTTAATGAGCTCTTATGTAACCATAATGAAAATCGCTATCATCAACTTGCTTCATTTTCAAAATTAACCCCCTAGGGATGGACCTATGTCATTTCATAGGTCTCTAACAGATACAACTTCAGTCCAAATTTCAAGTCAATCAGATGAATATTAATGATTTTATGAATGCCACAAGGTTGAAAATCAGTCAAAATTGTGATTTTCGGTAATTTGCATTTAAAGTCACAAGTAACAATTGAGGCAGAGGAAAAGCATAGATTCTTGGTGTTTACTGGCATCTCACTGCATTCCTTTATTTATTTTATGAAAATCAAAAACATTGAAATTTCAAAAAAAAAAAAAAACCACATTTTTACCCTGAAGACCCCTTAAAAACACTCCTTCTGGCAAAATCTTTTCAAATTCCAGCATCACTGCGAAGCCATCTTGCACATTCCCATCTCAAAGAGTTTTTAAAAGTCTTGCTCCACACACTCCCCCTACTTCCAAAACAGAGTCGGGTTCTACATATAACAGAACCCCTCTTATTTCGCCCTTCACAGTAACTTGTGGATTCATTTGAAAATGCATCACAGGTTAATGCTGGAATTCCTTCAGTTTTAAGGCCAGTTCATTTTGTTTCTTAGTCATACATTACATTCTATGATGACAATACCGCTTCTGCTCACCCTCATATTTTTTACATCACCAATCTCTTTTTTCACAAATCTCTCAATATAATGCTTATCATTAAAAATGTGGTTGACTTTCCAACTATCTCCAATTGCTTTCATTCCAATCACAAAAATCCCTTTATTAGTTCCATTTTCAACTCCCTTTTTCCTTTTTTCCCCCACATCCGTCCCTTCACAATCCATTCATCCGTAATCCTAAATCCTATCCAAAAAGCCACAATTAATTGAGCTGTTATTGAATTCACCAATTCAGTTTGATACCAAACAATCTTATCTCAAAATCCCGCCGCAAAGTCAACAGTGAGAAAATTGTAAATTATGTCTAAATTTATTTTGATTTCAATAGCCGGCATACATACAACAAGCATTTTATAATGGACACCAAACTAATCCTGCTCAGGCCCTCCCTTTCCTTCTCAGGATAGCATAAGGTATTTGTGATGTATATTCTGCATAATATCTGCAGGTTAAGCAGCATGTTCTTGCTGCAAATCTACCATTCTACCACGTCGAAAAGATACACTACTCAGTTCAGATCTGGCGGCAGGAGAGTCCATTGAATAATGGAAGAACATTTAACTCAGTGCCATATTATTACTCAGTACCAGTCTGAGATGATTTTAGCGTTGTTACAGGCGGCAATAGCTTGCAGAAAGTAGCCATTGCAATGTCAAATGTGATTGCAAATGGATGCTCATGGTCAGCAATAATATTTAACCCTCAAGCGACCAAGTGTTTTTAGTGACTAAAATGACCAAGTGGGGTCATAAATAACCCCACTATGTATTATGCAAAAATACATATTTTTAATGAGTATTTTGCGTTCATTATATCAACACAGCTTCATATAAGTATAGCAGATATAATTAAATGATCTAATGTAACTAAGAGTTTTGACTGACTTTTTTTTGTGTGGCAACAATAATGGAAAGTTGTGTGGGGTCATTTATGACCCCAGAAAGTACATATGTTTTTCGACCTTATGGGCACTGATATTATTGTCATGATCAATTTTTATTTGCTAAATTGTTTGCTGTAAACCTTGCTGATCAGATCCAGAATAATATGATTTAAAGCTATTTTACCCCTGCCAAGGGAATTATGTTTGTGTGTGTGTGTGTCTGTCGCCAATTTTACCCCAAAGACTAATAGTGCGATCTGCACCAAAATTTACACAGGGGGTAGATATTGTTCCAAGGAACAAATCAATAAAATTTGATCTCAACTAGGCAAAGTACTAAGCAGCCAAAAATATTAAAAAATTAAAAATTGACATATAGGCCCAATTAACTGGATTAACGGATCAAGTGAGTTATTTTTGTCATTTGATGGATAGTATGTGCCCCCTCTGGGTGCACATTTACTATCTCTACTAGGAAATAATAATAATTTGCTTTGGATGAGGTATGCTGCCTCTGATTGCTCTTTTATCCACTCAAAAACACTCCTGTATCTCTGGGGTTATAAATGACCCCACACATCTTTTAATTATCCTTGCCACACACATGGTCAAATTCTTCTAAAAACCTATAAAAAGTTGTTACAGGAATAGCTTGATAAATTCATGGAGTGAAACATTTTTCTGATTTAATATATCAAAACGGCACATGAAAATATACTCTTGGGGTCGTCAATGACCCCACTTGGTCGCTTGAGGGTTAAGTAGCTATGGCTCTTAAACTATGGTTTTCTGGTATTAAGAACTTTAAATGTGCCAGGAAAACATTCTCTACACCATTACACCACCGTTACCAGCCTGAGCTGTTGACCCAGCAGGTTTGCAATTGACACCTAATCTTCCCCATACCATCTGCATGTCATTGAAATGGAAATTCTTTAGATCAGGTTGCTGTTTTAATCTTCAACTGCACACTTTTGGTGAGCCCGTGCCAACTGAATCTTGAGATTTCTGTTCTTAGCCTACATGAGTGGAATCTGATAATGTCCTCTGCTGGTGTATCCCATCCATCTCAAGGTTTTGACGCATTGTGCACTCCCAGATGCTTTCCTTCTCACCACAGGTGAAAAGCATTTTTATCTGAGTTACCATTCTGTCAGCTTGAAGCAGTGTAGTTTATCTCCTCTGTCCTTGCACATACAAGGCATTTTGGTCCATAGAACTGCTGCTTATTTGAAGATTTTTGTTTTTTATACAATTCTGTACAAACTCTTGAGCCTGTCCTGTATAAACATACTGGAGATCAGCGGTTTCAGGAATAGTGAAACCAAACCCTTAAAGCCATTGGGATCACATATTTTCCAATGCTAATAATATTTGACATGAACTTTACTGAAGCTCCTGACCTGCTTTTGCATTATCCTTTGCACAACACTGCTGCCACATTTCCGCCTGAATTGCATAATTGCATGAATAAGCATGTGTACAAATACTCTTTTATATCAGTATATTCTTTTGCATTGTAATTTATGGCCATAAAAAAATAATTTGTCAGAGAGAAATGCATTTTTACAAATATAGAATAAATTGACAACATATTTCATTTATATTTCATTGAATTAGGGCTTAAATCATTGTTGAACTTATGTAATAAATATATCTGAGTTAGTTATGATGCAGGAAAATTTCCTTGCAGACTTCTTAAAGAATTGTTAGAACATAATTTTCCAGTTCATTAAGACTGATAGATGAGCAGTCAAATATCGGTGTAGTACAGTTGTACTAATACATTTTCTTAATGAATAATAAAGACATATCATAGAGAGCTGTACCCTGCTGAATGAAAGACGGTCTCAATGTTTTTTTTAAGCAGGCAAAACAATGGAGTATGAAGGCCAAGTGTGTAAATATTTTCAATTTGTCCTGAAATATAAGGTTGCAACTATGCTCAGAGAGTATACCAGTGTGACAACCACTATCACTGGTGGTACACTGGCATTCATGAAAACCATTAATTTGTGAGACCTGTATAATCCAAACTCATTTTAATACATATCTGTGGACTGTATCCATCTCATAGATAAACTACACAACAATAAACCCATCCTCAGACATCTCTGAAAAAACATTAACTGCACACTCATGCAGTGGGCCTACGGATATATATATATATTAATTGGCTTATTGTTTGTACAAACCCTTGCAAATATATTCTCTCAAGACAGGAAAGGAAAATTTTTTTTTTCAAAGATTATCCAGAAATGTTATCAGTGTACCAGTACAATTTTGACATTCATTCCAGGAGCAGTGGACATATAGCTGTTGTAATATGAATAGAGAGACAACTGAATATTTGTTCTGCCACTGTGTGAGCTCCACTATATTCTGGTTGTAAATGACTTGGGTAGAATCCTTGGGAAACTACCAAGAACAAATACAAATATTTTGCATTGATTTTGTTGAGGATTATATTTCAGTATTACTCATCATATTCAGCAGCAAATCAATATTTATAATCAGTTACTATATTATGTAAGCAGCAGTAACACACACACACACAAGCAGTTGTACATGTATAAGCAGTTCATTTCTGTTGCAGAGATCGAAGGATCTTAGTGTTAATATCTGTTCAGTTGATTTAATCAATATCTGATCAGTTGATTTCTGCTTTGATTAATGTCTGTTCAGTTGATTCAATTAATATTTGTTCAGTTGATTTAATTAGTATCTGTTCAGTTGATTTCTGTAGCTTTAACATCTGTTCAGTTGATTCAGTCAATATCTGTTCAGTCATCAGCATTATTCAGTATTATTCATCATTAATCATATAGTTATGCATGCTTGCTTCATGTTAATAGTTTTGATTATAGTAGCACCGCTATATGTGCTATATGAATTAGAAATATGTACAGTATCTCACAAAAGTGAGTACACCCCTCACATTTCGACAATTAATTTATTGTATCTTTTCAAGGGACACCGTTATAAAAATGAAACCTAAATATATTCAAGAGTAGTCATTATACAAAACCCAAAACCAGTGAAGTTGGCACGTTATGTAAATCGTAGATAAAAACAGAATACAATGATTTGCAAATCCTTTTCAACTTATATTCAATTGAATACACTGCAAAGACAAGATGTTTAATGTTTGAGAAACTTTTTTTTTTTTTTGCAAATAATCATTAACTTTTTAAAGGGCAACACATTGCAAAAAAGTTAGGGGCTTTTTACCACTGTGTTACATCACCTTTCCTTTTAAACACTCAGTAAACGTTTGGGAGCTGAGGAGACCAATTTTTGAAGCTTTTCAGGTGGAACTCTTTTCCCATTCTTGCTTGATGTACAGCAAGTTGTTCAACAGTCCGGGTCTCCGTTGTCGTATTTTTAGCTTCATAATGCGCCACACATTTTCAATGGGAGACAGGTCTGGACTACAGGCAGGCCAGTCTAGTACCCAACTCTTTTACTACGGAGCCATGCTGTTGTCGCGTGCAGAATGTGGCTTGGCATTGTCTTGCTGAAAAAGCAGGGGCGTCCATGAAAAAGACGTTGCTTGGATGGCAACATAAGCATTAATGGTGCCTTCACATATGTGTAAGTTGCCCATGCCTTGGGCACTAATACACCCCATACCATCACAGATGCTGGCTTTTGAACCGCCTATAACAGTCCGGATGGTTCTTTTCCTCTTTGGTCCGGAGGGCACGACGTCCACAGTTTCCAAAAACAAACGTCAGACCACAGAACACTTTTCCACTTTGCATCAGTCCATCTTAGATGAGCTTGGGCCCAGCGAAGCCGGGCGCGTTTCTGGGTGCTGTTGATAAATGGCTTTCTTTGCATTGTAGAGTTTTAACTTGCACTTGCAGATGTAGCGACGAACTGTAGTTACTGACAGTGGTTTTCTGAAGTGTTCCTGAGCCCATGTGGTGATGTCCTTTACACACTGATGTCGGTTTTTGATGCAGTACCGCCCGAGGGATCGAAGGTCACGGGCATTCAATGTTGGTTTCGGCCTTGGCACGTGCAGTGATTTCTCCAGATTCTCTGAACCTTTTGACGATATTACGGACCGTAGATGATGAAATCCCTAAATTTCTTGCAATAGCTCGTTGAGGAATGTTGTTTTTTAAACTGTTCGACAATCAGCTCACGATTTGTTCACTAAGTGGTGACCCTCGCCCCATCCTTGTTTGTGAATGACTGAGCATTTCAGCTGCTTTTTATACCCAATCATGGCACCCACCTGTTCCCAATTAGCCCGCTCACCTGTGGATGTTCCAAATAAGTGTTTGATGAGCATTCCTCAACTCTCTCAGTCGTTTTTGCCACTTGTGCCAGCTTTTTTTGAAACATGTTTCAGGCATCAAATTCCAAATGAGCTAATATTTGCAAAAAATTACAAAGTTTACCTGTTCGAACATTAAGTAACTTGTCTTTGCAGTGTATTCAATTGAATATAGGTTGAAAAGGATTTGCAAATGATTTACACAATGTGCCAACTTCACTGGTTTTGGGTTTTGTACAATATGTGTAGCAGTGTAGATTTACTGCACTGTCCAAATAACTGAACAAACAGTCACTATTTCCAAAACCGGTGGCAATAAAAGTAAGTACACCTTACTGTCAACATGCCCAATTGTGTCCATAGTGTCAATATGTAGTGTGACCACCATTGTTGTCCAGCACTGCCTTGATTTTCCTAGGCATGGAATTCACCAGAGCTGCACAGGTTGTTGCTGGGATCCTCCTCCATTCCTCCATGACATCACGGAGCTAGTGGATGTTGGACACCTGCTGCTCCTCACCTTCCTCTTGAAGATGCCCAACAGGTGCTTAATGGGATTCAGGTCTGGAGACATACTTGGCCACGCTATCACTTTCATCTCAGCTTCTTCAGGGAGGCAGTTGTCATCTTGGAGGTGTGTTTCGGGTCGTGATTATGTTGGAAAACTGCTGTGCGGCCCAGTTTCCGAAGGGAGGGCATCATGTTCTGCTTCAGAATGTCACAGTACATGTTGGAATCTATTATTCCATCAATGAAGCGCAGCTCCCCAGGACCAGAAGCACTCATGCAGCCCCAGACCATGATGCTGCCACCACCATGTTTGACTGTAGGCAGTACACACTTGTCTTGGTACTCCTCACCAGGGCGCTGCCTCGCATGCTGGACACCATCTGAGCTGAACAAGTTTATCTTGGTCTCGTCAGACCACAGAACATGGTTCCAGTAGTTCATGTTCTTGGACTGGTTGTCTTCAGCTAACTGTTTTCAGGCTTTCTTGTGGGCTAGCTTCAGAAGAGGCTTACGTCTTGGCTGACTGCCATGCAGACGGACTTGGTGCAGTGCACGGCGTATGGTGCACTGACAGGCTGTTCTCCCACTGCTGCAACCTCGTTAGCAATGCTGCCAGCACTGCTGCGTCTGTTTTCTGAAGCCAACTTGTCCACCTGACGCAGAGCATGAGGACTCAACCTCTTCGGTCAACCCGAACGAGGCATGTTCCAAGTAGATCCCATCTTGGAGAACCGCTAGATAACCTTTGCCACCGTGCTATAGCTCAGTTTCATGGTTTCACAGATCTTCTTGTAGCTTAGACCATCTTTGTGGAGAGGAACAATTCTCTTTTTTAGATCCTCAGAGAGTTCTTTCCCATGAGGTGCCATGTTGCCCATCCAGTGACCAGAATGAGAGCATTGCACCCAAAGCACCACAGTTTAGACCTTCAAAATGTTACACAACCTCGTATGGCCCAGTCGAACAGACACAAGCATGAACATGATGAATAAGACACTTTTCATTGCTTGGTTCACCATTACCAATTGGGGTGTGCACTCACTTTTGTTGCCACCCATTTTGGAAATAGTGACTGTTCAGTTATTTGGACAGTGCAGTAAATCTACACTGCTACACATGTTGTACAATGACTACTCTGGAATATAGTCAAGTTTCATTTCTGTAACGTTGTTCCTTGAAAAGATATAATACATTAATTGTTGAAATGTGAGGGGTGTACTCACTTTTGTGAGATACTGTATAATCAATGTAAGATTGTAATACAGCAATCTCGTTTGCAGTTCTCAGGGCACGTAGGCAGTGCTTTAGTTTGCCTGTCACTGGGACGACCTATGACCTATTTAAAAGTTCTCTTAAACAATTAAGTAACCTTGAAGTAGTTATTTTGTGAATGATGCCAACCAATGAGAAAAGAGAAAAACAACTAAGAAGCAGACATTACATTATTGAACCATTGTTGCGTGAGAGGACAGTAAAACTGTATTTGGAAAAAATTTCCTGTGATGAAGGTACAATCCCAATTCCGAAATAGTTGGGACAAAGTGTAAATTGTGAATAAAATCAAAATGCAATGACTTTCAAATCACACCAGCCAGTATTTTATTAACAATAGAACAGAGATAACATAGCAAATGTTGAAACTAAGAAATTTTATAATTATATCCACAAAATGAGCTCATTTTAAATTTGCTGGCTGCTACAGGTCTCAAGAAAGCTGGGACAGGGGCCTGTTTACCATGTTGTAGCATCCCCTCTTCTTTTTAACACAGAGTGGAGGCGTCTGGACATTGAGGAGAGAAGTTTCTTGAGTTTATCTATTGGAATTTGATCCCACTCTTGTTTAATACAGGCTGCAGGTGTTGTGGTTTTCATCCAGACATATTTTCAGATTATGAGGTTCCCCCATCCCAGAGCAATTGGAGAGAGACAGATTCTTCAGACAATTAGGCTTTATTGTGGCATGTTGTTGAATATAAAGCCGAGTTCTTTTTGCGCAAGAAGAACTCACATCATGCCTTTCACACCCAGTTTTTATACCTTCATCACAGGAAATATCTTCCAAATATGGTCTTTCCACCTTCTCATTCTCACGCTACAGTAGGACAGGCAAACCAAAACACTGCCAACTAACCTTCAGAACTTCAAAAGCAAAGATAAGGATGCACATCACTACTAAGGACTGGAAAATTCCAGTCGAGAGAGGAAAAATACAGCCAGATGAATAGGATGCAAGCAGATACATAAAAGAAACATAAATTATTCAATTGATTTTGTTTTCAGTAACAACTAATGATTTTACTGAACAAATATTGATCAAAGCTACAGAAATCAAATGCATCACCTGATTACGTTTTCAAATCAACTAAACAGAAGCCTGCTTACTAAAGCTACAGAAGCATGCTGCTTATGTGTGTATGAGCTGCTCATGCATGTGTGAACTGAATTGCTTGTATGTGTGCGTCTGTGTGTGAACTGCTTGTATGTATGTGTGCCTGTGTGCGTGTGTGTGCATGTGTACGTGTGCTGCCTGTGTGTGTGCGTGCATGTGTCTGTGTGCACTGCTCATGTGTGTGTGAACTACTTGTATGTGTGTGTGTTATGTTATGTGTGTGTGTGTGTGTGTTACTGCTGCTTACATAATATGGTTATTGATTATGATTATTGATTATGGTTATTCAACATGGCAATTGATCTACTGATGTATCTGATGAGAAATATTGAAATATAATCCTCAACACAGGCAGGCCAGTTCAGCACATGGACTCTTCTACTACGATGCCATGCTGTTGTAATAGCTGCAGAATGTGGTTTTGCATTGTCCTGCTGAAATATTCAAGGCCTTCCCTGGAATAGATGTCATCTGGAGGGGAACATATGTTGCTCTAAAGCCTTTATATACCTTTCAGCATTCATGGTGCTTTTTAAAACATGCAAGTGTCCCACACCATATGCACTAATGCATCCCCATACCATCAGAGATGCTGGCTTTTGAACTGAATGCTGATAACAGGAGGGGTGGTCTTTCTCCTCTTTAGCCCGGAGGACACAACACCTATGATTTCCAAAAAGAATGTCAAATTTTGACTCGTCTGACCACAGGACACTTTGCCACTTTGCTATAGTCCATTTTAAATGAGCCTCGGCCCACAGAACACGGCCGTGCTTCTGGATCATGGCTTCTGGATCAACAATGGCTTCCTTTTTGCATGATAGAGTTTTAGGTGGCATCTGTGGATGGCACGACAGACTGTGTTTGCAGACAGTGATTTCTTGAAGTATTCCTGGGCCCATTTAGAAATGTCAATGACAGAATCATGCCGATGAGTGATGCAGTGGCGTCTGAGGGCCCAAAGATCATGGGCATCCAGTAAAGGTCTTCGGTCTTGTCCCTTATGCACAGAGATTTTTCCTGTTTCTCTGAATCTTTTGATGATGTTATGCACTGTCGATGATCAGAGCTTCAAAGCCTTTGCAATTTGACGTTGAGGAACATTGTTTTTAAAGTATTCCACAATTTTTTTATGCAAGCCTTCACAGGTTGGAGAGCCTCTGGCCATCTTTACTTCTGAGAGACTCAGCCTCTCTAAGACATCCCTTTTATAGCCAATCATGTTACACACCTGATGCCAGTTAACTTAACTACTTGCTAAATGTTCTTTCAGCTGATTCTCTTATATATTAATTACTTTTTCAGCCCTTTTTTGCCTGTGTCCCAACTTTTTTGAGTCCTGTTGCAACCAGAAAATTTGAAATAAGCTTATTTTGTGGATAAAAATGTAAAATGTCTCAGTTTCAACATTTGAAATGTTATCTATGTTGTATTGTAAATAACATATTGGTTCATGTGATCTGAAAGTCATTGCATTCTGATTTTATTCACAATTTACACTTTGTCCCAACTATTTCGGAATTGGGGTTGTATAAAGATTGGGTGTGAGAAGTAGAATGCAATTTCTTCTTGCGCAGCAAGAACTCAGCTTTGTGCTGGTTCATATACCTGAATAAAGTCTAATTTTCTGAAGTCTCTGTCTCTCTCTCTCAATATGGGGGGACCTTGAAAATATGAAAACATGTCTGAATGGAAACCACAACAATTTTGTTAATAACCTTGGTCATTTTTAGCCTATTCCTCAACTCTAAATGGGCAGCTGTATTCTGTGTTCTTTTTTTTTTTTTGCATGTATTGTACTTGGTTGCACTTGAAAGTTTCAGCCAATTTCCCGTTGTATTTTGTTTGTTGACTGGCTTTTACTATCTATGTCATTATAATTATAAAATAATTCAGAAGTTCATTGAGTACTGCTATTTACTTGTTTGTTAGTTTTTTGATGGGGCGACAATAGTGAACATTTGTGCTCTTTAATCAACATTTTTTATCATACTCACTCTATAATATTCTTCGTTTAACGTTTAAAAAAAATAAAAAAATAAATGAACGAATGAATAAAAACTTGAGCGTTGTTGGCTGTAAACTACAAGTCCCGCGAATACACCGACCACAGGCCAACCTTTCCGATTGGTTAATGCGCAGAACACTGCATATTGACTGCTGGCTGATGCAGCAACGCTAGGGCTGCTCTTCCGTCCTACGAGCAAACATGGCAGAGGAGGAGGCCGCAGAAACTTCAGCGGGAATTCTGCACGAAATTTACACTTCCCCTCTGAATCTGAGTTTGTTGTGCCTTTGCCTTTTCCTGCTATACAAAATAATTCGCGGAGACAAACCAGTAGAAATGGGTGAGGTTGAAGAACCACTGCCGAAACTTAAGAAGAGGGATTTCACGCTATCTGAGTTGCAGGAATACGATGGAACGAACAATCCACGAATTCTAATGGCTGTCAATGGGAAAGTGTTTGACGTGACCAGAGGGAAGAAATTTTACGGCCCAGGTAGGCTCTGCTTACGACCAACTACAGTTCAAGCTCCCGTGGGAAAGTTTTGCCGAATTCTGTTGCGGGGTAGTTACTTGTATTTCCTATAAACTACATATTTACACTAACATTTACTTAATATTTAACCAAGTAAATAACGTTATGCTTATGAATTTATGTTTTATTGAATGTTAAAAATTAGGCATTTTTGCGCATGGGAGTGTTGCTCATAATTGTTTACCCTTCCCCTGATTCGCGTCTGCGGTCATCTTTCACAACACGTACTTGACCTCGCGCTTAGTTACCCTTTACCCAGTTGACTTCATACTCACTGACGCCAGGCACGGTTTCTGCAGCTTAGTCAATTACACAATGGGCTCAGAAACATCCTTTGGTCCGCAAATCGCTCATTTTATGTTTGGCGAGGTGTTGCTTGCCAATGTTTACTTAAGGATTGGATTTCATGAATATGCTGATGTTGCTTCAAGAGTCGTGATTTTGTCGGCGTTACCACGCAAAAACGTTTTTCCTTGAGTAACTGGTTATCATTGGTTGGACAAACAGTAGTTGCATGTCAAACGATGTTTACGTTTCTATTCCAGCCCCTTACGCCGTGTTGCTGTCACGCGCGTTTGTCCAATCTGTGTTTTACCAAACTCGCTGCCCGATTGATCGCTTGGATATTAGCGTGGCGATTGTTAAATCGCCAAAACACATTTTCATAATGCGAAAATAATTTCACAATGTATACTGCACCGAGACGCTGAAATGAGGGGAAACTTCCTCTTGTTGCTGGAGGTTGTTAAATTTCGTCTCATCACCTGAAAATAACATCGTTGTGCTGTGCATTTGACGCCACACATTTAATGTCAAGTTTTATTGGCCAGGGGTTTCCAAACTCGGTCCTGGGGCCTCCCTGAGTATGCAGGTTTTAGTTCCAACCATAATTGCCATCAGAGGATTTGATTAAGCGGTTTATTTGTCCTAATTGGGTGTCTTTTGTGTCGAAGGAAGTTATTTACCGTCTTAAGCCAAATTTTGTAGAAATATCCATGTGTGCCGCGAAGAATAAAAGACCCTTGAATATACTGGGGTTTTTTTTTTCTGTGTTACAAGCAATTTCAGGTCATAACATTTTTAAACAGTTCAAGTCAGGCACTGAGAAAATCGGTAATCGCTTATATCTTTGGAGGAAACATTAAGTCTAATTATTTTCATCGCAGGCAGAACTTTGCGGTATTGGTCTGTTTTACAAATCCCTGCCCAATCCATTACCAGTGCTCATGCATAACTTCACTCTTTCTTGGGCTATAATTCAGCACAGGCATGCGTTGACCCTGGAAGCATGCTTCTCTTGTTATGCCAGAGCTGTTTTTTAGCTTGGCGCCTGCTGCTTGTGCTGACCTGAATCAGAGGAAGACTCCTCACGTGAACTTGGATGTGTGAAAAGCCAGCTTTTGTCGCTAGAGAGCAAAAGTTGCAGATTCCTGTTGATTGACCCATTCTCACTGAGCTCACTGGACTGAACATCGAAGCACTTGTCAAAGAAATTAGCAGGTCTAAACACCTGTGGTATGCTGTTTTTGTTCGTAATGCAAGATCTTAGCAGCTGTGTTGTGTTCGTTTCAGAGGGTCCATATGGGGTGTTCGCCGGCAGGGATGCTTCGAGAGGGCTGGCCACGTTCTGCCTTGAGAAGGAAGCGCTGAAGGACACTCACGATGACCTCTCTGATCTCAACACCATGCAGCAAGAGAGCCTTCAAGAGTGGGAGACCCAGTTCACTTGTGAGTCTCTTTCTTAAGCTTGGTTAGCTTTTCATTTTTCACTATCAAGGCATGGCTAATACCATTGGATAAGGTCCAGTTCTGTTTCCAAGACCTGGACTTGTGGGGTAAGTGGTAGTAGTGATTCTTAGGGGCCCTCAGCTAGGGGAAGTCCAGGAGGGCAAAAAGGGGGCCCACAGCACCTACATACAGCCCTGCCTTTGTCATAAGGGAAGTGTTTCTTTCCTCCTCTCTTCCAGTTGGATTGTTGGGCGTTGGTGCCCAAGTTCTTACAGCCTCATCTGGTGTTTAGGGTCCATTGTGTTCCCTGTTCACCCGGGAGTGTATTGTAGTTACAGTCCAGTTCATATTTGTGTTCAAGAAAATAAAATCCATCTTTCAATGCCCCATCACCACAAATAATTAATCTTGCAGTTTTTGCCTCTCTTTTGTTGTAATTAATGCTGCAAAATTTTCTCAGTGGCTGATAAACATTAAATTTTACCTCTGGGTGATTAGGGCTGTTTTCCAGTTCAATAAATAATTAATTTAAATAGTTGGTGAAATGAGGAGGAGAGGATTGAGCTCAAGGTTGTTGTGTACTAGCCCTGCTGGAATTTGACCATGAACTGTCAGAACTTCTCTCTGCAGGGTAGCCATTTTGAGAGGGTGATGAGAGATTGTGCTGCCATTTTTGTGTGAGTAATGAGTGATTTTTGGGCTTCCTGCAGATAAGTACGACTATGTGGGCAAGCTGCTCAAGCCAGGAGAAGAGCCCACGGAATACACGGATGATGAGGAAGCTAAAGAGAAAAAAACCGAATAGGGTCTGCTGAGGAGAAAGGAGCCTTAAGGATACAGTGAAATTGATTAACCTTTTCCCCACGGTCTCATTTCTGAATGTCCATATGAAAATAATCTGAAGTATATATTGCGAAAAATAATGCAAATCATACAACTTGTGTTTTTTCACACAAAGATTGTTTCCTCACATTTCTTCCTGGGTAATAATTTAATTTGTAATATTAGATCACTGGATACCAGCAGGTGTTGTATTAATTAAATCTCTAAGTCCTCTACATTCCCCTTCAGTTACCATCCTTTTTTGCACATTCAAATTGGCGCATTTTATAATGCGTGTCCACATTTAACTTCAATCCAGTGAACTCTCCTCCCTTTGAAAATTCCACTTAAAGTTTTGTTACACTCTGATACAAATTCAATATTTAATTTTCTTTGCGTCTTTTAAACCTCTACGTCTAAATTAATTCGCTTAAATCTATTTTACTACCATTATACAAGATGCTGAATCATTTTTATTCATTTTTTCTGTCATACCTCTCCCATTAAACCTAATTTTCCTGCAGTTTCCTGAAAAGCTGATCAATGATGGATTTAAGTTCTGTGAATTGTGTAGTTTCAGCAATCTGAGTATTACATTAGTTATTTTGTGCATGACACATTCATAGGTAATGCCTTGGCAGTCATAGTTTGTAGGTTATGGTTGGAGTGCTTTAATGCTTTCAGTTGGAGTGCTCCATTTGTCCTTTTGTTTTTGTTGAAATGTTGAAGTTTTTTTGTGTTTTAAAATGAAAATTTCTTGTCATTGCACATTATTAAATGTGTTACTTGATGAAAATACAAGCGGAAAGGGATCAGGATCTTTGCTAGGTCAGAATTCCGAGAAACCATTTAATTATTAAAAACAATGACATTCCGTTTAAACTTTGCTCATGTTGTTGTTCTAATCATTGCTGCACCAGGGTCAATGAACTATTTAGGCCACAAAAGCCAAGCATTCACATCTTGCCCCCTCATATGCGCTGGATGACTGACTGATGGACCAGTAAGGCTGCAGACTCACCAGTGAGATTTGCGCTCATTTCTTCTGAGAAATTCTACATAGAGAGGCAGATTTGCATGGCTTCTGTGTTTTTCCTTGCATCTGGGTCATTTAATGTCTGACCCTTAGTCCCCTCTCCTGTTTTGTGATCCCTCTGCTCAAATTTTACGTGATGTAGTACAATACTATTTGAAAAGTAAAAAAAAAAAAAAAAAAATCTTATTTCCATTGCCCAGCAAGATTGTAAAAATGGTGGTAATTTGCTGCTATTTCTGGTTGCTATTCATTTTAAATATTCTAAATGACCAAGATTCAGTTATCAAATGATGCTTAGCCATTTTGATATCCCTTTTGTTATTAAAATTCATTGTTTTTGTATACTCATTGCTTGCTTTTCTTGATACTCAGCCATGTGAACAGTGATTTAAGCTATAAGTCTCAGTATGTTCCTACTGTATAAGAACGGAGTTGTAAGTTATGGTTGGTTTTGGAATGGATCAGGCCCATTATGGTATCGTGAGGAACTTCGGCATAGCTTTTGAGCATGACTCTGGGATATTTGGCAAACTTGCCAATGTTGGTAATTCACTGAATGTCAGAAGAGATTTTATGTTTCATTGGCTGCATTTGCAGCTTGGGGTAAAATGTTTTTCTCTAACTGTTGTTTTTACTCCCTCAGAAAATCATTTTTCTAGGAGGTGTTAGCATCATCATCATCCTGTCTGTTTGTGCATTTGTGTCTGTAACCAACTTACAAAAAGCACATGCACAATGCTATACCTATTTGCACCATTTGGAGCCACAGTGTCATAATAAATGGGTAACAAGGGGGGTTTTGGTGCCCAGACACATTCTTCTTTTTTCAGCCATTTTTGACACCAGCATTTGGAAGAGCTGCTGCCTGCTGAAAATGGAAAATCTTCTGATCTAAATATTTGACCAGAACATAAGGAGGTTTTCCAGGTTACCGGGTTGCCTTTAACTTTGCATTTTATGCACAGTCCATCACTGCAAAGAACATAGATTCTTTAAAATCCTGATGAATCCTGCAATATTCCATTGTTGGTTTGACAAAGTAAGCCTGTTAACTAATTTGATTTTCTCATGATGGTTGCTAGTCGCAGTATTATGAGACTGAAGTGACCGTAAGGATTATTGCTCTATCTTACAAATACTACTATTTCAACATACACATGAGTCTATCACACACTCCGCAAATTGTATTTTGTCACAGCATTGTTGCATCATTTAATAATGTATTTGCAATTTTAATCCTCTTACTTTGTGATAAAAATGATCCCTAATGTAAAATTTTGGGACTTAGTTTGGATGTGTGAAACCTGGAATGTTAAATAAACCTTCTTTTCTTGTTTTATTTTTATGTTCACCTCTCATTTAAATTGTGAAGTGATTCATCTGTGAATTCATTACCAAATGTAGAAATGGTACATGAATTTTTTGTTTTCTAAAAATGATAAAAGTGTAGTTGTATCCCTGGACAATAAGTTGGGGACATTATGGATCAGCAATCGTTAGGCTGCGTCCCCAGCCCACACTGTGTCCGTAGAGATTTCTTGCGAGGCGCTGTACAGGTCGCAGTTCTTTCTGGATTCATTTCATATTTGGCATGGACCTTGCGTGTGATAAGGTCACAGAGCATACCGATTTTGGTGGGATGAGTCTGCATATTTGGATGTTGGGCATCTGGAGATACATGTTGACCTGCAGTTGACCAACTGTCTTGTTTTATCCCCGGACAATGAGTCAAGGATACTATGGATCAGTGATCGTTACGCTGCATCTAGAGATTTCTTGCGAGCGCTCTGTAGGTCACAGTTCTTTATGGATGCATATCATATTTGGCATGGACCTTGCGTGTGGCAAGGTTACAAAGCCTGGTGATTCTGGTAGGATGAGTTGGCGTTTTTGGATATAGGGCGTCCAGGGATACACAGCGGCCTGCATGTGGCACTCTAGTTTTTTTTGTTTTGTTTTTTTTTTACAGTTTCACCTCCAAATTACATTCAATACTTAATTTTTGAGATTGATTGTTTTGGCATGTTAATAGTTTACTTTTTAAAAAAGGTCTTGAATAAATGGAAGAGATTTTGATAAACATTTAATAATAAAACCTTGTGACAATAAATCTCCACTTTTAAAAGACATTTTAAAAAGTGAAAAAGTAAAAATAAAAAAGTTTACAATTTTTTTATAAAAACTGTTTAAAAAGTTTAAAAAACTTTTTAAAATTTGTAGTAAAAGCTTTTAAAAAAATTTGTGGTAAAAGCACACGACGTTTCGACGCAACTTCGCGTCATTCTCAAGTGACTGAAAGACTGAATGTTTGCAGAGCATAAATAGAAAAGAAGAAAAGGAAAAAAAGGAGGGGGATGACTGTCACTTGCATGTCAGGTAAAGAGCTTTGCACGGACAGAGTTTGATTGGACATTTAATTTACTGAAAACAAAGGTTCAATGTTCATAGATTTGGGTAATCCATGGTGTTGAAACAGGTGCTTAAACAGGTGCTTTCCAATGGAACTGTTTTTATGTTCAATGATGCGTTGATGCGTTAATTTTGCATTGGCAAAATTAAACGTCCAATTGGACTCTGTCCGTGCAATGTTCTGTGCGTGACATGCACGTGACAGTCATCCCCCTCCTTTTTTTCCTTTTCCTTTTCTTCTTTTCTATTTATGCTCCGCATTCAGTCTTTCAGTCACTTGAGAATGACGCGAAGTTGCGTCGAAACGTGTGCTTTCACCACAAAAATTTTTAAAAGCTTTTACTATAAATTTTAAAAAGTTTTTTAAACTTTTATATTTTTACTTTCTCACTTTCAAAAATGTCTTTTAAAAGTGGGGTTTTATTGTCACAAGGTTCTATTACCCCTCGGCCAAACTTTGGCCAGAGGTGTATTGTCGTCACCTGCGTGTCTGTCTGTCTGTCGTCTGTCGTCTGTCCATGACTGTGTCTGGGTCAGTACTCGGCAACTGATAATTGCAGCTTCACCAAATTTGGTATGGTAACTCACTATGATCCATAGATGTGCAATGTCAGGTTTTTTGCTGGATTTGACCTTTGACCTTAGCGCTGTGACCTTGATCGTGGAAATCTTGTCTGGGTCAGAACTCAGCAACTAACGATCGCAGCTTCACCAAATGTGGTATGGTAGCTCACTATGACCCATAGATGTGCATCATCAGGTTTTTTGCTGGATTTGACCTTTGACCTTAGCGCTGTGACCTTCATCATGGAAATCTTGTCCGGCCAAGTACAAAGTAACTATTGGTCATAGCTTCGTCAGATTTGGTATGGTAACTCACTGTGACCCATAGATGTGCAATGCCAGGGTTTTGGCTGGTTTTGACCTTTGACCTTTGCGCTGTGACCATCACTGTGGAAATTTTGTCCGACCCAGTACTCAGTAACTATTGATGGCAGCTTTGTCAATGGTAACTCTCTGTGACCCATAGATGTGCACAGGCCGAGGGGTATTCAGCAACGCGTTATGTTTATTAAATGAATTAAAGGAATTGAGAACTCACCAGTTGGACTGCCTCCAGACGTGGTGTTCTGGTGGTAAAATGGTGTCTCAGAATGGTGGAAATCCATGAGTAGCACGATCGTAAATTCCCATACTCTGTGTCGTGAATGAATTAAAGCTACATTTAAAACCTACCTGAGACACTCATTTGGTGTGTGTTCGCGTTTTCCAGGAAGAAGGCGGAAACTGAATGAGCACAGCCCTCTGACAGAATGTGGGCACCGAAACACAAAACAGCCTTTAACTTTTCCATATTCTTGGCTGTTTTAAATTATGTTTGAATGCTTCAAAGAATAAGGTAGATGCTATGACTCTGCCTGTCATAGCCTCACACACCCTAAAAGTTGATCTTCTGTCTGTGGACTCAGCCGACGTTATGTTACCTTGACCTTTGACCCAATGTCCTCGAAAACCTAATCAGTTCAGCTACCTTCTGTGGGGAGTTACCATGTTTGATTTGGTCAAAATCGATCCACTCCTTCAGTAAATATCACACACTCACAACATATGTGAGAAGAATGGACTGGCAGATGACCGCAAAACAGAATGCCTCCTGCCCACTGCGTGGGGTGGAGGCAAAATAAGACAATACTGAGTCCAAATTTCCGCAGCATCAATCTGGATTTTTTTTTTTTCAAGTGTTGAATGACACTTGTGGCAAGTCTTATTTTTTTGAGCTAACTCCACATTACAAACGTTTGAATTCTGCATTCCTCTTTGTAAATATTTTACCAAGTTCCGCAAGAATCTTACTTATTAAGCCACAATTGTGTATTCAGTGCTTTGGATATCAGTTCAATATAGAAGTGCGGTCAGATTTCTGGATGTAGAAGGAGGTCTCACCTTTATCTAGTTATTACACACAGTCCTGTCTTTGAATAGCATGTGAGTAGCTGTACATTTGTCTACAGTTGATTTTTTTTTTTAATTTGACCTGTATTTTACCAGGTAGAATGTTTGAGAACCAGTTCTCATTTGCAAACATGACCTGAACATGAACGGTTGAGCTGTTGCTCTTTGTGAATAGTCGACTGTTCCAAGTCTCTGAGAGGTGAATTGCAGCATGTTATAACCACGCCATGTGAGTTTTACAGAATGAGTCCCATGATATGTTGTATGGAGTCAAAATATTTTCCAGTCATTCCAGGCCATAAATAGGTAATGTTTTTAAAAAGTTGTAAAATTATACTGCAGTGTGATTATACTCCTGTATGTTGCTGATGCAGTATATGTTAAGAAATCTTTTGATGTGAAAATGAATGGTCAATCCATTTCCATTATGTTTATCCCCAGTGAGCTTATTATACAGTATATCTGAATCCCTCTAAAAAATTGTGTACGTATATTTTATGGCTAGGACACGAATGCAGTTTTTACTCAAGGAAACAAAAGGGGTTTATTGCATAAACTAGCAATAGTTGTTCACTTTTTTTTGCTTATGTCACATCTTTACTTTGAGGTATTCGCTGATTATGCAATGAAGATGCAGAACACCATGCCATCACACATTGGCTTTCCGCTGGATATCATAGTATGTGTGGAATGCTTTCTGCTGTACTAAGCAGTATTGACGGACATGCTTGACAAAGTGCATATCTTTGTAATATATTTGAGTCGGAACACCAATCTATAGCCAGAATAAAAAAATGTATGTGTCAGAAGTGGGATTCGAACCCACGCCTCCATTCGGAGACCAGAAAGCCCGTGTTTTAACGGAAGGCGTTGCACCTTGAGTCTGGCGCCTTAGACCACTCGGCCATCCTGACACTGTTATAAGAGGTAGTGATTTTTGTGGGATTTAAATGATGGCATGTGAAATTCGTGAGAAATGAATTTATGGTGAATAGTGAGTTATATCTCATTTTCATTTATCTACTCAGTATTTCACCCATAATTGAATCACTCTCTACTTATTTCCGTATGAAGTCAGTTCCACATTAAATCAAACTCCCGAAATTCCATTCGATAGGGAAGCCGATTATAATGATTCGTCATTAAACTAAGGTGCGTATCGAATATTGAGCTACCTGATTTTTTTTCGCTTTTATATTGGTATTGAAACTACTTCGTATTCGTCTTTTTATGATGGAGGGGTGAGTGGAGCTAACTAAAGGTTCATTCGAAATTATTTCCGGTATTGCGGCCATTTTGTTTTTAATCCTTCAAGGGTATTTGCTGCTGTCCCGTATCAGACGCACGGAGGAAAGCTAGCTGACATGTACCGACTCTCAAAAGCTGCATTGAACATCGCCGGTAAATATTTAAACCGCAATCTGACATTAATATATCTTAATATTGAAATTATAAAGTTGTGGGGACTAGTGTTACAGCATATGAAAGCCGAAAAGGTGCGCGAACCACTGCTAATGTTATGTGACCAACTTCCCTCTTGCCTAGTTGGCCTTTGCTAAGTTACTTGAGGCAACGCTATCTTGTACAAGCCGCGTAGCTAGCTAGCTAGATTCAGTCTTTAAGGTCAGTGAAGATGCATATGAAGTTTAAAACCACGTCAGTCGTAAATCGTCATTTCCATTCGTGTATGCAGCGACTCGACAGCAGAAGTAATGGCTCGTTCTAGGACTAGTAACGTTAGCTAGCGAGCTCGGTGAATTTTGTTTGAGATGGTAACGTTGGCTAACTGGTAGCTAGCGATGCAGTCTGGGATCATCGGCGCTAGCTTGTCTAACCTTAGTTGATTTTATGAAATGTTATGGCTTAAATGATTCGTAAGTGCTCTGAATGTGTAATTCTGTCAGCGTTTTATTCAGGTTGCCTGAACCTTTTCTCTTAAACCGTTATGAAGGTCAAGGTGCCCGGCGAGTTGTCGTGCGGCATAGTTCACATAACGCTGCCCCAGACTTCCATCAGAAGTACGGAAACATGCTCCTGGTGTCCGGAGCAGCCTTCTGTTTCGGTGTCTGGGCATACGTAAGTTAGCTGGCTTGCTGATCTTTTTATATCAACCATTTATGTTCAATTCCTGGCAAAAATTATGGAATCACCATTCATCGAGTATGTTCATCCAGCTATTTTACTTCATGGCAAGTGACCTCATAGCAAGTAAACAGATCGCAGATATGACACAAAACCATTTTTGTTCAGTAGCTGAACAGTCTGGCTTCATAAAACACACCTCTATCAAGTTAGATTAGATTGTTTGAATTAATGGCATTTTTTTTTTTTCTTGATCAAGTTGGGGAAAAAAATATGGAATCGACCACGAAAGATCTGAATTGCTACTTTGTTGGTCCTCCTCGGGCTTTTATGATGGCCTGAATTCTTTGAGGCATAGACCTCACTAATGAAAAACAATGTTCTTCAACAGGCTGGTTCCAGCTCTCTTGAATAGCGGTTGATAGATCAGCTTTTTAGGATGGGGCTTTGTTATGGACCATTTATTTTATACCTGCCACAAATTTTCAATTGCATTTAGATTTGTACTATTTCCTGGCCATTTCATCAGGAAAAATGACTTCATCTCTAAACCCATTTTCTTTTGATGGAATGAGAAGATTGTCCAAAATTTCAATGTGCACGTTTGAGATTATGATTGCCATCTCCTGTGGTCCTTATGACACACTACCTCATATCACAAATTAATGGGGAAATTTACCTGTTTTCTTCATTGGAGCAACTTTCGAAAAAAGTTCCAACATCATTGCTTCGGGCAGTGCAGATTGGAGATTCAACACTGAAAATCACTTTAATTCAATCATCTACATTTCATGAGTGTTCCTCTTTAGCCCTCTATAACCTCTCTTCTGTTTAGGTGTTAGTGCTGGTTTTTGTTTGGCTTTTCTGATGTGAATCCACTTTAATTCTGCCGATTTGTTATAGTTCTGTCACAAACGTTGGCTCCTGTTTCTGCCTAGTTGTTTTCCATTTGTTTTGTTGTGCTTTTTCTATTTTCATGGCGAATTTTCTGTCCTGACACTTTGACTTCTTCTGTGGTCTACTCGTAAGTTTTCCTTTCATAACCTTCCCATTTTCTTTATACTTGCTCCAAATTTTAGACTCAGCTGACTTGGGAACAACTAACATCGTTTGCCATTATCCATGTTGAATTTCCTTCTTGTAGCAGTTTTATAATTCTTTCATTTGTTCTAATTGCTAGCTCTCTTGTTATGCCATGCTTCCTCTCAATTCCCAAAGTCCGACTCCCCGTTAAGGTCTGCAAGCACTCTCTTAGCTGCGGACTAATTTGCATTTTTAGATTTGTGTTGGTATTCCTTTTATAAATGCCAATAAAAAAAGATTCTATAATTCTTTCCTCAATGTTGAGTGACTCCATCGTTTTCCCTCCACCTGATCTGCGAAAAAAATATGCCATGAATTAAAATAATTTAATTTGTTTGTGGTACGTTTCATGAAGCCAGACTGTTCAGCTATTGAACAAAAATTGTTGTGTGTCATATCTGCGATTTAATTTCTTACGAAGTAAAAAAGCTGTATGAACATCCCCTATTTTAGTGTGGTGATTCCATAATTTTTGCCAGGGACGTTGCATATTGATTTGTAATATATTAGCTGGCATGTTTACCATGAAAAAGCACCTGTTCAAATTTGGCTGTATCTTTCTTGCAGTCTCGTAATTTGGATCCTTCCACGATGTCATGTTTCTGCTAAGATGCAATGTGTCTATGCCGAGTTTGAAGAGTCACTGTAATTGAAATACAATTTAATTAACAGGTTTTCACACAAACTGGGATCACATGGAACTTTTCGCCTGTGGGCAAAGTCACCCCGCGAGAGTGGAGGGTAGCTGGAGGCGAGGAGGAGGAATAACGAGGAGAGACTACTGTTTTTCTGCGTGAATATTACAATAAAGCCCCTTCATCTCCCGATTCCGCCAAACTTCTCCAGTTTTGGTGGAGACTCATATTTCCAGTCTTTCAGGTTGTCGCGTGACTTGTCATAATGTGAATAATAAATTAATGTGTAGACCGGACTCATGTTTGACCATTCAGTGCATTCTAATGTGAAATGACAAACATTTGTTTCATGCCTTGCACTTTATTTTATTTCTCCTGTGTTGTTGTTGGCTTCATATCAGTTGCCTTCGTCAGATTTAAATTTGGTTCTGTTCATCAAAGTAACTTAACTAGTTCTATCATACATCACTGCTTATTCGGCTGTATTAAAAACCTATTAAGGATAAAATTCATGGAGGATCTCACACAAGTGGTCCTCTGATATAAAAGTTAAGAAATGAGGAAATTTTGGGTTTGTTGTAAGTTATTGTTCGCTAAAAGCTTGCAACAAACCCAGAATTCACTCAAGTTCAATAACTTTATTATGAGATGACTAAGAGTATAACATTCCGTTTATCACATAACTGAATTGCAGAATTTAATAGAAAAGAAATGTAATTTCCGTTATTGCCCAAATGGTAACTCCCATTACATGTTGGCATTGAGCTAAGTCCACTACTCTACTACTCCTGCAGTCAGTGAGTCAGACATTCGAGTTTGAACTAGCAACTGTTTTTAAATTTACTGTGAACTGAATAACTAGCTAACGGTACTTTGCTAGCTAGCTGGCTAACAAACTAATGTTACATTATGGTTCTAGACAGGTCCTGCTTGCACGCTAAGCTAGCTAGCCTTGTTATGTTAGCGTGGTTATCACAGTGGTACTTCACTGGCTTGCCACAGCGCTAAGCTATCCCGATTTAATTAATGTTACACTTTGCATTCAGTTTGGCTGAGTATGAACTGCGTGTTGTATCGCAGAGCAATTTTTTCCCCATGCTCTCAGCCAATGAAATTTTCGCAAAAGTGATATATCTAGTGTAATATCAAAAGTATATAATGAGTTGGGATGAATGAAAACTACTTAAGTTATGACATAAAGCACATTACCCAGATGGGATTTCTCAGCAAGGGGGTGAATACAAATTATCGACTCTGACATCTAAAGCAGTTCAGACCTTATATTAGCATAGTTTTCGCTCAGCAAATCTAACAGGGATTTTTTTCAAAGGGAAATAATATTACCTTGGACCTCACTACAGTGTGATCAACTCATGTCAGTGTTGGAAACAGTGCTCTGCCTCTCATTTGTGTTTGACATTTTGTAATGAGACTTAAGGTGCATATACAAATACATAATTGGAATACAAGTCCAACTTGTGATGCTGGGAGTATCCAATATACACTTTTGCTTGGTTTCAAAAAAAAAAAAAGAATTTATAAGGTGTGGGGAAAGTAGCCTAATTGAGAACAAACAGAAGTCATGGCGAGCAAAGCTAGCACTTTGGCTACTTAAAAGTTTCTGACCTATGAAAATGATGGTGAGCTTTTTTAAAACTTTGGCATTTGATTTTCCTCAGAGCTGAGACTTACAGTGGGGTGCAGAAATTTGGGCACCCCTGGTTTAAATGTCTGTTACAATTAACCTCCAAGTGATTGAGAGCAAACCTGAATATGAAATGCCAGAAAGTTAAACAAGGCACCTTTCTGCAAATTTAACAGCAAGGTTTCTTTTTATTTTAATTTTTCTGAGTTTTTAAATGACAAGAAAGGAATAAGGGCCCTGTGCAAAAGTTTGGGAACCTTTTTAGATTATTCTTTGTTACCTTTTAAGAAGATGATTACTAAGGCCCAGACCCAGGTGATTTACTCGTTAGGGCTTCACTGAGTCAGGGGAATATAATTCCAGGGTTGAACTATATATTCTGAAGTAACTCCATGCCTTCTAAAGTATCCGACTTTGGTGGCTGTTGTGTCTGGTGTTAAAAACCATGTGTTCCTCTAAACAGTTGTCCAAGGATGTCAAAATCAAGATAATTCACTTCCACCAATGAGGAGAGGGCTACAAAAAACTCTTGCAACGTTTCAAACTGCCCATTTCTACTGTCAGAAACATTGTAAGAAAATGGAAAATAAATGAAACAATTGAAGTGAAGGCAAGATCTGGAAGACCAAGAAAAATTTCAGATAGAATGGCCCAAGATCTGGTGAGAAATGCTCTGAAGAACCCACACCACAGCAAAAGAGTTGCAAAAAAGAGTAGCAGACACAGGTCTAGTTGTTCACAGGACAGCAATACAGCGTACCTTAAACAACAAAGACCTACATGACAGTATTGCAAGAAAGAAGCCTTTCCTATGACCTCAACACAAAATTAAGCGTCTGAAGTATGCAAAAGAGAACCTTGAGAAACCTCAAGCCTATTGGAACAATGTGCTCTGGACTGACGAAACCAAAATTGAACTTTTTGGCCACAACCAAAGAAGGTATGTTGGAGAAAGGGTGAAGCATTTGTAGAGAAGAACACATTGCCAACTGTTAAGCATGGAGATGGATCCATCATGCTTTGGGGTTGTGGAGCAGCTGGGGGCACAGGCAGTATTGTGCGGGTGGAAGGAAGAATGGATTCCACCAAATATCAAGACGTTCTAGAGGCTAATGTTCAAAGCTCAGTCCAGAAATTGAAGTTGAAGAGACGTTGGGTATTCCAGCAAGACAATGACCTGAAGCATACCTCAAAATCCACCATGAAGTACCTCCAGGAAAGACTGATGAAGGTTTTGGAATGGTCATCACGGTCCCCAGACTTGAATATTCTTGAAAATCGGTGGAGAGACCTCAAACATGCCGTGCATGCAAGAAGGCCGAAGAATATTTCTGAGCTAGAAGTGTTCTGTGAGGAAGAATGGGGAAAAATTCCAAAGACAAGAATTGAAAGGCTTAACTGGCTATAGGAAGCGTTTGCAAGCTGTTATAGCTGCCCGAGGAGGAGTTACAAAGTACTAGCTGACAGGGTTCCCAAACTTTTGCACTTTGTTTTATTATTTTGAAACTGTAACGAGTTAAAAATTATTCTTGCTTTAAAATGTGATGACGTGTCATGTTTAACTTTGTTACATTTAGTGTTCAGGTTTGCTTTCAATCACTTGGAGGTTAATTGTAACAGACATTTAAACCACGGGTACCCAAATTTTTGCACCCCACTGTATGTACCTGGCTTATTAACCTGAGGCTAAAAAAAATGATGAGTTACACGTCCAACAGATGGCGGTATTGCACTCTGGCCATTTATAGCTCAGTCGCCATGAGGTACGTGCCTGCCTGCTGCTATGAGGATGCGGAATCGTTTGACAGCCTCATCCGCAAACACATTTTGAGAACAATTTACAAGTCCCTCAGCGTTGGTAAAAATCAGCCTTAAGTCTTTTAATACTACGTGAGATATGCCACAGTTGAAATACTAAACCTTGAAATTATCCTGCTTGAAAATAAGCGATGTCACGATCCGCATTCAGAATACTGCGATAAGTTTTCTTCAGCAGTGTCATTGAATATTTGCTGAATTGGCTAATATGAAGTCTTACATGTTTCAAGCTTGCCATCTTAATGATTTGAAAATATTCTGTGTAGCAGCCTGTTGAATCCCGAAAAGCTGTCCACGCGCATAACGTTACTCAATATGGCCCTGGAGTCGTCACAGTTGCATCATTTCTGAAGGGTGGTTTATTTGGTAATTATTTTTACTGACATTGGCATAACCCAATGGTTGTGCTCGCACCCTGCTCTATGCCTTACATTCATCTTTTAATAAAGAAAGGGGCGTGTGTGAGCCCGCCCCCCAGAACAGCCTCGCCGGTGCGGTAAGGTCGTTTCCATTCGGGACCTACCCAGCAAGAGAGGCGCAGGAAAACGGCAAGAAGAGTGCACACGAATACTCAAAATGTCTCTGTCAAACAAACTCACCCTGGATAAGGTGGACGTGAAAGACAAGCGTGTCGTGATGAGGTAAGAGCACCGCATTCAAATGGACAATATTACTCAAGGTCAAATTGCATTAAGACTATCCGGATCGATGCGCCGATGCAGCCAACCTATTTTTCATAAGACCGTAGCCTTATTCCCGCTTGTAACACAGGGTTTAAATGCTGAATAAATACTGATTTCCGCATGATATAAAAATTAAATGCGTATTTGTGGGTGCTTGGTGTAAATGGGACCAATGGAAATACAGGAAGTAGATCCTGTCACGTTCAGTCTCATACGAACCTCACGTTGATCTGATCCATTTGGCACTGCCTTGCTAGTTTTCTGACAGGATGCTCAGATTAGATGTTTGCACGGAACTGATTACCCCGAAAATAGTGTGTTTACTGAATATGTTATATTAATTTAATGTCAGAAGGAGATATGTTCCGCGTCGAGCAATCGTGTCTCATTCCTGCAAACCTAAATTAATTAAGTCAACAATCAATAATTCGAGTTTTATCCCGCTACCTGGTCCCCAGCTTTGTTTCCATGGTGGCTTTGTTCCGTCCCGTGTCAAAGATTAGTGGCCGCAATGTACCCAAGCGCGCACCACACCAGCATGCCCAAGCAGTCTCCCAAAGCACGCAATGCACGTTTCATTCATAGCTAGGCTTTGCATACGCTTGAATAAATCCAAAATAAAAGAATGATTTCAGCAATCAGTAACCCCAATTGTGAGTCAGTATAGCTTAAATTGTTTATAAGTGATTGTTGCACTTTGCGTTCAACAGGTTTTGGGTTCTATTTCTTGATCTTACTGCTGCTTTAGTAGATGGAAAATGACACCCTCTTTAAATGTCAAATGCTCTCAGCGAAGTTCTCAGTCTCCAGGTCAGAGTATATTAGCTTGGGTTTGATGCAGCCAATTTCTCTGCCGTTTACATTTGACTATAATTGTTTGCTTTTTCAAAAATATGAATTCCAGGCAGTAGGGTAGAGCTGGGTAAGATGCCCCCCTTAAGCAAGAATGTTCATAACTGAAGGTAAACAACATGAATTCATTATTCTTTTGCTTGAATGGATAGTGTGTAAAGTTGGCTACCGCATCTAGAAAGATTTATGACAGTCACAATAGACATATTTTAAAATGTTTCATTACTTTTTTTTTTTTCTTTTTTTTTAAAGGTTATCTTACCCCACCCCTGGGGTAAGATGCCCTTCTGGATGGGGTAAGATGCCCCATCTGTTTTATGTTATCTAGAATGACTTGGAAAGCCTAATACATACTGGTTTTACTGCTTTTCACATAATTATCATATTATAGCTGTTTTAAGGGGTGATCTGGGGTTAAATGGGCAAAATTTGATTATTTTTCCAAAAAAAAATTTTTGAATAAAAATATTCTATAATAACCCACCTTTAATAATCACTAATTGCTACAAGGATTAAAAACTGAACTCAGCTTTTCAATGCGGTCTAATGCATCTAATGTCCGATTGCTGCGGACACAGACTTAGTTGTGGTAGAGATTCTGCTACCCAGCTGGATGGTGGAATGACAGGCTGATGCAGTGTGCGAGCAGGTGTTAGGAGACCCATTCTCCCTGGATTGCTATACTCACCGCTCCACCTTAATTCATTCACCTCTTGTGTGTCAGGATTTTAATAATGGTTTGCCTTTGCTGGCTGTTGGTGTTAGTGGTAAGTATTATGAGGAGTGTTACTTGTGCAGAGTTGTATGTGAGGTGGAGGGGCTGTGTCCTGTTTCACCTAGTGCTGTGGAGTCCCCTTGGATTACCCAGAATGCTTTGTACTGTGAAGTATTGGCCATTGTCTGTCTCCATAGCTGCCTCCCTGCTGATAACCCCACAATGACTGAGCACAGACTCCGGATCTGTGAAACTAACAACTCATAGGGTGTTTGCAGTGGAGAGCATTGTGGGCAGATTCTTCCACATGACCGCATCAAGTTGGTGAGAGTAGGGAGAGAGATTGTGGGAGGGGTTGTGCAAATTGAGGGGGAGAGGGATGATTGTATGGGGGTTATGAATGAGAATGTTCACGATTATGTGGGTGTGTCTGTGCATTAGCGCACAGGCACACGTCTGCAGGAGGGAACCCTGCTTGCCGAGCAGATTACCACTGGAATATTGTCTCTGCAGAGGGATATCCCATCCAGCCTGTCAACCAATAACATCCTATGAGAGAAAGGAGGGCTGTTTCTCTGAATCTTATTGGTTTAATCCTGTACTTTGTGTGTGTGTGTGTGTGGTAGGTGTGGGGGGCAGACACCAACAATGTACATTTTTATCTGTGCTTCCAGTTCTGGTTACTCTTTATTATTATTATTTTTTGCTTAATTTCTCAGGAAATGTTATTTACCTGTATTAGCACCTCTACTTTTAATATCCTAAGTTTACATGTTTATTTCTTGGTATTTCAATAGAAAAATCCATTAGCTTATAATTGGTGCACTATAAAATGAGCTTAGTCAAATTCTGTTCTGAGGGTTGTTTCTAGAGCATTGGGCCTACAGCAGAAATCATCTGGGGAATGTAATATGAGGTTGAAGGGGAGATGTTATTCGCTCATACGGCTGTGGCTGCTGTATATGCTAACGGTGAAATATTAGTTTGCTCCAGGGATGAGCACATATTTTTCCAGATACTCAGGCAGACTGTTGTTTTATGAGGGTAGAGAATCATGGTGTAGAGTCCGCTTGGTCTTTAAACAGGAAATCACTAATTGCTTCATGACAAGAGAGTACATCACTTCCTTTATATGGATAAAAGTCAAAGGGTTATGGATGCCTTCAAATTCAGTCTTTGTGAAATATTAGTCACCTGGTTTCATAGTGGGGCCATTGTTTCCTGTTGCTGCACGGTGTTTAATGAGCAACTAGTTCTCATTTTTACAAAATAATTCACAGATTTATTTGTATGGTGACAGCAAAATACAGTCTGTATCTGAAAATTGCATTTTTTTATTTAGTTTCCAGAAAAGAAAACTTCACTTTGCTAATATAATGTGGGCCACTGAATAATTATCTGCATTTATATTCACATATAAATAAAAGGAAACTAACCAACATCTCATGTCTTGCAGAGTTGACTTCAATGTTCCAATGAAAGACAAACACATCACAAACAACCAGAGGTTAGTAGACGTGAAATCTCTTTGAATGGATATACTTAGCATAGTCTACTGTACAATGTATTTTTAGGACCTGATGATGACTTCAGAAGCTAAGTCGCAGCTACATACAGCTGTGTTGCAGAGTTGCATGGGAACATGGTCTATCACAAAGTGTTTGCAATAGCAGTAATGTTTGGAAGTGTGGTGTTGCAGATAAGAATGTACAGCTTTTAACTTCCAGACAGTTGAATGGGCTAGTTTGAAATTATATTCTTATTGGGTGGCAGTTGGGGTAAAACTCAACCGTTTACATGACCTATCAGTGTAGAAAGGGTCAAGAATGCAGCTCATCAGAACCCATGCAAGCATATTGTAACGTACATACGGGTGTCTACTGTTATAGGCCTGACTGACGTACGCTTTTGTTCCTTATGTGTGTGTTTGTGTGTCTCTCTCCTGTGCACGTGTGTGTGTGTGTGTGTGTGTGTGTGTATTGTAGGATTAAGGCAGCGGTCCCCTCTATTAAACACTGTTTGGATCATGGTGCTAAGTCGGTGGTGTTGATGAGTCATTTGGGCCGTCCTGATGGAAACCCCATGCCTGACAAGTACTCGCTGGAACCCGTTGCCGCCGAACTGAAGAGCCTGCTGGGAAAGTGAGTTTTGATGGGGAAGAGTAGCATCTGCTGCTCTGGTCAGATGGCAGCTGTGATCTCTGGGCACTTGTAGCATTGTGGACAAGGTGCTTGGCCGTGTTCTGAAAGGTTAAATGGTCCTGCCCCAGTCTCACCTCAAGCTCAGGTCTTTAACCCCACTTCATTCCTGAGGTGATTGTCCCCTGCCCAATCTAATCCGAGATAAAAGTAACCCTGACTGTGGCTGTCTTAGCTGGAGATTAGCACTAATTTATGTCTGAATGGTGATGTTTTACATGGTCCAGTCACATTATTATGACCACCTCCTACTTTTGATGTCAGCAGAGTGTAGCCAATGAAAATAAGGCACGTCGTGAGCTGGCTTGTTGGGTATATAAGGTGTGCTGTAGGTATTATGCAAACATATCACTCTTGCGGTCATGTATCGCGTACACCCCTACATGCTGATCGTCTTCCCTGGGGCGGATGGGCTCTTCTAACATGAAAATTTGACCTGTCACATGGCTAGAAATGTCCGACAGTGGTTGGAAGAGCAGGACCAAGATTTCCAAGTGCTCCCCTAGGCCCCTAACTCCCCTGACTTGAACCCAGTCGAGCATCTGTGGGACCTCCTCAATCCTCATGTTCACCTTATGGATCCTCCACCACGCGCCCTCCAGCAGCTGTCAGATGCACTGCAGTCAGCATCGCTCCAGATACCTGTGACGACCTTCCAGCACCTTACGGAGACATTCCCAGCCCGTCTTGCTGCTGTCCGCGCTGCACACGGCGGTTACACTGGATATTTGTTTGTGGTCATAATAATGTTACTTGACGGTGTACCCATATCTAAAAATCTTGCTTTGGTGCATGAGATTTGACCTGTCAACTAATATGATGTGACCGCTATCCTAGGTTAGGCTGAGTTGGCACAATTTTCTATGTGCATGTATGTGCGTGTGTGTTTGTGTGTATGTATGCCTGCGTGTGTATGGCGCGTGTATTTTTTTTTTTTTTTTTTTTACTTGTGTGTATGTGTGTGTGTGTGTGTGAGCAGGGATGTTCACTTCCTTAAGGACTGCGTTGGACCAGAGGTAGAGAAGGCCTGCTCCAGCCCTGCCCACGGCTCCGTCATCCTGCTGGAGAATCTGCGCTTCCATGTGGCTGAGGAGGGGAAGGGCAAGGACGCATCCGGCAACAAGGTGAGCCAATCGCAGAGCATTACTAGACTGCCGACTAATCGCAGAGTAGATCTCAGCCTGTACCTACAAATCACAGAGCAGATCTGAGATGGATGTCTGATTCTGCTGGGTGGTGATGCATCAACAGGAGCATGTATAGGGGATGACAGCGTAATGGCATGCAGATGCACTTGCATGGCGAGGACAAGGGTGTTTTCTGCCTAAAGTGTACCATCTTGTCAAAGTTGCCTTTATAGCTACAGTATTTGCTGTCATACGGCATGATCCACCGTACATTTTGCAAACAGTTTTTTTTTTTTTTTTTTTACATTGCATTGGAGGGAAAAATTTGGAAAAAAAAAATATTTATAAATGTTGTTATCAGGATTTATGGAAGTTCCTTACTGACTTCCATTCATTTTTTTGAGATTGTCATGAGCAGTCTTTACTGTGCTAATGTAGCTGAACGAAGGTAAAGTTTTTACCCCTACTTGTCATTTTGTCTGTATATAAGCAGGATTAAGGAAAAAGTTCAGGACCGATTTCAATTGAACTTTGTGGGGTGGAAGATGTGATTAGATTTTGACAGGTCAAGATTAAAGTCATCATTGCAGAAAGAGTAAAAAATAGTGGTGCAGGCAGAGGTATGCGCCCTGTCAAGTGCTCTTATTGTCATTGACGCATTACCACTGGCTTTCACAATGAATGGGATATTTGCTAACTGTTGCTTCCTTTGAATTTTCTAACAGCAGTAAGTCTAATGTTGTTACAGCCTGCAGCTTGAGTCAGGCAATCTCCTCTGCAGCCTTGCTTTGGTCGGCCACAGCTCAGCTCTGACTCGTTGGACAGCAGCCACCGTGCGCTGACTTCTTGACATTTGGAAGAAGGGCAGGGGGAGCCGTGTCCCTGCAGGCATGCAGCTCGGGGGGGGCGGGGGCGGGTTAGCTGAGGGGAGGGGATGCAGAACCCTGACCTTTGTGGGGTGCGAGAGACGCTCGAGTATCGGGCAGCACAGCTGAGTGATATTTACAGGGGAAAGCGCTGCCCAGTTACGACCCCAACCCTGAGTTAGCACTGTGAACCCCTCCACTGAAAGAGCAGCTGCAACCAGACCCATTTTGCCCCCCCCACATAGCTAAATACAGTTACAGTACGCTCCATAATGTTTGGGACTAATACCTTTTTAGATGCATTTTGGATGCACGTGCACTTATAGCACAGATTCTCAGCTTTTGTCAAAGGGTATTTGCTCTTGTTTTCATCGCATGGAAATGGCAGCACTTCATATTTGTATTTGCCTTACATCAAAGGACCATAATGTGTGGGACAAATTGCTTTGCAGGTTGTTCTTAGTATTTAGGTGTGTGGCATTGCTTCCTCAGTGCACATATCAGAGCTTTCAGCATCTAGTCTTGAGTCTCTGCATTTGTTTGCCTTTAGAGTCTGTTTCTGATGTGTGACTTTGAAAGTAAAGATTGCCTTCAATAACCCTGAATCCTGTTCCTCTGACAGACCAAAGCCTCTCAGGAGCAGATAGACTCTTTCAGGGCATCTCTGTCCAAGCTGGGAGATGTCTACATCAACGACGCTTTTGGCACGGCGCACAGAGCTCACAGGTGAGGTGTCGCTGAGTTTTGGATTAACTGAGGACGGTGCCACACCTGTAGTTTGAGATACTGCTGCAGAATTTTGTGTCTTTTTTTGGGCTTAAATGTAAGGCTTCGCTGCCTAAGTCAGTGGATGTTGTTGGTTTTATTGATACTTTAGATGTAACCTGCTCAAGAGGAGAAAGGAGTGGAACTGTGTTAGCCTGCACTTTGAACCTTCACCTCCGAACCCTGACACCTTAAATAAAGCTCCGGTGGCAGACATATTATGACTGAAGAATAGCCTTGCATTGGGAATTTATTAACTTTTCATGGTTCAGAGGGTCTAATGTGAAGTGTGACTGGAGGTGGCTAGTTTGGCTGTCGATATTTGGCAAATGTAAAATGTTATCACGCTAAAAGGATTTTTTTTTTTTTGGTTTAGTCATTTTTACCTGGTCTACCACCGAGACTAAATAAAGCACTGCTCTGAGTAACATGAGCAAATAATTAAATGATAAATCATAACTGTGTTTGGCTTTGTCAGCTCCATGGTGGGAGTGAATCTGCCCCAGAAGGCCGCTGGGTTCCTGATGAAGAAGGAGCTGGATTACTTTGCCATGGCCCTAGAGAATCCAAAGAGACCCTTCCTGGCCATCCTCGGGGGGTCAGTGATTCTGTATCTCTCTCTATCTCTGCATCTCTCTCTCACTCTCCCGCTCTCTCCCTTTCTATCTCTCACCATCTCTCGCTCTCCTTTCTGTCTTCGTATCTCTGTATCTCTTTCTCATGGTGCAGAATGAGCACTTTGCAAACAGGAACACGTTAGAACAGGCGTATGACAGTTCAGGATTACTGCTTAATCTTGTTATGTAATAATCGCATCTGCGTGAGACTGCTTGTGTGCTCAGGATGTTAAACGCACTGAGAATCCCCATCCACTAGCAGTGTGAAAAATAAACTGTGTCAAACTGAGGCTGCGTAAAATAAATGTTAACTGTGTCAAACTAGCAGAGAGTAAAAACTGTATGACCCAGAAGCACACACACACACGCACACGCACACACACACCACAGTGTAAAAACTGAGTGCCTCGCACATCAGAATAGTGGAGAAAAGGGGCTTTTCAGGCACACATACCTGCATAGTATTTGGTGTTTTTTTTTCCGCACAATTCCAAAGCCATGTAAAAAGTAGGTTACAGATACACGTGCACGCACACACACACATGCACACACAGTGCATTGTGAATGGCTTTAGCTGGGCATAGTTACCCTGCGTTGCCTTTGTTTTCCTGACCTGGTGTCCAGAGTCCATCCTGCCGCTGCATTGTGTAACTGCTGCCTTCACTTAGTGTCCACACTCAGCTCAGCCGGTCCTGTGATTATCAGCCCCACATGCGGTAAACAGCTCCTCTCTGTCTGATCAGCCCTGTATACCCCACCAGCACTGAGAGCACAGCACCCACGCCTGCTGCACTCAGGGACAGTCATAACAGACAAAAAGGATTTGATTTTTAACCCTTAGAGCACTGAATAAATTTTCAAGGAATTAAAAATGTAATTATCCTGAGCTGTTGAAAATCTATCATGTGGCAATCTGTTGAAAAGAGCTCCTCGGCGGGAGCTCTTTTAAACAAGTTGTTACATGATATGTTTATAACAGCATTTGATTTTGATATCTTACATCATTGGGCAACTGTAGTCGCCTATTGTGCTCTAGGGGTTAAATATCAACCAGAATTAATTGTCTGCATGCAGGTTAGTAAATTACGTTGAAGTTTCACCCTGAAGCTCTGCGTTTATATTGTGTGTGTGTGTGTGTGTGTGTGTGTGTGCGTGCACTTCATATGAGTGTGTTTTTCTCCTCGGACCCTCCAGGGCGAAGGTGAAAGATAAGATCCAGCTGATCAATAACATGCTGGATAAGGTGAATGAGATGATCATCGGAGGTGGCATGGCCTTCACCTTCCTCAAGGTCCTCAACAACATGGAGGTGTGTCACCCTCACCTGGCTCTCCGCTCAGCCTGAGAAGCCCTCTCGCTCCACCACGCGATCAGTGTGCTGTTACACCCTTATTGTGCCCCTCTGCTGTATATGGGGGAGTGCTGGCTGTGCCCTTAAACTGTGCCCTCCCTCACTATCAGTGCTGTTGAGCTGTATTTGATATTGTGTTATTGTTACTGGAAAAACAAGCAGTTAATCTTAAGTCTGTTTCAAATATGTTAGTAATATTTCATATTCTGTTACTCTTTTGCTGATGAGATTAAAATATTCCCAAAGAGGTGTAAAGATTTTCCTATTCAAAGTTTTATGAGATGCTAAAATTTCACTTGGCAAGCCAACTGATATAGATCACCAGAGGGGTGAACTACGAAGCTAGTTCAACATTAGCCAGGCTCTCTTTCCATGATCTGGGTTGAAACTCGCAGTCAGAGACGGCATAAGTTAAAATGGCAGGTTAAAATAGAGCCACCTTTATGACACTGAAAATCCTGGCTTTAGGCTCAACGTACCTGGCTAACCCGCTAATCTCACTTCCTTGTACACCCCTTTGTAATTTTACATACTTGAGAGATTTAATGACTAAAGTGCATGTTAATCAGTCCTTTTCTGCTCTGGATGACATAATAGTGGAGGATAATACCCGTCCTATTGGCGGGATTGTAGTGTGAAGCTGGAGCGAACCCCGCATTCGAGCCACATAGAATGATCTCTCCTGCAGATCGGAAACTCGCTGTTCGATGAGGAGGGGTCACATATTGTGAAGGAGCTCATGGCAAAAGCAGAGAAGAACGGCGTGAAGATCAACCTGCCTGTCGACTTTGTCACCGCGGACAAGTTTGACGAGCACGCTGCCACCGGCACGGCCACTGTGGCTCAGGGCATCCCCGCCGGGTGGATGGTGAGGAACCAATCAGCATGGAGAAACACACCTGTCCTCATTTTTGCTCCTCACTTTTCTTTACCTGTGGTCAAGTCTTTCCACCTCTTGCCACCTTTCACCACTTTATTTATACGTTTCCACACCTTTTCCTTGATTCATTTTCATCCTGTTAATTTATTTGTGTATATATTGATTGATTAATGGACATTTCATTAAGAGTAAGAAGCCTTCCTGTGAATCATATTCCCTGCAGAGAAAGCAGTTATGGTAACATCGGCACGGTCTGAGTCAGTCAGAGTTCCTCTGTCTTTAGCTTATGCTGATCCCCCATGTCTCTCCCCTCTTCCCCCCTGATCTCTCTCACCTTCACTCTTTTTCTGTCTATCCCTCTCCTCCTCTCTCCCTATCCCTCCCCCAAGGGTCTGGACTGTGGTCCTGAGAGTTGTAAGGTCTTCGCTGAGGCTGTGAATAGAGCCCAACAGATTGTGTGGAACGGTCCAGTTGGCGTGTTTGAGTGGGATAACTTTGCCCATGGAACCAAGGCCATGATGGACAAAGTGGTGGCGGTGACGAAAAACGGCTGCATCAGCATCATTGGTGAGGGAGGAGCTCTCTTTGAGTGACAGGTCCCCCAGAAACACCCATCACAGCCCTAGTGCACTGACTGAGTCACACATAAGAATATGGAGTGCTAAGAAGTCTGTGAAATCTTTTAGGCACAATACATCATATAATCAGTTCCTCACTGCTCCCTTCAAATGGACCTCTTTTTTGTAGTTGCTTTCAGGAGAATATACTTTATTTGTATGTATTATTAATTGGATTTGGAGCACTTGTTCACTTAGAAACCATTTTGAATGGGCCAGTTAGGCCTTTTCGTTATTATTGGTTTCTCCACTTGATGGTGCTGTAGTTCTATTGTATTTCTGTCAGGGATCCCTGTCTGTTTTAATGGTTCATTGACCGTTTCACTGCCCTTACTACCTGGATGTGCTTTATAGCCTGTGTGTTTATGTATGAGGGCTATAGTTTTGCCTGTTCCTGCAGGTCCTCTATCCTGAAGGTTTTAACTTTAATTTTAAAAGACCACACCTTGTTTAACAGGTAGAGATCTCTGTAAGTTGCAGTTAGGAGAATCAAGTTTGCAAAATGAGGGTTATGATAAAAAATATTTTGGATAGAAACTCCCCAGGAATAGGACTAGGCTGGCCAGGTGTAATGTATTTTTGATTGTGGAGTCAGCATGGAGTGAGTGAGTGAGTGAACTTCTGGTTGCTGCAGCCTGACGTGCACTGCGTTCTCCAGGTGGGGGCGACACAGCCACCTGCTGTGCTAAGTGGAACACTGAGGACAAAGTCAGCCATGTCAGCACAGGGGGAGGAGCCAGTCTGGAGCTGCTGGAAGGTGACTCCAGTGACATCAAGCAACAGCCTGTTAACATCATATACTGTCCAATGACAAGATACAGCATCTCACAAACAAGTTTATTTAAGAGCCCGTTAGCTCCAAGTGTGTTCATTAAGCCAACTGTTTCAGTTAGAGATCACCATCTCATTATGTGTGGGGATCTAAATCTGATTAAATGTGTTTAGTTACGCTGTCAACTGGGTCAAGATCTATTAAGGGAAATGATATATTTCAGCATTTTGGCCAGTAACAGGACTATTAATCTTTTTTCATTTTTAATGTAAATGCATGCTCTATATTTTATTTACTATTGTTGGACAAATGATTTTTCGAGAAGAGCATACTGTATTGCACATTTCCATCTTACCATGCCTTTCTCATGAATACTTGGTTCTTTAGAATGTACTTCACCATGGTCTTTTAGCAAGTATAATGACTTTTTAGCTTACTGGCCCTATGGGCCGATAAGCTATTGTTGTGGTGTGGCGTCCGTCGTCGTCCGAACATTTTTTTTATCTTTTTTTCGGCCTGATGAATTTTTGTGTAAATTTTCCATAACATACTACTAGGCCATATCTCCAGGGGTTTTTTTTTCGGATTTTTGATTGAATCATTTTTGTCTGTTTTATGGGCCCTTGAAATTTTGGCCCCAATGTTAAAGATAGGACTGAGAAGTTTTAAAAAATTATTTCTCGAAAACCGCGTGTTCAATTTTTTTTCTAAATCAGGCAATCAACTTCCCTTGGCACCGTCAATGTACAGTGCGAGCACTATTTTGATTGAATCGATGGAAGTGGGTCTAGTGGGGGTGCTGTACTTTATGAATATGCAAGATTGCCTGTGGAGGCCAAATGGTTGCAGATAGATTAAGTTTGTATTATTGACATATAGGAAGTCATATATGACCTATAAATTATTGAAGTTGACCTCAGATGACTTTTGAAAGGTCAAACTTGAGGTCAAGGAAAATATTATCAATGTTAAAAGATAGGACTTGAAATTTCAAAAAATTATTTCTCGAAAACCGCATGATAATTTTTTTTCTAAATCAGGCAATCAACTTCCCTTGGTACCGTCAATGAACAGTGCAAGCGCCATTTTGATTGAATTGATGGAAGTGGGTCTAGTGGGGGCGCTGTACTTTAATGAATAAGCAAGATGGCCTGTGGTGGCCAAATGGTTGCAGATAGAGGTTAAGTTTGTATTATCAACATATAGGAAGTCATATATGACCTATCCATTGGCTATGTTAAAGTTGACCTCAGATGACCTTGAAAGGTCAAACTTGAGGTCAAAGCAAAATGTTACAATTTTCAAAGGCTTCTAGGCTTGAAAATATTGAAGATTGGGAACATGTGTATTAAACACTTATAGGGGCATATATGAAATTTATTTTTGTGGCCTTGAACTTGACCTTGAGTGACCTTTTGAACGTCAAACTTAGCAAAATTATAATGACTTCTATCACCAAAACTATTATAGATAGAGCTTTGTATTGTGGGCGTATAGGAAGTCATATATGAAGTTTCATTTGGTGACCTTGAACTTGACCTTCAGTGACCTTCAATGGCCAAACTTTACAATGAAATTTCAATGACTTATATCATCAAAATCGTTACAGATAGAGTGTAGGTTTGTATTGGAGACATATAAGAAGTCAAATATGAACTTTCATTTGGTGACCTTCATATTGACCTTTGAAGGTCAGACTTGACAGAGTGAAAATTCTATGACTTCTGTCTCTAAAAAGGTCATCGATAGAGCCTAAGCTTGTTATCACAGACTTACATGAAGTCACACATGAACTTTCATTTGGTGACATTCAACTTGTCTTGGTGACCTTTGAAGGTCAAACTTGACATATACAATTACAATGACTTGTATTTCAAAACGGTCACAGATGGAGCCGAGGTTTGTATTAGAGATGTATAGGAAGTCACATATGAGCTTTCATTTGGTGACCTTCATATTGACCTTCGAAGGTCAAATGTGACCTAAGGAAGATTCAGTGACTTGTATCACTAAAATGGTCACAGATGGAGCCTAGGTTTGTGTTAGTGACATCTAGGAAGTCACATATGAACTTTCATTTGGTGACATTCAACTTGACTGTCAGTGACCTTAGAGGTTCAAACTTGACAGTGAAATTACAATGACTTCTATCACCAAAATGGTCACAGATTAAGCCAAGGTTTGTGTAGAGACATTTAGAAAGTCGTATATGAAGTCCATTTACTGACTTATACTTTACCTTCTGTGACCTTTTAAAGTTCACAATTGACATATTGAATTTTCAATGACTTGTATCACCAAAACTGATTCAGAGTTTAGGATTATATTTAGGTCTTATAAATGTTGTGAACTTTTATTTGGTGACCTTGGCATTGACTTTTAATGATTCGAATGTCAAACTTCACATGAAATTGTCATAACTTGTATCATCGCTGTAAGATTACTTGCCGGTAAGCTACAGGACCCTTGGTCCTATTTTGATGAGTGTATGTGAGCGTAGTGACTGTAAATGGAGAGTGTTGAGTGAACGTGAGTGTAGTGACTCTAAATGGTGAGTGATGAGTGTACGAGAGTGTGGGGACTCTAAATGGTGAGTGATGAGAGTGATGAGTGTACGTGAGTGAAGTGACTCTAAATGGTGAGTGATGAGGGTACGTGAGTATGAGGACTCTAAATGGTGAGTGATGAGTGTATGTGAGTGAAGTGACTCTAAATGGTGAGTGATGAGTGTATGTGAGTGTAGTGACTCTAAATGGTGAGTGATGAGAGTACGTGAGTGTAGTGACTCTAAATGGAGAGTGATGCGTGTATGTGAGTGTAGTTACTCTAAATGGTGAGTGAGGAGTGTATGAGAGTGTAGTGACTCTAAATGGTGAATGATGAGAGTATGTGAGTGAAGTGACTCTAAATGGTGAATGATGAGTGTATGAGAGTGTGGGGACTCAAAATGGAGAGTGATGAGTGTATGTGAGTGAAGTGACTCTAAATGGAGAGTGATGAGTGTATGTGAGTGAAGTGACTCTAAATGGTGAGTGATGAGTGTATGTGAGTGAAGTGACTCTAAATGGTGAGTGATGAGTGTATGTGAGTGAAGTGACTCTAAATGGTGAGTGATGAGTGTATGTGAGTGAAGTGACTCTAAATGGAGAGTGATGAGTGTCTGTGAGTGTAGTGACTCTAAATGGAGAGTGATGAGGGTATGTGAGTGTAGTGACTCTAAATGGAGAGTGAGGAGTGTATGAGAGTGTAGTGACTCTAAATGGTGAATGATGAGAGTACGTGAGTGAAGTGACTCTAAATGGTGAATGATGAGAGTACGTGAGTGAAGTGACTCTAAATGGTGAATGATGAGTGTATGAGAGAGTGAAGGACTCTAAATGGTGAGTGATGAGTGTATGAGAATGGTGAGTGAGTGTAGTGACTCTAAATGGTGAGTGATGAGTGTATGTGAGTGTAGTGACTCTAAATGGTGAGTGATGAGTGTATGAGAGTGTGGGGACTCAAAATGGAGAGTGATGAGTGTCTGTGAGTGAAGTGACTAAATGGTGAGTGATGTGAGTGAAGTGACTCTAAATGGATGAGTGATGAGGGTAATGTGAGTGAAGTGGGGACTCAAAATGGAGAGTGATGAGTGTATGTGAGTGAAGTGACTCTAAATGGAGAGTGATGAGTGTATGTGAGTGAAGTGACTCTAAATGGAGAGTGTATGAGGGTCAAAATGATGAGTGTAGTGAGTGAAGTAAATGGTGAGTGATGAGAGTGTATGTGAGAGTGAAGTGACTCTAAATGGTGAATGATGAGTGTATGAGAGTTGAAGGGACTCTAAATGGAGAGTGATGAGGTATGAGTGTAGTGACTCTAAATGGTGAGTGATGAGTGACTCTAAATGGTGAGTGATGAGTGTATGTGAGTGAAGTGACTCTAAATGGTGAGTGATGAGTGTAAATGTGAGTGAAGAAGTGACTCTAAAATGTAATGAGTGATGAGTGTCTGGGGAGTCAAAATGACTGATAAATGGTGAAGTGATGAGTGTCTGTGAGTATAGTGACTCTAAATGGTGAGTGATGAGGGTATGTGAGTGTAGTGACTCTAAATGGTGAGTGATGAGTGTATGTGAGTGTAGTGACTCTAAATGGTGAGTGATGAGTGTATGAGAGTGTGGGGACTCAAAATGGAGAGTGATGAGTGTATGAGAGTAGGGACTCTAAATGGTGAGTGATGAGTGTGTGTGAGTGAAGTGACTCTAAATGGTGAATGATGAGGAAGGGATTGTGAGTGTAGTGACTCTAAATGGTGAAATGTAGTGACTCTAAATGATGAATGAGTGAAGTGACTCTAAATGGTGAGTGATGAGTGTATGAGAGTGAAGTGACTCTAAATGGAGAGTGATGAGTGTATGAGAGTGTGGGGACTCAAAATGGAGAGTGATGAGTGTATGTGAGTGAAGTGACTCTAAATGGAGAGTGAGGAGTGTATGAGAGTGAAGTGACTCTAAATGGAGAGTGATGAGGGTGCATGAGTGTAGTGACTCTAAATGGAGAGTGATGAGAGTACGTGAGTGAAGTGACTCTAAATGGTGAGTGATGAGTGTCTGTGAGTGAAGTGACTCTAAATGGTGAGTGATGAGAGTATGTGAGTATAGTGACTCTAAATGGTGAGTGATGAGGGTACGTGAGTGTAGTGACTCTAAATGGTGAGTGATGAGTGTCTGAGTGAAGTGACTCTAAAAGTGATGACTCTCTAAATGGTGAGTGATGAGAGTATGTGAGTATAGTGACTCTAAATGGTGAGTGATGAGGATACGTGAGTGTAGTGTCTCTAAATGGTGAGTGATGAGTGTATGAGAGTGTGTGGACTCAAAATGGAGAGTGATGAGTGTATGTGAGTATAGTGACTCTGAATGGTGAGTGATGAGTGTATGAGAGTATAGTGACTCTGAATGGTGAGTGATAAGTGTATGTGAGTATAATGACTCTAAATGGTGAGTGATGAGGGTACGTGAGTGAAGTGACTCTAAATGGTGAGTGATGAGGGTATGTGAGTGTAGTGACTCTAAATGGTGAATGATGAGTGTATGAGAGTGTGGGGACTCAAAATGGAGAGTGATGAGTGTCTGTGAGTGAAGTGACTCTGAATGGTGAGTGATGAGTGTATGTGAGTGAAGTGACTCTGAATGGTGAGTGATGAGTGTATGAGAGTGTGGTGACCCTGAATGGTGAGTGATGAGTGTATGAGAGTGTGGGGACTCAAAATGGAGAGTGATGAGTGTATGTGAGTGAAGTGACTCTGAATGGTGAGTGATGAGTGTATGAGAATGTAGTGACTCTATATGGTGAGTGTGAGTGTATGAGAGTGTGGGGACTCAAAATGGAGGGTGATGAGTGTATGAGAGTATAGTGACTCTAAATGGTGAGTGATGAGGGTATGTGAGTGAAGTGACTCTAAATGTTGAATGATGAGTGTCTGTAAGCGCAATGACTAAATGGAGAGAGGTGAGTGTCTGTGAGTGTAGTGACTCTAAATGGGAGTGATGAGTGTATATAGCGCGGTGACTCTCGGTGCCTAGATGCAGTAACTGCATTTTTGTGCATGTATGTTTTCCACAGGTAAAGTCCTGCCAGGTGTGGATGCCCTCAGCAGCGCTTAAGATTGAGGATGGCAGGAGAAGTGCGTTGGTCACCATGGTTGCGTAGTGCACTGTCACCGAGCAGCTCCTTGTCTTCCCTTCCTGTCCAGTGTCATTGTGGCGACACAAACGACAAATTTCCCCATTCAGTCTACTGTATTAAAGAGTAAAGAATTATACAAGAGGGTCTCATCAACTGGCACTGGCTAATGTAACTGGTCATGTGAAGTAATGATGTATGAACTAACTTTAACATAGTTGGTAGTTAACAACTTTATTAGTTAATGCCGATTCTTATGACCTTTATTGTAAAGTGTTCCTAACAGCACTTATGTGGTTACTACTGGAAGCATCAGCAACCCAGTACCTCTCTACTCCCTCTTGCTGAACTAGAGCATCTCCATGGTGACCCCTGCGCCTCCTCACCACCACCTGCTGAACTGTCCACCTGCTGAGTGTCACCATTGGCTCCTTGTGCACTTTAACCTTGCTGTGTTTCTTGCATATGGAGGAGCTGCTGCCCCCTACTGGCTGCTGCTTTTCCTGTTTTTAAAGTGGGGAAGTTTGCCGTTTACGCTCACCGCCACATTTGCCTGTTGGCATGTGTATGTGTGTGTGTGCCTCACCTCACTCATGCATATTAAGCCTATCTCAGAGTAACATGGCTTTATAACGTGAACTGTTTCTGTGTCGTAACTCGCAAGATTATGTTTATAACGTGTCGCCACCTTTCGGTTCCTGCGCTGTCTACCATCCCTCCTCCCCCCAAAAGAAACTGTAGTGGCTGTAAATGTTCAGAGTGGTTGACCTGACTGTAAAGTGACAGCTCATGTAATGATATAAAGTCTGGAAAATACTGAGATCATGGTCTTGTGGTGATTTATTTTTGTTTATCGTCGTGTGTCGTATCTTTTTTAATTTGCTGTCTCTATCAATTATTGTGGCTTGTACTTGTTACTTCAGTGCATTTTATTGTTCTGATTTTATTAAGTTCACTCTCAGAAGAATAAGATTTTGTCCTGACACCCACCCTAAACCCTGCAATCCTCCTCTAAGTGTGCACCGATGTGACTCATAAGAAATGTGGACTGGAACTGTGGACCTCAAGTCCGTACTTTTATAGGGATGAATCTCAATTTTTAGGGAAGAATTAGGACAGACTATAATATGCCACTCCTGCAGCTCTTGCTTGGATAGTGTTTCTCTTTCCTGCGTCATTCCTGTGTGATTGCTGGAGTCATGTAAAAAGTCACGGTAACACTTGATTTGAGTGCTAGTTTTAAGCAAACTATTGTCCGATGTGGACTTGCTGGATGGGTGCTGAGTCCCCCTGGATAACAACGTTAGAGAAATGGTATACCAATGGCTACACCCTGCAGTCTTGCGCACCTATGTGGTCACATGCAAGAGGGCCCCATTGGCACGTGCGAGTATTGAAACAATTCCTAAAGTGATTGCACTTACTAATGTCCAATGTCACTGTCTAACTTAAAAGTATGATAATGATTTAAGATAAATGGGATGACTGTCACACAAAAAAAAGGAGTCTGCATTTTGATATAGCACTACAACTCAAATCCATTGGATGCATTCCACTGAGTGTTACTCCTGGTATATTTCAGTTGAGTCTCGTGGGTCATGTTGCATTTCAAGGATAACTGATCATTACATGACAAAGAAAACTAGAGAGTGCATTTCCTCTAGAAAATACAAAATGATTGCAACTGATTCTGAACTTGAATACAGTTTCCGTGTCTACCTGAGAACTGCTTTGTAGCTGGTGTTACAGGCCAGATTAACCTCCCCCAGACTATATCCAGGTATCGTCTGGCCTTGCCTAGAGTATACCCCAGGATATACTGTAGCCTTGGGTATCCTATATCCTCAAAATATACTCTGGTATATTTTGGGCAAGGCCAGTCTATACCCATCTAATCCAGATTATACCCCCTTCCCCATGGTTACTGAGGGCGCTATTTCAAACAGTTGTATGTGCCTCTGGAATGTCACGGGATTGAGTATGGGAGACCGATGCCAAAATCTTGGCCACAGCCAGTTTGATGACGTGATGGAGCAGTACACACCAATATTGGCCAGTTATTGAAGTGGCTAATGTATCCTGCCACCTTTAGTCTCCAAAGTTTTACAGATCTTCTGTTCTAACTTGTGAGTGCATTAGAGCACTTCAATGTTGTAAAAAGTGTTTAAATAAATATTTTGTTATCTCGTGATTTAATGAAGGCTGCACTTTATTAATTTGCAAAGCAGCCTTGTATTTGAATGCATTGTCCTGGCTCAGGGAGTGTGAGAGAGATCCGTGGATGACATTGGAATGCTTGGTTTAGCAGCAAGGACACATGAGGATTGGTCCTCATTGAAGCCAGAGGGCAATCGGGTTATTTAAAGACTGTTTGAACATAGATCTTCACACAGCAGTTAGGTCAATCACTCTAGATTGGTTCGGAGCCCTAAGAGCTTGTAGTCATTTAGTCAAAGTTCCTTGTGCTCAGAAGATTCTTCCACGGTATACAAAAGTCACAGACCTTCAGGTGGCAAGAAGTTTTACAGCAAAGTATTTCCCAAACATGCCATCTTCATTCATACAGACACATTGTGTTCACACCCAAGTCACTTTTTTCAGGTTAGGATGCTGGATGTACATCATTGCATACATTTCATTTTGTTCAACTTCTCTGAAGTAGTCTGAAAGCATCCATTTTAATAAAGATTCATCACAGTTGCAGATGATTGGAATTAACTGATAGTTTATGTGGTTGTGTTATCAGTGTGTGAAATGCATTCAAAATTGAATACTGTATTCTTCATTACTTTGTGTATCTGACTGTGTGATGAGGTATAATCTAGTCTGGAAATATGAAATTGCAGAGCTTAAATGATATCCTGGGGTATAAAACAGGCCAGCCTACTTTAACCCTTTAACTGCCTGCTCAACCTTTTGGCAGAGCACATTTTGAGTCACTATTTCTAATTGAAAGATGTGTGGAACTTAACAGACCAGATTTTTTTTCAGCATTACAGACTGCAAATGATTATTGGAGAAGGCTTCATCAGGCTAAGTTCAACACATCTCTCAATTTAATACAGCGACTCAAACTGTGCTTGACCAAAAGGGAGCAGGCAGTTAAAGGGTTAATGCCGGGTACAGTCTGGCTTGGGGGCAGTGGCGGCTCCTGACAAAAAATTCGGGGGGGGGCAATTTTTACGAACAATCACACCGATGAGCTATTTGTCAAATACATCAACCGACTGTGTCTCAATCTTTTTGGGTCTGTTAAATAAACTCATTATCATTGCCTGTTCTGTCCATTAGGTGGCAACATACAACAGAAAGAGCTGGACAGAAGTTAGCTAGTTAGAAGTTAGTCGTTTCCCTTTATTACTCTGCTTTCCCACTAATTCATATTATTCAGAACACCCATTTTGTGGAAGTAACATGCATAGACTGAATGTAGAGATGGTACAAATACTGGTAGGTAGGTGGCAAGATCATCGCCTCAATTTACTTTATAGCAATGCCTGTTATGTCCACTAGAGAGCAGCACTGCGAGCACACAACAAAGTTTTCCTCTGGCTACTTGAATTGCAGATGATAAACTGTGGTGAAGAAAGTAACAGCCAGGAGCCTTCAAAAGTAAAGAATGGTTTAGCACTACAATTAATCACTCCGCTTATTGTTCTCATTTACCCCATGTTTCTGGATGATGATGTGTCTAGGAGTGGCATAAATAAGTGCCAAGTCAATAAGGACATGTCAAATTCAAGCATTTATTGACCTCTTGAAAGTCAACACATACAAAAAAAGCATTTAGAGTGCAAAGACTGCATTCAAAGTGCCACAAATCCCTGAAACAGATATGGTATGCTACTACATATGGAAATATGAATAATAAAAGGAGCAGTTTAAAATTCCCATGTATTGCAAAATTGGTATTTCCAAAAACAAATAATGAACAAGGACTTTTACAACCTAAACAAGTGCAGACCATAAACTGTATGCAGGACAACTATCTAAGTGCACAGCAAAATCCACACTTTCAACAAGAATGTGTACATAATAACAACATGATAATAAGTTAAAATGAGGTATTAGATATATGGTTAGTCCAACTTGGTCCAATACACGGAAGACCAAACCATAATGATGAAGTGCTGGCGTGTTAAACCAAAGTGATATGATACATGACAGATGAATCGCAGTCTAAGCTTAAAATTCAAACATATAGGGGGCTTTCAGATTGGAAGAACCCATATGTGACCAGTTGCACAAAATTCTTGTTACTGCAGTTCCATACAGATTATGAGCCAGAGCTACAAATGCAGAACAATTATCTCTGAGTGCAAAGCAGTGGCGGGCGGTGGACAGAGAACAAGGAGGGCGATAGACATGTCTTTAAACTGCTTATTAGTTTTGATCTGTTTTCAGTCAATTTCCCTAGTAAAAGACACTTTAACTCTCCCCACTCAGGCGTGGCTAATTGTCTTCGTTAAGACGAGAAATCAAACGCACCAGTTGAACGCAAAAAAGGGCGCATTTCAATCTTTTTCAATTAAACAATCATTACGCACAGGTTTGACGACTTGCTTAGGATGTGACAAAATTTAACGCGGAAAATCACAGTGGTTTTTTCGTGAAGAGTTGCCTATTAAGGCAAGTGAATTAAACATTTTATAGAATTTATAATTCACTCGCCTAAACATTTCATTATAAGGGAAACTAACATGTTGACCAAGAACAATGATTGAAATCGGGTCACTAATTTCATCCGTTTCAAGGGATGTTTTCCGCCCCCCAGTTTTCCGTCCACCGCCCGCCACTGGTGCAAAGTAAAATATACACTTTCAGACCTAGTGTGCGTAGAGCAACTTTGGGGGGGATAAAAAACATATCTGGCCAATTGCATAGATTTGTGAAAATGAACAACCATATCTGGCCAGTTGCATAGATTTATGAAAAATAACAACCATATCTGGCCAGTTGCTTTGATTTGTAAAAATGAACAACCATATCTGGCCAATTGCATTAATTCATTATCACAGTCAGATGGTAATCACTGCATGGAGTCCAGACCAAGTATCCCAAGGAAACTGAATCAGGTCAACTAAGCTTAGTTATGTCTTAGAAGACGTTTTGCCCCCTCTACAAATGGCTGAATCAGTTCAAGCTGTTCACTAGGCTAGACTGGATGAATGAGAATATGCATAGACAGTCCATACAAAGAGTTCTGTAGCTGGAGGGAAATCTTGTTCATCCATGTTGACTTTTTGACTATTTTAAAAACCTTTCAATGATAACATAACACATACAGGCCATTTGTAACCCAAGTACAGTATTCTTTAGGCTTAGTTGAATCAATCATGACTAAAATATGCGTTTAATTCAGTAACTCAGTAAGAAAATACATTCACATGCTACACTCTCGGTCTCTGACAGAGGGAAAGTGGGTTAAATTTGAGGGTCTATTTCTAACTTGGTATTACACAGCAGAAAAGCGAGGCCAATATCGCGTTTATGTACGCAATATATGCATCTTACATTGATGGATAGTCAAATGATACTATTGGAAACAAATTTACGATATTACTTGATCACAATATTTGACGCTCCAGGAGACCATATACATCTTTAGAGAAATATTTTTTCGAAATAATTCATGTTATAACACATTATTGAGTGACGTCAGACAACTAATTCTCGGTGAAGTCGGGGTAAATCAATATGGTATGAGTTCACGGGGGTATGTCAACGGTTTGACAGTTGTTCCAGGGCACTTCCACCAGTAGAAGGTTGTGAAAAAACGAGTTACTGGTTGGCTGGAACGGACCGTGAATCACCAGTTCACAGTTTGTGATCACGGGTTGTGAGATGACTTGAACGCAAGTCACCGCTTGTGTTTTGGGAAACCCCTTTTCACAAGCTGGTTTGAACGCAGCATTTATAACATTATACCTCACGGTAACTTTGGAGAATAACATGATAAGCTGTCGTTCATGCCAAAAGAGACTGATGATGATCGATCATTATTAGTAGTTCAAATTGCTTGAATAACCACGAACATTCATGATAAGATAACTAACGTTGACAGTTAGCATGGTCGGCATAGCATGCTAGCATCTATATTTTAGTTGTTAGGCCTATAATGTTATATTAGCTATTTAGCATTATTTAAATCTTTAAGTGAGCCATATAACATCAATTCACACATCACAGAGATATGCTATTAATCCTTAATTATAGCTCAGCAAAACGTTTCATTCACAGGCGTTAAGCACAGTAAGCAAAGACAGACTTAGCCGTGTCAATCTTCACTAACTGCGTTATATCTTAAAATCTGCTTGAAAGTGACAAGCTATTATGTTTTAAATCACACCGTTAGTTCGGTGAAAATATGCTTATAAAATGGTTATCATAATACATTGACCTGCTACTTCTTACCCTTCAATAATCACCTAGAAGATGCGAGACACACGACTTCTCCACAGCGATATGGTTTCCCTGGAAGCTTCATTTGGAACTATTGGATGCCTCCATGATCCGCCATTGCAGTGGCCCATTGAAGTCAATGGACTTGTCGCAACTCTGTCTCTCTATGGCTCTGCCCACAACCACTGCAGTTACGTATGACAAAAGCACATTGGGGCAAGCCCTCCCGGAACCCATTGAGATTGCATTGAAAGGCCTTGTACTGGCCAAAAAATGGCGTTACACGAGAGTAAATGAGAGACCCCTGGGGCGATTTTCAGTCTGAGTGAAATCGCCCCGAAAGGGGCGGGACTATTGGAAACGCTAGTTTATCCTGATTGGACAATGCCATTCAAAGCCAGATCAAGCTGTAGAACAGTGGTAGAGCGAAAAAAAAAAAAAATCTCTTTTTCTCGTGGCAGTGCGTTGCCCAATCGCCCCAATGGACAATCCGCCTCTGCTTGGGGGTATGTCTTGGCCTGGAAATAGCAAGTTGGCAGTAGAACAGGCTAGAGATTTAAAAGTGTAATGAAAGAATAAAATGTCACATGAATGACATGAACATTTCACTTTTTGAAAAGTTTCAGTTTGGTTTTTGTGTTTATCACAGCGCAGAAACTGCGCTTTTAAAGGTCATTAATGATATTAGGATAAACTCAGATGCTGGCTTCGGTACTGTTCAGGTGTTGTGAGACCTCTCTGCCGCATTTGATACTGTCGATCACAATATCTTAATTGATCGTCTTGAAAATTGGGTGGGTGTGAAGGGGACTACTTTAGACTGGTTTAAATCATAGTTATGTGATAAAACCTTCTCTGTTTTCATTGCTAATGTCTTCTCCAGCTATTCGAACATCACTATCAGTGTCCCCCAGGGGTCTATTCTAGGCCCTTTACTGTTCTCCATATATATGCTACCACTGGGTCAAATTATCAGCAACTTCAACATCTCTTTCCATTTTTATGTGAATGATTCTCAAATATGTTTACCCATAAATCTCTCTGACATCTCCACACTTAACACACTAACTCCCTGCTTCTCAGATATTTGGGCCTGGATGTCTCACAACTTCCTACATCTGAATAAAGATAAGACGAAAGTAATGGTGTTTGGACTCAGAGCACACCGAGATGCTGTACCCAGTTTCTAATTACCCAAGGTTTACAGTGCACCCATGAGGCCAGAAATCTAGGGGTAATCCTTGATTCAGACCTGGGCTTCTCGAAGCATTTTAGCAATATCACCAACTTAGCTATCGGTCAAATCAGGAGCATTGCTAAAATCAGATCATTCTTTCAATCAGTGATGCCCAGACTCTATTCATGCCTTTCTTTCTGGTCACCTAGATTATTGAAATTCATTATTTGCTGGACTGCCCCAGAAATCTATCAACCACCTTCAACTTATTCAAAATGCTGCAGCTAGTGCTCATGCTAAAACTTGAAAATATGACCACATCGCTTCAATTCTCACTTCATTGCAATGGTTACCTGTAGCATTTAGAATTGATTTTAAAATTTTATTGCTTGTTTTTAAATTTCTGAACTGCCTTGCTCCACCCAAACTTATGGACCTTCTTGCCCCTTACACACCGGTCGTATTCTTAAATCTGCTAACCAGCTTTTGCTCTCTGTCCCGAGAGCTAGGCTTTTGACATAGGGTAGTAGGGTATTTGCCGTGAGGGCTCCTAAATTGTGGAATAATATTCCATTGAGAATAAAACAAGCTACCTCAGTGTCCCCTTTTAAAACCCTTTTAAAAACTTATCTTTATAGAATGGCTTCCCCATAAATAGTTTTCTTGTTTTAAATCATGGTCTTTTTAACTAATTGTAATTGCAGTGTGAATATTTTTATGTCTGCGAAGCATTTTGTAAACCTGCTTTTGAAAAGTGCCATGAAAATAAAGTTTATTTATTATTATTATGTTTCTGTAAGCAAAAGACCTGCACACTGTATAAGAAAAGGACAAATCTGGGAAAGCAGGTGTGGAGTCCAGGAGTCCATATCTGTTAACAACCCCAATTCCAAAATAGTTGGGACAAAGTGTAAATTGTGAATAAAATCAAAATGCAATGACCTTCAGATCACATGAGCCAAAATGTTATTGACAATAGAATATAGATAACATTTCAAATGTTGAAACTGAGACATTTTACATTTTTATCCACAAAATAAGCTTATTTCAAATTTTCTGGCTGCAACATGTCTCAAAAAAGTTGGGACACAGGCAAAAAAATGGCTGAAAAAGCAATTAATATATAAGAGAATCAGCTGAAAGAACATTTAGCAAGTAATTAAGTTAACTGGCATCAGTGTGTAACATGATTGGCTATAAAAGGGATGTCTTAGAGAGGCTGAGTCTCTCAGAAGTAAAGATGGCCAGAGGCTCTCCAACCTGTGAAGGCTTGCGTAAAAAATTGTGGAATACTTTAAAAACAATGTTCCTCAACGTCAAATTGCAAAGGCTTTGAAAGTCTCATCATCGATGATGCATAACATCATCAAAAGATTCAGAGAAACTGGAAAAATCTCTGTGCATAAGGGACAAGGCCAAAGACCTTTACTGGATGCCCGTGATCTTCAGGCCCTCAGACGCCACTGCATCACTCACCAGCATGATTCTGTCATTGACATTACTAAATGGGCCCAAGAATACTTCAAGAAACCACTGTCTGTAAACACAGTCCGCCGTGCCATCTACAGATGCCACCTAAAACTCTATCATGCAAAAAGGAAGCCATTGTTGAGCATGATCCAGAAGCACCGCCATGTTCTGTGGGCTAAGGCTCATTTAAAATAGACTGTAGCAAAGTGGCAAAGTGTCCTGTATTCAGACGAGTCCAAATTTGACATTCTTGTTGGAAATCATGGGTGTCGTGTCTTCCGGGCTAAAGAGGAGAAAGACCACCCCTCCTGTTATCAGCGTTCAGTTCAAAAGCCAGCATCTCTGATGGTATGGGGATGCATTAGTGCATATGGTCTGGGACACTTGCATGTTTTTAAAAGCACCATGAATGCTAAAAGGTATATAAAGGTTTTAGAGCAACATATGCTCCCCTCCAGACGACATCTATTCCAGGGAAGGCCTTGTGTATTTCAGCAGGACAATACAAAACCACATACTGCAGCTAGTACAACAGCATGGCTTCATGGTAGAAGAGTCTGTGTGCTGAACTGGCCTGCCTGCAGTCCTAATCTTTCACCAATTGAGAACATTTGGCGCATAATTAAACGAAAAGTCTGTCAAAAGAGACCCAAAACTCTCCAGCAGCTGGAAGCCTTTATTAAACAAAAGTGGGATCAAATTCCAAAGGCTAAACTCAAGAAACTTGTCTCCTCAATGCCCAGACGCCTCCACTCTGTGTTCAAAAGAAGAGGGGATGCTACACCCTGGTAAACAGGCTGCTGTCCCAACTTTTTTGAGACCTGTAGCAGCCATCAAATTTGAAATGAGCTCATTTTGTGGATAAAATTGTAAAAATTTCTCAGTTTCAACATTTGCTATGTTATCTCTGTTCTATTGTGAATAAAATACTGGCTGGCGTGATTTGAAAGTCATTGCATTTTCATTTTATTCACAATTTACACCTTGTCCCAACTATTTCAGAATTGGGATTGTAATTTATTGGAGGAGAGGCAGGTACAAAATTGTGTTGAATAGCAATAAAGAAAAAATTTGATCAAATAATGTGGAATTTATAGTCAAATAGCCTTGACCAACAATTTAATGGACAGATGTTTCGGAGTATCCCAAGGTTCAAGCCATTATGATGTGTTTCCACCAAACTTCAAGTGAAATTTTGCCTTGATTTATTTGCATTTGACCACAGAATCTTTTTTTTTTTTTTTTCTTGTTTTGAAGATTTGCGGCTGCGCAAAAATTACATTCACTTCTATAGGAGGTCAACTTGGTAAAACCTTGACGTGCGCAGCTGACCAATAGCACGGTGAGTTGAACCTTGTTTACCACTCAAGGCATGGTTCTTCCTGGGAATCTTCAGAAAATCAACAACAAGATGGCGGTGCTAATGCTGCTATTCTAATAACACAAATATTTTACTTTATGATATTATGCCAACTTGATAATAAAAAAAAAAAAATTCAGAAAACTTATGATGCTGTGATATCCAGTGTTGAACTAGATCACTATTTTTTTTGCTGAATCAAATAATCAATGTGACACAGTTTCCCCAAATAAATAAATAAATAAATAAAATAAAATAAAATAAAAATATGTGGTCTAGTTCAACAATGGATATGTGACATCAGTTTTGTGAATATTTTTATTCTCAGGCAGGCAAATATTCATAAAATAAAATGTTTGTGAAGTTATCTTAGCAACATTTGTATTGCCATCTTATTGCTCATTCTCTGAGGACTCCCAGGAAGAACCACCCTTTGAGAGGTAAACAAGGTTCAACCCACATTGCTATTGGTTGGTGGTGCAAAATTTTGAGTCAAAGTTTTACCAAATTGGCCAACAGAGGAAATTAATGCAATTTAATTGCCAAGTGAGCTGTGAATCTTCAAAGGGAGAAAATAAAAATAATCCCACGATCAAACTCAGGAGAGAAAAGTAAGGGGAAATTTGGCCTCAGGTTTGATGGAAATGCACCACAATGTGATATTTTGCTATAGCAAGGAGTTAGCTTTCTCATTATCTCAAGCAATATAATCATGGGTAGAGCAATGAAGGTAGCGTAGCGAGCCAATAAAGCCGCCAGAAGCAATAAATCCACTCAGAAAACTACAGTATTTGCGCAACTTTTTCGCTCCAGTTCAATATTTTCAACTCCAATAATACACCAATTTCGCGCATTCACGCTGCCCGGCGCGATTTTAGGAGGGGTTGGAGAGGTGGTGGCGTTGGGTAGGATGAGACTACAGTACCCATAATGCAGTTCACCACAGCATTATGTTCTGAGTCCGTGCTCACCTGAGAGGTGAGCTGTACCTCGTGAATCATCTCTCAGAAAACAGCCGCGACAAAGGTACTTGAAAAGATGTACATCAATACAAGGACGGTGAGTCATGCGTGAAGATTTTCTGTTTTAGCTGTATATTAAGACATTAAAATTTGGCAACTTGGCCAACATCTCACAGGAGAATTACTAGCTGAATAGGCGCATAGTCTGCTTCTATTGTGTCCACACTGCGTGAGAGGCACCAGTGCAAAGAGGGGCTTCATACTGAAACTTCTCCCGAGAATCATTTGATTACGGCTCGCGGTTCAACATGTGCTGGGGATAGTTAAATGTATGGAATTGTGTATCTTTCGAAGAACTTATAAAGTTGAAGAAAGCAAATGCAAAATAGAAGCAGGCGATGTAAATCCGCTGATCGGAAGTGCTCACTATAGCTACTTGGTGAAAAGAATAGAATGCGTTAAAGAGTGTAATTCCGAGTTGCCCAGTCAGCGGAGTAGTAGGCTGCAGCTAGCGCAATCCTCACTGAAATGCAAGAATCAGCCTGGCGGCGCTCTGCTGCGTTGCGTTATTCTATAATGACTGGCTTGACGGAAAAAATTATGGTAATTGTGTTACCATAATTTTGGTTGTCAGTTTAAGTTTTCTTGGATGAATGTGAGCGCCATTTGTTGGATTGACAGCAAAAATGACCACAATCGAAGACTGGAGTCCGGAGATTGTGTCTGAATGGATAGAGCACCTCGGGTTTCCAGAGCATGCTCAAAACTTTCTCGGTACGTGATCTTTCCGTATTACTCTGGGACAATTGTTTAGTATTCAAAACGAAAATTTTGCTCTTAATTGTAAAATGAAACCTCTTGTAGGCCGCACATCGTCCTTCTGCGCTGGCTCAACTTGTACTTTATTAGTTTGTCCACACAAGGGCGCTCCAAAGCGGTATATTTTCTTCCCTCTTATTGAATCAAATGAATTAAAAAACAAAAAACTGGTAAAATGGATTGGGGTTGATGGAATTAAACATTCACCCTGATATTATGTGTATAAATGATGCAATGCACACCATTTCATTTTTCAGAAAATTCAGTGTCAGGAGTGAAACTCTTGGATGTCAGCGACTCAATTTTAGGTAAGGTTCAAAAAAATCTTTTTCACTTTTGCAGTTAAATTGTTGAAAAAGCAGGCTTAATTTTTGATCTGACAAAGGACTCTTATTAACAATATTTCACATTACAACTATCGACTGGTTTTAACTTAAAGTGGTCATTTTGCTGAGCGTGACCTCCTCGGGACACCAGTCATTATCAATGTCCACTTCCTGTCTTTCTCACGGCTCCATGCTCATTGGAGGGGAAGGCTGGTCTATTTGAATGTCTGTTGTGAGTACACATGGTATCAGAGATTGCTCGTGAGATACTGAAGTTGGGCAAACATGTTCTAGTCAAGGGGATATGTTGCAACTATGTACGATCACTTCATGTCTTCAAGCACTGCTTACCTGGCATCATCAATATATCACAGCTCACCCCTTACAGTATCATGAAAGATTATACACCGTTTACACTAAATGCCGTATTTAGGTCTCGCATCAGTCATTCTCTTTAGGGAAAAGGCATTAAATTCTACAGACTTCACCCAATATCTTTGCATTGGCCTGTGCATCTCTGTCCGAACTGCCCTGATGGGAATAGAACAATTGGCCTTTAGGACGGGTGGATTTGTTCTTCTGACATATTTACCCCGATGGAGTATATCCATTGCAGTCCATTCTGGGTTGTTTGTCTACTCACTTCTCTTGCAGAAACCAGCTTTACTTGCCTGCCAGGTATACGTGAAATGTTTATAACCGTACTCAGACTACGTTAAATTAGGCAACGATAAGTTGGCACTGTTCCAACAGAGATATGAATTCAAGATTCTATTTTGAAGCTGACTCCTGAACCAGTGGCACATTGTTATTAATATTGCAGGGAGATTACCAAAGGGCGTCCAATGGGAAGTCTCTCCAGTCTGTTTCCTGGCCAATCCGTCCCCTGCTCGTATTCTGATGGACCTTTCCGACTCTCTCTGACCAGCTCTGCCCCCCTTAGTTACTGTTGCTATGCCCCACATGCAGTGCACCTCAGTTCCACATTGACAACAGCACAGCAGAAGTTGGAGCACCACTCTCTCGCGCGTATTCCCAAAAATATTATGGTTTGTTTCTTACTGAATGCTTCCAAGTTGTCTGGCAAAGTTGTCTAGAGAGGCTTTAACTATTTCATGGAAGAATATGTCCATGACATCAAAATTTTTAATGGAACAAGTGGAGGTACAAGAGTACCCGCTAAGTGCTGGCGATCAATGCAGAAAAGCCAAACACCCAATAAACTACACATTGAGATCAACCAGGAAAAACGGAGGAATTTTACTGCACGTGTAAAGCAGGGTTAGTAGTTTTCATACTTTCGTTGCCATCACTGAGCTAAGAATAACACTGGATCCAGTATGCTGTCTAATGTCAGTTGGCCATGAGTCAGACCGTACGCTAGCTAGACTTTGTTATGAATCATATTGCGCAATGCAGCTAACCCTTAAACTAGCTATATTAGACATAATCAAGATATTAATCTAACGTTTGTTATATCAGCATTTTCCTGCGAACCAATTTCGATGACAAGCTATCGTTACTAATTTCGGCGAAGCGACTGACATTCTGAATCTGATTGTAGCTAGTTTGCTGGCTAGCTACCTTGCCGACTTTTCTCACATTAAAGTTTCTAAGCAGATTACATCATGCCATTATAAAATCATTCACCATCTGGCTAAATGTTTTATATTATCTAGTGTTGAAAATGCCTGTGCTGGGTGGCATGAATCATGTTCTCAGCAGAATGGCTACTGGTTTGTAGCTACATCTGGTATTGCGTGCAGAAGTCCACTGGGGAAAAAAAACAATGTTAGGTCAATGTATACATCAATGATGCCATTGGTTCAATTCTGTCTTCACTGCAAAACGTACAGTACTGTGCAAAAGTCTTAGTCAAATTTAAAGCAAAATCGTTGGGCAAATATGCTCGCAAAAATAATGAACTTAAAAGTTTGTAATGACTGAGAAATATACTATACAGAGCTATAAAATGTAAAAAACTTAATCAAACCAATATTTGGTGTGACTATGCTTTGCCCAAAAATTTAGGACACTGTCCTGATGTGCTATAGTTTGACAAGATGATTGGCTTGTTTGCTCCAAGCAGAGCGGAAAACTTGCCACCGTTCTTCTGCAGACCGTCTGTCTCACTTGTATCTATCCCTCCAAATAATTGCAGACAGCCATGTTGACATCAGGGCTCTATCAGGACTATATTATCTGCATCTACTGTGTTTAATGAAATGCGAACATTTATTTATAAAACTATTTTTAAATTGGCATTTGGAATTTCAAATATACTTTTAATCTTCAGCAACACCAGCGGGGAAAACAAAAAGTAAACATTTAAAGCCAGATTTTTTTTATTTATTTATTTTTTTAAATGCAGGGTGCCAAAGACTTTAGCACGGTACTGTATGCGTAGATTGTTGGTAACTAACTAGTGAGGCCGAAATGGCAAAAAAATGTAATTTGCTTAACTTCGAGCAGCCTTGTGTTTGTCGATCTTATTCACATTGAGTTGCGTGGGAGGCCTTCCACTTGCCTTAATCCATCGCAAAAACTTCTCCAACTGCGTTTTTGGGCTTGGAAAAAGGATTGGCTGAGTTCTCTGTTGCCGGGCAGGGTATCTTTAGTCAGTATTACACGTTCCCCATGCGCATCTAAGAACCATTTTTGATAAAGCCAGACACCTCGCCTATCACTCATAGCGAATGACTGCACTGATTGTGGGACAATATGGCGGTGCTGTCGGGGTAGGCAGGACCTGAGTAAGATAAGGCAATCTGATCGGTAGTTATTCTACACTTGAATGACAGGTCAGAAAGGTTGCCTGTCTTTCTAAGAAACTTACATTTATGGCGCACCGCGGGTGTGATTAAATACTTCGCCGTGACGGCTGGTTAGTGTCAGCACTGGGATGATTTAGTGCCTCATCCTGCCGATCCATAGGACCGCTTCTGAGGGTTTCTTATTTTAGGTTGTCAACCGAATAGAGTGGCAAACCATTGTGAATATGGGGCGTTGTGCCCACAAAAAGACCTAGAGAGAGAGATTAAAAAACGGATCTTGCCCCATATTACCCTATTTTACTCTAGTAATTTACTCCTACCGCTTCAACATTTGAAATCATATTGCGAAAATGAACCCGAATCGTGATAATGGGCTTGTGACAGGGCTGCATATCCAAAGTTTTAAGTTGACTGCATTTTGCAAATTGCTGATATGTATGATTGTCCACTCAGGTGAAAAGAAAGCGAATAAAACTCAGTGCCTAAGTACCTGCGTTTACACGGCAGGAGAACGCGATGCTGAACGAGTGAATGGAGTTGGAGGCAGCACCCCGCGCGATGGAGCGCGCAGAGGGACTGGCTAGCTGGTCTGCAAAAGTACAAAAGGCTTTTGTGATATTTTTTATTTAATCCAGGAGTGGCGTTTGCAAAAGCCAACGGGAACGCCAAGGAATGTTGCCGGCCTCCAATGAAAGATTTAGGAGGAGGGATTTCCCCCCTCCAAACTTCTGGATTTCTGTAGCAGAGGAAACGAGGGGGGCAGGGGCATAAGCTCAGGCTCTTGCGCGTTCCCTCTCACGGCAGTGATGAATCCGTTGCTGCTGGGACTTCGCGGTATTTAGAAGAGGCTGTCTTATCGCGCACTCTCTTCCCAGCGCAACCCTGTAGGAAAAGAAACGTTCCTTAACTTCAGAGGATACAAAATGGGAAGTGCAGGATTCATCTAACCGGGAAAAGAACAGCCGCTCAAGTTGAACTTGTAGTGTCTTGAAAACTTTTCGAGGGACTCTGTTGGTGGAGATTTTCCGGGAAGATGTCCGCACGGGTTTAACTCGGAAGCTTAAGGATCTGAACTTTTCATTTTCAGCAGTTAAGTTTTTGTACAAGGTAAACAAATATGCGGTTGAATGAGTTGCACTGAATGTAAACGATGGCTGATTTGAGAAACTCATGATGGATTTGGTCAGATTTATTCCGGATGTTTTCGTGCGGGTGATAATCTCCATTTTAAAGTGTTTCGGTTGGCGGACTTGTTTCAGAAATATCAGAGACGAAGTGTGGCCGCGATTTGAGATGGAGCCTCCCAGCTTCTGCCTGTGAAAAGACGTTCGAGTGCAGTTCCACATTGCTGCTGGGCCTCGGTGGTCAATCCGTAAAGCTGGCAATTCTAGAAAGTTGTTAAACAATATCAACTTTTGCCATGCTGTCATTTACTCTTCCGTTTTTGCTCTCTGTCTTTCTTCTAAAATATTATCTGCGATGTTGACAGTGATGTCGAAATGGGTTGTGCAGCCCATAGTATGGCTGTTCCAGGCCATAGTGCATATTTTAATCAGGGAACAACTTTGTTTTTGGCTTGGCGTTTGCTTCGATGAGCCCTATTGCGCTGTGTTGAAGACAGGTAATTATCGTGATGCTGATGCATAGAAACACAGTGCCACTTGTTCACTGCGTTTGAGGGGTAAAGGTGCTACGATATCCTTTACATGGAAGCCTGTGCTGAATGCTTTTGTGCATTATACTTTATTCGATGGAGTATGCCTTTAGGAGTGTTTTTAAATCTGATGTGTATCCTGATTCCAGATTCATGATATGGTTATGAATCAAATGACAAAAAAATGTCCCCTTTCCATGTGTAGTTCATGCTAAGGCGATTGTCATTAAGAATATAATTTTGCAAGTGAAGGATTTTCCCATTTTCCATAGACCTGAACCTGTCAGTTTTTAAAGTACCTTTTTGTTTTAGTTGGTCTCCTTTGCCCTATAATTTTAGCTGTTTTGTAGGTGAGTGGGTTGGGGAGTCAGATTTTGACTTGAACATTTGTACTTCTTACCTATCGGTGGCCACAGTTCCCCAGCCTTTGAAATAGGCAGTTGATTTGAATAGTTTCAGTAATTATCCCTGTTATATAAATATGTGTGCATGTGGGGGATAAAGTGCTTTAATTGCTCATAGTGGAGTATTTTTTGCCCAGACTGGATTGGAACTTGGGAATACATGTTGCTGTATGATGTGCTGAATGCAGCCAGTTAGTCTCTCTGTGTCACGTTTGGGTTAGGTTAGGGTTAGGTTTCTGACAGGTTTTTACACTTTCGTCTTTTATGCCACCATGACCTCTGCCCTAATCTGAGAGCAGAAGTCAAATTATCCAGTTAAATAATTAACATGTACCCCTAAGAATCAATAGGTTCAGTCAATGTGAGTAGATGTCACCATATCGCTGTGCAGAGTGTGAATTCAGATACACATTTGGGAGTCACGGGGAGCACACGGTCAGTGATGGGAGGGTCTTTCAGAGGGGTCACTCGTAATGAAGTGCGAGTCTATTCATTTGTAATGTGCACATTAGCCTCTCTTGTGTTTTTGCTAATTAGCCTTGTTTAATTAGCCTATATTCCCCTCTCGCGCATTATAGACATAAACCAAACCTTGCAAGTGAGCGAATGAACCTGGTCAGTGTTGTGTGGGGAGGACAAGTTTCTTTCATTTGTAAATGGATCTTCCTTTGATGCCCTATTGTGTTTTCATTGTGGCACAGCTGCCTTACAGAGGCATTCCTTTTCTCTCCGCTCCACCTTTGTGTGGCATTAGCAGTAACTCGAAAGAATTGGAGAAGTTAAGCTCATTTCAGTATGAAAGCAGAGGGTTGTTGTTTTTTTTATTTGCTGAGACTCCCTTTTGTCCTTTGTTTCCTGGGCTTTCCAGAGAACAGGCAGCCAGACCGGATCTTAAGTGTGAAGGAGAGCCACATAAAAACATGCTCCAAGCTATAGCCACTCTAGATTTATCCTTAGAATGGAGTAACACAGACCTGCTCCAAACAAGAGCCACTCTAGATGCATCCTTATAACAGAGTAATACAGACCTGCTCCAAATAAGAGCCACTGTAGATTCATCCATAGAATGGAGTTGCACAGACCTGCCCTCAACCAGAACTACCCTGCTTACAGTTTAAGAATAGAGTAACAAACATGCCCCAAACTGGAGCTGCTCTGGATACAACTGTAGAACAGTTACATAGACATGCTCCAAACTGGTACCAGTCTAGACACAGCTTTAGAATGGCGTTACACAGACCTGCTCTAGACTAGAGCCACTTTACATAAAACCTTAGGACAGAGTTACACAAACCAGCTCCAATCTAGAGCCAGTCTAGATATAACCTTAGAATGGAGTTACGCTGGCCTGCTCCAATCTAGAGCCTCTTCACATGCAGCTTTGGAACAGAGTGACAGACCTTCTCTGTACTGCAAAACTAGAGCCACTTTACTTTTCGCCTTAGAACAGAGTTACACTCACCTGTTGTAGCCACTCTTTATACAGCCTAAGAACAGAGTTACACAGACCTGCTCCAGATTGTAGCCCCTCTGGATACTGCTAAAACGGAACTGCACGTTCATCTGAATATCTCAATTTAATTTGAAAAAAATTTCTCTTAATATTGAGTGCCTTGCATTCTTTAGGAGTGAACATGTCAAAATATTTTAAAAAATGTTTCTTGTTGTACAAATGGTCATAAGACTGTGTGTGTGTGTGTTTGTATTTGTGTTTGTAAGCAGCTGATTCCAAAGGACTGATAAAGACACCTGTACAGTTTCTTCTTTCTGATTCTATCATGTTTGATGATTAACTGTATGAGGTGGGTCCCAGACTGCTTCAAAGACATTATTCTGCAAACTTTGCTCTCTGTTCCCATGGAGGATGATACATGTTTTTCTTTGACAACATAAAGCAGGGGTCACCAACCCTGTTCCTGGAGAGCTACCATCCTGTAGGTTTCTGCTCTACCTCCTATTCAGCACTCCTGATTCAACTAATTAGCTACTTGACAAGATCACGAGCTGGGCAATTAAGTAGCTAATTAGTTGAATCAGGTGTGCTGAATAGGAGGTAGAGCAGAAACCTACAGGATGTTAGCTCTCCAGGAACAGGGTTGGTGACCCCTGACATAAACTAACTTTGCTTCACCTGATTTTAGAAATGTGAGCAAACCGTTTTATGTGGTGGCTGATCAGAGATTTGTACGCACATCTGTTTATCTGAATTCAGTTGTGTTCCAATACTGTGGGAGGATCATTTGAACTGATTACATTTTTGCCCTGTTGTCATGGATTGTTAATTTTTAGGCTGTCTGTCCTGTGGTGGTGTGTTCGGCCCACAGTTCCTTTTCCTGCTAGGTGTCATAGAGGAGTTTCTCGACAATATTCCAAGAATTGGCGTCATTGCAGTGCGCAGTTATCGCCCACTTTGGCTGAGAAACGAAACAATCACGGGACCATCTTCTCTGGGCGGCCTAGAGCAGAAAGTGTCCCAGAGTGACGCTGGCCTTTGTTTAGCTGTGGAAGTTGTGAGCCGTGGTCAGGAGAAGTGCCTGCGGCCCTGAGTCAGACAGCAGGAATGTCTCTGGCTCCCCCCCCATGTTGTGCTGGGCCCCCACTAGCTGACTCAGCCTTGCTTGCGCTCTGATATGTTTTTCAGTGACTGTCGCCCCACTAAGGCCTGTACATGCACAGATTTCAACCCTTGCATGGGGCCATATTTGATTCCGGGGCCTGGGTTTGTCATTAATTTGTTGAGAAACTGCTTGTGTGCGGAGCTGGTTTCCCCACCAATGCTTATCACTGCTGGAGCATGACATGTAATGTCTATAGCCTCCTGAACTGTATAAAGGCATGACGTCACCATATGTGGTCACTATCAGTGCAGAGATTAGATGATTATCAGCTGAACATTCTAATGCTGATGTCACAATCACTGACTGATGGAGTTCTAGAACACTGAATTAGCCTGAGAAGCTGAGCTCTGGCATATTATCCTGCTGAAAGGCCACTCTCCTGAAGGAATATTGCTACCATGATGGTGTGCACCTAGTTTGTGTCGGGGTTCAGTTTGGTGGCATGTGTCAAATTGAGGCCCATGTGAATGAGTGCTCATAATGTTTTAGGTCACCAGTGTATAAGGAAGGAGAGAGGATAAAATTTGCTTAAAACATAAAAATAACTTTTCTGGGTTTGTTGTTTTTGTGGGAAAATGAGAAACTCAATGCCTGTCCTTGGGTGGTGTTTCTCAATGTGTTCACTGCCCTATTGCCCCGGAGCAGGTCTCAGACTGTGTGCTTCACCCTTCAGACAAGGCTGGATCTCACAGACTGAACCAGTGTTATCAGACATTCGACAGTATGCTAATGGAGCCTGTAGGAGTGTGTGTGAGTGGTGTGTGAGTAGTATGCGAGTGGTGCATCGTATTGTCTATCTGGGCTGTCCCAGCTGTACACATGTGGATTCCCCCCCTCCCCTCACAAAGGCAGATTCTCACACTACTCTGCCCTCTCAGCGATGCCCGTCTGTGACTCCAACTTGCCCTCTCTACATGAGTCCTGATCCAGTGAGGCGCTAAAATTTGCCCTCCTTACTTTCTGTTTCCACTGACCTCACCTGGGCATGGTTTACCCACCAGTGGACAGATCTGTCTATGCTGCACTGAGGTGTTTTATCGTCTGTGCTTCAGTGCACACAATGTTGCCTCATCCCTGTAATTTGTTTAGTTCAAAAATGAACCACCTTCTCAGTCTATTCAAAATGGAAGAAGAATCTATTCTGTTTAATTTGTGGGTTATAAATGACCTGGAAATATGACTCAATAAATCATCATCTCCAGCTGAAACTCTTTGGTCTCGGCTGGTTTTGGCCGGTGTTAGATACGTGTGGAAGGCATTTTTTTCCTCGTGTCGGCCTCACATGCCACCGCCCCCGTACATCCGTGTCTCTAAAAAGAACAGATCACCTGAGTCTAACGGCAAATCTTATTGAAACACTGAAGAGCAGTAAATATTTCACAATGATAAAGTTTTGGTTGTGTTGGCTAACTAATTAATTTAATTAATTAGTTAATTAATTATTTGTGGTTAGGAGTGAGAAAGGGGCTTTCTTATGTTCAGCTGTGGCTCCATAAATCTGCATCAGTGGGCCTGGGGAGGGCTTTGCTGCTTTTATAAATAAAACTGGGGCAAATTGCTTTCTTTTTGTGGGGAAGAGAAATAAATCAGCCCCGAGCTGAACAGCGGAGATGGAGAGAGATCCCAGCCAAGCGGCACATGCTTTCCATTAACTCAGAATTTGGGGGGGAGGCTCAGGCCTGAAAAGACTGAGAAGTAGAGAGCAGGAGGGGGAGAGGGAATGAGGAGAGAAGGAAAGTGACAGGGGGAGAGAGATTTCTAAGCCTTATTCTTTCTGCAGCACACGTCCATGACGTACGGCATCTCATGCTGTGACGCTTTCTGCAGTGAGCGGCGCACTGATGCTGATGCAACATGAACAGCTGGCCTTTAATTGAGTAAAATATACATTTTACTAACTTTTTTTTGGCTTTTGTAAAAGGAATTTGTTCGTTTTTTTTAGTTTAATTTGAACTTAACATATTTCAACACTGGAGTTCAGATGAAGCTCTGGAGGTAGTGGAGTTCATTTTCCATGTTCCAAATTCTCTCTCTCGCGCTTTCTTTCTCCTTCCCTTTCTCTCGATCTCTCTCCCCCTCTCTCTGCTGTACTTTTGAAGATTTTACCCTCGTGACATTTTTTCTGTCTCTAAACAGTACCATCTGTGTTATCTTGGCCCACATTGGGTTCGAGGAAAGAGCTGAGTGTGTGCGAGAACTGCTTGTTAGAGAGCTGTGTGTGAAAGAGATGCATATGAGAGTTTTGTGTGTGTGTGAGCTCTGTAAGGGCAGCCAGTGTTAGAGCTGCATGTGAAATGGCTGTGTGTGTTAGGGCTGCGTGTGTGTGAGCTGCATTTGTGAGAGCTGTGTGTGAGAGGTGCATGTGTGAAGGCTTCATGTGTGCGAAGGCTGCGTGTGTGAGAACTGCATGTGAAATGGCTGCATGTGTAAGAGAACCAAGTGTGAGCTACATGTGCAAGAGCTGTGTCTGAGTGAAAGCTGCGTGTGAGAGCTGCATTTGAGCGGAGGCTGCATGTGAGAGCTGTGTGTGTGAGAGCTGCGTCCGAGGGAGAGCTTCGTGTGAGAGAGCTGCATCTGAGGGAGTACTGCGTGTGTGAGAGCTGTATCTGAGGGAGAGCTGCATGTGTAAGGCCGAGTCTGAGGGAGAGCTGCATGTGTGAGAGCTGCATCTGAGGGAGAGCTGCATGTGTGAGAGCTGCATCTGAGGGAGAGGTGCGTGTGAGAGAGCTGCGTCTGAGGGAGAGCTGGGTGTGGGAGAGCTGCGTGTGTGAGAGCTGCATCTGCGGGAGATCTGCGTGTGTGAGAGCTGCGTCTGAGGGAGAGCTGCATGTATGAGAGCTGTGTGTGAGCTGCATTTGAGAAAGGGCTGCGTGTGAGAGCTGCATGTGAAATTACTGCGAAATTACTGAAGGATTCTGTGGGAATCCTGCAAGGATAGGATACTTTCGGGATTCTTCAACGATCCTCCAAGAAACCTTTATGGATCTGGAAAAAAAAGGATCCTTGCTGGATCTTGAACAATAAACCAGGATACTGGCAGGATCTTGCTAAAATTCTTGAAGGATTCTTGAAAACAAAGATCCTTGTGGTCTAACTAATGAGAATCCTTGCACTGATCCTGTAAGGGAGTCTGACAGGATTCTAGAAAAGATCCTTAAGGATTCTATAGGATCCTCAACAGAATCTTTTAGGATCCCTAGCAAAATCTGTGGTGATCCTCAAGGATCCTGCCAATATCCTGAGGGATCCTTACAAACTCGGAGAAAATCCTAGGGGATCTTTAAGGACCCTGGCAAGATCCTAAGGGATCCTTAAGGGGAGGAGAAACCCAAAAATCACTTCAATCTGCTCAAGAACAGGACAATCAATCAGAGGGAGCAGGAGGGAGAAGTTAATGCTTCAGGGGCATTTTAATGTTCTAAGTTGACTGTTACAATGATTTGTAGGTGTACTTTGACTTTAACCTGGATTTTCTCAAAACCTGATTTTTGCCCCGATTGCTATCATTTAAGGCACTATGTCTCACTTATTTGAGGAGCTTTTCTCATGAAATTTTGACAGAAGTCTGTGTACATATCAGGAAGTCTACTGAACTAAAAGTTTTGGTTTAGCACTTTGGGTCTGTGAGTTATGGTGATTTATATTTCATATCGAGGGGGCGAAAAATGGCAAAATCCTCTTTTACCCCACTATATCTCTAGTATTATGTGTAAATGTTTTATTCTAGTTCAGAAGAAGGTGTAAACATAACTAAATAAAAAAACCTGATTCAAATATCTTGCTTCAGTCCTGAGATATAAGGCAAAGAAATAATGGTGAAATTGGGGTGGCAACCATCTTGAATCACATGACCTAATTATGCAAAGTAGGTCAAATTCATATTTTGTGTATTTCAGGTCATATACTGTCAATACACCAAGTATGAATGATTTCTATCCAAAAATGACAATTTTTTTCCAAAAGGTTTCTCCTCCCCTTAAGGATCTTCAGTAAATCCTTTGGGATCCTGAAGGATCTTGGCTAAATCCTTGGGGATCCTTATGGATCCTGGCAAAATCCTGTAGGGTCTTCGATAAATCCTTAGGGGTCCTGGATAAATTAAGCTTAGATGTTGCCAGACCAAATGCAGTACACCCCTAATTGATGTCTGCTTTAATTGCTTGACATGTTTGGAATGTGAACTCTTCATCAGTGCTGCAGTTTGTGAGTGGTGGCATTTTAGTCAGATCTTTCACCTTTGTCTGGATCCTCATGTAAGAAACCATACCACGACTTGATCTGCTCCAGCTGCGTGGTTAAAGCTAAGCTTGGGCTTGGTTAGTCCTTGGATGGTAGACCATTTGGGAAAACTAAGTTACTGCTGGAAGAGTTGTCAGTGAGCCAGAAGGTGGTGATATTCCCTCTGGTGGGATGTGCCCCAGTGTTGGGGACAGTACTGAAGGACACTCCGTCTTTCGGAGGAGATGTTAAAGGGTCTTCAGGGTAAAGTGTGGAAATAACCATAATAATGTAAAAACTAAGAAATAAACATACGCAACATGATTTTAACCCCATAAAATGTAGTATTTTGATAAAAATTTACATGGTTGCCATGGAAACGGCACTTTAATGACAAAATCTGAAAATATTTTGTGGCACTGATATTTCAATAACCCATGGTCAGATTTTACTCAAATTAGTCTCATATGAAAGGTTTAAGATACCATGAAATGATGTAGGATTGTTTTGTTTGGAACATTTAGGAATATTTAATTAGCTTTTATATAACCATAACGAAAATCACCATCATCAACTTGCTTCATTTTCAAAATTAACGCTCTAGGGATGCACCTATCTAGAAAATCCTATGTCATTTCATAGATCTCCATCAGATACAAATTTCAAGTCAGTCAGATGAATATTAATGATTTTATGAATGTCACAAGGTTGAAAATCAGTCAAAATAGTGATTTTGGGTAATTTGCATTTAAGGTCACAAGTGAAAATTGAGGCAGAGGAAAAACATAGATATACTTTATTGAACCCCAGGGGGTGATTTGTCCTCTGCATTTGACCCATCCTATAGTTAGGAGCAGTGGGCAGCCACAGAGCAGCGCCCGAGGACCAACTCCAGTTCTAAAGCCAGTTCCTTGGTCCGGAGTACTGGTTGGAGTGTTCCTATGATGCATGTTTTTGTGGGTGGGGGAAACCGGAGTACCCGGAGGAAACCCATGCAAACACGGGGAGAACATGCAAACTCCACACAGAAAGGCCCCAGGCCGGATTCGAACCCACGACCTTCTTGCTGTGAGGCAACAGCGCTAACCACTATGCCACCGTGCCGCCCTAGATTCTTGGTGTTTACTGGCAGCTCTTTCCATTCCTTTATTACTTTTATTTATTTTATGTGATAATCAAAAATATTGCAATTTTTGAAAAAAATGGAAATTTTTACCCTGAAGACCCCTTAAACTGTGGTTCTGGCTCATTGTGGTCGTTAAAGAACCTATGACACGCTTTGACAAGAGTAAGGGGTGTCATGGCTAAATTCCCAACCTGCCACTTCATCATCCCGATGTAATGAGCTGTGTAATTTGTCCTCTCCCTCTCCACCTCAAGCCCCAGAGCTCCCTGGAAAAAGAGATTTTGATCTCAGTGGGACTTCCCTGGTTAAATAAATAAATAATGTATTTTCCCAGAATCCTTGAGTATCCCTAGGGATTTTGCCAGGATCCCCTTGGATTTTCTCAGGATCGTTGGTGATGCTCAAGGATTTTGCTAGGGTCCTCAAGGATCTTGTCACCAGATCCTTTGGGATCCGTAAGGATCTTGAAGGATCCTGTTATGGGGTCCCTCTGGGTCCTTAAGGATCTTTGCCAGGAACCTCTCAGAATCCCTCGCAGGATCCTTGCAAGGATTCTCACCAGGGTATGTACTGTATCTTAAAGTCCAGCAGTGCTCTGTATGTATGGTCTTTCAGAGCCCAACAGTTCTCTGTTGTGTGTATGTACAATATCTCGGAGCCCAGCAGTACCCTGTAGTGTGTATGTACTGTATCTTTGAGCCCAGCAGTGCTCTGTATTGCCTATGTAGTACATGTCAGAGCCCAGCTTTGCTCTTTAGTGTGTATGTAGTGTATCCCAGACCAGTTGTGTAACTACTCTATGGAAGTTAATGGGACTAGAGTAAGGTGCTGACCTCGCTGTCAGGTGATGTTGTTCAGGGGTAGTGTTTCCCAACGGTGCACTTTCATTGCGCTACATTCCTGTGGTTTAAGCGGGATAAACACAGAGTCATCAGCAACCCAGAGAAGTGGGTACAGTGAAAGATAATATTTACACAAGCGAGTGTAACCTCTGTCCAATCTAAGCGTCTTCAGCATCATTGCGTCCTGCTGCAGCTGGGGAACCGCGGCTCGGTCTCAGACGTGGAGTCTCGCCAAAGTTGCTAACGTCAGGAGTGAAGAATGATGCCAACAGAAGCATGATAAACGCTCGCTAAAGCAATTCATGAGATTTAAGCTGTGATTATTAAAAAAAAGAAATTTGCGTAAAGAGGCCCAGTGCTTGACATGAACTTTTTTTTTTTTTTTCACTTGCCGGTTCGAACGGACAATTGGAGGTAAAGA